>OV788327.1:14852535-16052535 GCA_928718305.1 Tetramorium bicarinatum
GGAAGACACAGCTGAGTGACCGTGTTTACAGGGCGTGTCAATCAGTTGCTTCGATCTACGATCTACGATCGGTAGAGTATGTACTTGTTAGATTCTCAACAGCTCTTTCATTAATTTATACTCCGCTTATTATAAAGTCTTATGATTCATAACATATCGACTTATAACGCAATATATAATAATAATAATGTATAATAAATACGACAGTGAATGGTTACTGCACTGAGAGAAAAATATAGTTATTATTGGACTCAACCATAATTTTATAATGTTTCTAACAATAAATATGATTAACTCAACTATATGCATCATTATGTTAACCACAATTATCGTTACAAATATTACAAGATTGTGGTTGGGTTTAAAAGTTACTGTATTTTTCTTTCAGTGGGTGTGTATAAATATTAAAACAGTTAAAACTATCTATTTCCTCTTTTTCTAGCAATAAGAAATTTTAATTCCAAAGTTTCTTACATTGACCATTTTAGGTAGCTGCCTGGCGGTGAGAAAACGTCCTTCGAGATCGATGACGAGCAACGTCCGATCTCTCAACCATCCGGACTTCAAACCCAACGTCGTGCATTCCATCTCTGTCATACGAGTGGCGCCAAGTGATTTGACCGGATACACAATCATATCACTCAGCTCTCCGACTTTTCGCCACTTCGACGGTGGTTGAGGCTTCTGTTTTCTGTTCCACCACCACCAGATGAAGAAGACCGCCGTGCCGACACCCACGGCGGCAGTTGTGACGTATGTAAATCGTGTTCTGTCTTAGAGGACATACATAAAATAAAACACAAATTATTAAGTTATAAAATTATATTGGATTAACCTAAGAAATTGATCGGATAAAAAGTAAATAGGCAGTTGTGTAACATTGTTCGAGAAATTACTTGATCCATTTCTCAAGTTGCATGTTTAATGAACGATCACTTAAAAAGTCGAACTCATTTCTTTCCCGTAACAAAAATTGGGTCCGCGCGATGCATAACCGGTTTTATGAGTTCCGGAAACGTTTTATAAAATGGAGTACGTTACATTAAACGAGGTCATCTGGTCATTTACCGTAATACTAGTATAATGAGTTTGATTACGATGCACTTAGTTGTTAAAAGAAGGTGGAAGACGAAAGTAATTTTAATTGTAAAACATGTAATTCTGATGCGTACATCAGTGATGCCATAGGAAAATTGGTCTCTGTATTAAAAAAGAAAAAAAAAGAAAAGAAAAATGCTACGCATCGTTATCTCAAGATACGAAATACTTATACGAGATTTGCATCTATTATTTATTGTTTTGCACTCTTTTTGTGTAGTACGTTTTCCCTGTAATGTAATGATATGCATACATGCGAGACCGGTTAACGCGTACGCGATACAATTAAGTGCAACGAGGCGCAACGAGCCGCACATAATGCAGAGTTCGTAGAATATTCTTTTTGTGAAGTTTTCAATATCTTCACCTTACAGCATAAGCTCTTTGTTAAAGTAAAATCTTCAGTTATAGGGAAGTGACTCTCGAGGAGACCCCGTTAATTTGACTGCTAAATGACTTGCTAATTAACATTCTGCATGCAAGCCATGTAAATCTGCTATTTCTTCGGCCGCACTGTTCTTGAAATGATATCATCATACATATATGTATACATTATAAATGAAATGAATAATTTCCGCAATTATTATAATATAAATTATGAAATTTAAAAATGAAGAACGTTCAATGTCAAGTTTTCATAATACGAGAAAAGTGTTCACATGCCGTTAAATTTTTAATGAGTGAAAATATGTAGGGCGTCTCAAATCCATATTGGTTTATCAATAAAAGATTTCAAAGATATGTCTTGTAAAACAAGCAATATTCGCTTAAAATGATAAAACAACATGTCACTTCTGTAAAGTAGACATTCATAAAAATGCTGAGTAATCGACTTTAAAAATAACTCAAACTTATCATGTGAAGCAAGAGGGGAACGATATCTGTACTTTTATTAACATACTTGTATGAGTGTATATTTAGCTACTGGTCAATTTCCTAGAAATCAAGAGAAACGCTTGATAACGGAAAATTACAGTAAGAGGCAGGTGACAGTAAATGTTGTCGTCCGATGCGGTCTTTTTGCGAATGAGGTACACGTGAATTCGTTACGGTGGCCTTCTTGGACGAATAAAAAGAAACGAAGTGTGAGTAAAAAGAATTTATCTTGGTTTAAACATAATTTTGTTTTGCAAATTAACATACGTATTTTTCAACTTGCATCGCAGACAAAATGTTTTATCGCACATGTATTCGTCGCTCATGTTAGTAAAATGCTCTCTCTCTATCTTTTCGACTGCTGCTAACCGAAAGTTGGCAAAAGAGATAGCATTGCGTTTCACCGAGGTCGAATCGATTGTTACTTTAATTCTTAATAACTACAATACAATTTAAATAATTTTTACAATACAACATTTATTAATTTTAAACATTTGTTAACTTACAATGTGTGATATCAACATTTGCTCATAAGTTTTTGGCTATAAATAGAACGAGAAACGCGTATTCTTCGATCTCTTTATTTGGAAATATACTTTCCCTTCTAAGAGGGGAAAGCCCCCATTGTGAGCGTCTAGGGGACCAAACACCCCTCGCGGAATCAATACTACAAGAAATATTATTCGAATACAAGCGAAAGCGTAGCTGTCCCTTTAACGGTTCAAGCATAACTAACTTAATCATCTCGACTTAAAAAGATTAAATTAAATTAAATTTATGAATTATCGATAGAAATTTGTATGAATGAAATAAGAGTATATTGAATTATATTATTGTGATAATTAATTGATAACAGTGTTTCTATTAAAACAATTAAACGATAAGTAATAATTGTTTTGATAAATCATAACAAACAAAATAACTTATAATTTTTATTATAATTGCTAACAGGAAATTGCGTTTATTAAATTATTTGTTCCGCTCAGTAATATTTAATGACACAGTACAGTTATTGATCATGAAAGGAATAAGATTGATAGAAACGAATGTATCTGTCTTTCATAGTACTTAAATGTGCCGTGCGAAACGTCGGATTCCACGTAGTCATTCTCCGAGTTATAATACTTTTCCACTCTTACGCCTTCCTGGAAAGTTAGCTGTATATTCATACTTGTTTTATTAAAATTTTATCGGTAATGTGTAAATAAATCTTATGTCTTATCTTATAAATTATTATAATTTAAATCGTGTGTAAACTATGTATGTTCCAAATATATGATGTAAACAAAACGGTGAACTATTACATATATAATAGAAACATTTCTATCATGCATGTAATCCATTAAGTTAATTAATTTTATCAATTGAAAATCATGAGATGTAGTATGTCGAAAGATTTGGAAGTAGTTTGTATTCTTTAATGGTATTATACACAAATATCTTTGAATTTCTTATTCTTCGCTCTCTTCTTCTCATTTTTGAATTTGATTTATAAGTAGTGGAATAATTTATCATTATCAGCTTATCTCAAATAAGCAACATCACAAATTTCAAACATTTTATCTTGTACTGCGTTTTATTATTTCTCTCTCTCTCTCTCTCTCTCTCTCTCTCTCTCTCTCTCTCTCTCTTTCTCTCACACGCACGCTTATTACATCACTTGTTTTGTAATTTATTATATCTATGCATATTTAAATTTTTGAGTAACATCTTTTCACAGATTATGCTTAATAATACATATATAATTTATACTATTATTAATCGTTAACTATTATTAATGTTTAATTTGTATTTTTCAAATTAAAAAAATCAGAAATATAAATAGAAATATTCCGCCATAAAAAAATATCATTGTTAACGTGTGTCTGGATTTTTATCGTCGCATTTTCATCTGCATTTGCTTCATAGTTTTGCATTTTCTTTTACATAATTTATTATCATTATTATCATAATTTATCATCATTTTCTTTCACTCTTTATCAGTCTTGCGTAAACATTGAAGTGTTCTCAATTCCGTTCAATCAGTGCTTATTCCTCTTGAAAGAAAGATCAAGAAGAGAATATTTCTCATATCAGTCCGAAGTCCTTTTCACAAATAACAGATGATTGCGGCAATCATCGCAGACGACACTCTAACAAGCTGTATGCATATATTTACCCATGGCCACCGGCAAAATCGACAACGTCACGACGAGCCGAAGCGACTCTACAAACGATCGCGGTCTCAGGAACAGTCCTCAGCAAAGAGCCTCACGGGTTCCTCGGGATCGTCCCGAGGGATCAGACAATCGACCGACGAACCTCGTCTCCTCGCAGCCTTCGCGGCACTGAATCGAACTTCACGTGCACATCACAGCCATCTCCTTCTCCGCGATGTGGACACCGTTATCTATTCGCGTTACGTTCTGCTATCTCCTTCCACCATTATAATCGCACTGCCGTCGCCGGCGCATCGACATATGCGAAGCAGAGGATATCAATGTAGTGTGCGAAGACCGTCGTCCAGAATTGGAACGCGGCTTTCTACGGGCGTGGGTGGCACATGCGCCGGTCTGCCGTGGTCGGTCTCTCCGAACTTTTAGGGATCAGACGCGAGCAAGTTGTGTGGCAAGGATTGAATTCGATCAAACTCCGATTGATTTAATCAAGCAATATCTCTAGTATTTTATTAATAAAACAATACGGATAAAATAATTGATTATGATGTGTCAAAACAGCGTTAAAATGACTCTAAAATGATTGTTAAATTAAAAGTCACTTTGATGCTGGCTTTCTAACTTCATTTTTATATCATTGTAAACTTTTGTTCTGCCGGGGTGTATTTAGGATAATATACAAATTTAATTAAAAACTGCAATTTTATCGTTATATCCAAGTTTGATTACCCATGAGAGTGATTGTAAAAAAATTATGTGGCTTTATGGTAATGTATGATATTATTGTAAATATGTATTATTTATAAAACACACATGTATATAATAATAAATTTTAAATTTAATACTATGTTAAAAGCTAATTACTCAAATATTTATGTAATGCGGTTTTCTATGGGCGTGGATGGCACGTGCGCTGATCTATTCCGGACTTTTAGGAATTAAATGTGTGACCAAATTACGCGATAAGAGCAAGTTCGATCAAATTACGGTTAATTTAATTAAATAATATCTGTATCTGTAAATATCTTATTTTGTTGTCAATGCGGATAGAATATTTAATTATTTTATGTAACGCCATTATATTAAAATAGTTAAAATTGTTATTAAAAGACATTTTAACGCTATTTTAATACCATGTTAATGTCATTATGACTTTTTGTTTGCCTATCTGTATTTAAGACTTGGCAATACACAATTTTAATTAAGAACTGTAATTGTTTATCATTATTATCCGGATTTGATTACTCATGAAAATAAGTAGCAAACAAATATAGTTTTATGATAATATATAATATTATTGCGTTGTAAATATACTATAAAACATATAACATGTACAATAAAAAATATACATTTAATACTGTGTTTAAAAGCTAATTAATCAGATATTTATATAATTAAAAAAATTATAATCCATATCGATAACATCGATTTACTTCAATCATCTTCGAACCCCTGCAGCCTCACGATCATAATATTTTATCCAAAGGTTCATCATTAATAATCTCTCGACGAAGTATTGAAATCGAAGCGTTGTCGATTCAAAATTCGCGCCACGTAACATGCGCAATATCACGCAGAAACGTCAGATGATGCCCCACTACGATGCTACCATGAACTGTCACCCAACCCATGCTCAATCGTTGATTTCATGGAAATGTGACTATCTTGCGTTCGCAGGGAGTGCTCCGATGTTTACCCGAGATTTGCGTCGAAAAGCGATAGATCAGTCGATTGATCATTATTCCCGGATAGACGGAAACCCGCGTGTTACCAGTGCCACAGCGTCGAAGGCGTAAACGGAAAAGTGCGCAGCTGTGTCTTCAATTAAAAATACTTTGTTTAGCATCAAGGTAGGTCAAATACTGGCTCGCCGATGATTCAGCCCTCCGTCCCAATTAAATATTCTAGTATTTGCGTTTTGTCGCGTCTAAATTTCAAAGTCCAAATAGTTGGGGTTCTCGAAAACTTGATCTCATTACTTCACGGACTTGTCAGAGGTTAAAATTAAGGACGCACGCGTCACGGAGTATTTGTGCAGAAATTACTGCTCACGTCGCAGCTAATTCATGTAATTACCGATGACGATTTTAACGAGTGCTTAACATGTTTTAAAGCGGATCAGACATTTGCCTGCGGATCAGCCACGTTGCAGTCTGCTGTTTTCGGTTGTGATATGATAAGCAAATCCCACTGGGAGAATAATATTATCACTTGCCACGTTAGGGAAGGAAAAATTGAATTAATGTCAAAAATAAGAGAGAACATATGTGACCGTGGCTCTTATCGGTTTATCTTATTTAAAAAATTAAACATTTATCTCATTTAATTTAAAAAAATATTCTTTCTCTTTGTTACAGATAGCAATATGCCAATTTTATATAGCGTGGTGGCTCGTGGGACAATCATACTGACGAAACATGCTGCGTGCGTCGGAAACTTTGAAGAGGTCACAGCGAAAATCTTAGCAAAGATACCACCGGACAATGACAAACTCACATACTCGCAAGGGCCTTATCTTTTTCACTACATATGCGAGGATCACCTTATTTACATGTGTATAACCGACGATGTACGTACTAATACATAGATCAAGACAGACGTTAAGATATTGAGGATACAATGTAAATGTGAATGTTGATTTCAGGATTTTCAAAGATCCAGGGCATTTTTATATCTCAATGAAATTAAGAGAAGATTCTTGGCTGTTTATGGACCAGGTGCTCAAACTGCTGTAGCTTATGCTATGAACACAGAATTCGGCCACGTTTTGGCCAACGAAATGGTAACGTCAAAAATGATTATGTCTTGAAACATGGTTTCACATCTGTCTCATTATGCCTTGTGTTTTTTTTTTCTCTTTTAGAAGCATTATAGCGAATCTAAAGATCTGGATAGATTGTCCAAAGTTCATGGCGAACTAGATGAGCTCAAGGACATTATGGTTAAAAATATCGACAATATAGCGATGCGGGGTGAACGATTGGAACTGCTTGTAAACAAAACGGAAAATTTGTCTGCCAATGTATGTAAAAGTACGCTTATAATTAACATTGTTAATAATTGAATATTATAATATTTAATTTTTTTGTTCCAGTCTGTGACGTTCAGAAAAACAAGTAGAAACTTAGCGCGCTCCTTATTTTGGAAGAATGTTAAAATCTATGTTATCGTCGGTGCAATTTTAATTGTAAGTCCAATATTGCAATCAATTTCGAATCTTTTTAATTTCTGTCGCAATCTAATGTCTATTTTTTTAATGCAGGTTGTAATATACGTGATTGTCTCTATAACGTGCGGAGGACTGGCTTGGCAGAAATGTGTGGGAAATTAATGCATATGTTGGATACAGTGTTCAAATGCTGATTGCATATGGATGGAAGAAAAGTGCGCTGAAATCTAGCATGAGACTGATGAAACCTATTAGATCCGCGAGGTTATATTTACAAATTTATTGTTATATCTTAGTTTTACGATAATACGATAAGAACATTATATTAAGCATTATATATAACATTATACAAACGAACACACACACACACACACATATATCTGTAAATTTATCCATAATACTTGTATTATGATCATTATTTTACAAGAAACGTAACATTATTACAATTTATACTTTGTGGACAAGACAAAATATATGTATAAAACCCATTTTATTTTTTACACCAAAATATGCACTGTATTATATCTTACTTTACGAACATGCAAAAATAAATACATTTTCTTGTTCAAGTCCCACATGTTTTTGAAATTACGTCCCGTCTCTTTAATTTAAATTTAATTATAAAGCGAATATATTTTACATTAGACTATTTAAAACGGGATATAATTATATTCATCACAATATCCCTAATTATCCTTCCAAAGGATCCAATCGAAAGAAATGAAAATATTTGCGTAAGAAATTTTGCAAGAAACGAAAGAGATTCCAATTTCTGTAAAATCGACACTGTATCGACGAGAAACGTCGGATCCGGATCTTATCCATCCGAGGGTCCATCCTCTCGCTACGGGGCGTGCGCCGCGATGCAACGACGTCGCTCGGCGCAGCGGCGTGCGACGGGTGGCGGCGTCGTGGCGCGGGCGCTCTCCCGTCGCGAAGCCCGGGCCATCGCAGCAGCCCGGCGGCTCTCGCAGGATGTCGATGTCTCGCGCGGCGCGCCCTTCGGGAGGTGCCGAAGTGTCTCCGTGCCTCGTATACACGCGCCACGCGATTGATCGTGCTCCGTCCCCAAACTCCGAGAATTTTTGAGGAAAAGCGGAAGTCCTCCCTTTTTCTTACGTTGTCCCGTCCTCCCTCCCGCTCAACAAGTTTTCCCGGCTCCTTCCCGGAGATAAAAAAAAAAGAGAAGGGAAAATAAAAAAGAAAATAGGCCCGGTAAAAAGGGCGAAAAGGGAGGGAAAAGCAACGCGAGAGAAGTTTACTCGGGAAACGCGCGTCTTTCGGTTTTTCGTTTCTCTCCCGCCCGGCCGGATGGAAAAGAGGGTAGCGGCCGAGGGGTGAAGAAGCTGAACGCGTGGCTCCGTACGCACCCCCGTGAGAGCGCGGCCGCTTTCACGCTCGCGTATGCGTGAGAGACGCGTCGGTGCGTGTGTTTACAACCTGTGGGTGGTGCGGCAGCGGCGGCGGCGGCGGCGGCGGCGGCGGCGGCGGCATTAGGCACCGATTACTCGGGATATGGATTCGCGGTGGACCCGGGTGGCGGCGGAAGACGGCAGATGACGGGAACCGCGGCCGAGCCCGGCGAGCGAGGAGGCGCCGAATGAAAGTGAAAACGAGCGACTGCTGCGTCTCGGCGGGCACTGAGCGGGATGTGAGCGAGGAGGATGCGTCGCCCGAGGGTGAACGACGACGACGAAGGGTGCTGGGAAGATGAACGCCGGAAGGCGACGAATGCCTTGAGCTCCCCCCGTAAGTGCGTTTCTTTCCCTTTCGCCGACGCTCCTCGAGCGCGAGGGCGCCGGGCGCCGAGGACGGCATTCGAAATCTTGCGGCGAATCAAAAGCGGCTCGTTAACGACATTAATGAACCTTCGCTTCGCTTCAAATGGGCGCGAGCGTCTTCTGCGATTCGATTTCTGCGGGCCGGCGCCACGTTGAACCGCGCGCGATGGATTATCATTTATTTACCGTGTAGGTACCTGTGTGAATTACCCGCGGTATTTTGCACGTATTTCTAAGACAGCCAACATCGCAAGATCGATCGGACGGCAGACTGTTCTTGAAATAGGTGGCCGAAAATTGCAAAAGTATTTTTAGGGTCGATCCGGGGTTGGCTCTTATTTGCAGAGACAATATCGTGACCCCAATGGTTTCCGTGTTTCAAATAAATACTTAATTCAAAATAGAAGAGAGCTTTCGCTGAAAATAATCTTTGGAGCTAGTCGGTGATAAAGTCGTTATTCACGTTGATTCTGTCTTAATGAAATTTTTTAACATTGGAGTATTTTTCATCTGAATTAAAAGATATGTTCCACCGGTTTTATATAATATATAAATATCGTGCTAATTAACTTTAAGTACCTCTACGTTTTTCAACGTTTCGATGCAGCTCCGATAGCTCTCGGCCTATCATTTGCCGACGTTTATTTTTCATCTCGTTGCGTGCTTTATTGCGTGCATCTAGCAACGAGAGACGTATAGTTTAGATAAAACATCGCGAGCGCGCGACATCGCCGGCGCAAAAAGGCAATGAACTGCTACGCGGCATGAACGTGGAGTGGAAAATACGCTGGCTTCCGCCGCACGCGACGGAAAATCGTTGCCGCGGAATTCTGGGAAAACAACAACTGCACGAGAGAAGCGATAATATTAATATTGCTAGATATAGAATCTTCGTATCGATTCTCGTAAACATAATCCTTCCGCCTTACCTCCTGCACATATCGTTACACAGTCGCCATCCCCCCCATTGCGCCTCGCTTGTATCGTGACGCTTATAAATTATTCCATTTCAAATTTAAAAGCTAACACGATCATCTCCCCGTAGTTTAGCTCGGGCTATTTTTATCCAGCTATTTGCTGAAATTAATCCTCATCGAGAATCTATTTATTTTTTATTCGACGAGAAGTACAATAAAAGTAACGCTGAAGCGGGAAATTGAACTTCCCAACGGGGCGAGAGATCAATAATTTCATTATTACGATACTAGGAACAACACGAAAAAGCGATTGTATGCAATTCCTGAACGATAATTCGTTATTATTCCGCGTGCCATATTGCGAAACTATCTGTGTTACTGCGGTCGATCCGAAACGTAGGCGCCTGACCCCACGCTTTTATTTCCGCTGTTTCCCAGTGTTTCCCGAATGCGCGCGGGGAGTCGTTCTGATGGAGAAATATTCGATGCCGCGTATACCGGCCATAAAACGTTCGGCGAATGAAGGAGGGTCCGTCGTGGAATGGTGTTAGGGACGAGCCTGAACGGGAAGAATGTTCATTGACGTTAGAGCTCCCCGTCCGCGTCCTGACAAGGAAGCATTTTGCTGGCTCTGAATCACTCGTAGGACGACAAATGTCCGCTGAAGGCATTGTTGAACTCCTTCTTCGCAGCGAGTTCAATCGAGCTGTTTAATATGATTTCGACAGGTGTACCTTTCAATTTGGCTGCAATTTAATTATTTACATTTCGCGCGACCGTATCCTTGTCAATAAATTCAATTAACAAATGATGCCGTCGTGATAAAAGCGAACCGGCCCTTCTTCAATTTCCTCACTGTCGAAATACGAAACAAACGTTTGACAACGGTGGATTACATGCGAAGCGGCTCGAGTTTCGAGGACTGTAATCGCCGAAGGCTCTTGGCAGTAACTTTCGCGAGAGTAATTATGCATACCCCGCGCATAAAGTAGCGCCTTAACGGAATATCTTGTTACTCCGCCAACAACAACTCCGCGTACAGCGGAGCACACTTATAAGACTTAGAAACAACATGACTAAGCGCCTAAGTACATATAAAATCCGCTTCTCCTAAGATAAACGGTAACTTCGTACGATACATTTTGCATATTGTACTTGCATCAATGCATTTTAATTAACTCGCCGATAAAATCTACAAGGCTTTCGCTCTTCGTGCCTCTTGCATTAATAAAATGTCCGGTACAGGGTAGCGTAGAGAACGGTTATCGAGTCTGTGGCCGTTGGGCAACCGTCGTGGACCATAATTATGTTTTACAGTTTCGATTGAAATTATCACCGCGCTGCGAACGGGATAATTAACTCGAAGAGAGCCAGATTTAATTTCCTATCTGGCGTAATTAGTTTTCTACAAAGTCCCTGCGCCTTACGTAATTAAGGACATCGAGGTCCGCTTCCGAGATTGCCCGGCAGCAATTGGACCAAGTTTTCTTACGAAAAATACGCGATAAGTGTAATGAAGCTACATCGTAATACTTTATATTACCCGAAGGATAGAAAATAATTTTTTATTCATTTTATATTCATTATATCAGAAACATAATCAATAAAAAGAATAAACGACTTCCTATTAATTGAAATGTAAAAAACTAAAAAAGAATGAAGCAAGTAAAACAATAATTTATAAATAATTTATAAATTTCGTGTTATTAATTTAGCTCATTTATTTACATAAGATTAAGATTCTATCTAAAAAGAATAAATGACTGCTTATTGATTGAAACGTAAAAAAGACTAAAAAAGAATCCAGGTAAAACAAACAATTTATAAATTTCGTTTATTAATTATAGCCTATGTATTAAATACGTGTTAATTACAATCTTTGAGGTAAAATCAGCTTTATCGTAATATATGCACGTTTGAGCGGAGGATCTTAAAGAGCAATTCTCAAGCAACTACCCCGGAGATTCATCGACGACTAATAATCGGGATAAGCGTCAAAATGAAAATCATATCTTCCCGGCGTGTGCTCGCGCGATTGTCTCTTTTGCGAAGGGGTAAAGAGAGAGCCTTTGATATCCGGGGTTGTCGCTGGGACGAGGGCCACGCATGCTCGCCGGCTCTTTTCACGGGGAATATTTTCGCATCGCGCGGTCGAGAGCACCCTCTCGCTTCCTCTCGCGCGAAGGGCAGGTAGAGGAGGCGCGGCGTGGCGTTGAGATGATCTGTCTCTCAAGGGCCAATTCTTTCAGGCTGCAAACCCGGTGGATTGTGTGCACAAGGACCCACCCTCTTTAGAATTCCCCGTCCGTAGAGGAGGCGAGGAGCTCGTGTCGAAGACAAAGACGAGGGGGTCGGCGCGCGAGAGGGGGTGAAGGGAGCGCGGAGAGGCGCGAGGGTGAGACTCTCCGTGGGGGAGAGAGGTGGCGGTTGTGCCCGAGGGTAGGCGAAAAAGCGAGAGGGAGATAAGAAGATAAGGAAGATGGGCGAAAGCTCGCCGGATCTCAGCCTCCGGCTACGCCAGGGCAGCTCCGACTCCAGAGACTCCTTCTACATGGACTTTGCACAGGTACGCACGGGAGCCCAGGGAGATGAGGGATCCTGTAGATTAAAAATCATCTGTCTTGAGCTTGAACCGTGGGTAATTACCCGAGAAGATTTCGGACGGCGCGGCGCGAATTACGGGGCTCCGAAGTCCTTGACTCGCCATTTCACTTACGACGGATTATTACGAGAAGGGCGTAATTGCATTTACTGATCTTTCGCCTTTATACATTTTAGAACTCGCCGTTGATTACTTTGTAGGACTGAAAAGTTTTGTTATTTTGATATAATTAAATAAATATGAAAATATTATAATAAATACTGATATCTGTATACGTAAATGAAAATTCAATGATTATCTTATATGTTCTCGTCAATTGATGTAGAGCGATAGAAGATAATTTCTGAAACACGAGTGTCAGAACCCGATAAATTTCTATTAAATTATTGTCACGGTATCTTCAGATTTGTATTTAACCCTCCTAAAATCGGATTAAAACGCAGCGATGTGTCAATAACTAAAATACCACTCAAATACTAATACACTAATATAGTCACATGCCCCGAGAGATAAATTTAATGTCACCGTAAATACTCTCAAAAGTAGGACAATTGTAAAATTGGCTGTTCTGTGGGAAGAGATAAATCATGTATTCTATTCGATTAAAGACTCTATTAAATATTTACTCCACTCACATGTCATTTCATATCTCATTTGGCAAATGCAGCGCTTTTTTCATTGCTACTATTGATTTATCGACATTACATGTAATGAAACCTTTCTAATTTTGCTCACGTATTGGCTTTAATGCGGGAAATGTTTCGATATTTTAAAAATTATTTTTGCTGAAAATGAGATAGTCATTAAGAATTTAAAATAAAATTAACATATGAATTACGATATTACATTTCCTAATCATATTCCACAGGGTATCGATTCCGATATCGAGGAAGTGACGCGGCCAGGCGACAATAATTCCGATCCCATGTTGGAAAATCATCTAGAGGAGAACGGGAACGACTTGCCGCCAATTGAGGATATTACGACGATCCCCGAGGAAGCCTCGGAAGAATTAAGGGAGGAGGAGGAGGCCACATTGGAGGCTGCGCTTCGAACGCCAGACGGTGGCACGATTAGCACGGAAATCGAGAAACCGTCGACCGCAACGCTCATGCAGGAGTGAGTACAGAAAATGCCCCTGGTACCACTTTAATATACCACTCGAGACATACGTCCCTCACTTTTCCTCGTTGCTAATTTTCGCGATCGTTAACGACGCGAAACGTTTCACGCTTTTTAATTAAAAAATCGGAACAGGCAGTGAGTACACGAAATGAACAAGCGGCAAATTTGCACAGTAAAATAATCTTTAAAGCGTGAAATTTTAATTGCAAATTTTTAATTTTATATATAATGAACCGATTTGAGATTAAACAGAGGAAAAGTTATATTAATGTTCTCTCTCGCGCCGTACAGAAAAGAGATTGTTAAGAAACCAGCGTTTCGCCGTTGATTCGTCCGTTTTGTATCGATTGTTGCCGCTTTGTATGCACCACCGCAACGTAAATTACAGCCTCCCCTAAAGAGCCAGCGTTTCTCCACGTCTCTTCATTGGAGTGACCAACGCCGGTGGTCTCGACGGCCCCGCATTAATCACCGTCTGCGATTAACGCGCGTTTCCCTCGGTTCCCAGCGTACGACCCTGCACTTCGTACACTGCCGGCAATTAAACTTGATCGTGAAAAATGCCTCGGCGATTTCGCGGCAACATGCCGATTTCCTTTGCGCCATCAATCCCTCGTCCGTTCCAACGTGAATTCTTTTGATTTCCTAACGCAAGAACTGTTTTTACGCCAATTCTTTTATGTACAATTATTATCACTAATTTAATATAACGATTCACGGCACGCTATTGTTTAGAAATATGTATATAATATTGCAATGTTATTTTTTGCGCGCAAACTAAAACTATTATTCGTACACTGAAAAGAAATTCTGGTTAAAAACGGACGAATCAGAAAAAGCTTGTAAGATTGATCAAATATTCTGCTTATTATAATAGGAATTCTGGTTATCATAAGTTAATCAATAAAGTATTGAGTTCTTTTATAATAATTAGAATTTCTATTATAATATTCAAAATGTTTGATCAATTCTACAAGATTTTCTGATTCGTCCATTTTTAATTCGTTCAGAAGTATTTTTCAGTGTATACATAATTTTGAAAAGAGAATTCATCAGCTGGAAAAAAAGGCGCGCAGCTTTCTATGCGACATACAGTAATATGACGGGCTTTGTTCACACGTTGGCTTTTTACGCGTTGTTCGTCGCGGTGTCTCTCCAATGGAACCGATTTACCGGACCGAATGCCAAGTCCCTCTCGAATTCCGACATGCGGGACCGTCTGGTTTGCGTGCGTATTCGGTCCATCCGCGGAACTCGATTACTTCCGCCGGATATCGAACGTGAATTCGCGTGCACGGGACGGCCATCGGCGTCAGAGTTAATATTGACCTGTCACTCGGTTATGGCTTACGCTCGATCTCCGCTCGCGTCTTCCCTCTCGCTTCCGGTTCGACCTTCCAAGGCCACCCTCCCTCTCCTCAAGGCTTCATCCTGTCGACACTCCGAATCCTCTTCGTCAATCTATCAGAAAAGCGGCTTCTTCCATCGATTTACATGCAGATTCAATCAATTTAGACATGCACTCAAGACGACGTTTCGCATTTCTCGCGACAGCAGAAGAAATTTACATCTTGATATATCTTCCAAATATGGATTTCTAATATTACAGTACACATATGTATATCGACCAATACACATATATGTACTGTAATAGCCTAAGAAGAAATTTATGCGTTATTAGAATCGACAGATGTCATGCTGAAATTATTACAATTTTATCGCAAATGCAATCGTGCACGGCTCGTTTCGTTGTAGGATAAAATATTTTCCGGTCATACCAGAAGTGTCGCGCGACAGAAAATTTATATCTCCGACGAAGGAGTTTCCCTCTCTCGTCGAATTTGTCGTCTTAATGGGAAAATGGTAGACGCGGCGGGGTGGAGAAATGCCGTTAGATATTTTCCGGTAAATGTATGAGGGCCGCCGATCTCTCAGGAGGAATAAAAGTCGATGCATGTGAATATTTGAGTAAAACAGTATTTTCACTATCTTGTGACATTTACCGAGCACTTCTCTGGAAAATCTTTTAAAATAGAGGAATAATTTATTTAAAAAGAATCGCGTACTCTATTGATTATTCAATTTTTAAATTCAATTTCCTCAGTAACAAAGTTATGTGTATAAAGAAATTTTTTCTTCATTTTCTTGACTTGTTTTAACTTAAATTCTAATATCTATAATATTTTCGTAACTCTTGCTTTATTATCTAATACACGTTGCCTGTTATTTTTCTTTTCTTTTTCTTCGAATTCTCCTGTTGATCTCTGTTTTCCCGTCGAACCTTTTTTCTCCCGAATTCCCGGCACGTAAGCGAGACAAACCGATCAGCTGGCGCGCTGGCGATGTAACGGCATGTTACGCCGCTGCAAATTTGATACACCGCTAACAAGCTCGCTATCAAACGGTCGCATACCCAGGCAGGGACAGAGAGAAATGATATACGCAGAGAGAAGGATCGATAGATACAATAGCCAGGGAGCCGGTCTGCCCCGGTTAGGGCCTCAGTTTGTGATGCGGGGTCCGTGAGTGCCGTGTCACGAGCCGGAGGGCCGTGATAGTGTCATCCGTTGGTGAGGGCCAACGTACCACCAAGACTATTGAGAAAGGCGCGAGCCAAGGTCACGGGTATGCTTATCAAGGAGACGTCTTTCAGGTATCAGGATTTCGCGTTCGATAACTGTTACATCTAGGAGTATAGAAGTGTTTCTCGAAAATTTTATCTATACGCGCGTTGCTGTGTATGATTTAACAAGATTTATAATTAAATACTGATACTGTTTTCGAAGTAAAAATTATATTTTACTGGATATCTCGATTACATTCTTATTTTATAATAAAAAAGAGTTCTGTGAAAAATTTACCATCGCGTGAGGCAGAAAAAGCGGGAAGGAAGTAATATTAAAAGATATGTGGGATACCAGATGACGGATAACGAAATGACAAGCGATAGAATCGATGTTTCTCGCCGACAGAAATCTCGGGGGCGTAATTCCCATCGTAATATACGGAAAGTGATGGAAAAGAGAGAGACCAGCGAGTTGGAATTTTCCAGACACAAAGTTCAAAGGGAAACTGGAAGGCGAGGAGTCACCGACTTTTTGAATAAGAGATGTACTTTGACAATGGCTGCATGGGAATTGAATTCAAATGAAATGCCAGGGACGCTTTAACAGAACGTGAAGAATTTCTCGGAAAATCGCGTCGAAGAGCGACGAATCATGTATGTGGCAACGTGTGAAAAATTGCAGTTTTCTTTCGTGAGAATATTCGGAAGATACGTCTATTCGGCAGATGCGCAAACAAGGAAATGCGAGTCTTGAGCAAACAATAGTTGTAAAAAAATTTTTATGAAAGCAACAAATCCATTACGTTCGTTTCTTCGCTCGCTCTTCGCACTCTAGGAACGAACGCAGTCAGTTGAATTAAATATAAATTTAATAAAAGTAAGTGACGTTGAGTTATAGCATGTAATATCGATCACTTCACGCGTGCCGAACTTTGCTGTCCTCTCTAAGCAAATTGAAATTGCAAAGGAACCAGGTCAGCGTCGTGTCAAAGTCCGCTGAAAAGAATTTTAATGATGTAATAAATCTGGCCGAGAAAAGTTACGAAAAAAAAAAGGGAGAAGATGCTGAGGCACGGGATGCCGCGAGGGACGTCGACGGGCAGAAGGTAGCGTAAGAGCGGGGAGGTTTCCACCAAAGAGTGGGCGATGTGCCCGGGTTCTCAAGCCCTTCGCAACGAGGGACGGCACTCGACCACTGAATCAACCCTCTCAGTGCCCTCTTGTCCTACCCGTTTTTCCCTCGGCCAACGACACCCTCTCTCGCTCCAACGCTTCACAACGCTACGTGATTATTTCAAAAAGCTCGGAGGCACGAGACGAGGCTTCCGTCCTTCTATCGCTACCTCCGTATCACGCCGAAGCCACATTGCTCTGCGAAATATTTTTTACGCTATTCTGCATGCGCGCGATAAAAGGACCGGGCGTCCTTTTCTCACTCTTTTCAACCCTCCGACATATCGGGGCTAGGTCAACGGTACGCCGGATCGTTTATCTCCTAAAATATGCGGAACAACGCTGAATTCCGTGAAACGTTAAAGCGTGCAATTTCTATGATAATGGTTGCGACGTTCAGTAAACAAAGTCGACTCAATAGACCTTTTCTTTAAAGTCACTTTGATTAAAATTTGGTGAAATTTATGACTGATTGTGAGTTAAAATAGAGAATGTTAAAAGTTAGAAAATATGATCAAAGGACGCAAGAAAAAGCACCTAATAATAAAAAAAACATTTTATTTCAATGAATTATTAAATAATTAAATGTTTTTTACAAAATTTAAAAATTTAGTAAAATAACTGCTCTTGCTTTTTAAAAACCCACTGGTCTTCAAAGGGTTAATAAAACCTGATAGAAACGCATTATATCACAATTACATATTCTGGTTGATTGTTAACATTATTGATGTAAAAGTATTAGATACTTTTACGTTTATTTACATTTATTATATTTATTAACTCTTTGAAGACTAGTGGCTTTTTAAAAAGCAAGAGCAGTTATTTTACTAAATTTTTAAATTTAAAATTTTGTAAAAAACATATTTAATTATTTAATAATTCATTGAAATAAAATGTTTCCCCTTGGCAAAAGCTGGTACTCAAATGGTTAATACGGAATTTCGTTCATAAATTTCGAAATAAATTCACATTTAAATAATTACCTTTTAAGAAGGTAATTTTTAAATTTATTACCAGATATTTTTTTTACGACAACTTATTGAATATACTTAACGTTACTTTAGACAAATCTTTAATTATTTGCATAAATTTTTACACGTTCTTAAAATAGAAAATGCACGCGCGTATAAAAAACGAAAAAAGCTCTTTTTATCACGTGTCGGATTAAATAGATTGGCTTGACTATTATTAGATAAATGACCCGTGTTAGAAAGTTAACGCTACGTCATCTAATGATACTCACAAAGCCATCAGCACTAGTCGGTCTCTTCCTGCAGCCAGTGTCAATGTAATGTGTCAAACATTACCGCTCCGCGTTGACCTTAAATCAGGCGCGTGGATTTATGTAAAAACCCACATAAAGTACATACGCACTTGTACGTTTTTATCTTCTTATATCTATTTCTTTTATCCATTTCTTTCTTTTATCTATATCTATTTCTTTTATTTATACCTATATCTTTTTTAAAGCTTATACTATACATGGTAGCAATGAGTTAATTAAATATCAACGTGATTAATTAAAAAAGAATAGAATATGATCATAAAAAAATGCGAACTAAAATTATAATAAATGCATTCGTCACTGCAAGTATAAAGCCTCTGTTAAAAAATAATTCAGATGTATGGAGCTTATTCATCGAGTAATTAATTAATTAAAATCGCTAATGGCAGTTAGTGAGAAAGGAGTGGTCGCAATTTCCATCACGTAAAATATAAAAAATAAAGATATAGATACGTTTCATATGACATAAGTATTACACTTGAAAGCGAATAAATTAATTTTTATTTAAATACTAAAATATGTTTGTTGTACAAAACAAATTGTATCCTTAAATTTATCTCTCCAACATTAGATCAAGTCTTCATATTCTGGAATCATATTGTAATTAATATTAATTATGATTAATAAATATATATGTTTGAGATTTTACCTAACTCCTGTTTGATTACTGCTTTTATATAAATCTCTTTTTACATTTTGACAATTGATATGCGAAAGATAGATGGGTGAAAGAATTTATAAAACTTGAAAATTTGAAAGAAATTTCTATTAGAAAAAATTTTACCTGCTATACTTCTCGCGTTGTAGACATAAATCAATCATTAAGATATCAACGATGGAATATCAACGCGAAAATCTTAAGTGACGTTATAATTTCATGAAAAGCTGAATAGAAAATATGCTAACGAGATATTAATAAATATGAGATAATAATAGATACGTTCTATTATAGTTGGCCAGGACTGCCGGTCGCGCTACCGTCACCAGCCTCACCATCCGCGGTTATCGTCTCGCCGGAAACGCTGTCTAGACACAGCAGCAGCTCACCTTCTCGCGTTCATCGGCCACCCCAGTTTGCGTTGGCCCTACCATGCTCCTCTCAACCGATTTCGGCTGTCTGTTATCCGGTGCCGACCTTCCTCGAGGTCACCGACGAGCGGAAGTGGAAGAACCTTGGATGGTGAGTAGCGAACCAAACATTTCTCCATCGCTCGAGGTCGATGTACCGTTTCTTGATCAGACAGTCCAGGCTTTCTTCTAACATTGTATACATTGTAATCGAAACTGATTTTCAGCATTATACGCAATTATTAATCTTTTTTTTAACTGTTTTCATATATTCATAGAATATAATTATTTATACAAGAAGTACAATAATTTCATGTAATAATCGCATGCGTATGTAATTATCTCGTACGTATAGCAATGCGATTATGTATCATTTATAATATTAATTGAATTATTAAACCCAGAGTTTTACAATTTATTAATTATATGTATAGATTTATGGTATTTGATTAATATATATATATATATAATTTCGTAAAGCGATAGAATGATTTTAAAACTGCAATCGCAACGTTAGTTATTCATGAAATTATTGATTCAAATGACTGTTACATGATACATTCTGCATATAAATTATAAAATTAATAAAATAAATCTCTTTTATCTTTTCTCATAATTCATTTTTGTTCTTTTGACGTGCATTCTGCCAAGATTCGCGTCTTTAATTTGATTTTCTTTAATATGCACGAAGGGGAATGCCGGTTACCACGGAAATTTCACGTGATCCTCCAGGTTATCCTGACCGATGTCTGCACCGCAATTACCGGCACTTTATGAATCAAACACACGCGTACAGGCGACCACGCGATTACTCGTAATTGAGCCAATTCTTACGGGGGTGGATGTATTTGCGGCCAATGGTACCTCCGCTGTAATGTACCGCCACGATGATGGGCATCGAGCTAACAATCCATCATTCGCGCGGCTGTCCTCAATCTCTCGTTTTCAATGATTCCTTCGAGAAAAGATGTTTTTATCCGGGTCAGGGCCGAGAAGGAGCTCTCTATTTACGCGCGGACTTTGTGCCAAAAAAAATCATATAGCGACTTCTTTAATTCTCGATCGAAATGAATAAAACTAACTTGTTGCGGCAATAATTGAGATACGTCTGGATTTATATGTATAAAGGGAATTAGTTCATTCGGCGCGCGCGAATGCGGTTCGCCGATTTCAATCCCCCTTCGCTGATAAGGGCCGGCGTGTCTCGTTTATAGACGAGCGGATTTATAAAATTCCTCGGTGCGTTTCGAATGGAGATCCGTTTGATAGCCGGCAAGTAGCTACTGAAGAGAAACGCGCGCATGATTCCTCAAAGTACGGCCGGAGATGGATCTATTTCCTCGAGCGAAGATTTAATCCGCGCGCGACGTGAATCCGCGTTTCGTTCGACTTCAATTTCCGTCTCTGCTGCAGCGACGCCCTGGCGACCACTTTGAGCGCTCTGTACGGGAAACTTCTGGTTGTGATGGGGATCGCCTTTCCCATGGCGGAAGTAATATCCACGTACATACCGCCGTCTTTCTACGAGGCATTCTACCTCTACCTCTACTTCGGCAGCATGATCTTCCTCATGTACATGTACGCCATGCTGTTCAGCGATAACAAGACAAAACCAAGTGAGTCGAAAAACACATAAAAAATTTACCTCTATCCCTCCCGTCCCTGCCTGCCGCGATAAATATTTCCGACTCGTAGGAGATATCGATTCGGCTTTCACGGTGCGAGACGTGCTCCGTAGGGTTTTGCGCGTGGAAGTAGATAAAGCTCGCCGTGGTCAGACCGTTGCTTTGGCAATCGCAGCCTTACATACCGATCAATCTACATTCACGCGCGCGGTGACGCAACGTTATGCATGTCATCACGATGACCTCGCTTCGTTCCTCGTCGAAATTCCTCTCTCGGTTGGCGGCGATCGCCGAAGGCGATCTGCGATCCTCTAATTTCGAACATAATGACGGCGATCGTTGCCGCATAATAATCGATCCGATTGCAATTAATCCGGTCTCTCCATAAATCGTGAATTCGCGAAGCAGAGAAGCAGAAAGACGTGTGCGATCTGGACTCGTCGAGATCGTCGAGCGGCGCCGGCGGTGACAGTGATGCGCCTGAGACCGGATACTCGCACGTGCATCCGGTACGTCCGGTCCAGCACTACGGCAGCTTCTATCTGCGAATGGGCGCCGTCGCGTTCGGCATCGGCTCGATGATCTACTCCGGACTGGAATTCGGCCAGTACTTTGAGTTGGAGCAGAACACGAAATGTCACAATATCATGCTGGCGCTCACGCCTGCCACGAGAATGGCCTTCATCTTCATCCAAATGTACTTCATATTTCTGAACAATGAGGTGAGTGGGCGCTGAATGTGAATAACATTTACACGAGCCGTTTCCCACGACTCGCCCCCTTTCTTTTAACGACAAACACTTTCTTGTTAAATTATTTTTCCCAGTGAGAATGTCGACGGTCATCGATTTATCGTTGACTTTATCGTTAACTTTTCCATTTTCATTCAATATTACAATGTAGCTCTACGATTGAATTTCGAATTGAAATTGTATTAAAGTAAAATCTAAAAGTAATTGGAAAAATATAATTGCAAACTTTAATATAATAACAAGATTTTCAAGATTATTTATATAAAAAGTTATTGCATTGATTTCTTGAGAATCGCTGCATATGTTATATCGGAAAACTCTGATGGTGTAACTCGATGGGAAATCCACTGACGGAAGTACCGAGCTAACACAAGCTCGTCGGTTTACGGGGTTAATGAAACAGAAGGGTGAACAACCCTGAGAGCAATAGTAGAACGTGGCTATTCAAACGCTCTAGTGCCCTATCGATATAATGTTCTGTTCTTTCTGTTTTCAATATTGTAGTTCCCACACTTTAACTTTTGTTGCTTCGTATGAAGTTTAAAAGTATTAATACAAGAAATTTCTATTTAAAAAAATTGCTGATGAAAAGGATATGTTCTTTCAGGTAAAACTTGTTTCTTTTTTCTGACATTAAATATCAACCGTATTATATATAATATATATAACAATCAGCATAGAAAGGAATATATTTAATTAAAAAATACGTTGATATAAATATATCAACGTGGTTTTTAATTAAATATATTCATTTCTGTGTGATCGTTACAAATATGTAAAGAGAGAGAGAGAGAGTAAAATTATATATTTAATCTTGATAGCAAAATTATCGTTTTACTGTCAATCTTATTAGTTTGCCTCATATTCCAGCAAATGAAGGTTTATCGTCATCGCGTCGTTGCACGTTTCGGTCTAATGCATATGATCGGCACGAATCTGTCAGTTTGGTTGAACGTTCTCGTGCAGGAAACGAAGCACGAGATCCTCACGTTCTACAATCCGGAGAACAACTCCCTCAGAATCTCCCACAGACTAGGTAAACGCAATCGAACACGATCTTCCGTCACAATTCAACGAGATCTGTTCTGACTTTAGAATTTTCAGGCTCGAAAGGAGGCCTTCATCTCGGTGGTCACATCCATTCTCATCACGGAGAGCATGTGCGACTGCCGCGTGGTCTCAAAGGACCCCATCACATGTTCGAATGCAGAAGGACGAATATAATGGGATCGTTGGTGCAAGACGCCAGTCCCTTCCTCTTTCCGTGCACGATAGAGTATAGCTTGATTTGCGCGGCCATTTTATATGTAATGTGGAAAAACATATCGAAAGTCGGATTCACGCAGCCCGCAACGCCGCCGGGCTCGCGTCACCACGCACACGCCTACAGGTATAATAACAATACATTCGCCTACAGCTATAGTAATAATACTCCTACAGCTGCAGGAACAATACATACTTACAGAAGCGCGTAAATGACAACCCAGTTTACGAACTAATTCCGCTGGCGCGCAGCTTATCGGAAAATCGCGAATAATATTCCTATATGACGTAAAGCCACGTATAAACCACCGCTGGAACTTGCGTCATCCACCTCGCGAGTTCACGAGCTTCAAATGACCAACTTTTAATTATTCCGCAGGAAATCGCCTCACCATTACAGCGTGGATTGCGCCCGCGCGCACAAGGGCCTCTTCGTGGGCATTCTGATTCTCGTGCTGACCATAATCTCCCTCATCCTCTTCTTCGTCCTCATTTCGCGGCCCGAGCTGGTCAGCCTCGCCGTGACCGAGGTGAACGTCTGCGAGCTGACGCTCTACGGAATGTCGACCCTGGCGACGCTGATCGGCATGTTCCAGATGCGTAAGCTGCGCTACGACGGCGGCAGAAATCTCGAGCTCGACAACATCCTCCTGGTGGCTGCTCAGACCGGCATGTTCATCTACTCCACGTTCACCATTATCGGCGGCCACTTCACCCTGCAGAAGCACACGGTCCTCGTGCTGGTCACCGCTCTGGCCAGCGTCGTCCAGACCACTTGCCAGACCATCTTCATTCTAGACGCGTCGAGGCGCACGGTCGCCACCGCCGAGCAGATACGCAGGAAGCCGGGCAGGGAGATCGTGACGTTCCTGCTGGTGACCAATCTGGCCATGTGGGCGATCAACACGCTGGAGAAATCACGGGCGGAATCGCACCCGGTGCAGCTGCATTTTTACGGCCTGTGGGCGTGGACGATCATCACCCACGTCTCCATGCCGCTGGCGATCTTCTACAGGTTCCACAGCACCGTGTGCCTGTGTGAAGTGTGGAAGCGGGCCTACAAGGTGAAACCGACCTACATGTGACGCAAGGGATCCCGTGAGGTCATATGGAAGACCGGTGGGCTCCCGCAGCGTCCCAAGAGTCAACTGTCGAGGCTCGATGCCATCGCGGAGAATGATCCGGCTTATTTCATGTGATCGAGAAAGACGTCGACTCGCGAGAATCGTTTTGAAGGGGGAAAATCCGTCGAGCGACGCTATAAAACGTAGACATCGATATCTTTAGACGGGCAGAACTTTTCTAGACATCTGATTAAAGCATCAATACGTAAACGGCAGTTCATACGCGCGTAATTTGTATCGATTTCAGGGTATATTTCGGAAAGCTAATGATATATAATAAATGGATTCGGAGTCTTGATAAGGACATCTCAATATTACATACGTAATTTGATCACAATTAGAGGAGAAGACGTCGGCAGAAAGATACTCATAAAGGCTAATTGTCCCATAAACAGTAGGTTACTTCGTCACTTATCGACGGTCAGTGTTCTAGCTAGCCTTGTACGCATTTATTTCATCGGTATAAATGTTGGCGACTCTACAGAATTTACACAGCGTCATTGTGTAAGTTTAATGTCACTTTCTAAAATGGATCACCGTCTCGCCGAAGAATATCATTACGACTCACGTCGAAAGAACAATTTTTGCAAAAATTCCAGAAATGCATATTGAGATCGTATTGCTGTTTTAGCGAAGCACAATATTATATACTGTCTCCTTGATCCCTACTCGACCACTTTTTAGAAAGAGTTTTCGATATAAATAATCTTTTTATCCGCTATTAATATCTGTAAGTAGCCTTTGATGACTTCATGTGTCGTGCTGTAAAACCGGCACGAAGAGAGAAAATTTGCAAACCACACGAATGAGCTTAACAGAATCGCAGTATTCGTGCGAGAAAGGCACATTACGTGTGCACTGATGTCTATCGCTTGCTATCATAGCCCTAAGCGATCCTACAGAGAGAGAAAATAAAACAGAACGAGAATCACCGTACGAGAGAAGTGAATTTCATTCGATAAAATGGAAGGCTCCATCGCGATAGCAGCAAATAAACGATTCCACTGTTATCTCGTATCGATTCCGCAATACCGTGCAAATCGATGGGAGATAAGGAAAGCGTTTATCTGTTATGTGAAAGAATTTATTGGGAAGTGAAACAATCAATTACACTTCTCAGTACGATCTGACTGGTTAGATCTTCAAACCTCCTCGAAATGGAGTCCATTGATAAACGTTGAGTCGATACCTGTTACATACATTCTAAATTTTTCCCCCTGTAGATATCCAAGCGACAACTTCCTCAATTTGATCGACCAAAAGAAACGATCCAATGCAGAGTCACATAATTGATCATTATCTTTTTTACATGTTCGAATTAGCACTCACTCAAATATCCGAATACATAATTCTAGTAGGCGACAAGAAATGTCCATTCGTTAGAAGTAGAAGGGGCTAGATTTTTCTTAGAATCAATCTGGTCGAAGCGTTCGATAGATAGGACTTCGACCAACACGGGAACAATGAATCTTCTTCGTTCGATAAACTTTTGTATCCATTCCGAGTGACAAGCGAGAGTTCGAGAAGAATTCGAATTCCCTCTCGCGAAAGACTGAGACGAATGTGAGGAGAATGGTCAGGGCACTAACAATAAGCGTAAATCCTGATCCACTTTAATCGATGAACCGATCGAACCGAGTCCTCTGTGTATAACCTGAATGTTTGGTGCTTGTAATCCAAGGCACTTGGACACTCTCACGGATATCCGTCTTCCACGTAGTACAAACTGCAGCTTAAACAACAATTGTTGCGTATATGCAGATGACTCGAGCTAAAATAGTAACAGGGAAAGTAGATTACGAGTACATTCAATAGCGCGAGCAACAAAATTTTAATAGATTATTATTCATGAATTTTCGTGAAACGTGGATTTCGTAAATGAAATTATCGACCATTATTATGTGAGACAATTACATAGATCTTAAATGCAATTAACAAATAAATCTCGCAGGAATTAGAAATATTTTAATATCGACAAAAGAACCAACAGATTGAAAAGGACCTACTTCTTTCGATTTTCTATTTAACAAACTCGAAATCGATTCGCACGATCCGCGAACTATATATTTTCGAGCGCCTTGCATGATGTCCATGTATAATTCAATAATGAAGAAGAACCATGTAGATATTAAGTATTCTAAAAGAAAATTCAAATCGGAGAACCTTAGTCCTTTTATATCTAAAAAAAATGTACGCACAAGAAGATTTATAAACATAATTTTAGATACATTATCGTAGAAATCGATTCATAGTGACGTGAAAATAATTAATACCGCTGTTACGATCGTGACTTATAATACGCGGACATTTTATTGTCGACGTTGAATTTGTGTATTATGAAGAGAAATTTATTTTACGTCAACTCAGAAAACTCAGTGATCAGGATCAAATCGATGCACGAGTGTCTATCGCGTAATTTTCAAAAGTAGAACGATAGAGATGAAGAAACTGAAGACGTTCGAGATAGGATTACAGTACAACGGCTGATCATATCATTAAGCCTTAAATCCGTCAAGAAGAGTGCTGTCCGAGATGATAGGAGATAAAGGGGATCAAGATCGATCGCGATCGACACGCGATCTCGAAACTAGAGGCGATCTACTCGAGTTTCTTTCACGCTCAACTGTCAGATGTGATGACGACAAGATCACAGAAGCAAGTGAGAATGGGGGAATGAACAAATTGATGTATGGTCGCATACGGGTGCATGCGTGTATGCGTGCGTGCATGAATGCATAAGTATGCGTGCGTGCGCGTGTGTGTGTGTGTGTGTGTGTGTGTATGTGCGTGCTTGTGTATGACATATAAGAAAAGACGGAGATAAAGGGAAAGAAATCGCGAGATTTAATGGAAGCGGTAGGCGTTTATGAATAATACGTGTTTCGTGCTAGAAGCTTTGATATCGATTATCGCCGTTGCGAATTCTAGTTATCCGGTCGGGGCAGTCGATCTTTTGTAAGATATAGTTTCTCTAAGACGGCTGTAAATAAATGGTGGAGAATATACAATAAAGCGAATTCTCTCGGTGTTTAGCGCTAGTTGTGTCGACATGTTTCTTCCTATAACACATATGTATACATATATACATATATACATACATGCATATGTATATGTGTACATATATACATATACATATATATACATACACATATTTATATATACAAGATATAAATATATTTATTATTACGTTGTTCTATTATATAATATTTATTATAATCTGACATAGGATTTACGCGCGACATGTTACGTTTATTGAGAGTCCCGAGGACTCGTGCCGAGATCCCATGTTCATTCTTTCCTTCACTTCGTCTTTCTCACATATTCTTCCTAAATAGAGCAGTCAGGATATCGCAATAACCAGCGATGTGGAAAATGCAGATATCTAAGTGTCAAGACTTCAGAAGCAAATATTAAATAATAATTTAGATACAATCGTTACAGCCTAATTATTTATATATTTATATACGACCGCTCTACATCTTACACTTCAAATATTGCAAGAGAAAGCCTTTTGCAGTAGATTCGTCCTTTTCGGATAGATTTCTCTTGTGCACATTGTTGACGCGTTTATGATCTCGGCACGAATCCTCCCCCCGTAAAAGAGATAAAATCA
This sequence comes from Tetramorium bicarinatum, assembly GCA_928718305.1. NCBI lineage: Eukaryota > Metazoa > Arthropoda > Insecta > Hymenoptera > Formicidae > Tetramorium > Tetramorium bicarinatum. Next base: position 14,880,729 of record OV788327.1, read on the forward strand.
GGGCGAAATTACGAAGGACGCAATTCGCATTTGCGAGTGATATAAGAGGAGAGAAAAAAAAACACGAGGAAGTTCTCTTTGCTATATCACGTCTCTGAACTGTACTTTTTCTATGTCCGCATAATCTAGTTCCTACGCAATGTTTGTACTCTTATACCCTTTGTACTATTTGTACCTTACGAATTGCAATACAGTCGTCCGCAATAACGAAACGACGTTTCTTTTTATTTATCACCAATCACAAAAATATTTCCCGATGAAATCGCAATATTAATCTTCGTAAAGTTAGAAAGTGCAAATAATATTTAATTGACAAACCGCATTTCCATTACGTTTATTTTATGACAGAAACGAAATAAGATTTTTAATGTAGGCAATTCGACATATTAAAAATTAAACTTTCTACGTAATGGTTCGCTACGATACTACGACAGGCAACCATTAACAATGCAACGACGACAGGGAATAATTCAGATAGCAGAGAATCGTGGCCGAGTTGACCTAAATACCCGCGATTCCGGAGTCGATTCCGCGAGCACCTTCGTGATCTCTCAATGCTAAGGTAGGCTTTTCTCGGATCCAAGGTCATCCGATGACCGACCCTCAAACTAAATCTAATGGAAATGAAGTTGTACCACGTCGCAACTTTCTCTTCGTGGCGCCAATCCATCTCATGCGAATTGAACCTCTTAAGATTTGAACCTGTCAATTTAATCGATAAATCTAATCTACGTCTAATGACTACGTCACGATTGTAAACAGTGTAATTGTAACTTTGTTATAACTAATATGTAATTGCATCATGCCTCTTATATCTATAATTCTAGCATTTATTTCTAATTCTGTTATTTAACATATAGAGTTTTATAATTTATAACGTTAAACTATTTAAATATATATTATATAGAGAAATACGTTAGAAACATTGTATAATGCTCTCACATACACTTATTTAATTAATTTATACTTATCATTAAACATTTTTTAAATTAATAGTAATGACCTATTACTATTAATTGCAATAGTAATAATAATGCATTGTCTGAAATATATATTGTGAATAATATTAATATAGTTCACTGCATAATGAATGTTGAATTAATTAAGTTATTTTGTGTTTTAATATTTGAAAATGTACACGCAGAGGGAAAGTAATCGTTTTATATTAGATACGTTGTTAACGTAGAAACGTTCCCCTGAGTACTCTTAAGACATAATTAGCTAAATTGATAAATGGAATATGAGCTCTAATAACTCTATTAACAAGTAAACTCAATTGACTAAAATTCCTCCAATAATTCATATGAATACAAAAGTTACTTAATAATTGTTGCTTCATTAATTTTTGAGTATCAATTATATTAGTAGTTCGTAGAATCCAAATACTTTTTACAGTATACTTTGTATAATTACTTGTACAAGTTTTTGAGACTTTAAAATACTATGTAAGCATTACTTTTGCTAGTGCGTCAACCGAGATCTCCCGCTGATCTCGTGGATCCTTCACGAAACTTGCAGAAAGAGCTAGCTAGAAGTCAGATCCGCGAGAGCGGGATGTACGTGCGGACGTGTACAAACGCACGTTTTTATCGTGGCGCGTGAGAGGATCGTTGCATAACAGAGCGTGCGACCGATACGACCCTTGTGCGCTCGATTTAATGTCTAATGTTTGCCGATTGCAGGTTACTGCTGTCCCGCGTGGGTGTGTTCCCGGTTCTCAATTATCGAAGGCGTCGTTCGTCGATCAGCTTCTGCCCGGAAAATGCACAAAGCGAGAATGCGACCGTTATGACGGGAGCGCAAAGTCAACTAGATGCCTTCAATAATAGAAGCGCGTTAGCACTTGTTGCATACATATTATTATTTAGCTAATTCACAGTGAAAGGGGAAAGGAATGGCAGATGGAAATAAATAAAAGTTCCCGCTATTAATCGATAAAACCGTTTGCTGACTAATAAGAAAGTAATAAACTAGAGAGAGGCGTATTGCAAGTGCAGTTTATTTCCATAATTTTTATCAATAATTATTCTCCGTATGTCGCAGCCAAATGGTTGATGTCTAAATTTTCTCTCTGACAAGGAATAACCGATAAAACGGGATTACGACGATCATGAACGTTGGACTTTAATTATAATGTATCGTAACAATAAAAATAGCCTGTCCGTCGATTCTACGAGGTAGATACCGTGTAAAAAGTTTACCCTACTTTCGCTTGCAGATTAACCTCGTTATAACATCAGCGCGATCCTCTCGATCGGGACGGCCGCAAAGTAAAAGCAAATAAGCGGCGAATATTCATGTTTCGTGAAAAGCAAAAGAAGACAAAGAAATAATAAGTATTCGCTATCATGCTGCTGTGAAGCATCGTTTCTATCCGGTGGATGATCATTCGTGTGGGGAAGGGAGGGGGAAGTGCCCGTAATTACTAAATCCACCCCTCGCCGGTGTTGCCGAGTTCCGGGCACTCGAAAGAGGGTGCATTTTAGTCAAACCCCGCGATACAACCTCGTATCCATCGTTACATGGAGCCGTTTAAGTCGTAATGTATAAAATCAATAGGCTCGCCAGACTGCCTCCAAATTGGCTTGGGTACCTCAACGACGTCAATGGAAAATGCCGTCAAGTTTGAACAAAAAGGCAATAACGTCAAACGCGTTTTATACTGCAGTCAATTATATCCTAAAATATTTTCCTTATTATTATTACGTGCCATTTACATAGAGAAACTATATTTTATTTGTGTTAATTTCAACGTGATGAAGAACGCAAAACAAAATTTTGACTGTAAACTCTTCAATCTTCGATCAGCTATATCTAGCTCGCTTCGTGCTTTTTACAAGCGTGAAGCTTGACGATCGACAAAAAGAGGACAAAGAACCGCTCGTGTTGGTCTCCTCCCGGCGCGCTCGCGTTAACCCTACCATTCCACCTGTAATAACCCTGAAACCTCCGTCCTCCCTGCACCGTCCCGGCCGGCAAAGCGAGGCTCGCTCCACGAGGCTGTTTTGACGCGACGACGTCCATCGTCATTGCTACTACCCTTGCGAGCGCCAGGCTTACCACCGACATCAATATAGGCGCAACAGTACGCTGTCGAAGGGGGACAGAGGAACGTCCACGGGGTGGAAAAGCGGGAATCGCGGGAGTTAGGTATTGATCGCCTTTCCACATTGCATGGGGGTGGCTTCGCGCGCGCGGCGACCCCCATAACCAACTGAGCGTCGCCATTACACCGCCATGGGCGGCCGCGCAGCGTCGCAGACGTACTGAGAGTGAGACAGATCAGCCGGCCGGCACAAACTCGCCGGGGATCGTGCACGCACACGCGAATCGGGCATCAGGGCCACGCAATACGGTAGCGCAGCACGAGAAAAGGAAACGACAGAGAGGGTGGAGAGGGCGAAAAAGACGAAGAAGTCGTCCCGCCGGAAAGGACGGAAAGAGCGGTAGCAGCTTCCGGGCAGGGCGCAAGCTCGGCTCTCCTTGTTTACATCCGCCCAGCGCCGACCAGCACGTTGCCTCCGAGTACCGCGATCGGCGTCACGTTGTCACGTCCAGCGGGCTTTTCGCAAGTCTCTTCGCAAATCCACGGTCAGCGGAGCAAGAATCCACGAGCACCTCCGAGGGAGAGGTTTCCTCCACGAGGAGGAATCGTCCTGCCTGCAGAACGACTCCGGAAGGTCAGGGACTTGTCCATGGCATAGAGGCTTCCATCCTCGTTTAATGAACGCGTGAGTATGTCTGCCATGTGGCATTTCCACGGGGTGTCTTACAGTGCTCCCTTGAGTCTTTGTGGCGGGTGTCTTGTATTGAGATTACGTGTTGCGCGCGCGACGATCGCGGTGAATCGCTTGTGTGTCACGTGCATGTCGACGATTTCGGAAAGTTTTGCTAATTCGTTCGCGAGCCGCGAGTAATAACAGAGTTTAATTAGGATAATAATCGATCCTAAATATCGCGAGTGAATTATGTAAATGATATTCTACGAAATTGGAGTTTCATAGCGGATACACGATAGAAATTATAGAGCTGCTGAAACAGAATATTGAGTAGGTGTTATGAGAATCGCTGGATGAACGCGCCAATGTAAAATTCCTTGCGCACTTTGGAATATTGAACAACAATAGCGAATGTGCTCCGAAATGTACAATATAATTTATAATTCTAATTATCACGCGTTCAACGCGCATTACAGATAAGCAATGACATAATTTAAGTTAACATGAATGTTGTAATATAAAATTCTAATGATCAATTAGACTGATAGGATTGTTTACGTGCGCGCATTTGCAACTGTTACGTGCTATCGCAAATGATCATTGCCACTCGCGAGATATGTACGGTAGCTCTTGATCGGAATAATGCTACTTTCTACGCTGGTTTCTCGGTCAACGACTTTCTAGCAAAACAATTCCACGCCAGTTTTATCGATTTTTAAATTGGTTGCGTGTAGCAAACGCATGAAATAGCTTACGGGCTGGAATGCATTCACGATATAGCCTAGAGGTTTCAGAAAACTCATCGCAATACATGAGGCAATACATATAGAATAATATTCACAAGGGAGAGTCGCAAAAGTAAAATTCAAAGAAATATACAAAATGTAAAATAAATATACACGAATAAACATAAAACAGCGTATGCGTAAACGATGTGAAAGCACGATTTAAATTATTTCAAGAGGTATTAAATAATTAACGTGTATAATCTTCTAACAGATTTTAGTCGTAATAAATCTTAGAATTCCGTTAAAATTTATTGCGCTTGCGCCACTTAATTTCCCATCTAAATTATAAATTTTTCATTATGGCGTACGTTTTGAAAAATCACTCTTGCGGTTGACTGCGCCAATTAATCTTGCGTAAACGAGAAAAATGTGCGCGGCGTGTTTCAAACTATACGTGAAAGGGGAGCGGTTAACGAGCTGATAAATGCGCGGAGGCTTCGGTTCGACCGTGCCGCGAACCTTGAACTTATCGACCAGCCTGTATTTATATTGCAACGACCCAAAAATCGAGTCAAGGACCGGTGAGTAAAAAACGCGAGAATCGTTTGGGTCCAGATACTATACACGCGCACATGGTGCATGCGTGTACTACGTTCACCAGGCGTAGCATTGAACTGTGGTTTCACGACTAAAGAAAAAGAGAAATACATACTCAACCTTGCCGAACATAAATTCACCCATCTCTACTATTGTCTTTATTTGAATCACTTTACTGTCGGTGTATTCTTTAAAATACGATTAAATGTCACGGTTCCCGATTCGCGAACAACGATAGAGAATACATATGCAAAATGCGAGATAATAAAAAAAAATTGCCAAACAAGAGACTCGTCGTCAAAGAGAATCTTTGTATGTATCTAAAACTGGCCTGCTGTCGGAACGAGAAAAATCACGATAGATGAAAAGTAAGAACACGTCTATTATTAGTTGTGGACTTCTTTGAAGTTGCAATGGGCGGTGGAGTATGTGTGGAACTCAAGGAAAACCCTTTGCATGTATTTAACCGCCCTGTAGTGTCCGCAGTAATCTGTCTTCGTTTTCGATATGCTAGACGGAGGAGGACTGATATGTTAGACTTCAAAGGAGTCTGATGGACAAGACGAATATTCCGACGAAAAGACACTTTGTAAAAGCCGTAAGAGAAAATTGAAAATAAAAAAATAAAATTGGTGAAAAATGATACTGCAAGAGGTATTTGAAAACCTGCGAGTTAACTGTGTCTGAATTTTATATCGGAAATAAGCTTGGCACGAAATGCTTTCGTGCATATATTATTAAGTTACTCGCCTCGATTTTCAAGAGTATCCACTGCCAACTCGCGATTCGGAAAGAGAAAGGATCCCGACTGGATACCGTGCGACCATCATAGAAGCACGATTATTCGCGCGGGAGACGCGAAGCGCGACGCGAGTGCCACGACGCGGTTCTGCTCCGTGCTTGAACTATAAACAAATACCTCGTTCGATGTGACGATATTAAATTAATTTTTGATAGAAAATTTCGTGTGCGACGTTAAAAAAGAATCACGTTTTATTTAAATTGCAATAGTGAATTATCAGTATACGTATTTAATGTTGGAATATTTAATGTTGAAATAAAAAATATTTTACGTAGTTTATTATATTTTTACGTAGAATATTACATATTACTGTAAAAATGTGTGTTATATCCGTGAATTACAATTGAATTGTGTTTCGGTTAATCATTTTTTGGCACGTTGTGAATGCATTATGGACAGATTTTGAGAGCTTTGCAGAAATTACGTAGTTCACAATGGAGGTAAGAAAATAATAAAAAATTTTCGCTCCCTCTCTCTCTCTCTCTCTTTTCTCTCTGTTTTAATGGTAATCTCATAGTAGAAAATCTCATTACTTGCCTAAAAGCATACATTTTTTTAAAATTCAATATTACTGTCACATATAAAATAATATTCTCTACTTTTATACATTATTTTTTTATACATTATTTATCATTTTTTTCTGTTAAATGAATTAAAAAATAATTTTCTTTATCTTTGTTTATTTTTGTCAATTTTGGAAAATGCTGAAAATTTAGTTTTTAAATAAATTTATAAAAAAATCGCGATTAATTGAAAAGCATTGTAAAACATATTCCGAGTTGAAAGCAAGTCCGGTATATCCGAGATAGCAAAGTCGGAGGCGGAAGGGCAATGTTATAATTACCTTAATTACAGCGATTACTATGTAGCGCAACTGCAATCGAGGTAATGTCGATCTTCATAAAATCGCTGCGCGGAAACGCTTTGTCTGTTCATATTCAGCTCCGTGCATGAAAGAGAGAATATCTTTATTTCATTCCAATATTCCATCCGCGATTCTCCTCGACGTAACGTATGTATGCAAAATTTTCATGACGCGCTGAACATCGCACAAATTAAGGTTTAACGTTTCAACGTTGATTGAAGGACTGCAATCTGTGAATCAAAGCGGCTCCATCTAAAACACAACTAAACGGAGGAAATGAGAAAAAAAATGTTGCCGACCAAGCCGAGCGCGTTAGATAACAATTAGGACAGCAATTAGGTGGAGACTCGTAGGAAGTTGGGAAATTATCGACGGTATCAAAGAACGAGCGTCATTGACCAACTCGACGCTGGGAACGCGGGCTCTGACGGGGGAACGGCGTATAGCCGGGTCGGTCGATGGATAGTACCTACGTGGGCGTCGCGACGCCGGCGCCGATACGAAGCTCACAGGTGGTCGCCACGCAGTCTGGCTGTGTTTCGTGTCGGGTGCCGTGCCGTGCCGCGCCGAGCCGAGCCGAGCCGCGGCAGCGCTACGACGAGCTGCCGGCTTTTTCGAGGTCCACGACCGAGCGGGACTGCGAATCGATCCGCGGCCACTTCCGGCTTCCGTTTGTTGTGACGCCCCGCACGCTCGCGCGCGCGGTTCACCCCGGCGAAAGCAATAACCTCCGCCCCCGCGACCTTTGTACATGTGTGCGATTCGATTGTCTCTCAACCCGCGCGAGAATCTCGCACAGCCGCCGCGAGTCTTTCCGCCATCGTGAGCCACCCCCGCGTGCAAGCCCGCGCCGACTTCCGTCACGCGTGGTGTCGACGTCGCCCGAATGCGCCGCTGGAATTTCACTGATATAGTGAGCCAATTTGTGGTGAAGCCGATCGCGGAGTAATTGTGATATGTGGGATGAATGCGCCGTCACAACATTGCTCGACGATAACATTAATGGGCCTCTGTGGCCGCTGCCATATAATTATTTGATTAACACACGACCCCTTTAAACGACGACAAAATTATTTTTGAAGCTTTCTCCACACGACGTATCGGATAAGGACGCGGAATAATGGTTAACTAATGATAAACAGCGACCGTGACTTGAAGCTATTTTCTTCAGTCGAAATGTATCGATAATTCAGTGAATTATATTTGGCTGTCTGAGAACTGAAACATACGCGCGCGTCAGGCTTGTCAATATGCTTCATTAATGCATTAATTCAATACATTTCCATTACGTGTTGATTTCGATGCTGGAAATAACTCGATTAATATTAATTGTACGTAGCGTTCGGTATGTTTTCATATCCAATGGAAGTTCGAGTCCAAGTATTTCATATCGATTGATTTTAATTTTTTGTTTTCAAAGCCTCGAATATTTGCAATGATATGTTGTTCTTGTAAGCTTTATTCATTGAATCTCTTCGCTATATGCTAATTAACTTGGACACGCGTAAATTCATCAAAATATTAATTTTTAGTTCGAATCAAGTGTTGAATCTAGTAGTTGAGAATTATAGCTGTGACTACCGAGTGATTTTGTTTAATCCCTGGCGAGGCAGGAAGACCTTAAAGTGAATTGAAATCTATTAACGGCTGTCCTTGTGCGCCGAGGCACACAGGGATAAAGTAATCAGCCGGGAAGAACTTAGACTTTGGAACTTATTACTGTGTTACAAAGCTCAAAGACCGGGTTCGACGTAACGTATCAGCTAAAATGCTCGACGTCTTGATATCAGGAGCTTTCAAGCTCCGAACCTTATTTCCGAACTCTGATATTCTTCCTTTGTATGAAATACAGGTCGGTCTCCTTCGATACAGCCTCCCGCGGAAATTTCTGCGTGGTTTAGATCTTATCGAACGTAGATGCGAAAGTAAGGAGATTATTGTCTCGAGTTGTACAGTGGCATGAGAATTTTTTATGATACAACGCTGTCATATTTCATATTTTATATTTCGTGTTTTATATTATATAAAATGCAGATCCTTTCGAAAGAATTGCCAGAATTTAAAATTCTAAAAGAACATTCTTCATTTTCGCGTGTCCTTTTGATAGATCGATCGAAAAGCTTTCCTCCGCATTGTGTCAATAGGAAGGCTTTTACCTAGTCTGATTTCAGTCAATTATAACTACGTGCAACGCGACGTCAAAAAATTCAAATAGAATAATCCTATTAAATCACGGCGAGCGATGGAATTCGTTAAATCAAAAGGTAGATGCATTCGCAAAAAAAGCACGTATCGCTGGCAACATTTTTTTAAATGTGTCATCTAAATGTGTTTAAAATTTACATTAATTATCTATTGAAAATGAAAGCAATAATTTTGATTATCGATTTAATAATTTTAACAATTGAATGAATTCCGTCCATAAATGCGTAATCGTCTCGAAATTATCCTACTATTCCGCTATAAGTTCGGCAACGAGCTGAAAATTGCCCTCGAGGCATTTTCGAATTCATTATTCTTCGTGTTTCTGTGATCGATTATTCAACCGCGTAGCTCGTCGCTCACTGACAGTGCGGGTTCTCTAGAATCAGTGCTCTCGCGCGAACGGCTGAAAATCTCGTCACGGCGAGGGCGAAACGGATGACAGAAATAATTTCGCGCTCGTCGGCATGCACGTGTACGTGCGTACATTCTCGTACATATATGCGAAAAGAGAAAAGAGATCCGTGCCGCGGAGAGAGAAAGGAATGAAAGAAGAACGAAGATGGGAGAAACCGGGTCGCGAGAATGGATATTCGTAATTAAAGCTACCGTTCTCGGCGAAGCTCAAATTTCTAAATATCTATATTTATATAGATATGGATATGTATATGTGTATGTGTGTATGTGTATGTATGTGTGTGTATAGTCGTGACGATGGGTGAAAATAGGAAGAGAGGGAGAAAAGAGCTTGCTCGACGGAATAAGCTTGCAGTAGACATCGCGACGTCGCGACGTCACCTGAAAGTGCGTTCGGTTAGGTCAGTTATCACGGGAGATCTCGAATTCTCGAGCCTTGGATTTGTTCCGCACGTATCGCCAATTACACAAATAACTGTCATTTGGACCAGACGTAACCAGACGGTCCTTGTAACTGATGGATGTTAACTATCAACGTCTGGCGATGCGATTATTCAAATGCGATATGAGGTAAAATTTGGACATTACGAACAGTGAATATTAACTTTATAAATTCGACGGTGTAAATAAATTTCGAAAATTATTAAAAGATTATTTTTCTCATATAAATACAGTTGATTAATTTTTTATTAGATGGATAGCCGATAAAGTTAAAATTTCCTCTCCCGTATGATTCGCATCGTAAAACATTGCGGCCTTATATCACTACAACGATATTTTACGCCGCTAGCCTTGTTCTTACAAAGATAGACTGTAACCGTGAGAGGAGATAGGTCAGTAACCGTTCCCAAACTCCCACCGCCCTTCCAGTGCTGTACCACAATAAAGTGATGTGTTTCCTTCATGTTTCAATAAATGTACAAATTCGTGCAATTTAAATAAATTAATTCAAAATAACGGATTAATAATTCGATAATTTAATATATGTAATAATTCGTTTGAGATTGACGCGATTTCGTATAAACATTTTTATAAAATTAAATAAATATTTAATTCAATAGAAATCAATGAATTAAGATTATAGAAAAAATTATGTAGACAAATAATTTTAGCTAATCTGTCTTAAATAGACTTTGTGAATAATTTTTTCCATTTTGACAATAATTTTATTTAGCTTTTTAAGGAGATAAAAGATTAAAAAGAGATTAAGGAATATGAAAGAATTTTTAACTTTCGTTCTTTTGCTCCATCTACATCAAATGAACTTGAAACTTATTCTTATTTCTATTTTTACTCTTCTTATTCTTATTCTTATATTAAATTTTTAACTTAATATAAGAATAATTTAATTTTTTGTTTTTTATTAATAAGTTCCTCTTAAATTAAAATATCTTATTTCTATTTTTCCTTTATTACACTATTGTTCATAGCGAGTTTATATGAATGTACGTGTATGTGAATATTCAGTGTGTTCAGCTCAGGTAGATTCGTTAAATTCAAATGATTAAATTAATCAGTCATTCTTTTAAAAAATAATACACGATTAAGACATCTTCAGGAGTTGAAAATAGTCTGCGAAAAGATCGCGAATTCTTTTTTTTTTAAATTTATTCGGTTATTGTTTACAAATAAGTTATTGCAAAAGTTCGCTCTAAAAACGATAAGAGGAAAGTGATAAATCCAAATTCAAGAGGAAAGTAATAAATCCAGAGGAACACTAATGTAGACAACGAGTTTAGTTTTCGCGAATATATTCGAGAGTTGATCGCAAACATTTTGTACACATTGTTCGCTCAACTAGTGGTCTTCAAACAGTTTGTCAAAAATGTTGCAAACTGTTTTCCGGTGAATGCGCACATTTATAGGTGACACCTCTTCAAACATATCTATTCGAGGTACTCATTCGTTTTCTATTTTGCTCGTTGAGTTCTTCGGAGAGCACGTGGAAAGATATATGCACGTGACCAGGCGAACACATGCTAGCGCACCAATCGCAGCTCCATGTTTGGCGATCTCAACTATGGAGAGAGAGCCAAGAAGCGAGTTACCGGCGATGGAGCTTCCTTCTGAGACAGTACCGATCCGATCGCGTTTGCATTATCATTGTTGGCTCTTGCTCAGCTTTTGCTCCTTTTTTCGCGTGAAAGCAAGTTTTCCTCAAAAATCTTTTTTTTTTTCTTTTAAAGTACTAAACGTATAAGTGTGCACCATGGGTACTGTGGCTTTAAGTAAGTTTAATGAAACGGTTCGGTGAAATAAATCAATAAAATAATATGCAGACTTGGTTTTTCGCGCGTGAATGTAAATAATGTATTTTATTTTACGTGTTTGCAAAAAAAATGTGGGATTTATAATTAGATTAATGAGGGAAGAATGTCACACACGAGGCTCGATAACATTGCAAAAATAAATATAATAAATTTCTTGATTAAAGGACAAATGTCATTCGTTGTTTTTAAAAGGCTTACATGACTGACCTACAACGATCAGCGGAATAACATATACGTAACAAGTTTCACGTTTCATTTGATTGTATCACTAGATTGTATCAGTAGATAATATTACATCAAAGTCTACGATGAAGTACTTAAAAATATGTAAACAAAAATAATGATAACATACGTGAGGTTTTAAAAAATGATATTTGCATCAAGTTTCAAAATAGTTAATATAAATTTGAGCATCTTTGAAAAGAGATTACCATTTGTTTCAAAAATTAAAAATTATAATCCTTGGCTTTCAATTCTCTTTTACTTCTCAAAGCATTCGTAGTTTGCTCCGAATTTTATTTCTTACTAGTGGTGAAACTTGGCGCGCGTTATTATCATAATTTTCGATAACCTAACAAACTGCCAAAATAATCATAATAACTGTCACATCTCAACACTGATAGCTACTTTCGCAATACGCAAAATTGAGCCAAATGAGAGAATCAGTACAGCGAAAAAGCAGTAACAATTAAATCTTTACATCTCTTTTTTAAGAAAGGACAAGTGGAATAGTTGAAAGTTAAAGATTCAAAGAATTGCACATATATCTCAATAAAATTAAACAAACATCCAATGAAATCCAGCGAAACAAGATTTCATTCCTACTCGTATAAATAAAACTGCTATACTGGCACTGCTATATACACTATGCACGTTTTTATTAAATTATGTTTGCTTAAATTTTTTATGGCTACTAATGTGCTATAAATGTTAATCAAGATTTACATATACAGTCAAATATAAAAACACTGAATTTTAATATATTTTTTCTAAGACTCGCAAAGAGAAATGGAATAATACAATATGAAATATACGGTTATCGATTTTTTATAACGAAACAAGTGTTACAAAAATTAATTGACTTTCATAAAACTTTATAAAACGTGAGCAAACTTTTGTGATCGCGCGTCGCATATTTAAAATACCGTATTAACTATTTGGTAGTTTTCTCATGCGTGTTTTTAATTTAGTTTCATTCTTCCTCAGATCGTCAGAGAGACAAAGAAGAGTCTGAAGAGATGCAACGGTGTCCTTATCTACATGAGATGAAAGAGCGCTTGCTCTCCCAGCCGACACCAACTGATAGCCTGGACATGGAACGACTCGACGGTGGTACTCCTGTTAAGGAGGCTAATTTGCACAACGATTATCCGGCGCATATGAATCCAGGTGTGATACCCGAACCCCCGGAAATGCCGCCTGATTCTTTGATTGGTACCGTTGTCAAGGTGAGTAATTAAACGTCGCAATAGATTGTGTATACGAATTCAGAATGTCTTACAATCCGCATATTTGTTTAACCAGAGCTTCTTTAGTCAATACTTAGAGAAAAACTTTTTTTTTAACAAAATTATCGGAACAATAAATATGTCCACATTAGTAAAGAACGAGTTGACCTAAGAATCTATGCTGAAAAAGAACATCTAGCAGCTTTTTTCGAACATTCCGTAACCATAAGATAAAATTAGATTGGTATAAAATATAATTGCATTCGACATAATTTTAAAGTACGTGATTCCAACAAAAGTTTTATTGGAAATGTTTGGATTTATTCTTGTTATGGTGATTTTCAGCTGAACTCCGATGGCTACGGCTCGCACACGTCGCCAGCGCATGCGAGGCAGCCCCTAGTTCCACAGAATGCGAATAACCCACCCCTCTGCCTCACTCCTACGTATTCCGGTCCAGCTACTGGCATGCTGCCAAAGAATGCGAAGTAAGTACATTCTGGTGAATACAAATTCGTAAGGCCCTTGACAATATAATGTTAATATCTTCATTCTGGGAAATGATATTTAAAAATGTTCACGAAACATGCTTAAATATTTAATTCGACGAAAGATCTCTTTTTAATTTGATAATTAATTGACGATAGTAAAATTGGCGAACAATATGAGAAGAGATATGTTATAATAGAATTGAGGGAATATATTATTATTATGTGATTTTCTTTCCAAGATATTTGACGTACATGTACAATAAGATCCGTTCTGCACTTTATCAATTTGGAACAAACATAAATATCCGGATCGTTCGTGTAACCCGAAAATCATCACACCACGTGGAACTCCGATATTGAGTCTCAAGTGCATTGCTTATCATTAAAGAGCCTCTGGAAGCCTTCGAGTGACTTAAAATAGCCTTCGGGATACTTACTTCAAGGCGGTTACACGTTTTACGATCTCCGATACTTGCAGACGCCAAGCCTGTTCGCTTGGTGTTTTAGCAAGCAAAGTGGCTTATAATAGAGCCGGTATATTTGTGTATTTCATGCTTATATATTTAGCCGGAATGTATCGATCCATTATATAATTAGAGAAGTGTCATTAAATTGCTTAATAATTATCTAAAAAATTCTGATAAAATCGAGAATAAAACGAAGCTAACATAAAACGCAGGATATAAATATTTCTCCAAGGATATTTTAAACATTAACTTCACATATTTTGCGGTGATTGTAAGTTACTTAATTAGCCAAATAAACTCAATCTTTTGCGATTTATTTACGAGCTGCGATGAGTTCGCATCACGTTAGGTGAGATTTTGTAATAGAAATTATTGAATGCATCATAATACGCAAATAATTGAAGCAGCAATTTACGGCCAATGGACTTAATAGTACACTAATGCGCTTTTGAAGAGAAATACCATTTTGAGAGTCCTTTTGAATAGCGATACATAAATAAATTTGATTAACAATCCTTCATATGACAAATAAAAAATTAATTAATACAAAATAAAATTCTCCAAAAATTTATTGCTAAATTCAAAATTACAAAGATGAGAAAATGAATTGTATAATTCAGTTTTGTCACACAAAAATGCTTACAAGTACATATTTCGCAATTTTTTGTGAGCGTACGAGTTGAATTGTTGAAAATTAACTGTAGAAGAACTTGAGGAAACAACTAAGAACTTCATAGAGGAATGACTGTGGATAAGGCGTATGGTTTTTTTCTGTTGCGAGAAAGTAATTATTTTTCATTTTAAGATGAATTTTGGCTCATCATCGTTTTTACGATATCTCATTCAGAGTTTAGTTCTAGAGACGCGGAATCGTGGCAGCACTGCCACCGAGTCTCGAAATCAATACTGCCGTGCGTGAGTGTCTCGCCTGTCGCAATCCTTGAAACGCGATATTATAGCACGCAGAAAAATACTACAAACGAGCTGTTGCGCCTGATTCAATTGCACAAACCGGGTTACCACGCGATTCTTAATTCCCCGTTTAACTCTTTTATACTTTCTCGCTACTGCGTATTAATGCGTATATAAAAGATAAAAGAATCGAAATAACGAGTTGAAGTAAGAGTACGTAGCAAAAATGAAATAAATGTGGGAGATAAAGACATGTGTATTGAAGGTTGAAACAATTTCATGATAATTCTTACATTTAAAAGCGGAAAGAGAAAGCTGCAGGTACAGCTTATTACATTTGTACGCCTTTAAACCGCGATAAATTAAGTGGCACATTTATTGATTAATATAAATTATCGCACTTTACAGTCGTTGGTCTCTTCCTCGATACATCCTGAGAAAAAGGGGCGACATCGTGGAGCCCGGGATTGAGAGTATGGACCACTGCCAAACTTCATTATTTAGTTACTGATAGTAAATGATATTAGACGTTCGCTGCCAAATTGCGGAATATCGCGATACGCTTTTAAATCGACTCCTGCCAATTCGCAGTAACTCAAGAATAACTCAAAATATACGCTTCGAATCTCGATCTTTTCTGGACCATCGATGAGAATCAGTAATTCGACTGGAGTTACTGTCTTAAGAGATACGTTGCAAGCAAAATACATACGTTGCGCGTCTACACCTAGGAAATTTGTTGCAACACTCTCGGACGCATTGGTTTGTTGCTGCTTCGTCAAAAGCCGACGATTTCGTTTCTTCGGCGAGCAACGCTTTTTCCAATCAGCGGAGCTTCTCATCCCCGCTCGGCATGTATACACGGCCGCGCAATAAATTCCGTCAGATCCTCGAGCGCCGGATCGGCCAATCAAAAAGCAATTCCGGTATACCGAATTGACAATCGGTCAGCTCTGCCTTCGCCGGCCTGCGCACTTCCGTTCACCGTCATCGTACATCGATCAATCGGCTACAACAATCGGTACGACTGTGGCATGCACCGAGACGCGCGCGCGATCGGGGAAACTCCTCGCGCGACAGGATGATCTTTGACTCGAGCCGAGAGAGACGCGGCAGCGCCGAGAGGGTCGTGCCAGCGCGAATTTCGCGCGTGAGGAAGGTCAGTGAACCCCGGTGGAAGCGTTATCGAGCGGGTCAGTGGGTCGCAGAACCACGGAGCATTTGCCCCCTCTCGTCGCCACCACCCCCTGTAGCCCCCATCCTCCCCCGCGTTCAACTATCTCGCGCCGGCCACCCAATGCACCCTCCCCCCTCCCCCTCCCCTCCCTCTTCTCCAACATCTTCCCGAGGAAGTGCAGTGGCGGTAGCTGAATCGAATACGCTGAAATCTCCTCGACTTTGCAAAAATTCATCTTTCACCTGGGCGGAATTCTCTAGCAGTGGATAACAGCTTCTCTTTCAAATGAATAGACTTTAGCCAAAAACACTGTACTTGACACAGATACACTCTAAAGTCTTCGCGTAACGTTCTTGCATCGTCCGAATATAAAAAGAGGCTCGTTATCCAGTTTAGTAAACTTTATAAAATCGTGTCTTTACATAGAAACATTCTCTTTTATTACCTGATGTCCGATTAATTTTTTTATTTGTAAATTATATTTTATCATATATAAAATATACTTTTATCAAAGTCTCACACACTCAATGGAAAATTCGATGGACAATTTCTGATTATCGCGTCTAAATTAAAGCGCGTTAAAAATCTGACGTCTATTTCACGCATATAATGAGATGCCATTGAGGCTTCTCGCATCTCTCGAACGATGGGCTCGTCGATGAAGATGAATGGAAAAAGAGAAGGCGGGAAAATTCGTAGCACGACAGCAACGAATTCCCCGGGACAAAGAGAACTATTCTCTGGATAGCTCCTGTCGACAGAAATCATGGAGATGCTCAATAAGCTTCGATGCCAGAAAAGCTTACCTATGCAAATGAAATTAGTCCACGAGAGTAATCAGAGAAATGGAAGTGGTTTCATTTTACACATGAAAATTAGCTAATAGCAAAAGCATGGTAATGCGATTATATCGTCGATATGCTCCGCGGGAAAATATACTAGAATCAGAAATGTTCTCTCGACAAATTTGTTCCCTTTCATCCACCCACAGTGAGAACGCCCTCTTTTTCTTTGCAAAGACGAGACGGTGTACCGTTAAACATCCACAAATTCTTCATCACGATTTCCCGCGACAAGACGCGTTTACGTCTGTAAAAAGGGATTTCAAAAAGTGGTCGACGACACGAAGGAAAAATCCGCAAAGACATAAAGATGCGAGACTCCGCCGAGGCGGAGAACGTAGGGCGTTAGAGAACGTATAAGCTGACACGAGGAGGATGGGGAACATCATCTCCCCCGAGGAGGGAAGCGGAGGAGAGCCAGAGAGAGAGTTAGAGAGATAGAGGGAAAGAAAGAGAGAGAGAGAGGGGGGAGGGAGAGAGGAAAGAGCACCCCCGCGGCTCTATATAGACCAAAAGCTCTCGCGTTCGCATTGCGCTTGTGCGAGAAGCTGCCGTTGCCCGGGAAGAGACCTCCCGGCCAGCCTCAGTCTCCGGGATGCTGGGGGCGGCGATCGTGATTCTACCCCCATTCTCGTGGCGCTCCGATAACACAGCCCGACTGATTGCAGCGCGGTCCCGTTCGCTTCTCGGCGGCCACTCGAATTAGCCCTCGTCTCCTGCCTCGGCTCTCATCTCGCTCGGCTCGGCGCGCGCGAGGAGAGGAACCCGGACTCGTTGTCTCCCTTGAAACGGGTCCACCCTCCGTCGGCGCCGCCGTTGCCGTATCCGTCCGTCTATCCCTTGTCTCCCTCTTTCTCTCTCCGGGGATCCCAATCCGCCCTCCGTCCCTTCTCCGCGTCCACGCTTCACACCCTTTTCCGCCGAAGCCGGGGCGCAGTCACCGCGAGGGCCTTCAGCCAACCGCCTCTGGCAGGTGAGTCTCTCCCGTCATCTGTCGTCGCGGGTGCGTCGCGACGCTCAAAGTGGTGGTCGTTGTCGGTCAGCGGAGCGTACAGTGCACTAGGACCCTGGCGGATTCAGCCGCGCTCGTGTGTGCACAGAATTTTCCATTAGCTCGTTCGACCAAGTACGCGAGATCAGAGACCTACGTATTAGGTCTTAGGGATCTCCGCTTCTTTCTCTCCGTCTTTTTCGCTCTTTCTTTGTCTCTCTCTCTTTCTCTTGTTTTTACTCTATCTAGCTCTCTCTTTCTCTCTCCGCCATTCATCTGCCTCTTGGTACCGCTTGCGCATTCTTCTCCAGTTTCATTCGTATGCCTCAGCTTCCTGTTTCTCCGCAGTTTGATTCTGCCGATGATTTGCAACACTATTCTGAAATGCTACAGAATGCGCTTTTCCCGCTTTCGCAGAGTAGAAGAGAATCGAGCAATATTACTCAAAGATTTATTGTGTCGTAGATGAATATAAAATGTACAAATCAAGTAAATTTTATAAATATATTTAATATATTTGATTTGTAATATCTTATATTATATTTCACGTACACATATTTGACGCGTAATATATTACCGATTGTATTACGCAGTACTCCAATACATTGACGAGAAAGGGTGTGCTCCATTTCTGCGCTTCAGCGAGAAAGGCTTTAACGAGACGAAGAACCAAAGCGCAGGCGCTTCCGGCGGAAAAGAGGAATAAGCGGTTAGAGATTTATTCGACTTGAGTTATCTGATAACCGTAAAGATAATTCGCGATAGCCAATTAGTTTAATACGACAGTTTTGATTGAACTCGATTAATACGAAGGCGTGCACCAAAATGGCCGCACAGGTACCAGCGCTTCCGAAACACGACCACCACGTAGGGGGCACTTGAGCTCGCGGAGGTATTAGATCGATTTGTTACGAGATCGTTGAGTATCTTTTGACGATCGTCAGGAGCTCGTGAGACAAGACGAAATCCACGATGGTGGGCGGTGGCGACTGTAAGGTCGCTACCGTAGAGGTAGAGGCGGCCGCCGGCGGCGACAACACGGCGACGCTTCCGGTCACCAGGCCCCTCAATCCGCAAAACTCACCACCGAATGCACAGGACAACGCCGAGAAGAACAACGCCGCGAACAAAGAAATGGAGCTGAAGAACGTGCGATCTACCCCGGCGAAAAAGTAAGGCGCACGCTCTGTAAAGGCGGACCAATAAAAAGATTTTTATTTAAGAATTGTCCAATCTGTTTCGAAGTCGCAAACGTAGCGCTGATACATGTAGATAAAACAAATTTTTTGCACAACCCGTTTCTCTCGGGATAATCTTACGCGAAGAAGAGGATATTGCAAAGTGTTTCTACCGCAAAAAAATCTATTAATATTTATTTAATATTTAATTTTAACATTTAATTTTATAAATTTATTTAATAATTAAATAATGTATTAAGTAACATACTTTTTTTGCAGTAAGATTGTCTCAGAAAGAATGGGATGTATAAATATTCTTTCCATCCATTACAGCTTGCTAATTTTAATTCTAACAATTTCGCTGAAGCATTAAATCTCCGGATGTTTTCCCGTACAAGAATGAAATCTAGGTCAAGTATAAAAGTCATTTAGTGCGGTTGCGGTGCACGTGTTAATGGAGCATAATTATTTAACGACATGTTTATTACGTGCTTGTGAATTTATAAGCCTACGACCTGGCGTGACTTACGGGTACGCGCAATATCGATTCTAATCAAAACATAATAAAAGTCAATTTATTCAACGGTAAGGTAAATTAAAATTTTGTTTCGCGTCTTACGGTCAAAACTTGTAGCGTAGGACTTAATAAACATGTGGCTTTTTTATTGTTGTTTGTGCTTCTTATTGTTTTAATGGACGCTTAAACATATATATATATATATATATGTGTGTGTGTGTGTGTGTGTGTGTGTGTGTGTGTGTGTGTGTGTGTGTGTGTGTGTATGTATATACATATATATCTACAATTCTCGAGAAAAAGCTATTTCGTGGTGCGCAATATTAATTTCCGGCTACTTGTGTTGCACATGAAAGCGCAAATGCTTCATAACACAAATAGAAAAGTATCGATATATCCATCTACTCGAAAACTCGATTTTTGAAGCGTGAAAGACAGCAAACTGTCGAATAACCACAAAATGAACGCAATGCTAAACGAATAAATTAACAAATAGACAGTGAAACGAAGGATATAAAGGACATAAATACCATAATCAATCATAAAAATATGCAATAAAGAAAATGTGCTACGATTAATCGTCTATGCAGAATGATACGATATTAAATAAAAGACATGCAGTAAAATATTTTAAGTGTTATCACATAAGACTCAGTGTAATCTGAAGTAATCTTTCAAGGCAATTGCAATATAAATAAATTTCCATTGTGTCTAGTTTTCGGACATTCAGACAACTTTTTGTTAAATTTGTTTGGATTAGTCGTCTTGTTGAAAAATAATATTTGGATTAGTCGTTGTAGAACGAGAGAAAGCGTTGGTCATGTTACCTTCGTACTCGCAAAGAATATCCGGCCTGCGAGAAAATAGTTACAGAGGGCCCGAAATGGAAACGAGATAGTCTAGTTTGGTTTGCATTTCTATTTACGACATAGTTCGTTAACCCCATGCAGCTGGATATGTGTCGTCCGTATCACGTACGTGTACGGCATAATACGTGCAATGAATGGTAATTAATTATTTCCGAGAGGTACTGATTGAAATATGCAGTTAAAGGAACAAAAAAAATTCAATTTCTACTATTGCAAAATAATTTCTATAAACTACAGAATTGCATTTAGTAAGTTGCGTTTCATCCAAAACAGCGTTGCATGTTTTTTACTTACTTGCATTGCGTTTTCTCATACATCGCTTTAAATTTCTACTAAACATCTGTCTAAAAAGGAAAGTATGTATCTACATCTGTAAGTATGTATGTACATACATGTGTGCATATAGGTTGATATGTTAAAGGTTTCGCAGACGTGTTGACACAAAAACTGTATAGAGCCGCGCGGATAAATCCGACAGTTCGCGCGCTACTTTTCAATTGACTAATATTGATTTGACGACAAGTGTAGCCATATGCATTTCGCGACGATGCAATAGGTGGATCTCGGATTACACAGCCGCAGTAGCAATTGCATTAACGCGTCCTCAAGCCGATGCCACCAGGCA
This sequence comes from Tetramorium bicarinatum, assembly GCA_928718305.1. Classification (NCBI taxonomy): domain Eukaryota; kingdom Metazoa; phylum Arthropoda; class Insecta; order Hymenoptera; family Formicidae; genus Tetramorium; species Tetramorium bicarinatum. Next base: position 14,901,846 of record OV788327.1, read on the forward strand.
GTCTATGCGTGGCGCTCGCCACAAAACAGTTGTGTCGCCACAAATCTCTCGCGCGGGCGCAATTCATCCTAAATTTAATTAACACGGAAATTGAAATTTCCATTCGTGTTGTGAAATATTGGGCGCGCGACTTACATCGAGTGATTTGTAGTAGTTTTGCGAATTTGTGCCGTGCCACAGCGGCGGTTTTACGGAAATTCGTGGTAATGCGAAAGTGTTGACCGGCTTGTTTACGTGTGTAACAGAATGTAGAATTTCAAACATGATTGATACGCGAAAGATAAGAAATTTATTTGACGATTACAAGCGATAAAAATTCTATTGATCTCGCGGTGCGGAAACGAGTCAATCGGTCAAAGCCCCTCCGCCCCCTAGTAATCAAAGAGAATCGATGCAAACTCGATTATCGCCAATCATAAAATTACTACAGACGGCTTCTCTCGTTGACAGGCAAAGTAAATAGGCCGGAAATAGATGTCTGAAGAGACGCGGCCTTTTGTGGGACAGAGATAAGAATTTATCGATTAGAGATGTAAATACCGGTAAATTGCCTGTACACACAACTCTTTCAACACTTACGTAACTCTCGGCCTATAATTTTATAATATTACACATACGACATGCGGCGTAACGATCGACTTGATTTAAACGAGTGCGATTTCTAATACGCGAATGGTTTGATTCTCGGATGCAGTGCCGCGAAACGCTTGAAAGGATTTGAGAAAGGATAGAGCCTTGAAAGGGATTGAGGCGAGGTTAAGCCCATAAGAGGGCGAGGAAACAGGGAGGAGCACCGGCGCCGAAAGTAGGTACTTCGAGATATCGACCAGCCAGTCTGGACCGTTCCACGTCCGCGCTGTTTCCATTTTCTCATTCGCTCCTTGTTCGCAACTGGAAAAAGACTGACTGCAACACCGCCTCTTTCTCGTATAGCAAAAAAAAAAAAAGATTACGAGATACTTTTCTTCGATCTAGCTGCCATTCTTAGCTTTAGAGAGAGAGAGAGCAGAGTTAATTTGCCAACTTGTCCCCAATTGTAAAAAATCTGTAATCATCTAATGCGAGAATCCAGGATGCGAGATTCAAAAAACCAAAAAAAATCTTTCTCACATTGTTTTCGATTTTGAAGAGAGATGATTATCGTGATGTAGCCTTTTTGAATTTATGGGATCGCATATTTCATGATTAGATGACCTGATATCGGGAGTTCGTAATGAAGTGAATAGACTGAGATATCGAGCAGTATCCAAAGCGAGAAATTCATCCATTGAGTTATTGAGGTATCTTGCCTACCAACCTAATTGTGGCGAACAATAGCCGCGAAGTCTGCCTGATCAATTCAATTAGGAGCGGGTTAGTTACGTGACTCCTCAGCTAATTAATATCGAGATACTAAATTTACGCACTGTAATTAACACGCTTACTCCTTTAAAAGAATTGCAAAACGGCGACATGACGAATAAACGATGTCAGACAGTAAAATCGCCGGATGCACGCTTCTCTATTGTAAGATTCTTGGACCAACTGCAACAACTCATTTTTTGTTTAGTAGAACATAGTCGAATAGATTATTTTAATAGAATCGCTAAAAAATTGATTCAATTATAAAACTACGAGGTTGAAAAATAGAAAGATGCGTCGAACGGCCATATATTTTCGCTGGATAAAGTCACTTCTAAATCGGTCGAGGAAGCTGATGGTCAGATGAATGTCCTCCCCTCCGTGATTCCGTGTCACCCTTTATGTAATAAATTATAGATAAAAGCGACTGCTTTAAATAAAAACTGCGATTCACACTCTCGTAAGACGGAAAATATCACCGCCTCTACTCTGAACGTGCATCCGGGGAGAAAAAAATCTCTGACGCGAGTGTACAAGCACGTATGGGACACACAATAAAGTCTGCATCCCCCAACCTATGAAATGCCACGGTGACAAAGGGCGGTTAAGCCCTTCTCAACGTAGGCATACATACGCATCGCGTATACATACGTGTCGTCGCGCGACGCGCGGGCGTCGTTGCATCGTGCGGAGCGGAGCGGAGCGGAGCAGCGCGGCGCGGCCCCTCCTGCGTGCGCGCTGCGCGGCCCCGTTTTCCCGTGGAAAAGCCTCATTTCCCGCGCGATTGATTCCCGGTGAGATCGCGTCGAGTTTGCGACCGGCATTATATATAGACTATCGATTGCGCCGCCTAACCTTTGAGTGAGAAAAAGAGCGTAACGAGGATAGACGCGGATAAGTACGTCCGAGATGTTCGAGCGGCAGTCATGCTCGTCGATTAAAAGCGAATGCACCAGGTCAACTGTTATTGAAGATCGACCGCTTCGCCGCGTTCCGAGTAATCGTGCCACTCGTACCAAGATCACGCAGTGCTCGACCAAAATTTTAACGAAACTGTTATGTTAATTAATACCGTCGAGTGTTCAGATCCTATGTGTTCCTTAAATGTCAATTTGATAAAATTACTTCCGCTTAATGAACGATCAATAGTGTATCACTAATTGTAAGTGGTCTTGTGTGTCAGTGTATTTTTTTATCGATACACACTTTATCAACAGATTGCGATATAAATTTTAAAACTTTTGATTACTAATAAATTTGAATAAATGCTGTAATATTTTATTGCTCGGCCGTTCGTATCTGTTATTATTCACTTTTGGTTATCAATAAAAAATGAGATTATAATACGCGTGTTGTGCAAGCTAAATAGAATATCGAGGACGCAGTTATATTTGGTGAAAACAATAAAAATTCGATGAATCCGAATGCCATTATGGTTGAAAGGCGAAAGCAGAAATAGCACGTTCGTGCAAATCGACTTGCATGATCACAATGAGCGCAACAGTCGGCGTTTGTTATTAATCAAAGTAGGACACGATGCAAGTGACATATAAAACAATTTGCAATAATAAACGGCTAATAATTATTAAATTAATAGCAATTAATTAAAAGCATTAAATAATAATGAAAAACGGCATTTATCTAAAAGTGACCGTATAACACTAAAAGACTCTGCGCGATAAACGCGCAGGAACGCGTGTAAACGTTCATTTAAAAAGGAAGATAAAAATTAGAATTTTTAAAGTTATTTCGCAGTGCAGAATTTTAAGTAAAAATCATTATGGAGGTCGAAGTTGTACCTTTCGTCGATAATAATACAGGCAAAAAGGACACGCGGCGGGGTAGCAGAGTCCAAATTGTTCAGAAAAAAGGGTGAGACCATTATGCAGATATTGACATATACGACGAGATAATCCTATGAAATTTTTGTCTGTTGATGTAACTGATATTTATCATATATATAGATTGACTGTCATCTGTCAGATGTCATATTTCGTATTATTATGATGTGATAGATAATGCTCACATCGCTATTTATTTCAGAACGTCACTCTTCATCATCATGAGCTTCATTTACTCGAAGCTGCTCGTAGTCGTATGCATCGCCTACGTGATAAGCGAAGTCGTGACGCACAAACTGCCGCTGTACTATTACGAAGGATTCTTCACGTACCTTTACGGCATGAGTATCCTGTTCCTGTTGTACGTCTTCTGCTTCCTCCTTCAAGAGAGCGCCTGCTGTGCGAGAGGCAGCGACACGCCGCCACCACCACCGAGACCGCCCAAAGCTGGTTGGGCCCCTAAGGAACCTAAAGACAAAAATAAGAAAAAGGATAAGAAGGAAAAGGATCAGAAGCAGCCGAAGACCAAAAAGGAAACTCAGGTTCTCTAAAAATATTAGCTTTTCACAGGAAACGAGGAATCTCTAATCCAATAAACATAACTAATTAACAGTTTCAATTAATGATCAATATTTTATATTTCATTAAAGAGTTATATAAGTGTAGCAAACAAAAAATAGGATATTTTTTAATACTATATAAAATTTTTATTTAAAGAGATAAACTTTTTAAAGAAATAAATTTTTATTTAAAGAGTACTTCTTGTTAGAAAGATATCTTTAGTAATAAAAATGAAGTGCAAAATTATAAGAAATATTTATCAATAATAATCCATATAGCCATATAATAATAATAATCCATAAGTCATAAATAATCATATAATCTATGCGCGTCATGATAGTCTGCATGATAGCCAAGATTTTAGCTTCAGTAAATTAATTGATAATGAGATAAAAAGTAGACATTTTTTAACTTTACATTTATCATTTTCGGTGATTTTCATAGCTACGATAATGGCATGTTATCCGTGAAATGTATTTTAGTGAGCGCGTGATATCTAACTATAAGTTACGCAGATATTCTCGACGCGCATAATCGATGCGTTAATCATTGCTTTTTATTTCGCATGTGCCTAAATTTCTTGTAATAAAAATGCAATTCAATTGCTTTTTATTTTTGCATTTAATTTTAACAAAAATTAAAACAATTATTTTTATAATATATTATTTTCTTGCAATCTCCCTTTAAATTTCTTGCAAAATTAATTAAATTCCGAATTTTTTAAGTAATATTTTTTTTATAAACGGGAATACTTTGATTATATTATCGTGAAAGATACCATTTTTGTAGGATGCGACCGATGTTGAAGCTGGTGTAGCTACGCGAGTTTTGCGGAAACGAAAGACTTCGCAAAATGATCACAGTCATGGAAGTTTCTTCCTTAGAATTGGTGCAATAGGTAAGTTTGCAATTTTTGGCAATTCTTGCAATATTAAAAAATTGTTTTTTTATAACAGATGCAAATAATATCATTAAACTGATTAACTTTAATATAATTTTAGCATTTGGACTGGGTACCATGGTATACAACGGTTTGGAATTCGGTGCATTTTTCGAAGTGCCACCCACATCACCTTGCTATCAGATATTACAAGGCGTCAATCCGGTGTTGCAGATGATATTCACCTTTATGCAGATGTACTTCATTTTCATGAACTCTCGAGTACGTATTTGAAATTGTGAAATGAATGACAAACAGAAAGAGGGAGAATTAGAAAAATGCAAATTACAATTTTCTCTTCGCAGTTGAACATCCATCGCTTTAAAGTCATCGCTCGCTTCGGTCTGATGCACGTGGTCGCGACGAATCTCTGCGTGTGGATACGCACGCTGGTACTCGAGAGTCTCAAGGAGATCACTCAATATCACAAAAAACTGGGCCAGGTTCAGGCGGGGATTCTTGGTAAGCAATCTATATTTACAGAGTTAATCGATACCGTCGCGCGTCGTCGCGTTTTGAATCGCCGAAGCGATGGTACGCGAAATTCAAGTACTCTCGCGATTACGCGTTAACGTGCCCAATTTATCGATGTGCCGACATTTGCAGAGAGCATCAAGCAGCACTCGATGCGAAACGCAGGGGCCATATTGGGTACCGAGCCGCGTGACATGGCACAATTGCGAGAGGCTCCTTTTACGGCCTCCGCGAGGTCGACGACCGCCGCGCCGACCGTCACCAGCACGGTCGTGACGGTTGGCACTGCTCTGGGTCGCGTGATGACGACGACAGCCAGATCGATCGCAGATGCGTTCACCTCACCGGCTACAACGTCTACCTCGACTACCTGGACGACCCCGTCGACGACGACGCCATCGACCACCACCTTTGCGTTGCCTAACTTGACGACCACCACAGCGACAACCTTGTCTACTCTCTTGACCACGTTTACACCGTCGACCACCAGTACCACCACCACTACCACTACCACCGAGAGGATCACCACTATCCCAACTACAACGAGCACCAGCACCACCACCACTACCACGCCGTCCACTACCACGCTCTGGTCACAGATTATGGAGATGATGAACGCGCCGCAGAGTGACCTGGATAACCAAGTACGGATTGAGCCCCACTACGTCACTGTGGATAAATATCGTTTAGGTGGTAAACACTGAAATTAAAAGATCTTTTTTCTTTCTCTTTTAGGTACCGCAGATCTTCGACGTGAGTAACTTGACGAACAGCAGCGAGTATTGGAGCCCGAACTTAGGCATCTACGCGGAAGCCCTGACGGAGGATGGCACAGTATCCAACTCGTGCGGACGCGTCAATATCATGGGAACCATCGTCCAGGACGCGGCGCCGTATCTATTTCCATTCATAATCGAGTATAGTTTGATCGGAGCAGCAGTAATCTACGTCATGTGGAAGCATATCGGCCGACATCCGCGTTGGCCTCATCTGGCAGAGGCTGATCTGGAACGTCGTCTGGAGGCTATGCTATCGCGAAGAGCCGTCGCTCTTGCTCATGCAGGTAATTTTCTGTCCATCGTCATTTTAATTTTGAATATATATACATCAGGTTAAATATTTTTTTATAGTTTTATAAATACGGTAATGTTTTATTTATTTGAGAATCGAGTTGTCATAAGAGATATTACTAGGTCACACCAGAGTCGATTGCGTTGGAGCGAGCAAAGGTCTCTTCTTCGGTCTGCTCCTTCTGGTTGGTTCCCTAATATGCCTGATACTGTTCTTCGTGCTGATCCATCATCCGGAGCTCGGATTGCTCGCGATTTATCTCGCTGACGTGTCTCACTGCGTGCTAATGGCGTTATCCATTGTCGCCATAATCATCGGCTTCATACGCGTGCAGAGCCTCAAGTTCAAAGCCGAGGAGCAGAGCGATCTTAATGACATCCTTCTGCGCGTCTCCGCCTTCGGTCTCTTTGTCTATGCCGTCTTCAGCGTGATCGCCGGTTCCTTGGCAGCCTTCACGCACGAGCCGAATCTGCTGGTGATGGTGACGGGATTGCTCTCGGTCGCCCAAGTGGTCCTTCAGATGCTCTTCATCGCTGACGTATCACGCAGGCGAGTTCACCTGCCGGAGCACGACCGTAGCAAGCCCGGCAGGCAGGTGGTCACTTTCCTGCTGATCTGCAATGTGACCATGTGGGTGATCTACACTTTCGAAACCCAGAAGGTTATCGCCAATCCGGTGCAGCTTGATTTCTACGGATTCCTCGCTTGGGCTATCGTGCAGAGGGTCACCCTGCCGCTGTGCATCTTCCACAGGTTCCACAGCGCCGTGACGCTGGCCGAGATCTGGAAGACTAGCTACAAGGCGCGTCTGGAGTAGACGAGCGAGGAGTCTCGTCATAGTCAATCGTCCGGAGTGGTCGTCGGTTGGAACGAAAGAGCGAGCACAAGCAGGTCAGGATGCTCGACGATCTCGATCACGTACATCGATTTCGGGTCTCGAAAAAACAGGTGAAGATTGAAAACACAGAGAAAGAGAGAGGGGGGAGGGGGAAAGGAGGGAAAAGTGCAAGATCAGTTGAGAAGGTCGACGGACGGAAAAATTGCAAAAATGATAGATCAGCCGGAATAATCGAACTATCAAACATATACAGCGTGCCTGACACGCTCGTTGCACGAAGAAATCTTCGGATGATATTCAAGTCGTTGATAATTGTTGACAGTTCCAAGAATTCAAGTTGGAAATTGAAGATATATCTCGTTGAGAAACCCTTTATCGACATCTGAAGAGAGACACTTCAGTGATACGATCAAGGTCGATCTGACATCCTCGAAGAGGAGCTCTCGCGTGGAGCCAGATATGATCGTGCCGAGTCGCAAAACCGTTTCTTTGTCTCCTGTTTTGTGTACGTCGTATTTCTTCCTTTCTTATCTTTTTACGTTCTTAGCATTGGTCAGTAGAGATAACAGGGAGAAAATCAATGACAACCTGGACGATCGACAGATCTTGTCAATCAGACAGGCTTTTCGCCAATTACCGGCGTAAACGAAGCACAAAACAGCAAAAAAAATGTTAGCGCATACGCATTTCCCTTCACCGCGTTTCTCACCTTACACGATCTCTATATACTGCCACCAAATTTTCTACTTTTATATGTATAACGTTATATGTACCGTATATGTACCCTCGCCCCATTGTGCATTATCAAGAGAGCATTGTAGACAATTCGGTTCACTCGTGGGGATTTAGATTGTTCGATATTTCCTGGAAATTCTTATTATTTCATTCATTACGAATATGTCGGATCGCTGTGATATACTTTTGCGAGAACTTGAATTGGCGGCGAATCTCCTTCTATTCGTACGTTAACGTATGTTTAACTAAATACTTGATATTTTTATAAATCTTCGATATTTAGCAGACGAGATTAGCCTCTAAGTTTATCGCGTTTGGTTTTACGCTCTTCGATATACGTATATCTTACGAGACGTTAATTAATTCGGTGTCAGAATTCGTCGTATCAAACAATTAGCTGACTGTCGAAGTGAAACGGCTTCGTTTTCGCTTTTTTAATAATTGCACGATCGTAAAAGATAGTGTGAACGGAGCTCTTGTTAGATTATTTCATCAATGCACACGACGCGTGACGCAGTCATCACAATCGAAACGAACGAAATGGTCGTGATTGTGCATTCTTCGCGGTCAAAGTTTAACTGACGAAATCTCAAGAGAGGTTCGACGAAGAACAGGGTAATTTCGCGGCGTTGTTCGCTTAATGAAAGCAAATTTGAGCGACGTGTCGGTCTCGCGAAAGATCCTTCCGTTCTCGAAATGCTTCACCCGAGACCCGGGCGAGTGCTTTCTCGCATTCAAGAGCGCGCAAATTAGCGAGAGATCCGTCCCTTCAAAAGGGACATTTTGCACCCGTAAGATCTCTATTGTTGTTTGCGTGCCTCACAGTACAAAATTGTTTTTTGAAAGTTTTCGAATATATCTTTATCGACACTTTTTGAACATTCGCGTATTTCGAACACGTCGACGACATCGCGTACCTTCGTCGCGAGCAGTTGGCACACGGAGAGGCGCACATTAAAAAAAAAAAACAACGTTGACCGACAAGTGAATGAGAAAGAAGACCCGTGTTCGAAGCCAACACGAGCGATTGTGTACAGACAGTAATTTGTTTCAGACTCGCCGAGTGCTGAATGGCATACACTCGAAAAGTTCTTGCGAACATAAGCGGAAGTTACGCTCTATGATGCAGATTGTGTGACTAAAACATACGTAAGAGCAGCGCGAAGGAAGTCAATGACGACTTGCGTGAAAAAGGCTTATTTTCGGCGAAAAAACGATTCGTACGTGTTTGTCCATTGAAATAAATGCTCTGGCAGACGGTACGACATTCGAACGTCAAAGATTTCCATTATGAATGACTTAATTCTTTGAGGGGCGACGGTGCAGCATGTGTACTTCACGTATAAGTCACAGTCTAATGTATTAGGTGCCACGACATTTGTGCGTTTCTATGTTGGTGCGATGTGGTTTAATTTGTGAACTACAGTGCCTAAGTTACACTCTAGTATTGCTTCTCTTTCGGAGATCCTGCACAAAATACGCTGACTTTCTCGGCCCCTGAAAGAGTTAAGGGAGAGAACTTCGGGGGTAGAAAGAAAGAAAAATAAACGGAGATTGTAATCGGTACACGCGAATAGAGGAGCTCGCACACCACTCACGAAATATAAGAGATAATTATTCTCATCATTATTGATTAGTGTTTAAGCCTATCTCGAAGAGATATCGATCTTTCGCATTTACTTCGCTATTGATATCATATGTAGATCGTTGAGAAAAGATAACGTTCATCGTATAGAGACTATACTTTGTACTCTATACGAATTCCTCCGTCACAAAACCACTATGAAAATACTCCCTTCTCTTGCGGGTAAAGCAACGTGTAATTTTATTTAATAAGATTTATACTAACGTGTAAATTTTATTAAATAAAACTTTCTCGCGCGATGAAAAAACAATAATACACAAGACACACTCGAAATCCTAATGGAAATCATAATTATACACCAGTCGACGTCTTTAGCTTTCGAGTCTAAATATTTTAATTATTAGAAATAATATATAAATAATAAGAATAATGCTCTCTCGTGCACGAAAGGAGAGAAATGTTTCAACAAGCTGCAAACAACCGCTAAGTCGATCGATTAAACATAATTATAATCCAAAGACGATATTATTAAAAAGTAAACACAATATAAATATATATAGATATAAATATGAATATATATATATATTATGGAGACTTGTACTAATTTTGATGTGCGCAACTGTAGTTGGAGTGTTGCGTGCGAATGTAAATAATAATCACTCTTTGTCAGCAAATTATTATTCAGCAGAGTGTCCGTGAAACGAACGTCATTAGATTACCCATAGAATGATTCAGAATTGTATTTGGATAAATTATTAATTTTTCAGCCATTACTTTCTAGTTAGTTATTCAAAGTATATAAGCTAATTTTTCCAGAATTATATGTGTGGCAAAAAAGTACATAATATACATTTTAAATTAGAAGAAGATATATAAATATATCAGTACAAACATTATAATGCGATATGAACTTCTATAAATCAAAAACATTTATGCATGTTTCATACTTCATGTTCCATACCTCAGTCACTATAGATTTAGTTAGAAAAAAATGTAGGTGAATCAGCTTGTATGTGTGATAATATGCAATGTTAATTAATACTAAATTGATATGTCGTTTTAAAATGGTATTAAATTGTCGTGAAAACAGAGTTTGTGAAAATGGTCACAAAGTCTACGAGAGATAAGTTTTAGTTTTTTCTATCTCTGTAAATCTCTTCGTTTCGCCGACACTCTACACGATCACGTGATAGAAGCGACAAAATCACGACACCAGCATAGCGAGAGATCTCATTACGAAAATTAAATTAATTAACAAGGCACTGCCACACCGGACCAACAAAGCCGAAACGAATGACAGAAGGAATTCTGAGAGGGAAAGAGGAAAGACACGCGCAAATGCAGAAAGAGAATCCAATAATTCTTTATCGATTTCCCGTAAAGAGAAAAGCTATAAAGAAGATATATATGAAACCGAAACCCTTCCACGTTTAACGAATGTGAACGAGTGCGTAGTTTCAATATACGTATGTGTGATTGGAGAGTGAGAGAAGAAAAAAAAGAGAGAAAGAGAACGAGCGAGCGAGCGAGAGAAACATAGGCAAAAGGAAGAAGAACGGAAGAACACGTGAAACATTTTTCTTCGGCAAACAACGTCTTTGTATACTCTACCCATGTTGTAAGGAGAAAGAAACCACGATTCTCTTGTATATGTACATCAATATCTCGATAGTAGCCGTAAGCCTAATTAGTGAGTCGCGGATTTGCGATAAGGCCAAATGAATGCAATTGAGATTCGCCCGATTTAATTGCAAATTGTGCGATTGTGTTAATTTACTTTCTGTTCATGGTCACAGAATCATTCGCATTACGAATTCATTGCAAATTCGCGCCATTCTATTTATTGTGTATGAAAATTTTCATTTTCATACAAATCGCATATTTATCATACAACTAACAATATTATAAACCTGTTCAAATAAATTGCACGCATGGTATTCGACGTAAGCAATCAAATTTTCGTTTCTCTTACAGCAGTATATTCCAATTACATTTTATATTTATTGAGATGATAGTATGTTCGCAGCAACTTTATACATACTTCAGTAAATTTTCCAAGTCGCGAATCCGCCAGAACAGACGAAAGAAAGGAATTTGCATATGCATACGCGCCGGAAGCAAATCCGCGACGCATTATTATTTAACATAATGTAGTGAGTTTTCGATGTCTTCGAGTATAATTACAGTTTGTACACGTATACACGCAGTTTTAAGCAACAAATACACACACAAAAACACATATATATATATACACACACATACATATACATATACATGACAAACACGCGCGCACAAGTGACATCACTCATGGATTTACCAGAAACACATCAAGGAGGAAGCGAGGACAATGGAAGGCATAGGAACGGAAGAAGTTAACGTTTCGTCGGAGCAGGCGATAATGACAGACGGAACACAAAGAAATAAAATAAAATAAAATACAGTAAAAGTATAAATTACATGTTGTGGTGTAAGCAGTTCTTCGAATGTCGAGTAGCGACGAATACGTCTGTAAATTCATAAATTCGCTCATTCATCGATTCCTATTTTCATTGTATACCGTTAAAACCAGTTTCATTGTGACCCGAGTTACATCGGTACATCGTTGCCGCATCATTTGTAACGATACACGATTATATTGGTTAATAAAAGTTATCTAGACGTAATGCATATCTATTTTATTTTTATTCTAAGCTTTCCTGTTCCCTTTTTCCAGCCAAGCTTCTCCATCACAATCGCATTTTAAGAAACCCACATTTTGCAAGGATTATTAAATCATATTGTTTGCATGATTTGTATTTTTAACTTTTAGAATATTTCAATATTTTTCATATCCAATTCCACAAATATTAAATAAATATTATAGAATGTTTCTTGCGGAGTTGAACAAAAATGTAATCTAGTTAACAGAGTTAAAAATTATAATTACAATGTAATTTTTAATGCAATTAATAATAATTGTTAATTATTGCAAACAATTAAATGAGACAATTAAACAATTAAAAAAATTATTGTATACAAATGATAAAATTGTTAATTAATTGTAATTATAATTAGGATAAGAGCGATTAAGTACGTGTTGTCTAAATGTATGATTATTCGACATAAGCAGTGACTGAATTAACTTTATCTGTAAAATTTAAATTAAATATTTTTTAATTTTTTTATATCATCATTTTATATCACTGTATTATTTTTTTCATATACTAAAATATAATCGCAACTGTAAATGTAATTACAATTACATTATAATTATATTGTAATTATAAGTAATTACAATTACATTATAATTGCATTATATATTAATTAAATTATTTAATCACATTAAAATCGATTAACACCCAACTCGAAGTTATTCCAGAATTTGTAACAACAAAAAGTTACTAATCTTTTTTTTGCAAACTTTTACATGGATGATTCATGTAAATGTAGAAAAATATTCCAATTTTTATATGTTTATATAAAATACGATATATTTATATGTATATACACGTAAAATGTGAATCAACAGTCAATAACGACGTTTTCGTAACAGAGATTCATGTATCAACCGTAGATATATAGATTGTTTTAAATATTATTAGGGCATGTAATTTTTACATATAAAATTTAAACTTCGAGATATTTCCGATTCAATCATAATTTTAATAATACAAACATATTAATTTAATTTACAAAAAGAGCAGAAAATATATGCGTGCCTTGTAGTGAAGTTGAATTTCATGCTCACCACGAGATGGTGGTTGTTTCTGGTCAGACTCGGAAGACACAGCGTTACGGTTCCACTACTTGTTTCAATATTTGAATTACCATTAATATATTAACACTTTGCATTTACTATTTGTAACAGAATGTTATCTAAACTTGCACGCAAATCGTAACGCTGGTGCTCAGGTCTAACGTACCCCAGGTGAATAAATCAACTGAGCTGTAGGTCGGTTAAATTATTAATCGTTGCATTATTAATTTGGATCGTATCATGCTTAAGTCACCTGCGCGTACGAAAGTATGTTAAGGACATCATTCAAATGAAATCTGGCACGATTCCTTGTAGAACGACGTTTATATTAAAGTAGACTTGTGATAAATGCGCCAAAAAGTTATGGCGCTATAAATGCCAAAAAACGATAGCGACTTTTACCTGTAAATGTGCGGAAAAATTATTTTTTTTTACGATCAATATGAAAGATTTCTTTACCATATCTGAAAATTTAATAGATGCACAAAGAAAGTTATATTATCGCAAATACATCCAGCTGTCAGGAAACTCATTATTACAAAAGAATGGCCAAAGAGAAGGAATTAACTACATAAAACTCGACTTATGTAAAGAATTGCGGAACGAAATAAGCCGGACGTGAGTCAGGAACCGTAATTAACGAAATATTCGACTACCAGCTCGAGCGGCTCGAGAGTGTAACGCAACGCGAGCGAGCAACGCGGGAAGACGGAAGGCGCGACGTCGAACGGGCGAAATTACAAATGAGAGGTGGAAAACGGCCGGGGCCGAAAGAAAGGTACACAAATGCATATGTATGGTAGGCGCGTATCGACGTCGCCAGAAGTGTTCGTTGGCTGGCTGGCTGGCATTGTGAACGACCGGTAAACAATTAGTCGCGCCGTATGGCGATGAATCATTATTAAAGACGACGATGACGAGCCCGACTGTCCTCAGGCGCTCCGTCGTGCCGGTCATTCGAGCGGGCCTGACATTAACATGCGACATTAATTTGCGTAAGGTGTGTTTTGGGGTACTACTTGAAAAGACAGCAGCGGATGTGGGTGCGCAATAGAAAAGAGATGACGTACCGAGAGCGGGAAAAAGAAGAGGAGGAGGAGGAGGCGAAGAAGAAGAAGAAGAAGAAGAAGAGGAGCACTGGCCCCGGTGAGGCTTCGCCGGGCCTCATTTGCCTTTCAATGCGCTGCTTCCCTTCGTCTTCTTCTCATTGTGTGACACGGCCATTGTCATGCCTCCGTACACGGTGTATTACCCGTGCTTATCCATATTCGTGTCGGCGTGGGTGGCGACCGCGCACGGCAGCCGCGTTAAAAGGCGATTCCTAAAACATGTCTCAGATACTTGTCCGTGTCTTGCATTTTTCCGAGATAATCGGTAAAAATTATTCATCTCCGATGTTCACGGTGCCGTTACGAGTGTCGGGTGAAATCCGTGTTTACGGGTCGTTAGGTGAAGCGAGGCGAAGAATAAAAGGGAATAATTGTAAGAGACTGTAACGATGGGGAAAATTCGGCTCTGATAGATTTGTGATTGCTAAGAATGTCCAGAAAGAAATGCAACGCGTACACATTTATTCTTTTCTGTTGGCTATTCTGTTGGCTAAAAATAAAGTGAGCTTGTAAGCTACTGGATATTGCAAGTTTAATGCGTGCAGGATTTTCTTCTCCGGCTATTCGCGTTTCTCGCGGACTTCGGTCTTCAGCTTGTTTAACTACGATCCATCATCGAGATAACAAGGCTACTGGGAATTCATCCCAAGTAATCTCGTGCTTGAAAGACCGATAACATTCTCCGGGGAGATTTCTCCTCATCAGTACGCGCGGTTGCGACGTCAAAAATCGCAAGTCTCCGGCGTGCTTCCGGATGCCCGGCGGCTTTCTACTTTAGAAGCAGCGTAATAGTCCGTATAATGGCGGTCGGGTGGCGGGTGCGAGCCAAGCCGAGTCGATTTGGCTCAAGTCGAGGAAGCGAGTCGAGGACTCGGAGACGCCCCGGGCGGCTTAGCGCAGCCGTGCAAAGGTGAGAGACCACAGGCTGTTTGTACCGCTTAGGCTAATGAGGTACAGATGGCGATATTCTTGTGCGCCGTAAGGCGAATCGAAGAGGGTGAGACGCGAAGAAACGCGGGACACACGCACACACACGCATACGAGAGCAGCCGAATCCGACGCAAGGTGGCTATAGGGAGGCGGACGGGCGCGAGCGAAAGGGGTTGCCCTCGTTTGATCTGATCCTTATCTCGGCCAGCCGGTCGGTCCCGGCTACCGCCGGCGATCGCTATCTTGGCCGATACGCACCCTCCTTTTAACCCGGTGTTACGGTGAAACCTGCGGTGGTTGAGTGCACACGCTCGCCTTTTCGACCGGCCGCAGATGCGCCGCGGCGCAGTGCTTGCATACCGGCGCGGATACATCGATCCTTGTCCGATAATACGACGCCCCTGCTAACTGATGTCCGGTTATTTCACGGTATGTGTACGCGCGCGCGTATGTGTGTATATTGTACGACACGATAAGCGAGCGCTAAGATTTGCTGCACGTTAGTAACGGCAAGGAGAGCCTTCGAAACAACCTGCCTATCGTGCCTTTCACTATCAATTTAAAGTATCTCACGCTACCGCGGTTTCTGTCGAAATAACAGGGAGCAAAGCATACTTATTAATTACTCGCTGTGTATCGGTCTGTGACAAACGCAAGACGTATTCGACTAATCATTGCCTTTCTCAACAAATATTATCTAACGTTGCTCGAGCTTGTATAGAGTCTCTCGACGAAGAAAATCTTGAGGCACGGCACGAAAGTCCAAATATGTGGAAATGCATAGGGCGAGTCGAAGAGATGTCCGAAATCGGCGCGAAACGAGAGCAGGCTGGAGCGAACAGCCGCGATTTCACACCGCGGCCGTGATTCGTGATTTCACGGCAGCTGCTCGCGCGGCAGGAAGTGAGACATCATACGTGTGCGCTGGCACTAACTTTCTTGCATAATGTGAAATCGGGGACGGGGCGCGTCGGCCGCTCGTCTTTAAGTCCGACAATCGCCAAAGAACAATGAAACGATGAATCGTTCTTCGGCAGCCGGCTCGGTTGGCGTACGAAGTAGATCGCACATAAACTGGCGCCTTTAAGGATAAAAGAGATTATTTTCTACGAAAGACGGGATCTTTTTTTACATTCAATATCGAATCGCGGGCGCGTGAGGCAAATTGAAAATGTATTCTACTCGATACTAAAAGATATAAGCAAAGGAAAAGAATTAGTTGGCACAAATTGATGTAAAAAATAAAGATTAACGGCAAAAAATTTCTTCTTTAGCTACCTTCTCAATCTTTACATTTTAGATATTGAATATTTATTGGAAATTGTAAATCATCAGAAAATACAGTGGTCACAGAAATAATAAATATACAGCAGAAAAATTAATTTTTAAATACTAAAGAAGAAAAGATAAATTCAGATAATTAATTTAGGTTTGACATTGCACTCTTATATCATTATAGTTTATTGAAAAATACTAATTTTTGTATTTGTATTATACAATTAAAAAGAATATGGTCTTTTCCAAAGAGAAATGATTTTTTTTATTGCCTATTATTTCTGCCATCACTGTAAGTTACGTAAGTTATTTAAGACCTTTAGAGTAAATGGCCAGAAAAATGTAAGATCTCAACCGTAATCATGAATTGCGTGGCATGCATATACGTCACAGCCTCGTCGCCGGTAAGTCAAAGGCGATAATAGTCTCAGTTGTTGTTTGCACTCCTTCTGAAAGGGGAAAGGGCTTCCGCTTAGGGGCGGAATAAGTGCATCCTTAATTACCTTCTGGCTCGGACCGATAAAAGGATAATAGGCGCATCTTCCCTCTATTTCCGCTGACCGGTTGCCACGCTCCCGTCGACGGATCCCAATTTTTTAATAGTCGTCATTACGGGCTTTCTCGATATAGACGGGCACCGGAGATGTAATCCGTGGGCATCAAACTGGAACGCTCGCGTTCGGTATAATGCGGACAGGATGCTAATTTGATTATTAGTCGGATTGCGGCAGTTACGAATCGCAGAACTGCTAAATTGCGGTAATCACCGTTTCCCGACAGCGCGCGCTTTCTTATCGCGGGAAACGCCGCGCGCCGCAATTACACGCGTTTATCTATAAGAACAGTAAGTCAATAAGTCAAATTCGAGTGGCACGCGGAGAAACGTAATGATCGAATCGATCTTTTTTTTTTCCATTCGCCCTTTCGATGCAGGCATGAGAACTCACGTATCGAGCAGAAAACAGGAACAATATTTTCATCGGCGTGCATGAATAAAATCTGTGTAATTGTTGATTAATGAAAAATAACAAAATATGAAAACATTATGAATATTTCCACGCTCGCATATTCCGACGAGACTTTTTGCGGGCATGGCACGAAACGACGTAGGTGGGTACATAAAGTAGGTGGACTGCACTTATCTGCAACCCCGCACGAGCGTGGCGGCGCAGGCTCGTACTTACGTTAAATTACGGGTAGGCACGCGTGCAAGTACCATTAGTTTTCTCTCGTGCGTATGCCGCCATGACTGGGCAAGGCATCGGCGTTTCATACGTTTATGCAAATACCGCGGGTCAGAAGAGCGTCGCAACATAACCGACGCGACGGTTGCTGAGCGTGCGGCAGTAGCTGCGCGAAAAATCGCGAGTACGACAGTCGCGCTCGCCAGTAAAAGTCCGATTATGCTCGTTAGCGGCACGAATGGCGTTTTTCCAAACCAAATCACACGGGAAGTATAACGATATTTACATTTCTTTAGCTTTTTTTTATTTTTGTTTTGAATTTCTATACGATATAAACTGTTTTTTATATATAATATTTTAAATCTCCTTCCACTGAAAAGTGATTTTAATTTTTTATCGAATGATAAGTCTATTAAAACAATGGCGTATTTTCATCAAATATTCCGCAATTTAGCAATCACTTTGTTAAATAAAACTAGGCAAACCTAGAAATTTTTCTTTTAGTAACGGGAAAATTAAAGGGCCGAAAATCTAGAGACGCACGCACCGCGAATGCACTCTTACGTGCATCCGCAGTTTCCCGCGAGTTTCGTGGACTATCGATCTTCTCACGCTTTCTCCTCTTGCGGTCTAGGGAAGACGAGGGAGATGCCGGTAGCTGCGAGGGAGAAAGAAGGAAAGAGTGATAAAGGGAGATCATGAAACCGCACCAGATAGACAGAGGAGACCGATCGTCCGAGAGACAGGAGCGACGAGGAAGAGACGGCCATCGCCGGCCGTCAGTGGGATACAGAATCGAGGGGGGGTGAGGTGGCGAGGGAGAAGAATTGAAAGAAGTTATGAAAATAAGGCGAAGCCGGAAGGGGGCGTACGATATGCGCATGCGACGATCGACACGCAAGACAGGCGCTCTAATTTTAGATCTTGTCACTCTGACGCCAGCTGGCGTGTCCCTCCCCGCCTATTACACGCGTTTACGCACACACTAGCTGACGAGCGCAGCGCGGAGCACGCACCGAGCACCGAGCGCTGCCCGGCGCGCTGCACATCCGACGTGGCTGCACGTCACGATCGTGCACCAGCCTCACGCACGGATGCGAAACGCGCGAGAGATGGATGCTTACCCGGCTATTACGCGCGAGTCCACGGTACCCTCGGCGAGCGTACGAGAAACCGCATCGTGATCCCGCGATCACCTCCATATGTGCCACCAGACGTGCCTCCGTTTGCTTCCGACTGCTTCCCGAACGATCCTTTGGCTTCTCGCGAAATTTCGATCGCGAGAAAAAGATGAGAACTTGCGTACAAAATTACTTGACGCACACTAAAAAAAGTTCTGATTAAAAACGGACGAATCAGAAAGTCTTGTAGGATTGATAAAATATTCTGCTTATTATAATAGGAATTCTGGTTATTATATTATAAGTTACAAAGAATTGAGTTCTATTATAATAACCGGAATTTCTATTACAATAATCAGAATACTTTATCAATCCTAGAAAATTTTCTGATTTGTCCCTTTTTAACTAGAATTTTTTTCAGTGCATGTTTTGTATAATTTGTAACGAAAACAGGCTTTTAAATTCTGACGATAAGTTTTGAAAATCAAGTATTACACTTTGACTGCGAATTATGAAATAACCACTCGTCGCGAAAAAATCACAAGACGGGATTAAGGCAAATGAGGGCACTCGTGTGAATTCTAACGATGTATTCGAAAATCGTATACATTGCATTTTGATTACGAATTATGAAACAATCACTGATGAAAAAGTCGCAAGACTGACGGAGTTAAGGTAAGTGAGGGCAAGTGTATCGCTCCGTCCTTCGATTTAAACGAAGTAAACATTAAACCGCCATAAGTTGTTTAAACGCTAATTGCAAATCAAACAAGGAATTTGACATCTTCGATGAAATAATTACGCGGTAACGGTAGAGGAGAAAATATGCGATATCCATCTCTGAAACATTAAAATAATTACTATTATTACACATCACGCTGGACGGCCTGTTGCAATAAAAAGTCCCGGATTGATCTAAAAGTCTGCGCAATTTACCGGTATGCACGGTATTTTTCTTCCCCGTCAAGGAAGTGCGCGTGTCTATGATTGCCAGTTGAACACGCGGGTTTAACGTCATCCGTCTTGCCGTGAGAAGTGTCGTGATACGAGTATGATTCATTTCTATAAATCGCGCTTTTCCTCGTCGTATCGTAGCGACATATTGGCAAACACGTACGTTCTAATTTGATCTATTATAATAATTAACATCTGAACATTTAATATACTGCGAGAAATAAAGATAATTCAAGATAATATATATTATCACTTTATGCGATTTAACTGCCAATTTATTTTACTGAAATTGATTATTACGTTTCTGTTTTTTCTTTCTCTTTGCTTCCGATTTTAATCATCGCGCTCAGTTCTGCTTAGTTTCTTGTACAAATAAAAATGTTACGTTCCCATGTGGAGCTTAATGTATTCTTTATACTCAAAAAAATTTACGAGATAACCATTTAAAAAAGGATCTAATATTTGTCAAGTCCGGTCCCGGCTTGGCAGAGCGAATTCAATCTTCCGTATCCGGGAAAGCGTGTCGAGCCGCGTGCAAGGTTCTTACGCAAATCGTAAACGGTCTCGCGAGGAGAAAGACCGAAGGAACGACAAAGAGGAAGACGAAACGAGCCGCTGAAGAAAAGATTCGTAATTTCCGAGGTGGCACCGCGGTGGCGATGCACAGGCTAGGTCAGCCCGATCGCGAGATAAATTGCAGAGCGTGCAAAACGGGGGAGAAAAGCCGGGGCATCGTACTCCGCGGATGTATCTTACACGAGCGTGTATCTAACGGGCGCGCTGTTGAGAGAACGGAGGGATGGATGATATCTTCGCTCTAGGTTCCGTGGCAATCGCGAATGGAAAGAAGGCGCACTCATTGGACCTTCACTTCCTCTCATTGTTCCCTATCGCGTCTCCTCTCCTCGCGTTGCCGCGAAGGCAGCTTTCTCAGCTCGCCTTAATTCGCCCGGCGTATTCAGGGAAGGAGCAGAAGGAGGAGGAAGAGAAGGTGGGACCCGATGGTAAGAGTGTAACATCCGATTAGCTCATTATGCAAAGATCGACGTTGATAAATTCGACGCTTCGGCCGCTCGAAATACGCGGTTGCGGGCAATTCCGCTAGTCGCTCCGCGTTACGCTACCAACACGCTTCCGACAGATATTCCACGAGATGAAACGATATCGATTATTTCTTGTAGTCTAGCGGTACCGTCGCCAGCTACAAAGTGACACTAATAATGAGCTTCCGGGGACGTAATTGCTTTCCGTTAGAAGCGTTCTAAGATAATGCTCTAACAATAAGCTAAAAGAGTATCGTTTTCATCGACAACCAATAAAATTCGCATAACCTTTTACTTTAAAATAAAAAATAGAATGTCATTAAAGTTTAGTATATATTTTCCGTGCAATCAATTATTCTTGTATAGGGCAATTGTTTTAAATATTTTTTTTAATAACTGTTATAATTAATCCCCCATTAAAAGCATTCTAAGATAGTATCATTAAGTAATTAATAAGGTTAGCATAATTTTTTTCCTTAAAATAAAAAATAAAATACTATTAAAGTTTAGTATACACTTTCAAAGTAATTAATAATTTCTAATTATTATGACGTAAGGTAATCGTTTTGAATATTGATCAAAACGATCCTTCCTGGTTAACTTGAAAAAATATTTTAAATGATATGATTTCATACAAAAATTAGTGTTACACGTATTTTCACACATTTTCTACATATTTTCTACATATACGTATAAATCAATTTTTTTTTTGGCCGATACTTTATGAAGCATCCAAGTTATAAATAATGGACTGTTGAGTTTTTTTATCGAGGATAGCTCGATTCGTTGTAAGGATAACAGGTGTAGATATGCAGTATGGTTGTTAACGATCCAAGGTTTTTCTGATATGTCCAGGTGCATATTCTCAGGTGGCAAAAACCAGGTGAATCAAGGCTGCGCGTGAAAGTTCACAGAGCCAGATTGTTTAATTATAAGCAACGACTATATTAATTTATACATTAATTCAGCAATAGCTATGAGACATCCCATGTATTCAAATAAGATAAGTATCCAAAATTAACAATTCCTTGCAGTTTCGTTAGACGAGCAAATATCTCGTGCGTGTATGTGTGCTATAAAGTCAGCCACTTATTTTCGCCTCGATCGATCGGCAATATATTCGCGAGGATCAAGAAATAGGGCGAAATGAGTTTCGTACACATTCCTAGAAAACTTGGGGGAACAATCGACACGGCACATCGATCCGCATTCTCAGGCCGCATTCGGAGCCGCCCA
This sequence comes from Tetramorium bicarinatum, assembly GCA_928718305.1. Classification (NCBI taxonomy): domain Eukaryota; kingdom Metazoa; phylum Arthropoda; class Insecta; order Hymenoptera; family Formicidae; genus Tetramorium; species Tetramorium bicarinatum. The sequence goes on from OV788327.1 coordinate 14,923,820, forward strand.
CCGCTTAGAAAGGTCGTAAAGAGAGAAAAAGACAGAAAGAGAGAAAAAGAAGCCCTTGCGTACGATACAACGTCCGATTATCTCGTAACGTGAAGATTCCACCGATAAATTCGCGAGCATCAGCGCCGGGCGTTGCCGAGGATACGCCGCAGCTGGTTATACGCGCGCGAACCGCCTCGTACGATCGCGATCTCGTCCCGCCGCCTTAACGGTAACATCTGGCCGCGGTTTCGGCACTTAGCGTCAACCTGAGGACCGCAGATATTTCGATGATGCGTGTTTGTCGGTAGGCAGGCATTCATTCAGGCAGGTGGTGACCTACCTGTCTGCCCGCAGGCCGGATGCGGAGGTGGAGAGATTCGGTGCCGAGAGATTCGGCCGTACTGAGGCGATACGTCATCATTTGGGTTATTCTTTATCGGAAGAGAGTCAAATTACAGGTCTTCGGCTTTATTCTTATGATTTCCTCGGATGCCCGCGCATGATAAAAACGATCGGCGGATAAGAAATGTGAAGGATATACGATCTTCGGCCATATATTAATCATATATTAATTGTAATCGTAATCACAATTGATTGGAAACAAGCGGGCAAACAATAAAAAAATTTTGTAATTTTGTAACGAAATTTGTTGGGGAATAGAAACTGTTACAGTTGGTCTGTTGCTTTTCACCTCTCGATATTGCTTTGTTTAACTCTAATCGCGATAAATAGATAATAAGATCAATATTATCTATGATCTGTAACATCCGGGGATTAGATTAATTTCTTACCGATGCCATTCATTATTCACGTTGATCGTACGAAAGTTGTAACGTCAGAGGGATTATCCTCGTGTTATTTCCTGGGATTATTTCTGAACTGGTAGTTTGTAACGGGAAAGACGCGATGAGACACTTGGCAATTATCCACACTACAGTCTTTTGGATCGTCTTCCTTTGTTATATGCAAATGTGAATTTTTCATTCAAAATTTTAATAACTGTATAAACATGCTAGGAAAAGTTATTAGATAACGTTTGATATTTGAAGCTAAAATTTTATTAATAATTTAGTTTACTGAATGAAGTTTACTGAATATATCAAATTTAATTATATACCAAACATTTTGATAAGTTCTTTTCTAATAAAATAAATTTTTAAAACTAACTCTCTCTGATAGACATTACAATAAATATGAAACTTCCGTACATATATTGCAATGTACATTTTTTATCAGCAATATTATTTCTCTCTGCAAAATAATTTTTCTCGCTCAATAAAATATGTAAAATACTTGTGTATATTATATTCCGTAACGAAATGATTAAAGCGGAAAGATATCAAAAGAAAGACGCCGCGAATGCTTACTCTCTCGAGGAGAGCGGTGCTTGCTTCTAAACCTTGGGTTCAAGTTTCATTTCTCCACGATCGCGGCATCTCTGATCAGCTGTCAATGAATCTTCTATAAAACGTATCCTATCTACAGTAAAACGCTATTGAGAAAGCTTTTGAGTAAAACGCATCTAGTGGATCTACAACGAATCATCTCTGTAATTAAACATTGATGCGAATTTTAGTAGCAATGATATATTTTAATTATTAAGAATTAAATTTAGTATTAATGTTAAAAGGAACATTTTATTTACTTTAACGTTCCCATATTCTATCATATTTGACGGTTGAAAATAAAAATTGCACAGTGTTGCAGCTCTGCCAATTAATATTTTTTCTTGTTTTTATATATTGTTCGTCGAATTACTTAACAAACATTATCACAATGGATCACAATTCATCAGATTACATTTTTATTATCATTAGTCGCGAATGTTTTTAATCTGTCCTGTCGATCGGCTCTATTTGTTGTGGTGCACGCAAGCTACGCAATCGCATAAATAATCACGATTGACGTATGCAATGCAGCCGTTAAGACATATTATTTAAAGCTGCGTTTTTGTCTCACGCGCGATGCTGATAAGCTGGATTAAAAAGTAGAAAAAAATTATAAGTCAAAGCTATTTCAAAATATTTCGTTTCTTCCGATACAAACAATATTAATCAAGTTAACATTTTACAAGACATATGGGAATATTGCGTGCGGAGAAACTTTCGTTAAACAGGTCACTACGATGCTAGATGCATATTAAAGATTGAACATATTAATATAAACAGAAATGCAAATACGAGATTGCCCATAGGAGAAATTATCAAAAACACAACGAATAACAAAAGTAAAATTTATCGTGTAATATATACCATGTGATAGAAATTTATAGAGTTCCCACCCGAATTCTGTTGCGAATAAATAGCTTGTAGCATAATTATACGACCAATCAGATCAAAGAATCACCGCTATAGAGAATCTCCTACACATACACGTATCATCACTATTAGCCCAAAAAGAAAATCGTTTGTGGAGTCAAACACGCGGCGTTGTTACGTAATAATACAGTTCGACCGCCGCCGACAATTACGGTCTTGACCAATTCGCAGATTAAACAGGATGCGATTCGATCGAATTGGCGAGTCAGTCGGGCGCGCGTACTATGTGCAGAATAGTCGGTCTGTTACGCGAGAACGCATACGACGGCGGCACGCACCGGATACGCGGCGAAGGCGCCGCAATGAGAATTCATGAATTAAAGGCTCGCTCGTTCGCCCGCTCGCTCGCGCGCCATGTGCCCCGAGGGCTAACTCGCGGTCTCAAGAATCCCGACGGTGTGGCCCACCTGTTTTGTCCACCCGCCCGGCCCGTCTGCGCTCCTGTTGCGCCCCAGTTGGCACAGGTGTTCATTTAACTCGACTTCAGGTTTCTCTCCCGTCGTCTTCAGCCGTCTCTTTTTGTCTCGCGGCAGCGCACGTCCTCTCTTCATTACAGTCCAAGCGCCACCGAGAGTCAGCGCGCGAGAACGAGAAGGGGATAGCAGAAATAGAGGACAGCAGAAGGAATGGTTAAGCGGACCCGGGTGAAATTGATAGATGGGTAAAAGAAAGAAACGGGACAGATGGACAAACGGCGCGTACATAAGTGAAATACTACATAACTACCAAAACGGATCAAACCGCATGGGGCACCTGTCACCTCCAACGTTTGACAGATTCTCTTCAATTCAAAATCAATTTTTAAAATGTCAGATTACATAACTGATTGTGAGCTATAACTTTTTTTAACATTCGTACAAAGTGAAATATCACATCGTTAACATCATTAAATTGATTGAAGATTTAACTATTCTGTCATATTTCATTTATAATAAAATTTAATTCGCAAAAAGTTCTTTTCAGATTAATTATTAGGACATTTTATCTCTTCAATTTGTTTTTAGTACGTACACTGAGAATCCTATTTTGTTGTACGGACAAAAAGTGAGCAACCAAATTTTTAAACAAAATTTAACCAAATTTTTTGTTTAATTCAACAAAATGGGATTCCAATTCTCAATGTATAATATGATTATTATCAACGATTCTTTGGCATGAAATACGTATTCCGCTTAAACAATGACGTACATCATATAATCGATTGTAACCATGATATGCGAATACGCGAATACGTAAATAAGAATAACGGAGTGGAGGTGATACATTCCAATCCAAATAAATGTCTCTCTCCAAGGGGAAAAGATAAGTGCGTGCAACAGACGTTTGATAATTAAATGCAATCAACCGACGACAGAATGTGGCGCGAACTGATTCAGCATGGCCGACGCGTGGCTTTTTGCATGCCTACCCGTTCGCTTCAATGTGTATAATCTGAAGGTGTCCGATGCGGTTGAATAAGCTAATCGTATGATGGACACCGATCAGGAAACGCAACGGCAACTTTGTTTTCTAGGATATTATTTCCTTCACGGAAATCGTCACACACCACGATCGAGTCACGAACGACACACTCGCAATCGACGAAGTGTGCATGATGTAGAATCCTCGAACTCCATTTAAGAAATTTCGCAAATCGTAAGTTGAAAGCAATGACGATATAAATAACAAAAATATTTTTTCCTTTATATAGCATTCTGTTTAATAATGTGATAACTTATTTATTCATTTTTGTGTGTGTTTCGATTCTGTTTTTTTATAAAATTCATTTCTATGAAAAGATAATTAGAAAGTGTGTTTTTCATGTTCTTTAATAGGATCCTCATCTGTATTTCACTACCATCTATACATCATAAATGACTCTAGGCTTCTGTTTAAATTAAACGATATTATTCCGTTAACGACGCGAGCAGTTTGTTTGGACATACCGATGCGTGGCTCTCGAAGAAAGAGAACCATGGGCGAGACATCGATCGCCACCTTTACAAAAAGAATCAACAGCGGGTGGAATTGATCAGCTACCGTGTTCCTGCATCTGCTCCTCCTTAGTCAGCCTTTATTATAAGTTAGGAATACAAAAAGTTCTTCCACGCGCATTAGTTCCACGTATCCGATCTTCACGGTGCATATATTGACGAGCGATAACGATCCGATCCAACCTCGTTTCAGAAAGCCTAACTATCCCTTTTATGTCCATCGAAATATTCCACTGAAAAAGTATTTCAACTATCTCGCGTGTATTTTTAAAAACACAAAAAGAAATCTTACGAAACTAGAGCTATCTATTTGAAAAAAATATTTTTAGATAAGAAAATTAAATGTTTTGCAGATGATTGTAAATATCAAAGTAAAACTCGTCATACCGAAACAATGAATTATATAAATAAAAATTAATAAAATATATGTTAAAACTAATTAATATATCGTAAGTTTCAAGTAAAGAGCTTGTGAGACTTATTTTTATTGAGAAATAAAAAAGAATAGGTTTATCACCGTATCTCTTTTCTCTCTGGTTCCCTTGTTCACGGTACATGCACACGCGTCAAAGGAACATCGGATCAAGTTGCCGTGATCTTCGCATCTTTACGCACCCACATGCACCTTCTTATCCTAAGCGGCGCAACATGCGTAGCATGCACGATAGGACCGATGTGTGAGGCATTATTATGCATGTTTATATCTATATATCGAAAAGGGTTGCTCGCGGTACGGTAGAAAGGCCCGATAGATTCTTCACGATAAGCCGGTGGACTGGCCCACTAAATTCATATGCATGAACCCTTATTATATGGTATTAGCTATGCGCACAGGTGGTTGCCTCGGCTAGATACGATATGGTCGTTCGTTTAATGTGTAACACTGTCCTTAAAGTATGCGAAGCCGCTAACGCTGACTGTAGATGACTTCGGATGACTGCGTCACGTTATCATAAGCCGACGATATACGTTCGAATTTATTGTGATTCAATGACTAATGAGACTAACTTCAACTTTTCGATTTTGTGAAAAAACTCGCGAAATATTACGGAATATTATTTACTTATTAAAAATAAAAATTGTATAAGAAATTATATATGGTTTATAAGAAAACGCGTGTAACAAATAGTGTAACAAATGTCCTAAAATACTATTTATTTATAAAAATTACACATTGATGATTTCGATTAATTATTCATTATTCGCAAAGCTGAAAGATACGGTGACCATATTCCTTTAAAAAAAATAAACACGCCACTTATCCTTCTTCCGCAAACAAGAGCAATGTAAATTTATTATTATCATTAATATTTTTCCCTGTAATATATATTTGTATGAAAAAAAGTAAAATTTTATAAACTAAAACAATTATATACATATATAAAAAAAACATCTATATTTAAACATTACACAAAATATTTGTAGGTAATAAAGACTGAAATATAGAACATTTCATAGAAGTTTTCAGAAATAAAGGGCAAAAGTGAATTTTCAAGAAAAAAATTAATCTAAAGGACACAGACCTAAAATAAAGTCCATAGAATAACTGTCCTCTGAATATAGGATGGATGGTCACCATATTGATAAAACAGCTTATAAAATATACATATATTATACGGAGATGTACATATACGACGAATAAGAATATTGATATAACGTCCAATTTCTATTGTGTTTCTATTTGTAAATTTCATCGTCTAGAGATGGTGTGCGACCGACGCCACGCGGCGGTAATCGCCATAGCGGGCCTCGTTACAACGCGAACAAAAGGCGAAGAAACGGCGAAGGAGCGGAAGAGCGTGCGATTACGTGCGATCAATACACGCGGCTGCGTTCTGCAGACCGCGTTTCTCGGGTTGAGCAATCGACTTCGGCCGCGCCGTTGCGTTCCCATCCGGTCGCATCGACGCGATATTACGCGCGCTCGGAGTTTCGAGTCCCGCCTCGTTTACGTGTGCATTACACGCGCAATGCATTCACAGGTGTATCGAGGGAAAGCGACGCGAACGGTACGTGGCGGTAGTGACGGTGGTGATGGCGGAGGGAGAGACGGACCTGTCAGGTCCTCACCGACTTCTTCTCCCTTCTTTCGCTCTTTTTTTTTTTTTTACGTTTGGTATGAAAGCACCGTTGGCATCCCTTTGTCCCTCTCGTTCCGGTGGTCCGTGCGGTCTTTAATTCTCGCGTGTATGTACACCGCGCGCGTCTCAGGGTCACTCTTGGGAAGGAGGACGAAACGTAAGGACAAACGGGCGAAAGAAGATGGAGCGCGTCGATACGTGACGATTCTCGTTTTCGTTTTCAGGAATTAGCATGCGTGAAATGCGATCGCGGTTTGAGAACGGTCAGGGCAAGTCCGCGAGTGGGCATACCGCCGTTAATTGCATCATTCAGCAATCGTTCTTTTTTTTATATAATAAAATATCTTTATTAATATCTTTTCTTGCTGAATCTTAAAAATATTTTAGCAAAAATAATGTTTTAGTGGAAACTAGATTGTATGAAAACTAAGTTTTCCTCGCTGGAATACACTAATTTATTAAAAAATTCGATTCTATTCGCCGAATAAATATATTTTGCATCGAGAAATCCAAACGTTAAATTCTTTAGAATAAATTTTCGTTGCAATCACTTTTTTTCTAGTAACAATGGATATTTTTTTATTCACAACTTTTTTCAGCAATTTAAAAATTATTATTTTCCAAAAACTTTGAATAAGATTATCAAGATTATCATTTGTGGCAATTAATTATTCAATTTTTAATATCATTTTACATCGTATGGCTATGCCGTATATTAAAATTTTATCAAAATAAAATCTATTTAATTGACAGAAAATACATGATTATTTATTTTCTATCCAAAATTAAATTCCACAGATTAATTACTAGTTAATATCACTCGTTAATCACATAAACTATAAATATCTCAATATTTTTAAAAAGCATCCTTTCTTAGTAGAATTGAATGACTTTCTTTCAGATGCATGATGAATATCAGATTGTCGTTCAATTATCGTTCATGCCAAAGCAATCTATAAAGAATCGCAAACAGCAGCCGGATTCGATCCCGTCCGGAAATACGAAGATTTCGTTTATGCGATAAGAACAACGTTAACGCGCTATCTCGCCGGAGCGTTAGAAATCGCAATTTTCATAGGTCGGCGTTGAGAATGGGGAGACTTGGTTGCCAACCAATTAGCTGACTTTCACATGGGGCTGCATGCGAATGTAGCGAATTCTCGCGCTAGTAGGAGGAGCGACGTCGCTGATACGCGTCCGATGTACTTAGAACACCGCCACGACGCCATTTACGCGAGGCACGTAATTAGCCGCGCTCTCTTTACCCGCTCGAAATTACTTACAATGTAGCTACCGCGTAGAACTATCGGATGGATGATCAAGTGCCGCCATTTAGCGCGGTAACAATCCTTTTCCCTGCATTAAGCGAGCTCATTTCTGCGCGAAGGATGTGGCTAATAATAGTCCGCCGTTAAGAAAGGAGACCTTCCGCCTGACAAACGACTTAAATATAATTCTAGAATGGATTTTTTGCATCCATGTGGGCACGACATGTCACTCTTGGAATTACTTCGCATTATGCGATAATTGTTCATGGCTATTGTAAAATATCATTACAACGTGTTTTAATGAAAGCTTACTCTGAACTGTAATTTGTAAATGTCGAGGCTACGTAAATACATCAAAATGTACGAGGCCTTGGCAGACACATCGTTTAACAACATGTCTAAAGCTTATGAAAAATGTGTCTCAAGACAGCGGACTCTTATTACAGTAGTTATATTATGTCTTTATACAGCAAGTTTTGATCATATATGAAATATGAAATATGAAATAATGTCTGTTTCAGGTCTCTCGATTATTTGCACATCTATAAGGTCGATAAGACAGGAAAGCTGAGATAAAAAGGAAAAGTCAATGATCTTTCTCGACTATAATTTCTCTTCGTATAACTCGGTCAAGAGTTCAAGCGCAATTCGTTATTGTTTCGTTTTCCAAAATTGAAAACGGTCAACTTGTATTCCACTGTCTACATATATTTATATTTATGTATACTTATGTCGCCTAACGAATTTATCCTACACATCTGCTTCCTTAGATCCTTACGACAGTTAACTAGAAATATATCGTACAATAAATAACCATGGAGTTTATAAGATTTATAATTATATATAATTATGATTATTTAGAAAAGAGTGGTTATTAAAGTGTTTACAAATTTAGCTAGATTTGAAAATAATTTTGTCATTATCAAAATAATTATATGTATAGAACGCAAGCTGGTTGCTAGAATGTCAAAACTTTTTATAGCATTATCATCATATTTGAACATCCCAACATATTTATCTTGATTTGATCCAATAAAATTCTTTTCTGTATCTAGCAAAATCGTTCTTTCCGTATGTACAATACATACATTTATAATCCTTGGTACTCTGTAGATATTCCCAAAATTGGCGAAACTCATTAATCCTCGTCTCGTATCGAAGTTCTCATCTACATCGCGCACTTATCAAAGCGTTTTCCATCATCGACCATCATCTCCGCGAGGCGTCGAGATGGCGAGCCTCAATTTTCTCGTCTCTCATCTTGCAACAAAAGCTGAACCCGCGGAAACGTCAAGTGTTTCGCGGCGGTCATCGAATATCCCTTTATCCGCGCATACGCGTGAAATCAACGCAAACGTTATCGCCGCAAGAGTAACGAGAGTCAGAAGGTGAGAGAGAAAGAGAGGTTGAGTAAGAGAGAGAGAGCAAAAGAGGGAAAGAGAGAGAGTTCCTCACGCGGGCAGCGTACGCAACGATCGGTGATAGCGTAGCCGTCGTCTACGGCCGACCAATCGGTCGTACTATTGCCCCACTGGAAGCAACTCCGCCTACGAAAGTCCACTCCCATCCATAGCCGCTACCAGCCACGGGCGAACGCCAGGCCGCGCCGTACGCGACCGGGGACCGGCGAGTCCGCGACGCGAGCAGCGAGCATACCCAACGAACCCCCAGCAAAATCAATAGACCAATGGCTACTGGAACGCGTGCGTAATTACCGCTCGTGACGGACATTGCCTCTCTCGCCCGCTGCCCGGTCCCCGGCGTCCACGTGGTGGGGAAAGGTCGCGCACCCTCTCCTCTTCCTTCGATCCTCTCCCTTCGCTCCCCGACCAGCCGGCATCGCTTTACCGACCCATGCAACGACCGACACGGCAAGGCTTCGAGCGCGGATACGTGCGAGCAGCAATTTAGCCGAATCATTCCTGTCGCATGATTTATCACCGTCAGGCGTGCGACGGTGATAATGGTAGCCCTCGTGATAGTGGTGCTCATGACGGTGGTGGCACCCATACGGGCGATACTTTATATCAGCGCGGCCGTGGCGCGACCCGAATAAGTGGCGGTGTAAAGTGCCCGCGGTATGTCTTCCAGGCTCGATGCGTGAGTGACTTCGGTGTTCTCCGTCGGAGGTAATCGCGATAATCTTATTTCTTACATGCCGGCTACAAAAGGCTCGATGCGTCTTTCTCGCGTCGATATACCCACGTGCGCTACTTCCATTGGTGACTGAGTTTTTACTCATGTCCGATGGGGTCGATAATGCAAAGGCTTCCGTCATCCCTTTCTAATCTCTTTTATTTCTGCGCGCTAAATTTTCACGGTAGACAGTACTGTTGCAAAAATTACTATAAAATGTATTGAATGCTATAAAGTAAACTGGAAAACAAGTAAACAAACAACAAGTAAACAAGTAAACAAACACTTTTACACAAGTGTAAATTTTATTCACCCTTTAAAGCCTATCCACTCCTCGCGCGAATCCTCTTTCTTAACAACTTTTTAAATTGTCATATGATACTTGGATATATTCTGCATCAGCGTTAACGAAAATAAAAGCTAAAAAATAAAAGCTAAAAAGCTATATTAATAAGCTATATTAAAAGAGATGATAAAGACATCGTTTCTTATTTTGCCTTATTGGATATTTTACAAAGAAGTATCTGTATTTTCTTACAATAAAATAAGAAATGTCCCGGACACATAATTTTTTTCATTCAAGTCAGAGATTTCATAATAGTTTGATTCCTTCATTCCACACAAGTCTGAGACTGACAAAGTTAATACATTGATGCAGTAATTAATAGATAGCTGTTTTCACCAAATGCCTGACTCGTTATTTTTTCGCACGACACACGACCGCGCGTATTCACGTCGCACGAATGATAATAACAGTCACGAATGTTTTGCAAGTTTTGCAACAATGTAGCACATGTTGCGTTAATTCGCGGTGAGTAATCGCGCGGTTTGTAATTTGTCGGGAACACGCAGGCTCCGATGATTTTATATTTTTTCCTTCCTTTGTTCTTTGTTCGAACGTAATGATTAAACGATTCCACAAAAATTCCTAACGTAATGCAAAAATAGGAGCATAAAATTGTCAATTAACGTGGATCTCTCGCTCATCGTCAGAACCGAACAGCTTACCGGCGGGAAACATCACCGTTCAGATAACTTCATTATTCCTAATCCAACAGTTGGTGAAATGAAAATCAATTTATTCAGCTGCCTAGATACTTAATTTTATTAATCAGTCAATAACCGTTATTGCATTCACTCAACTTGCGAGTATCAAATAAATGTCTGAGTTGTATGAATGAACACTCGTTTTTGAAAAGCAAATATTTGACAGTATTCATCGAGACATATTGTTCTAATCGACATGAACGAATTAAAATCCCACTAAATATAGCTGTTACTGAAAAAGCAATCAACTCGCACTCGAATGATCTATTTCAATACGATAATATAATTGTCGTAATTATTCAGCAAGGAGCGTCATATTACTTATAGTTACAGAGCTGAATTCCTTCGAAACTCATACGATATCTTCAAAAATAAGCTTTCAAATTTCCAAGAGATTTCAGATCTGTTTGATTCAGCGAAACACATCGCAGCATCAATTATGAATGTTTGCATAGCGCAAACTATTTACATACTCGTGTAATAGTTGTCTAAATTTCTTTTAATAAGTTTCTTGCGAATTTTATTTATTAAAATTATGTAATAAGAGTGTGGGTAACATGAACGCGAGTTTCATGAAAATGCCTCGTTATTAGAAACCGTTATTAAATATATTGCTATATTTAGAGAGCATTGGAGTGTATGAAATGGTCTCACTGTTCCAAATTACTATTATCGACATGTGTCTCTTCCCATCAATAATTATCTCCACTAACCGCCATGAGTGTCATTACTGACACAACTATCTCTGGCATACTTCGTATAGATATACTCGTAAAGTACGTTAAGTAGCTATAGCGTATGAATTATAGCTATATAACTATTATTTATACGCGTCCCTTTTAAAATCGATCGGTACGCCCGAGTAATTTTTCTTAAAGAATTGATGTATCAATACGTGTGTCAACGATACGTAAATGAGCGACAATTATGAGACCGTACATTTCATATGTGTATATCTTTATCTCTATTAGGTAGAGTAGGTCTAATAGGTAGAAATTATAGAATAATTAAATCGATGATATCGTTACAGGCAATCGTGAAAGAATAGATTTCGCATTCGCACTATAGGTATATGAATGTAGGTATATGAATGGATTTATATTCCGTTTAAATTTTTGTCTATAGAGTATCTTACAATCATAAGGTATTTATTAGAATCTTAGGTTCGATCTCGAAGGACATTTTTAAAAAATTTTAAAAGAAAGATTTCCAACAAACTCATAATTTTTTGTACAAGTACAATGTATCATTTCTTTTATCATGTTACTTTTATCATGTTAATCTATGTAAGTATAGAAATGATACATTACGTAGCATATATTCCGAATTAAAAAGTTTTTTTAATGCGGAATAAATCTCAAGATTGAATTTGAGACTCCACCAAATACGAGTCATCCGCTTTCACGCAAAGCAACATCCCGAGGTATTATAAATGTTTTATAATCCAGTTTTTATCAATAGTTTCATCGGGTAATGACATTTGGATATGATAGATGACAGATAAACTTAAATTTAGAAAAAAGAATTTATGGCAATATTACATTCTTTACACAATTTAAAATAAATAAAATAAACTTTATAACTGAATATTATTTTAAAAATAATTGTTCACATTATGTATAATTATAAAGATAAATAATACTGAGAGAGAGAGAGAGAGAAAGAGGAAAAAAAGAGAAAATAAAAATGGCGCGTTTAAAATTACTTTATATTTCCTATTATAGGGAAATTGTCTTCAGAAGTTACAAAACAGCTATGATTGAAAATATATCTATAATTTTCTTTAAAGTATATATTACTATATACATACATGTAATTATTTATCCTTGAATCACAATTAAAACAACGATAAGGCGATTTCTGCCTGCACAAATCTGTCGTTCTCCAAAGAGAAGATTTACCTCCGAGTATAAATACGTTCAGCCATACACCATGTCGGTCGGTTGCAGCCGACGATTTGCCGAAATAATACTCTATTAAGTAACAATAACCAGCGATTTATAATCTCGAGGGCAATTTAAATAGACTTTCCTCGTAAAACTTCTCTATTGCGCACTCACAGACGATTACTTCGTACCCTAGTTTTATCAGGTTAAATCAGATCGTAACCCTGATCGGTTATCCCCGAGGGTACCCTCCGTCCGACATTGACGTCCGATGCCGAAATTGCATGGAGCAGTCTTGGTAACAATCGACGACAAGGATCGCAACAGCCGTATTATACCGGTTACGGAGAAGAGCGGAAGGCCGCTCTTTAAAAGCGTGGGTGACGTGGTAGCGGGCGCACCAGATCGGTGGGCGGCTACCAGATCGCCCAATTGGTCGATCGACTCGGTAATGGTCGGTGGGCGTTGGATAAGCTCAGATGCGCGGCGAGCAGTGCGCACTTGGCTGGCTTTATCAGCTCTCTCTCTTTCTCTCTCTCTCTCTCTCACACACACACACACACACACACACACACACATACACACATACACATCATGCATTCCCACGATGTTGATTCCCCACCTGGTCTGTATATCGCGTCTTCCACCTCGCGTCCACCCTTTATGATCAGACCTGGTGTAATCAGCAGCTTCTGCGTTTTCAACCGTACGGCCACTTTCCCCCATATTCACCTCCCTCATCCGCGCCGCCACCGCCACCGCCGTTGCGGTGCGGCGCCTTAAATCTTGATCTCTTCTTCTCAGCGGGTAGAAGCAGAAGAGCGGAGTCTTTTGCGGGAAGAGTATAAGGTGGGGGTAAGGCTAGTCTGGGCGCGCTTCGAGCGGAGCGCGCGGCGGTAGGCAATCTGCTCGAATACGGCGGAGAGCGAGCAGGTTGCCCCGCGTAGCGCGCTCGCGTCTGGTCGGCCGAAGGTAGTACGAGAGAAGGGTGGCCCCGAAGAGAGCACCACGCTGTCAAAGAGAAGCGAAGACGTGTCGCGTACGTAATAGGAGTCGATAACGGGATTCTTTCGAAGAGGCGAGAACCAAGAAACCGCGGCTTCTTTCGTTCCTCGCGCCGAACCACAGAGAAGACAGCTCCGGCGATTTGATCGCGTGACAAGAGCAGCATTGCAAGGAAACAGTAGAAACTGTCAAAGAGACGAAAACATAGAGAAAGAGAGAGAGAGAGAGAGAGAGAGAGAGAGAGAGAAATAAGAGAATAAGCGTTTTCGTGCGATCCTGGAAGAAGCTCATCTCCCTTTTACGCTCTTTTGTATCGAGGGACCAAGTGTGCGAGGAAACAGGAATCTGGTGATCTGTGCGTCGAAGGGAGAAAGATTCCGGTGGCGAACGGAGAACAGGGGATACGAGGGGGAAATCGGCCGCGTATATGGAACGAGGCAAGTCACGTCACATTAAATCTTGATCTCACCTCGGCGAGTCCCAGGTCGCTCGGGGAGAGGGGAGGGGAAAGTCTGGGCGCGCTTCGAAACCCCGAGCGGAAGGCAATCCGCTCGAATCCGGCGGAGCGCGAGCAAGTTACCCCGGTGCCGTGGTAGTCCTCGTTGACTGTCATTGGAGAAGGGAGCCCTCGTAGGCGGAAGAAACGATCGACACGCGAGGAAGAGTACGGAGAGGGAAGAGGGCTAGGTGGAGGAGAAGGAGGAGGTGGAGGAAGAGGAAGAGAAGGAGGAGAACGTGGTCACGAGCTTCGTTGAAGGCGCCTGCGCTCCAGCACTCCGCGCCTTCGGCTCCTCGCTTTCGACTAGGCTCCAAGTGTCGCGACGACGTAAAAGCTCGCGTCGTGATGCGTCGCGACCGTCATCGCGCGATCGTATGAGAAGTCATTTCGCTCCGATAATCAGTTCCGTGGCGATTTGTCCGCCGTTCCACATCACGTGGCGAGTCTGCGAGACGTGTTTGTGCTGTCAGAAGATAGTGGCCGACAGTATACCTCGGTGGTATACACGTGACAGTTCGATGAAGACGAGTTGAAGTTTCCCGAAAACAAATGGGAGCTGCAGATACTCGGCGAAAAAAGCGGGAACGCGTTGAATTTGTACCGGATTGTGTCGATGTGTACGTAGATAAGGGTACAACGACAGGAGAGGAATATTCAGGTTTGACGATGGCGAAATCGGCAAGCAATTCTAATTTCTACGGTATATCGTTTACATATAGATCGAAAAATGTCCGTTCCACGATATTGCCCAACGCATAGGAGAACATTATTAGGCGCTGTACTCGGAACGAGAGTATTGCCAAATGGTACGTTAACCCGCCGGGACACTCGTCAGTATTCCGAGAATCGCGATCGACGGGAAGGAAAAATCCATTGAATGCGAAACGGAAGCGACTCGAGGATAGACGTGGTGCATCCGCAACAGTGGAGGAAGAGCAGGAGAGGGAGGAGCCGTTGCTGAGCGTGGAGGGGGCGGAGGTGAGATCGTCTGGTGATGATGATCGGTGGCGGCGTCGCGACCCCTCCTGGTACTGCCAAGTCGGCGGCTGCGATCGACAGCGAAATGGTGCAGGTCGACGGCATTGGCAGTGGTAGTGTCAGTGGCAGTGCTAGTGGTAGTGGTAGCCCTGCGACGGGCGCGACCACCACGCGCCTCACCAACAATAACAATAGCGCAAACAATAACAATAACAACAACAACAATAACGGGGAGATTAGCAATAATAATGACGGGCACGGAGTCGCCAATTGCACCGGCACAACCGCCTCGAGCGCAAGCGACAAGTTCTGCTGTCAGGACGAGGACGTTCCCGCCAGCACCGGTGTCGCCCGACCTTGGGAACCACCGTCGCCGACCTTCTCCCAGACGAGATCGCACCTGCTGCAGGTACACCCGCCACACCACCACCAGCAGCATCCGGCAGCGCATCATCACCAGCTGAATGTACCGGCTTCTCTGATCGATGGTGAGTAGATGGATGCATTTGTAAATTCGAATCGTTGAATTTAATCATTTAATTCTTTTTCTCTCATTGAACTCTTAACCGATACAACTATCAGAGATAAATCATTGGAACAAGCATGATCCGATATGCAAATGTTATTGCATTAATCGTTTGAAAATATAAACAAGATCTCCGAATACTACTTATTATCTAATAATTACTTCATGCTGAACGTTCAATAGGAATTCTGATTATTATTCTGAAGACTATTTATAAAACATTTTCAATGAGTCGCATAATTTTTCAAGCATTTCAATTTGTTGCAATCAAATACAACAAGTTCTAATATACTTGCTAAAAAAGTGAGAAGCGTAGATACTTCTGCGTTCTGTTATAGAAACATTTTTTTTCAATATTGATTATTATATTATTCTCCGTTCTTTTTTGAATACCTAAGATAAGGCAGACATATGTATGTATATAAGCAATGAAGATTAATTAATTCCGTTGTGCCACCTCGATAAATCGATAATTACGGAATACGTCACGCGCCATTATTTACAATCGTGTTCCATGCGCTTTATTACAGCACAATTGCACAGTACGGCGTTATTGAAATTTAAAACCTTTTTTGTTTAATGGAGAGACACTTGAATACACTTTCGGGACTATTGAAGATAGAGACAATAATCAATGAAATAAGAAATGAAATAACGAGGAAATTACGTAAAATACATGGAGGACGTAAAAAACGCGAAAACTTTATAATATTTACAATAAAAAAATAAAATAAATTTTCCTGAATGGCGGATTTTGTCGAGCTTCCTTAATTCACATCATATCGGTTTTTGATATAAAAATTTTGACCATTTATAGAATTAAACAATAAGGATTGTTCTTATTAATTATATTTTGTTTTGTATATTATTATATGGTATTATATATTTCGTTTATATCACTATGTTCCAAATATGTTTATAAAACAATATATATATATATATATATTGTTTTATATATATATATATATATATATATATGTATAATTTAATCATTATATGTTCTCGAAAAAGTAAAAGTTAAACATGCAATATGTACGACGACAAATGAGTATATCGATTACATCTGTCTTGATGAGAGATAACCAAGTAACTCTAATTGAGTTATGAATCGCTTCACGATCTTTCGTCGCGCGAACCTTTCGATGCAGGATGGTAAAAGCAATTAACATTGGACACCTGTACAGTCAAACACCTGTACAGGGCTCGTCTCGTAACCAACATTAATGAAAGTATTTCACGCCTTCGAAAACACGAAAAAAATCTCAGAAGTATTACGAAATCTTGACCGCAATCTCGGAATAAATTATTTGCGAACACGTTGGAATTAACGTCCACTCGATCTTCAAAATTGTAATAGAAGAATAAATCAAAAACAGTATGTAATAATTCCATGTATGAAATCATTCTATTTCATTTCTATTTCAAAGATTCGGAATTAACACAATATATGTATATTAATTGTTATATCATAAAGATATTAAATAAATCAATTTGTAAAATCAGGTCAATACACTTTATATCACGTTTATCGTATGAATACGATCGAGAAACAAAATTCTTCTTCAAAATAGTTCAAACAGCGCGACACGTTCTATTACCGATGTTTACAACTTGTTATCAGCGATCAGCCTTTTCACGATCGCCTCTTCAGCTAATTAAGTTGTCAAAAAACGAAAAACAGAATTACGATTGTATAATAAACTTCGTCTATGTTATTTCGTAAGAATGTAATATAGGAACTAATGTCGTATTCGCTCTCCGCGACACGTAAATATCGGATGCGGCACGAAATGCTCCGGCTGCTCGCTTCGAGCAACCCAGTCGCGAAACTGTTGATAAGAGAATAAAAGAGAGCGCGCGATTGGAAGTAGTGGATACGACGACATGTCCAACTACCTTCGCGGATCTTTCCGCGGTTCGCACTTGCCAGACGGGAGCTACCAAGTACCGCACTCGTTCGGAACCGGTTTCAATGCGTTGGCATCGCAAGTACTTCTCTTAGGATCGGACGTATTACTCTCGTTTAATGCTCAATACCCGTCCATCCCGCGAGTACTCTCGATTCTCCCGCGTTCACGTTCGCAGAGCACTTCGTTCCAGAACCGCGAGATTTTATTACCACACCTAGACCGTTTCGAGGCAGATACTGTGTAGTGACGATGGACGTCTTCGTTCGTAAGCGAGCGAAGAGAAAGAGGAAGACATGTGAGAAAAGGACTAGAGAGAATGCGTTTCAAATACATATTATGGCATTTGGCATTTCATGCGATAGTTCATTTAAAAGATATATATCAATTACAATTATATCTAATGATTGCATTGATAGTGTAACATTCTTTCCTGACAATGTAGCATTCATCATCAAAATTCACTTCGCGATCTCATTCATCTCGTTCGTAAAGTTTTACCACATACGACTATTAAATACGTACAATTTATTTAAATGTCGAATTATATTTAAATTGATTCCCTTAAATTGCGATGTAATAGTATTATTTGTAATAAAAACTGCGAACAAATCCGACGTGGCAGACAAAGCGTAGCCCTTGCTT
Source organism: Tetramorium bicarinatum (assembly GCA_928718305.1). Lineage (NCBI taxonomy): Eukaryota > Metazoa > Arthropoda > Insecta > Hymenoptera > Formicidae > Tetramorium > Tetramorium bicarinatum. The sequence goes on from OV788327.1 coordinate 14,942,071, forward strand.
GGTTTACGTGCGAAAGGCACTAATCCAGTTTAAAACTCGATACGAGTTCGCCTCGTTGTTTCCGATGCTAAACACGATACTTGGTCAGCGCAAGCTGCCGCGGGATTTTACGACCTAGAATGTTTTGAAACGAATACACCTCGCAGTTAATAGCTGTCTTCGCGCGGCACTTTGTTACAGTTTTGACGACCAATCGTCGAAAGTGTCCGCGAAGATATATGCACTAATTACGCGTAGAATATACTATTTGCCGACTGTCAGGTTATAATTTCGCTAAGAAATGCGATCCTTTCTCACAGTATCCACTCTTCGATGTTAAACTTTATGTTCATCGATTCTACGTTTCCAATCGAAATGATTTTTAGCACACTAATTCATTCAGTTGTAAGAAGATAAAAAGCATGGCTCGCTTTTTTTCTCATCGCACATTCAATGCTAAATATGATACAAAAGTATATCAGCTTGTGATAACGTTCAATTTGGGACATGGTATCGCTTAATGTAAAATGCAAATATAGAGTTCAATGATGCATGATGCCGTGAATAAAATTTATGAGCAATTAGGCGTTATTACGGTAACGCGTAACGATAATGCAGTACTACTTCGAGATTTTATGATTACGTCTTAGAATATATTTGCGACAAGTGCCAAGAAATATGGATATCTTCATCTGCAAATGAGTTTCCTCTCAATTCCCTCTCGGGTATCTCTATCTCGTCATGGACTCCACTAATCATCGAGTTATTACGTAAAATACTTGCCTGTAGCTATGTGTATCAATTATCAGTTACTGTACAATTTGCTCTTAACACGATCTCTGTAGAAATTATAGTCTGGTAATATAAGATTACTTTTTTTATGAAACACCATTCTTGAATGTAAACAAAGCTGTCTGTTTAATATTTGAATCTTATTTCGTACGTAAAAAGAAATTATAAATAAACATTTCAAGCACAAATTCTACCTACAAGATTTTATTCGATCGATTAAAATTGTTATAGAGGTAAGTCTCTTAAAGACAGACCACATATAAATATAGTTTAAAGTTATACCATTATATCATCTCATTGTCAGACTCTATATTCGATTTATTTTCTTTCCACTATTACACACAATATATTATATGTATACATATGAACTTCACATCTGCATTCATATCCATATTTCTTCTCAACATTTTTCTTGAATAATTTAAGTGTATTCTATTGCATTTTATCTTTATTTGCGTGTTTTATACGCACGTGTCGCAAACCAACGGTCTGCATTTAAGAGTTAACTTGATTCGCACCGTCAGCAAACTCTTGTAGTGCAATGTGGTTTTACTTGAAACCATCTACAGGCTCGCGGGTTCAGATAAAACCGCTCATCTGGAGCGCAGAGCGAGTGATCTCACGAGTCGCCAAGTCAGCAGAAAGAGAATCAGCCTTCCAGTTTTTCTGTCTATTATCTATTACCGTCGTGTCAAGCGATCGGTCTTTACCGACGACGATTTCGAATATACGGATGAATATACCGCGAGGCCTGATGCCAGAACTCGTTCAGAACCGGTTCCCGCCTGGTGTCGATGCAACGACGATGGGACGCATTTCTTTCTGTGCATCGGCTACTTTCGTTTTCACGACACCTCCGATCGCTTTGACACGAAACGAGTGCGGAATGCGCGCCCGATGTGCCATCCAGGCGGATGGGACAGGCGTGAGGCTCGCGGGATTCGCATAAGTTTTATTCGACGTTTCGAGCAACCATCGCAAACAAGATTCCTCGGAAAATAACTTTAGTTTGCAATAAACTTTCAATACTTTAGTTTGCAACAAACTCTCCGGAATTTTGCGAATGTAATTGATAATACGTTTTTTCTTCTTAATTAAGGAATCATGATTTGCGTGATTTACACGACTTGCGTGACTTCTGATCGTCGATACATGATCTTGAAACCTAACCATCAAATATTTAACTCTATTCTTCCGGCTATCTTATTATAGAATCTTTTTTTTTTTAAGAAAATGTAACGATAATATTTTTAAATGGTAATAAGCCAAAAAGACTAAAACGATAGCAAGAGAAGAATATATAAAATGTAACATTTATCAATGTAAAGTACAATTAAAGAAACAAATTACAACTAAAATTATTACAAGAAACATTCAATAACTTTACAATAAGATATGTACAAAAAATATTGTGCCAATTTTCTTCAGTTTGCCTCCAGTTTACAGTTAACTGGTTGAATTCTGATTAACAGTATTTCTGACGAGAAGCCATAAGTAATTAGCTACATTGACGTCATAAATTGTGCAAAAACGGTCGTTCGATTACGCCGATAACAAATTGCAAATGATCCACATAAGATGCATTTACCGAGCTGTTTGGCAATCTACTCGGCTCATAAAGGACTAATTAATTAAACGTTCTCACTATGTAAACGAACTGCCGCGAATTTACGCTGAGTTCACTCGTTGAAACCAATTAAAACAACACGATACAAATGAGCACGACGGACCTGTTTTCTGCCAACACTCGGGATTTAATTTCGTTCGACGGTCTCTCTCTTTCTCTCTCTCTCTTTCCGCGATCGCCAGGCTCTTTACAAGATCGACTGGATAAAAAGCAATTGCGCTCATCATTCGCAAAATGACAGGCACTATGCGCTCTTAATATTGCTATACATCGTTCGATCGTAAATTGGCATCTGCACGATTCGCGCTAAACGTTGTTAAGATTAGTCGACACAGCGCGATTACGAGGAAGCTGAACCTATAATAAGCACATCGTAATTTTGATCGCACTGCCGGCACAGTAATTAACATCTATCTCACATTTAATTCATATTATCCTTAAGCTCACGTCGATTTACGCTTAAACCTTCGTTTCGCTCCGTCGCAATTTTATTGGATATGCTGCGTAATTACATTTTCTCTCCTTTAAGATTATTTTCTACGAATGAATTTTCTATTTAGCATAGTAATCATCAGTGCGTTCGACGCATCCGTTCTATCAAATGCTTCAGTGCTCGAAATTAGGTGAACGATTGTCTGCGGATTATAATTAAGTCAATGAGATTCTTAATAGCTTGCGTGTATCCAATTATAAAATCATCAACCAGGTATGAAGAATTTTTCGAGAGAATACGCGCGAATTGTGCCTTTCTCGTAGATTTATGAATCTACGAGATTATTTCCCTGTTCTCGAAATGTCGTGAAGATTATTCAGCTATAAATCCATGAAAAACATTCAATCCGCGCGCATTCTTTCGAAAAAAAATTCTTGGCGTCTGGTTGACAATTTATTTGCATCCATACAATTACAAACATATGTATAATAAACTATAAAATTCTACATCTTTTTTTAACGTATCGATGTAGACCTGGCAAATATACATAGTCACATATTGATCGATTGTCTTGTTACAACGTGAAATTTATTAAATAAATGATCACGGATAATTTCTTATTAAATTTGAATTTATGTAAACTTCTATTAATCTCATAACATGATTAACATGTTAATGGCTATCTAAGCAATGAGAACAAACGATGATCATCTAAAGACTGAAGATAAAATCATTTAAAATCAAAATTTTTTTGTAATATATACAATACATTGCTATAAAAAATGTAAATATATGCAACATGATATCGAGTATGAATATAAATGAATTATTAACTATAATGTTAATGACAAGTATCTCTGCGCTTTCAACATTCCGTAAAACCGTATCAATAACGGGATCGCGAGATCACGTTCAGTAATTTAAATTAATGCGCCTGAACGTAAAGTTATCTGACCGTGACCACTTTCGTCACAGCGATTACGCAGGCGATTGTTAATTTAATGAAGCATTCAATTGACTCCGGGAATCCTAAAAGAGATCTTTGTGAGAAAAATAAATTCCCGATTATCTCAGCCCCGTAAAATCATCTCTGGAATCTCGTTAACCAGTTCACGAAAACAATCTGGAGCCAAGAATGTGAAAATGTGATAAAATTAACAGTCAAAGATAAACCGAGATTTCATCCTAACCATTATTATTAGTTGGTTGGTATGATAATTTCATCATATTATACACATTACATGGAAATGTTTCTCTGATTGCAGGTGTGAATTTACAAAATTGCACGGCCGGTCCGTTTGCCAGTGGCAATAACGGCAACGCATCGCGGCAACGTCTAATCGAATTGTCACATGGATTAGGAGCGCTCAGGCATTACAACGATCTTGCCAACCACGTGTTGTCATTAAACCAACAGGGCGCAGTCGTCACGAAACTTTTAGGTTCGTAAAGTGTATTCTTACGATTTACCACGTAGCTGTTTTTGTGCGAGGAGAATCGCATTCGCGATATTTGTACGCTCGATATTATACCTCACGTTGTTTCTTATCGTTGACGATAAAAATATGCAAATTATTGGGTGACATTCCGAACACGAGAACCTACGTAGGGAAACTACTCCGTTGACATATCGCTATTATGTTCGTCAACCACTATGCCTATCGCGAGTATCGAGCGCCACGCACGCATTACGTACGCACGTAATTTCGATACGAAGTCAAGGCAGAAATCATCCATTTATATTCTACGTTCCGAGAATATATACCATCGATCCTGCGGAAATGAGAAAAAAATAGATATTGGAAATACAGAAGGGAAGATTTTCCAAAGTCAAGAACTATTAGATAGATTGGTATAAAAGGTTTCCAGCGTATTTGTCATAAAGTTTTAAGAATTCTTATTTATAAGAAAAAAATAATACTGACAATGTCTTTCCAAACGGAGCTTTTCTCTCGATCTACTTTTTAAAATGAGAATAAATTAATATTTAAATTTTTTGTATTTTCTCGGACAGTTTCCTCTCTCACTCTTTCTCTCTCTACCTCTCTTTCGAAATTTACATAATTCTCGATTGTATTTTTACGCTGCGACTCACGCGGCAATTTCCGGCGGCTTCAAACGATCCCGCGTTAATGTCTCGAGCGATTCCAAGTAAGGCAAAGAACAGGGAATAACGCCAAACTCGCGGGGCATAGTCGGACATAACGAGCGCATCGGCCACTCAAAACTCGTTAGCTCGCGCGAATTAACACGTAATAACCACTTCTTTCACGCATTAAATTTCAGCACCTCGGCAACAAACTTGAATAATTCGTCAGTGATTGCGCCAGTTATTAGCCTTTCGACATTCCAGCTAATACAAAGCTTCGACTCTCTCGCTCCTCCTTAATTTGATAAATATTAAATTTGAAATTTTACAAATTCATCGTGATATATAAGTATAGTCTTTGTGATTATCAAATTACATTAGCTTCAATGAAAGTTATCCCGTGCCATTTATTTTATAATTCAACAAAGATTTATATCACTTGCAAAAATATGTATATCTCAAAGAGGCTAATCGCTCAAGGAAACCACACCCTGAATTTTCCGGTATTTGCGTGGCTACTCGTGCTGCTCTTCATACCTCGACCGCCATGTTCCGCGAGTTAATGCAGATCGGGGCGCTTTCGCCGATGATGAGCACGCGAGTACGATCTTGCACGCGAGAGCGTGGTGAAACTCGCGGAGGAAACTTGGACCCCGAACGAGATCGGGGATCGTCGGGTATCCATACGAGCGAACGGAAGCTCGGATCGCATTCAAAGAAAGAGCCGAGAGACGAGGAAGCCAAGAAGAAGAAGAAGTAAAGACGAGGGGGAAGGTGAAGAAAGATCCGCGCGCCGAGAGAGGTGAACAATAAAAAATGGAGGCGAGCCACCGAGCATCGCCGTGGAACGCCGGAGTTTCTCTCTTTCTCGTAGACCTGCCTGCCTACTTCGTGGTCCTCGTTAACTTTACGAGCCACTCGTAAAAATACCGTTCGTGGCCGGCTCTCTCGCGCGGCGCGCCGGTAATGTCTTCATCTCGCTGGATACAGAGTCCTTAGGCGTCCCGAGGTGAATATAATGTACCATAATCGACCGACCAATTACTTAACGACGGTGAACAATTAATTCACTCCGTGATTCGTTTCGCAAGGCGAGAAGGAAAGGACATTACGTGATATCTGCTTATTTCGTCGCCAGGAACAGATATGAATTCTCTTTCTCTGTCTCTTTCTCTCGGAATTTCATTTATTCATATTCATATTTAAATTGAAAAAATTCGATTATATCGATTTTTACGTTTTCAGAGGTTGCGGTTTGAACTCTTTGTTATCGGTTCAAGGCGAAATTGAGAGACTAGGAGATAAATGGCCAAAATCTCAAGTGTGCTGAATAAGCTTAACGTGTCACTATTATGGTCGTTGGGATAACTGGACAGCAATCGAGTGGACAATGCCGAAGGCGTTCCGGTTGTTTGCTTGTAGTTTCTATCGCGACGCTCTTCATATATGCCCGCCGTGTAATTACGCTAATCTCTCATTATCAATTCATAAAAGAGATCACCTTGCCCGCGAACGCACGCATGCGACGCGCCTTGAATGCAGTCTTCTCGCCCCGTAACGATACCTGTAACCACGGCGAACTGACATCCTCCACTGTGCTCGCGAGTACATCCTAACCGGCTAACGAAATTGGCTTCGTGCGGTTTCTTTTATTAAAAACGACGCTCCGCGCTCAAAAATTTTATGTACGCACGCACGTAGGCGCGCACACACGTGCACAGGAGCAAACCGAGCACGGAGCAACAATGAAAAACGGTGGCCAGGGCGAGAGGAGATCGGCGCGGCATGACGCGGCGCGGCGCGGCGCGGCGGTGTGAGGCAGGGAAAGATAGATACAGGGACGGAAAGACAGAGAGAAGCCTCTCTAAAGGACGAAGAGGGGGAAGGGAGGACGGGAGCAGAAAGAGAGAAAGACCGGGGTAGCAAGTCGAGGCAAGGAATTTGCTCGCGGCATGGATACCTATTAGGTGGATACATCGTTTATATACCCGGCACGCACTTCATCCGTGGGAGCGCACGCGATACCCTCTGCCGAGTTTAGCCGTCATTATTGTTATTAATAATAGTACGTAACGACCGATAATTGCTCAAGTCTGCCTGCGCCTCTGGTTTCCATTACCTCATGGTCTCCCGGCATCATCCGCCAGATTGACGGATACCTCGCTCTCTCTCTCTCCGCTCCCTCCCGCTTCCCAAGACCTGGTCTTCGAGACCAGGCCGCGACAGAACGCGAATGACGGATGATGCATGCACGTACGGACGACATTTACGTTCTTTCACGATGAATCCGCTCGTAATTGGGGTCGGAAGGCGAATCTCAATGGGATCCTTTACGCCCGATAGTTGACGTTGATATTAGCACGCGAGCGTGACTTTCGTTTCTTCGCTTCTATCGTGTCGCTCACGAGAAACGGAGCAAAAACAGTGAATACGCATTGTGTCTTAAATGCAACGTGGCTTTGGATACATATCATTAGTAATAGCGTAACATTAACAAGAATGAGGAATTTTACAATATAATGCAAATTGCGATTGCAATTTAATCGAATCACATCACTCATTATTGCACATTATTTAATAAAATTATTATACAATTAACCGATATCGATCATGTCTATATGTAATGACAACATTATAGTAATCGAATCACATCATTCATTATTGCACACGGTTTAACAAAGTTATTATACAATTAACCGATATCGATCACATCTATATACAATAATGACAACATTACAGTAAATTATTTTTTCTCATACTTTATTTTTTCTAAAATTATGCAAAAATTTTTCGTGTGAAACATTTCATACGTAATATTATAACCTAATTAAAATTTAGTTAGTATTCACTTATACGTACTTTACTTATACGTCTTTTACGGTATCAACAACATACAATCGATGATATGTATAGCCTTTCGTACTTATAATATGCTTAGGGAGCTGTGCGCGTCTTCGCATTCACTTGTAGATACTAATTAATTCATGACTAATTGACTGCTGCGTCGCTCATTGTCTTTCCCACGAGTAGTAAATTATAAGTTCAGTTTCTATGGAATATATGACACAGCGGTAGATCCAAACGGTAGATTTAAAACACATGTATTCTTACTTATGACCGATATTTCCTTATTTAAAATAAAAGTCTCCATTTTTAATAAAAAGGGAGCGAGAGAGAGAGAGAGTGAAAATATTATCTGAATATATAAACTACGATCATTTTTCTAAATGACCTTAAGCGTTGCTGGTCTAGGCTTGTAATTTAATTCTTAAACAGATACCTATACTGCGTGATAATGACATTAAAAATTATCACAAGCCAACGCGCAATGGTACATAACTGCAGATAATTTTCTTATATCACGATGTATATTACGTAAGCATCCTCATGCTGTCCTAATTGCTGCATCATGAATCCGCCCAGATACGAAGATAGGATTGATATCCGTTTGTCGGTAACACGCGATGTTAAGCGTCGCGTACTGTGATATCGCCGTGATTTTTGTAATATTATATGTTGTGTCATTTGCATTTTCTCTCTTTTCTATAGTCACCTAACCAATGTCTTCTACATTCATCAAAAGACTGAGAAAATCCTAATGTATCTAATTGTAATATTCCGCATGGAACAATATCCAAGGCGAAATCAAATGTTCACGTGAATGAAAGAAATTACATTTAATATACCATTCAATTATAATGTATAATATTACAATTATCACTCTTTTCACATCAATCATGCCTGTGAAAGATACATTCGGATTTCGAGGCGCGTGCATCGCGTGATTTTCGGGAATTACAGCGAGCTTTGCGAGTTTTGGCGTGACCAAGCTGCCGAATAGGGCGCAAAATATAAATGTGCCATGCCGCGGCGCCATTTACGAGCGATTTTATCGAGGGCCAGGAGTTTTGCCAATGCATCGCGTCCTTGAAGCCCGTTTTATCGTGTTTCAGGTACGTTGCGCCCGCCGGGTCTGATCGGTGGCAGTAAGCCGAAAGTAGCGACACCGGCTGTCGTCGCTAAGATCGAGCAATATAAAAGGGAGAACCCGACTATCTTCGCTTGGGAAATTCGGGAGAGACTAATCTCCGAAGGTGAGATAATAATCCCGGATCGTCTTTTATCGGAAGGCGTATCCAAACACATATGTATTCAGATTAAATTGAAATAGATTTATGTACCGTGCCGCACTTAAAAATTACTTGCAAAAAGGAAGATAATGTCGTAAAAATCGATCATTTATATTTTACGAAAAGAGAGCGATTGCGATAACGTAATAATTGCAAAGCGTAAGCGTTCAAGAGATCGATCCATTTGTCTAACATTGACATTGATTAAGATTTTTCACAATATATCTCTTACGACGCGCTTAGTCATAACGTCGAGTCTTTACCAGCATGATGCATAAACTAGCGTGTTCTTTACTTAATTATGCTCGTCCTCTGTAAGCCATGCGAATGCAAACCACTCGTGATTACAGACGCATGTATGAGTAACGTATAATTTAAACGAAAGAATTAAGAAACGCGTTTCTGTGACCTTACTTCTTGACACACATACCGTTCTCGAAGTATTCGTGCTAACACGAGTATCATTACAATCGTCAATATAATAAACTTCTCGATATGCCTTTTGCTTGTAACGCGACGTTGTCACTCAAAAAGTTCGACGTTATAGCTGAAAAAGTTGCGTTACGCTTATAGCATTAGCGACAAGTTAAAGTGTCTACACGGTGTTTGTTAACGAGATCTTCATCGTGTTAACATACTTCGCGATTCGCGTTGACTGCAAAGTCGTTATTCGCCTGTTCCAGGGGTCTGCAGCAACGCGACAGCGCCGTCGGTTAGCAGCATCAATCGGATATTGCGGAATCGCGCGGCGGAACGCGCGGCCGCGGAATTTGCGCGGGCCGCCGGCTACGGCCTGTACGCGGCCGCCGGGCCGCATCCGTACTTCAATTCGCATCAGCATCCGACGACGAGTCATCACCTGTCGGCGGGCTGGCCGGCGCCGGGAGCAGCCGGACACCCATGGATGCTGCCGCCTCTTGCCACCGGTATATCCGGCGCCGCCGCGTCCGCTTTGCTCTTACCACCGTCCTTGAGCCCCGGTACGGCCGCCGCCGCGGCCGCAGCCGCATCCGCGTCCGCCGCGGGTACTTCCGAGCACGCGCTTCATGCCGCCGACGCAATCGCGCGTGGATATCTGCAAGGTGACGAAAGGGACACGCCTCGCCCTTCGCGCGATGTCGCGACGCGAAATTTGTGCTATTTAAGAAAAAAAGTATCCGGTATCTAGGATTCTATGAAAGTTTCCCTTTAAACAGATTAAATTCATTTATTCAAATGAGTTAAGTCCTGAAATTTAAATTCTTAAATTTGCATGTAATCGTTGACACGAAAACAAAGAATGAAAACCAAAAGAGAGTAGTTTAAGTTTTTCGATTTTTCGTTAACATTTAAGCGATTTAATTTATAGTTTCTTGCTAAATGTTTATTATAAATACATTAACCAATAACATAGAGTTATCACTTTGCAATTAAAATTTTTCTATATGCTGACTTTTCAAAATTATCTCATATTTTTGTAAAAAAATCAGAATAGTTTCATGTTAATCATAGAGAAATATTAAAAATTCTCCTAATTTTCTCAATTTTGTATTTACTTTGAAATTATAATGTTAAGCATATTACAAGTTTTGCTACTTTGTCACTGTAAAAGGATGTTTGACTGGGTTGTTGTACTCAAAAAACGCACAACCCATAGAAAACGTATTTCTATTAATGTACAGATGGTGACGGAGATGACGGAAGCTTAGACGGTTCAGAGCAACCTAAGTTTCGGCGCAATCGAACGACTTTCAGCCCGGAGCAGCTCGAGGAACTCGAAAAGGAATTCGAGAGATCGCATTATCCGTGTGTGTCCACCCGCGAGCGTCTCGCCTCGAAAACGTCGCTCTCGGAAGCCCGCGTTCAGGTGAGGATCTATCAATAGATAAAGATAAAGATCCGACGCAACGAGACGCAGGGCCTAATTCGACACTTATAAACTGGAGAAGTGGCCCTGCGGCCGCGTCGTTCCCATCCGACTTGAACACGAGCGTTCTAACGACCTAACTCGTGACTCTTAGGTTTGGTTTTCCAACAGACGGGCAAAGTGGCGTCGTCATCAGCGCATGAACCTCTTAAAGCGCTCGCCACCACCGCCTCCACCACCACCACCGCCGCAGCCGCAGCCGCAGCAGCAGCAACTGCACTCCGCTACGTCCGCTATGGAAATCGGCCAGCGTACATCCAGCTGCTCCATCGCCGGCATGGGCGGCGAAAGTAGCGCGTTCCGCGCGGTCGTCGCCAATTCCGCGACCAGGGACGCCGGCCACGACAGAGCCGAAAGGATCGACAGGCACGAGTCGGTACCGAAGCAACCAGAAAGGAAACCTAGCGCCTTTCGCATGATCAGCCAACTGGTGGGCGACGACTCGTCCGGACTCTCGAGACCGACCAGTCCCGCGTATGATCAGCGGCAGGGATCCGGTCTCGGTCCGCGTCCGGGATCGGCGCACCGGATACGCTACGATCAGAACGAGGATGAGGACGAGGAAATCGACGTTCAGGATTCCGATCAGGATGTACCGTCGTCGCCACCGGTCGCCTGGAGAGATCATTGGACTGACCAACAACCGTTGGAATTGACGAAGCACGATCGCTGAATGAGATGTGATATCGCAGTTTGATTTCGAGCGATACGGTCGTTGAATCTGGAGTGATGTTATCGCGTAAAATCGAACGGCCGCGCTGCGGCTTATTTATTGAAAAATATTGGCTAGACAAATCGCATGGATCAGTAACTACCAGTGTTCAAAGTGCGTCGTCGCAGTTCCTTATCTACTGGTGATCGATAAGTGCAAAAGTGATGAAAATGTTTCTTTTTTTTTTGGCTTCACGGTGCACGAAATAAGCTATGAAAAATAGCAGATATCAGCTATTCGCAAAATGTCGATCTGAAATCATTGACTCTATTCAGTCAACACGCGAGTGATCGAGTGATAAATTGGTGATGTTCGCTGCGTTAGCAACGAACTCGAATCGACAATTATCAGCCGCGTGTGTCGTATCCAATATTTTCTCTCTTCTCATTTTTGTCGGGCTAGGCTCTTTTCTATTGGTTGAAGTTTTTAATAATTACGGAACTGCTTATTATAGGAGTGTGGACGATTTTTTACAATCGCAGATGCAAATAAGTGTTGCGAGCTATGTAATATTAAAACGCAACATCACATGTCATTGTAATTATTATTGTTGATTAGATAAGTGATCGATGCATATCGTGTGGCAAAAGTAAACGCTGTTAGATCGTTCAAATTTATCTGGGGAGCCGCTCGTGCGAGTAGAGAATAAAAAACATACCATGAAGAAAGAATGAGATTGTTCAAGCTCATTCGGAACTAGTCCTAGCGAATCTTTATGAATTAGGGAATTATGCGTTAACTAGTATTTGAAATAGAAATATGCAAAAAAACACAGATAATCCTATACGAACTGTGTTAAAATAATGTTTATTTAAATGAAACCGTTTGTAAATATCCACATACGGCGTCACAATTCATTTTCTCTTGCAAACTCTTCCAAATTTTCTTTCTAACTATCCTCCGACAGACAAAACAGTTTTCGGCGAGCCATCAAATATCCGCACAATGAACTATGTTATATTGAAATAAATTTACATAAATATCCTACACTTTCGTTTATCAAATTAATTTCCTTCCAATCCTAAGTTAAATGATGATAAGAACAAAAAAAAATAACATATTAGAATATATTTTCTTAATTGAAATATATTTGCTTATTTTAATCATTTAAAATTCAAGATTAAAAATTAAAAAATCCTTTGATAATCTGAATTTAACCTTAAAATTTAATATTCTAAATAACTGAATTTAAAATTTAATTGTTTATTCTACGAACTATACATCTATCCTTGCTAATTTACATTGAAATTACTATGAACATCAATACATACAATACAAAGCAATCGATATCACAAGTTGCTCTAGGTATTCCGTGATTTACGCTCTACGGCAATTATCCTTGGTGGAATATATTTCCGCATATCTTTCAAGGTACAAGATATTCCGCTACGGATCGCGCACCCAAAGTCTAATACTCTTCTCGTGCTTATCTCTTATTAAACCTCTCACGAATACCAACATCGCGGATATTCTTCACGGCCGTGCAGCCGTGTATCTATTTAAATTGCCGTTTTGTCAATGGTGAGAAAAAGAGGAACGAGCACGGTACAAGAAAGGTAAAATTGCCAATAGTTATCTCTTGCTTAATGTTCCATAGAACGTGATGCAGGTTCGCCGGGTAACTTTCGATATTTCTTATGCAAAAATTAAGAAAGATAATCTAATCCTTTTGCGCTCCGCGAATGCATAAGTTATCTACCGCGAAAGTATCCGTGCGTCGCGTGCTTTCTCGCGCTTCAAGATTCCCGTTAAAAAGAAACCTATACGCGGTAGAAGTTAAATATCGCGATGCAAGAACGTCAGTTCCACCTGACGGCGCGATCGCCGCCGGGACAACGCCGTTCCCTCGACAACGGCATATATACTCTAAGATCACTCGAAGACGCGTATCCGAGTTGCGTCGATCCGAAGGATGCACGGAGGCGAGGACGAGGGACACAAGGAAGGGGAGAAAAAAGCGCGTGAACGAGGGAAGGCTCATCGACGATTAACTCGAATCTACGGTTTCGTCGGGCTCGCAAATAAGGAATCTGCGCGCGAAACTGGTTTCTCCGGGCGACACTCTCTTCCATGGGCTGCTCGGATGGAATCGCTTGTTGCCGTTGAGAGCACGAAAACATTGGATCCGCGCGACATTTCGGATATCGTGGCCCGCGTCAACGGTCAGCGCGAGCAGCGAATTTATGGCCACGCTCGGCCTCACGAGGATACGCGCACGGCAGGACGAGAAAACGCGGACCCGGCGGACGAAGGGAAGAAGCGGAGAGATGCGAGGGACGTTGTCGGACATGTAATACGAGCGGACTCGTTAACACGACGAATCGACGTACCTTCTCACGCACATATCTCTTTTTGGTAGCCAAACGGGATATTCTGTAAGACTCTATTAGCGCGTGGATAAACGACTTTGACAGTGTCGTCGACAACGTGGATATAGGATACGGGTCCCGCAAGAAGCCACGAAGTGATGAGCTTACAAATGGTATACAGAGCTTGCAGAAGCGACCGTCACGCGCGACCGAGTAATTCGAAAACGAACAAAGAAACAGATGGAGAACCGTCCAATGACGAAATCAGAACCTATCAAGATAGGGATCAGTTCTCTTATTGAGAAAAAAGATTGTAATTTCCCAGTCGATACAAATCATCAGTTATATTATCTATGTTATAATTTCGCATCTATGTTATAATTTCGCACTCAACAATATAAATGCAATACATATAACATGTGTTAAATTACATTTACATTGCCAAGTGCGAAATTATAACATAGATGTAATGTCACTGATGTTCTGTGTCGACTGGGTTCCTAAACTACTGACTCTAAACAACGATTGATAAACGATCAAAGCTTGGAAAAAATTCGCCCGTTAATTTTCCGTTAATTAATAGCTCTTTAACTTCTCTGTCGATCACTCTCTTTTATGGATCGTCGTAACTTCACCCTTCGTTTAAGTTTTCAGCTTCGGCCGATTCAACTTCCGCACGCGCGATTCCATTCACCTGCCGTCGCTACAACCATACAAGCTAAAGAGATCCAACGCAAACAGTCGGCAGAAGAGTGGCGAACAGATATCGGCGGCATTGTAGTGCCAACAGACTCGCCGAAGGCGTTAATGCTGCCGGTGGGTGAGGATCGGTCGGCGACTCCCGACGCGAAGAAAAGAGACGAAGCGAGCGAGCGAGCGAGCGAACGAGCGCGTGCACGCACGTGGAAGGAGCGAGGCGGGAAATAGAACGCGAAGACGTGCGAGAGAGGAACGGAATCGAGCGTTGGGGTGTTGGAGGAGGCTCGTCGGACACGGTCGAACGGTCGGCCACAGGAAAGCAGAACGTAACAATTACTATCTGCGCCCGATCGGCGCGCGGCAAGATTAACGATCTTACTCTCTCGGCGGGCACGTCGGCCCCGTCTCAAGCCGCGATTGCTCACGGAAGGGGAGCGAGGGGGAGCCAGCGTTAAAGTCACCTCCTCCTTTGCTCAATGAGATATTGCCTGCCGAGATAGCGCACCTTCTCGCCCGCTAAATCGCGCGCTCGCCCGCTCGCTCCAAATCGCACGTTAGGCTCAGGCATAACCGCGTATAACCCGCGCGCTTAAACTGAGATATTCGGACGTTAACGAGAATTAGGATGAAGGGATTCTTGACGGGCACGGCTCGTCGTTCGTTCGCCGTAAATTGCGTTAAGCCACTTCCGTCGCGCTCATCCGTGAGAAAATATTTAAATGTTTCGTGCGATAAAGTGTAAATAAACGACGAACGCCTTCCCTTAATTGACGAAATCGCGCGTTGACATCTAACGCATTAAGACGAAAAGTTTACAATAACTATCTCGAGATTTTTATTTAGGATAACGGCGCTGTGATTTTTTTCAGAGATGAAATAGTAATCTGACAAGCAGGCTTTTATTATAAACAGCCAAATTATTGAATGAGACGTTTCACTAATAAGCAAATTGCTTTTGCAAATCATATAAAAATTGCATTTATTTTTAAAACCCCTTTCAGCAGTGTAGAAATGATTAGATGAGTAATATCGGTCTATATAAAAAGACAATGAATTGCGTACTCAATAATCGTTTATCTGTACAAGTTTGTTTCCTTTCCAATCCTTGTTGTACCACCTCGCCAATATATAAATGCGTCGAGACTACATAAAAACATTCAAATATACAGCTTAATTTAAACGTCGATATATTGAAAGTGTCGAAGCCTCTCAGAATGATGTTTGCTCGTTACTAAGGATCCAGAAAGAGGAAGGAGAAAAAGGTTTTGACAGAGAAACGAAAGGAGAGAAGGAAAGGGGGAGGAGGTGGCGCGATCCGGCAATAATACGCGAGAAATCGTGAATTAGTGAGAGTCTTTTTGAGCGTGCGGACGGAGAAAAGGAGTGCCCGATGATTTCTCGCCCAATTAGAGTCGACCGGGCTATAAACTTCTTCGCGGATAAGATAGGACCCCGGTTTTCTGTGTTCCCGTGTCCGAGGCGAGAGAGGGGCCCGTAATGTCCCGCTTCAGCCCGGAAGCCTTCCAGGTCGCATATAGACCAGGAGTTTGACTTGGGAGCAGAAACAAGAGAGAGAGAGAGAGAGAGAGAGAGAGAGAGAGAAAGAAAAAGATGAGTTCGAGAACTTAGGCCAGCAGAACGATGAAGAGAGAAAACGAACCAGGGAGACACAGGAAGAAAGATTAACGGAAAGATATGTAAAAAGAAGAGTAAAACAAGAAAAAAAGAGAGAGAAAAGTGGAAAGAAATGGAGAAAGGGGGTAAAGCTGTGGCGAGGAGGACAGAATCGGGGGGGAAAGAGGGTACCTGAGCATTGGGACGGAGCTAATTGGCTCGTCCAGTGCCCATTGAAATCGCCGTCCCGGTATCGCCTTCGATCCACGGAGCACATATACGTGCCAACGTTTCAGGACGATCAATTAAATGGAAATGGTCGGGAGATATCCCACCAGAAACAGACGTTCTCGCACGTTTCACGCTTCGCCGGGTTAACCCATGAGGCGACCGGCGTCGGGATCGGCCGAAAACGACTCCCGGGGTTTTTGGTACGAAAGAGAGGGAAATAGAGCGAGTGATTGGGCGATCGTGGTCGCGTGCATCACGACTCAACGAGCTGTGAGCATAAGAATTCAGCCGGAGAAGAATTCATGGTCGGATGGCGCTCTCTTTCTTTCGCTGCTATACTTTATGATAAGTCTGCGAGATAAGGAAAATTAACGCACGAATACACGGCAAATTATAAATATATCGTATTATATACAAGTTCCAGTAAATCTCGCAGTGTATAGTCGGCCAGGAGATAGTTTCTCGAGAAAAAGTAAATAATGTAGCATCAATTTTCTTCATCGATTGCGAGGTTCTGCATAGATTTGTGTACAACCAATATTACATATCTATGTATAGCAAAGTTTTCTAAATTGACATATTAATGTTATAGCACTTATAATCTTCATATAAAAGTGCAATAGCATATATATATATATATAACTTTCCGCAATAAATTGTCCTCGAATTTATTAATGGAAAAGCGACTGAAATAACCGCCGAGTCGAACGTACCGATTGTTACACATTCCGGAATCGAGAATGATTTTCTATGAGATAAATTTCTGCACAAATATTCGTGCTAACAGCAGGTGCACTGCCGGGACCGCATATCTAAATTACTATCGGCGATCTTTCGCAGCAAACGTGCTTGTAAAATGGTGTTCATTTAAATCAATTTGTCGAGAATTCACGGGGTATCTTTAAAATGAGAATCAAAACTGTCTTCAACAATTAGAAAAGGATGAGAATTTCTACCTACAGAGATATTCTGTTTCGATGCTAATTTTATAGATTCAACGAGAATATATCCCTCTTAAATTCTCTATTATCATAATATACCATCAGTGTTTATCTATCGACATTTCCCAGAGAATAGCAGCGAAGGTATCGTCACGGTGCATCACTCGAAGATTTGCGAATATGCCTGACTACTTCTATCTGACGCTCGTAAAATCTCATATTTCGAGATCTCGAGATCGAGACTACCGATTTTATTCATATCATTCCAATCGTGCACTTCGGAGAGCAGACTGATGCCAGAGATTCAACTGGAGGACTTCGGAAAACGTCACAGGGCTTTCGTTATCGCTGCGGCGCATAAATTTTACCGGTATTACCCGCGAGCGTAACCGTTCTATTTCGCGCAATCGACATCGCATCTCCGAAGGAGCGCGCTCCCAGGATATAACGCACGCTCCTCGCCCTTCATTCGTCCACGCTCGCTTTGCTCGCGTGCAACCTGCGTGTATAGCGTAGCTCACACGGCACCCCACGCGCGCGCGCGCGCGCGCGTATATGCATACATGCGTGCGTGCGTGCGTGCACACGTAGGGCCGGCGACCGAAGTAATGGCGCAGAAGCCGACTCCTACTACTCCCGCGATCTGAAATGAGCGGACTAGGATGGTGTCGACGTGATGTACAGCGACAGGGTCGATAGCGTTACAAGAGCTACTAACCCTTCCCTCCTTCCGAAGCCTTCCCTCCACTGTTCTCGTTCTCCTCGTTCGTCGGCCTCCACCACCATCGGCTCGACATCTCCCAATGCATCGGCGTATAAAGCACAGTCTCCTGATCAGACCGAGTTCTTCCTTCGCCGTTCCTCTCTCTCTCTCTCTCTCTCTCTTTCTCGTCACTTACTCTCGTCTTATGTTTCAATGCCCATCCCGCCTTCTCGCTTCCCTTACTCACTCACCGCGTCTCGTCCGATTTTTCTGCTTCTTATCCCTCTCCGACTGTATCCCGATACATTCTCGGTGTTTCTTCCATTATTTCGTCATCTCATCCCATCTCCCTTTCTCTCGCGCGTCTTCTTTCTCTTCGTTTCTTTTGCTACTCAATATCTCACTACGTCTTGTCATTTCTCACTTAGGGAATAATCGAATGCAATCGCGTTCACGTACGACGAAGATGCCTAGGAACGTGAGTAAAGAGACTATCAAGCTTATTATCAGAGACATCGGCATGTTATATGGAAGCAATCGAGGGATTCGCGTGCAGCCATTTTTTCGTATTTGTGATCAATTAGATATTCGCTCGAGAAGGAGAAAGAGGAGTAGTTCTTCCCCTTTTTTTATCCTCGTCATAAGATAGAATCGATTATTATCGTACCGACACTCGGCATACAAATGATTGCGTTATCATCGGGTACGCTCGAATTGCGTTATCACGTAGCGCGTATGAATTGGTGCTCAATTCGCTGGAATGCAACGAGAACCGGATGACTTCGGCTGTGCACTCGGCCTCGGCGGCGATAAAATATCGAATTGGGAGTGATAAGCGTGCTGAGAATTGATTGCGGGGAATTTGTTCGGCAGCGATCAGAGGAAGAGAGAAAGAGGGAAAGGATACCACGCGGCTCATATAAGGTGCCGTGATGTCACGGCGCGAATGAAGTGGCCAGGGAAGAGGGAAGGAAAAAAGGAGCAGGAGAAGCGCGCGCGAACGGGGAGCGGTTAAAATGTAACGAGGTCCGAAGTAAAAAGGACGATTTAATTTATCTGCAGAAAAACAAGGCTACACCGGAGCGACGCGGCGCGCACGATGAGATAACAGAAGGTTCTGAATACGAAATTCCGCCGGGGAATGAAAGCCGGGCGCGAATATGCGACCGTGGATCCACCAATTTGTAATCAATTAAATCTGCCACCGACGCAAATCCCTAAGATAATCTAGCTTCTCACCTCTTAATTTTCTTACAGGTTCGGATGCATCGTTATCGCGTTGATCGGCATACGAATTATCGTTTTAACGGCGAGGGGACTCAGGAGCGTTGATGAGAAACGAATAAGTGGGTAAGTGACAGAGAAACATTAACTTCTTGAACACGATCGAGCGATTGCTATAGAGAAAGTCGAGAAAAAAGAGTATAAAAAGATACAAATAACTTCCTAATCAAGAACACAGCGATATTACAAAAAGTCTCGATAATTAACACAAATTGTGAATTACCGAGAGATTTCTGTCCATAAATTCTCCCAATAAAAGTTTCCAATCTGATAAAGCGCTCAGTTACCTAATAGCTGTCTAATGACGATACCATCGTCACCTTAGCAGGATTCGTATCGAGCGGAAGAAAGGGCGCGAGAGAAAAAGGGGGAAGACCGAGAGAAGCCTTCTATCTGCTAGCCAATTGACAAATCGCACCACTATCGTCCATCCTCGATCCTCGTCGCATCAAATTACCCTCAACACGAATTCAAATGCAACTACGTCTGCTCCTACTATGCTTTACGGTTTCGAAATGGGAACTACTCGCATGTTCCGAGAAAACGGACGTGTTCTGTTTAATCACACGCATCGTTTGTTTGTATCACGACAAAACGAATTTTCGTGCCTAGATCATTCTATGAAGTACGTCTTAACCATCGTGCAATATTTTTCTAAGGATTAATTAAAATAAAAAATTCCAGGACGAAAATATCGAGATTATTTATAAGAAAATCGTAATAAACATATTATAGTTATTCAAAAATATCATGTATAATTTTGATCATTTATGTTTGCAATTAGTTATAAGCATACCTATCTGTCGTCTATTATTGATTTTTAAGCTCAAATAATATTTATTTTTATATAGGTTAAGTGTATTTTGCCGTTTCTTATTTAATCAAATGTTACGCACGCTATAGCAAACAGCTAATATTGATAATTTATTACTCACCGAGAGACGTGATGTGCATCAGGAGTTGTAGCACAACTACATTGATCTGTAAAATAAATATACATATATTAAAATTATTAATATATTCAAATCGCCAAATAATTAATATTTATTAATGACTAATATTTCAAAGTATAATTATAGCATAATTATAACATAAATATAAAAAATTAATCCTGTCTAATAGAATAAAAATAATTATTCATATATTATTCACACATAATTGCGCCGCTGTTACCCGATGTCTTTTAGGCTCCTTCTTCCTTTCAAGTGCCTTTCAAGAGCCTTTTCATTGCATTTGTAAACACTCGTTAATCGTGAAAATACGAATGATTTTAACGGCGTACTGAATGGATTATCGATGATAATCGCACGACACTTAAAACTTAATTGCAAGATTAACGTGCGCTTACTTTATTGCATTGCGATAAAAAAACAACGCGAGAAAGATACGAGCCCATCAGGTTACAATTCACCTGCGACTTCTTATAAATTAGCACAATTAACGCCTGAACAGCAGAATATCTCACTATGCAACGGGACTTGATTAATCAAGTCCAGTTATTAACTAATGAGAACGCAACGAACTGACCGACAAAGCGCAATTAAACTTCAGTTGCATGTGTAATACGTTCTTCCGTTATCTAAACTGCTCGGAGATTTATATAGTTCGAATCAATAGGTTGCACTAAATATCTATTCCACCATCACCTCAATACAACGAGTTGTTCATTGCAAAGGTTAATTAAGAGTATATGCTGCCGATCGTTTATCGCGAGGGATAATAACGCGGCGAGACGCGAAGCAGCTCGCACCGCTACCTGCCTGTTTCAGTTTCGACATGCGAATGATAGCGCGGCGACCTTGCGTAAATACAATCACGTTGTATACTGTATCAACAAAACATCAAGGCCGCGTGCACCAGCTCATACTTTACTGTACGTTAAAAACGTTTGATATTCTATACAAAACAAATTCACAACGATTATGGTTTCTGTTCCATATATTTTAAAGTAATTACTAACGCAGTTACACGTTTACATATCACAACGGTGCATTACTTAAACGATCGATCCGACGATTCGCGAAATCATCCCGCACTCTCAATGCGAAAACGAGGGACGATTTATATATGTATATCTAAAACGAAGCGAAAAATTCGAAATGCGATTCATGAAATTCGAAACTGAGCATTAAAGAAATATTTATCTAACGCGTGCGCTAACGACACCATTCAAGAACTTGTTATTCGTTTGCTTGCAATATGTATAACAGATAAGTCGCAAAATACTTGCTTGAATAAATGATTATCGACTTGATACATAAAAATTAATCAAGCAGGATGACGGTTTTTAATTGTATGTAAGGTGTGATAACGTTTACTCTTAGTACTTGTCCCGACGACGTTTTGAGAGATAATAACGACTTATAGAGCTGCCCGCGTCGTTACCTGCCCGCTCGAGTCTCGCTGCGTGCGAGTAGCAAAATGTAATACTTAGGGCCGGTTTTTCCAACTTCTTGGTAAGCTAACGAATAGTTAAATCATATGATTTGTCTAACTTGAAGAAAAAAACAAAGACGGACGTTTGATTTAACTGTTAGTTAGCTTACCAAGAACTTGGAAAAACCAGCTCTTACTAAACAAAATTAACACAACAGCGCATTATATGTCACGCATTTGTGCTATAAAATATTTAATTACGTATTAGAAAATTACGAGAGTTATACGACTACGGGAATACTGATATTATTTGAGTTAAATGTTCATAAAAAATAATTGCGTTTCTTTCCTGATATTTCCTACGATATTTTGAAAAATAATGCGACAAAACACAAAGTGGTTCATACTGATAATCTATCTGTTTGAGTTTCATCGCACTAAGAATAGCAAGATAACCGCGTGTATACAACAATATACTACAAAATATACATATAATACGAAAAAAATATGCCAAATACTGCGCACCGGTCACTATGAAATATTTACTTCATCTAAATAAAATCGAATATTTTATTACCTACTTTTTAAATTAATTTCGAGAAGTGTTATTATTTTATATTAATCCATGATTCCGTGATTAAAGAATAAAAGAAAAATTCATGTTTATTTAAAAAATATAAAAGTAAACTAATTAATTATTATTGTCTTCTCTCCAAATTTTACATTTTATTGAAAAAAGAATGAAATTGCGCGTGTAATTTTAACAAATCACTGAAATAAAATTAAATCATTACAGAAAATATCACGACCTTTTTTATTTATTAAAAATTATTTTGTTTTCTGTAACATGTAAAAAAGTTTGAAGGAAATTGTAATAAATTATTTTTAATGAAAAATAATTTTAAATTTAGCATTAGATTCAACTATTTTTAATTTACTGGAATAATTACTAATTACTGGAATCACTTTTATTATTAAGAATTAATTAAAAGGGAAAGAATTAAATCAGATCAGAAAAAATAAAACGAGAAATAAAGTATTGATTTCTTCTATGCTTTTACCCAGAGAAATAGTGAAATCGATCACAATACGGTGATATCGTCACCTCAGCTCGAGCAGATTCAAATGTCGGCCTTATGCATTATTCCCCACACGAGGGATGCAAATCGGAGCAATCCCTCATATGGAGGGTGGGGGATACAACGATCATCCGATCTATCACATACGCCGCGTGAATTGACTGATTGCCATCATGGATTACCGCAATCATGCTCGTGACTCGAATTTTCAAGCTTCTTTAATATATTTTGTTAAAGTAGGATCTAGTATGTCAGTTAATACGCTATTTAAGAAATCTTGTGGAAAGAGATAAGATGTATAATATAATCAAAACTTATATTACTAAAAGTATTGATCTTTTTTAAATTGCCTGCGCAATAAAATCTAACATTAACGGCAATGATATCTATTTAAAATTATTTAAAATCGTGTTTATGTAAAATATCTAATTATATAGTGGCTCGACTTAAAATCTATCAACACGATATTTCATGCGTTAATTGGAAATCTGATTTCAGAGATTATTTTTAAAGGTTGCTGTTGCACAAACGTTCTAAGATTTGAGATTGTTACCAGGCGAACTATGAAGGCGCGAGGGATCACCTGAGATAGGAAGAAGATTAAAGCTTTTGAGAGTCAAGGATCGGAAAAAGACCTAATTATACGAAGGCACAAAGTAATTGGCTATTAAGAAGCGAGCTACGTGTGAGTCGATTTATAAGGACGCTGAGTCATCCGAATAGGATCTAACGATTCTTTGCAGGAGATGTAACTCTTTACGACAATTGCTATTGGTTACTACATGACGATTAATTTAAACTTTCGTTTGTTATCATAAAAGCAGATTGATAATAAAATATATATTGATGAAGTATTTAAACAAATTATTCAAACAAATAATGATACAATTTCGTATGTGCACAACGAATCATTATATACATATATATCGAGCAGTTAAGATATTATTTAGTATAGAGATAAGATCATGTTTTTTCGATAAGGAAAGAATATACGTGTAAGAATGTGAGATGTTGAACTTAAAAATAGCAGTAGCTGCAGGAGTAACTGGAGGTTTATACGACCCGCGTCGTTACGTGGCAGCGATTTAAATGTAAGTAGACTGACGTGACATTTAACAGCCAATTCCGCGCAACTAAGGTCCGCTCCCCCTCGCGAAATAAAACGGACGCGTCAGAAGTATAACGCCTCGTAAGCAAGCGATCCGTCTCGCAGCAACGGCTTCTCGGAAGAAGCAATCGCTACAAAGCATACTCCGAGCCGATTGCTAATGCTCGGTTCATCGTCAATTCTTTCCTTTTTGCCACTCGATATGGTAGCCAACGTCTCGATGTCTCGAAGGTGTTCTCCATTTCGCCACCACCCGTTTCATTCTCCCTCTTTCTCTCCCTCTCCCTCTATCGCTCGCCTCGTCTCGCTCCCCCGTCAGAAGTGTGGAGTCACCGTGGAGCCATTATCCCGCTAGCAAGTGGGTTTATTAGGAACGCAGCGGGGGTGGCCTCTGCGTAAGATCGACACCGCTACCACCGCCTCTCGCTCTCGCCTCCTAACAGCAACAGCAGCAACAGCAGCAGTAGGAGCAGCACCAACAGCAGCAACAACGCAACGTGAATCGGTCAGGCTCGTTACCTGTCTCGTGGTTGTTTTTTCTATCCACCTTCCCTCCCCTTCCCGCGCGTCGCAATGTGTGTGTGTGTGTGTAGCCCCTCGCCCCTTCCCTACCGCCCCATTATTACGAACAATTATTAATGGCCGACAGGCTTTCGCTTCGGCTCGTCAGACCGTCGAAAATGGACGAGCCCCAAAGTGAGAAGCTGTCGGGTGCTACCGGTCAGCCTGGACGCCTCGACCAATTTATTCGCCAGCTCCGTTTGTTCTCCGGGGCGCTGGCGGCTTTTGTACTCTCGGCAAGGCGGGAGGATAACTTTCCTCTCTCCGCTCTCTTTCTCTCTCTCTCTCTCTCTCCGATCGGGTATGAGCGTATTTACATGCCGTTGCGTGACGGCGCAATGGCTCTCGGGAGCATCGACACGATAATTTGGAATGGAGGAAGAAATTATCCGGGGAGAAACGCGCAAACGCAACGCGCGATATTGTATGAGACGAGCAGCGAAACGATTTACACTGGCGATTTCTCGCCGCGAATGAAACGAGAATAAGCAACTTCTATATCAGTCGAGTATTACAACAACATACAACTGCGAATAAGAAAACGTGGATTAATCCGATAAAGAATTCGATCCTTGTTAATGTTAAGATAGTAAATTATACCGACACTGAATATAGTATTAATCATACTAATATACTAATCACGAATATATTAAATTGAATTTTTATCTGGCAAATTTTGTTTAAATTAAATATAATAGTATAATCGCTAATCACGACATTTTGATGTTCGCTTCGTATGTAATTCGTGTAAAAAAGTTAGCGTAATTGACCGAATGAGATGTACTTTTTTTCGGTTAACCTGATTCTCCACACGCTCGATACTGTTACTCGAAAATTACCAATGAAGAAGCGTAATTACCGTGATCTTGTGAGTCGAAGACTCATTGCAAGTACAAAACTGTCAATAATGCGAGATGAAAATGGACGGGTTGTCAACTGAAAACAGGCTTTAAATGAGTACAGGGCCGAGTGATGTTATCCTGGCCAATTTGTTCGAAAGATCGCTCACCAAGGCCCAATAAGTTTTAACTGTTTATAACTAACGGAATGAAACATGAATGACAACGGAACATTAATGCAATTAAGTACGGTGTAAAATATGCATATCACAGCCTTCATTTTTTCACATGAATTAAAAATAAAACACTGTAGGAAAAGATGTAATAACCTGTTATTATTGATGCCTGCAAATTTCCATTTATTAAGTTCTTTGCACACAAGATGTCTCAAAACCAATAAATGTTCGAATTAATCCAGTAATTTTGAAATATTCTATTATTAAAAATTATAATAAATTGAAATTTTTATATATTGATCTAACTAATATTCTTTTCTAAGAATCTATTAACCATTTTAAACTGCAGTCCCTCTTATTATAACAATATTGTAAACACACAAATTAACACGTTACGGATATTTATCTTCATACCTCGCGATTCGTTTGGCCGAAAGAGGAGACCGAAGCTTTTTCTGTAACCTCGAAAAAAGCATTATTCAAGCTTTTGTGTTGAAATCGCGATGTATAGACTTATCAGCGCGCCACGAATTAACATGTTTTTTTTTATTTTTCTAGTCTAAGTAATATCTATCCTTCGTAAAACAACATTCCTTTACGTGTTCCTACTTTTCTTTTCTCTAGATCAATTTAATTCTCTATTTTTATAAGCTAATAATTGATTAAATTCCACCCTTCTGACATGAAGACTCAAGTTGAAGAAAATGAGAAGTGACGACGATCGGGGCGAGCAGGAGAGGAAAGACAGAGATATAGAGAGTCGATTTATATGGGAAGCGAAACGTCGCTTCTGTGTGCACGGGATACTCGTATGAGACTTGACTTACACTTTTTCTTTTGCTTCAATATGGATATCTGCTCCCGGTCACTCCTCACGGCATCTAACTTGGATGCGAGAGTGAACGCGGGGAAAGCCAGACGAGGAGAACGAAATGAGCCCCGAAGAAAGAGGACGATGGAGTCCGAGCTAAGGGAGATGAGAGCTGAAGGCATTGTTCGCTCCTTTGGCCCGCGCTCGGAGAGGATCTCCCGCTGCGCGAGTTATTTGCCACGATCCTGCTTCATGATTTTTACTCTAATTTGTACCGACAGGGATGGAGCACGCGAGCTGCATTCCTGCCATCTCTACGTCCACCTTGAGCCCCATGCACTGACCGCCCCGCGATCTCGCCTCGATGCCGATCGCGGGGCCCGTCGTTCCGAGAGCGGCCCGGGCTCTCGGGAGCCCGGCGCGGATCGTCGGGCACAATGGGCTCCCTATGATTTCGGTAGCGGTGTTTTTTGTCAGCGCCAAACAAGAGCCCGCCATGGTTAGCCTTGATCGATG
Source organism: Tetramorium bicarinatum (assembly GCA_928718305.1). Taxonomy (NCBI): domain Eukaryota; kingdom Metazoa; phylum Arthropoda; class Insecta; order Hymenoptera; family Formicidae; genus Tetramorium; species Tetramorium bicarinatum. The sequence goes on from OV788327.1 coordinate 14,968,986, forward strand.
GCTGAACTTAGCTGAGTAAGCCTCCGTTTAATTAATTCTTTAATTACTTTCCCCTCCCGAGACGTGCTCATCCCTGGATTCTCTCGGGATGAGAGACTCTCTCTCCCTCTTGATTCTATGCCGGACGCTTGATTTTAGATCTCTCTGATACGGATATAGGATACGCCGTACGGTAGCGAGAACAGTGACGAGGGCGATCCTCCACGAGGAGACGATGTTACCTTTTCAATGCTGCTTCTTTTTTCAAGTTATTCGATTATAGATTTATAGGCTCGTTTTTTCGTCTGCGATATTAATTTGACCGTGCTCGCCTGGTTAATTCGCGAGAAATAGGGTCGAATCTAACACTACGACAAAAACTGGAATCAAGTAAGAAAAAATGTGTCCAAGTATCCCCAGTTTTAGACCAGAGACTATAAGGATCATTTAACTGGAAACTGCTATGGGTTGCCACTGCTCCTACTCAATATTCGGTTAATTTGATTAAAACATTGAGATAAAATTAAGGAGATATTGAGTAGATCGCAATTGCTCCTACTCTGTATGTCGTTAATTTACCTACTCAAACCTCAATGTTTTAGTCAAAATTAATAATATATTAGGTAGGAGCAGTGGCGACTTATGAAATAGCTAAAAATAACTAATAAAATTGAGTTTAATTTGATACTACAAATTTTTAACAATGAATACTTACATTACCTGTATTAATCCATGTATACCTGTTATACATTACATCTGGTTTCGATAAGTACAAAAAATGTATTTTTAAATAACGTTATATTCTCATTGGTTATCAGAGAAGTGGCAAAAGAAGATCAATTTCACCAGGTCAACTTTTTACTTAATCGTATCGAGATAACATCAGATATTTTGGCATTATCACCGAGTTTTTACCGATGCAACGTGCGTGAGTAATGTAGTGTAGACACTAATTAATTATTACATTACATGCAAATTTTCGTGTCAACGATAAGTAGCAGAAAGTAATTCATAAAGTTGGGAGTCATCCACATTAATTGCTCTTAACGGGAAAGTGCGTTTCGCGGTAACGGATTTTGCGCGCAAGTTGCTGTCGAGTCAAGCTGAGAACTTAACTCGTTCTATAAATGCGTATTACGGCAGCTAATACCGGCGTAAACGCAAATTAATCGGAGCGCGTGAGGGCTGTCTGGTTTCCTTATACGCGTAATGAGTTTAAGTCGCCTGTGGCTGCAACGACGTTTCGATTAATCGACATTTCCATTTCTGACGGTGCTGCCGAGCCGCGTGGAGGAAGATGTACTTTATAGTTACTTATTCTAAACGCATTCTAACATCAGTCGCGAGTGAATTAACTGCCGCGATAAAATCGAAAGCGATCTATCACGGCGCTAAGCTAAGCTGCTATATTCGTTAATCAGTTTACACCGCTCGCGGTTCTCTGCTTCTTGCACGAGAAAATCGTAGCCTGATATTATTATTATATACAACTTTTTTTTTGCACAATTCCGAACCGTTCACGGCAATCACGACGTAGTGGTAATCGAGGTGCATTCGTTCTCCACGCGTGCTTTCAGTGTAACTCGTACACGAGAGAATCTCGCATGCGTGTAAACGCGCGTAAAACGCTCGGACACGCTCGGCGATGTTTCGAGCTAAGGAGGCGTTAAGACGGGCAGCATCGTAAAATAAGGCGGCGACGTGCTAGATACGAGCACAACGGCGCGTCGTAAAATCAGTCGGTGTCGGTGCAACGGCATAATTCTTCGGGATACTCCGGGCTGTGAACTTCGCGACTGGTTTTAAGCGCGGAGAGGAATAACCGCCGTGTGTGTTATGTGGATGTAATTGTTACGAGCAGCTGTCCTCCCTTTTTTTTCCTCCCTCCCTCTTTCTCTTTCCCATTTTCTTTCTCTCTTCGCCACCGCAAATCAGTTCGGAGGATCGTCGGAGGCGCGCGCGTTTTACATTGTACGACGAACGGTTCGCTCGTTTATGGCCCATTGGAATCCGGGACAAATCGGAGCGATCCGCTCTTGCTCCATTAATAATCGACCGGTCCCTTCCAATGCGCGATACAATCAATCATGCGGCATCGATTTTAATATTTAGAAGCTCGATAATGTCTCTAGTTTTTCGTTATTAACACATGTATTACTAGTACACTTTTTTTTCCTCAAGATTTGTTTTTCCCAATGACGCGACAGCCTGTTTGGAAAGCAAGAGGCGTTTCGCTTCCGGAAGTATTTCTTCACTTTCGCGCCGTAAGAGCCCTAAATCATTGTTCGTTATATACGCGCCCGCGAAATTGCACGAGGGGCCGGACCGAAGAGTCTGATAAGAACTGTTATAAACTTTTCTTTTCGGTGCCGCGCTTGTCTTCGTGCGGGCACCTTGTTTCTCAAGGCGGGGCCTTATGGCGCGAAACTACCCGCGGTTGCTGATTGCCCGGCATAAAATTTGTCGTAACCGAGGAATTATCTGTCGGCCGATATCGGGCTAATTTTATGAGGCTGCGTATAATGTTGTGTCTCGCACGCCTGTCGTCCGGTCGCCTAATTTTACGACGCTGTCCCTCCCGACGACTATGTTCGTTGTGTTTGAGAAGATCGCAGCCTCACATTCGCACGTCCCACGTTTATCTGATCTCAAAAGGTGATACGCATTTATTAATTGTTCATTATGCAATTATCTGAGACAAACGTGAAATACGGCCCGTGTGTTATTATGACGCACTCTGATCGCGCATTTCGTATTTCTGGCATGAGAAGCCATCGCCCGAATATACGTTCGAATTCCTAAATGGACCGATCGAGAAACTTGACGTCATAATACCGAGGGCAACTAATATTTTAAAGTTCCGAGAAGAGTGAAGGGATTCATCGAACCGTGAACAAGCATACGCGGAGGCAGATCCCTGTGAAACGGTAGCAAGGAAGGTGTCTGCCACTGTACGACCGCCACCATTGCGAGCGAAGAATCCGGATAACCGATACACAATCCGCTAACTTCTAATCAAGTGACCCAAAATACGAAAATAAAAAGACGAACAAAAAAGGACAATAGTTTTGAAAACACATATTTGAACCTACTTAGCGAATTAACATAATATCAACTTACGGACTGGATGCCTTCTGGGAAGCTGCGCGATTTCGGAATGACTCACAGAGGTGTCAAGGCGCACAAAACCTGAAATTTTTAAATCACCTTTACATAATCAGACAGAAATTTGGAAATAGTTTACATTTCGTGTGCTAGATTTGTAACGTATAATTATCGATTAGAGCATTTCGCTTGTTACTTCCTTATATTATTTAAATATTAAAAATAATGGAAGATAGAGAAAAAGTACATTAATATGCATTTGTCGAAGAAGTTTGCATTATGTGGGTACAAATCGTAAGCAATTCTTTTTTTGTAACTTTCTCGTATCTGATTAATTTTCTACAGTGATTATAAAAGTGGAACATTTTGCCCATGAGATCTTTTTCAGGCACCACTGTGCGGCCAAACGATTATATCAACGAGTTCGGCGGGAAATGCTAAAAAGAAGTACGGGATTTAGACACCGCGTGACGTCGATCTTCGGAGGATTCGACCGGTGTCCAAGAAGCGAACACGAATTCGAGAGGAGTCGTATGGCTCGTTCGCGGTCGACAGGCTCGCATGCACGGTGACGGGATCGTCGAGGTTCGAAGGAAGAAGACGAAGAAGAAGAAGAAGAAGAAGAGAAGACGGCGGCGGCGGTGGCCGACGTTACCTCGCCGCCATGCCATCCTTCAGCGTTCGCGTTTGCTCCGAGCTTTGCGTGCCACTCAACATTGGCAAGTAATTTCTTGCACGCAATTGCCCGCTACTGGAATTGCCTGGTAGGCGACCTTAGTCCGTCAGTCATTTACTTTTTAAATCGATCCTACCTGCCCGCCCCCTTGCCTCGCCTGTCCGTCCATCCGTAACTCCATACGGCCGACCCTCGTGTGCACGCGTGTGCGAGCACACACGACTCCGTGGCACGCGGAATTTCCCAACGCTAAAAATCGATTCGCGATAGGCATTCTCCTTTTTGACGGCGTTTCCCATCTCTTACATCCCAAAAAAAGTATTTTACGTTCAAAGTGAGTTTTCCTATAATCTCATATTCTAAGCTTCTTGTTTTACAGCAAACATATTCCTCTTTCAATAAAATGAAAAATACTTTTTTCTCTCTTATTTATACTATTCTTCTCTTGATTTCAGAGGAATCTTTTTGAGGTCAATGTAAGAATAAAATTCTCTAAGATTTAGAGGATTTCACGTATATAAAAAAATTTTTTTTTTTTGGTGTATCATCTCGTCGTACGGAAGATATTTTGCGGGCGAAAACTTGTTATCTATATTGATACGCTGCTTACTAATCGCTAAACATGATATATTCTTCATTATCTTCTTTCACTTACTTTACGTAGATTCGATAAGAGATTCTGCAGGATAATAATCATAGTGATTAATTGTATGATGTCCTCGACTATTCCTTGATAGGGTTAAAAAGATGCTAATTCTGTTATTGACAGCCGACACGGTGCGACGGACCTCGAAAAAACGTAAAGCGGTTTCGATACATCGCTTAACACTGCAGTGTTATGGCTGGATTACGTCGCGCATTAATTTTCTTGTCGAGTCAGTCTAGCGTATCAGGATATTCTGTGATGTCGCTACCCGTATCATTAAAGTCGCGAATAAATTGCTCGACGGTATACGGATCGCGCGATGGTTTACCGAGTATCGCTGAACACCGTTTCTCAACCCTTTAAACTCGCGATAATGGTCATCCTGGTATTAACCGTGCTTAGGATCGGAGCAGTTCCTATACTCGGCGCATCACGTGGCTGAGAGGCAAACTTAGAACGGAAGGGATCGATATACACGCCGTTATTTTGCATACAAACCGTGCGAGAAGGTTTCAAGCTAACTAGGTATTCCGTAATATTTCAATAATCTTAAAAACTGGTCTTTAAATATTTGAGTGTTTGACCAATGAATATTTGATTGCGATAGAATATCGTTATCTCTTGTAAAGTTTGCGATGCTGCCATAACTGTACGGAATTATTTCACCATGAAATGACAAAAAAAAAGTTTAAATATTTATATTCATTGACTTAAAATCCAGAAAAAATACTTTATTATATGTTAAAATAAAAAATAATTCCTCAGCATGTTTGTTGTGTGAAATGGTCGCACATAAAGGACAGAATATAATCCTTTCACCGACATGGCGTTTCGAGCAGCTGGATCGGCCTGTGACTCTAATGCGAGAAAGAGAGAAGAATTATCTTCCGAATCGAGGCTACCAATAAGCAATAATTGTACGTTTAGCGACCGTGCCGCGTTTGCATTCGTGTCGGCACGACAAGCCGGACCGCCGCGGAGAACAGGGAAGCGAGGAGCAAAATGACTATATCTTAATCATCTTTGGTTATTGCCTTTCTAGACCGTGTGCTCAACTTGACTCGTGGGAACCCATCTCGCGAATGTGGAAGAGAAAACGCTGGGATCCTTCGCAGGAAATTCGCGGCACGCATACGCGCTTATCCGGCAATCAAAATACAGAGCGTTTACAAAGATTTGTCCCGGTTTCAAGTATGTATCTGACGAGTGTGGTATAAAAATGGTAGAGAAATTTTCACGCTGTTTGATTCTGTAACGAGGGTTTCTAGCGCCCATGTCTCCAAAGACACTTCGATGTACGCGCCATTAATTGCACACGCGACTGAGGATATGAGGAAATTATGCGAAAAATATGAACACGTCAAATTTCATGTTTGGGGGCGAACCATGTGATGCGTACGTGTGAGAAATCGTGTCTACATGATCCGCACATAAAAGCATTATCGACGCCCGTACCCGCAGGGAGAAACTGTCGTTGATCGAGTACGGGATTGACTCAAAAGACACCCGGAGATGCGTGCCAAGGATAAGCGGGTTCTTTCAGCCCGTTTATCGCGCGATTTCGTTGTTTACTCTTTATAAGCAGATTTTTTTACATATGAAAGGAAATTACAAACCCGTATACATGGGTTAATTAAATGTTATTAAATCATTGAAATTTAAAAAAATATAAATATCTGAATACATAACTTTTCCAATTACATGACTTCTTGAACGATTAAATTTTACTTTTTCTTTTTGCAAGAAGGTAAACGATCCAAGATTAGAATTTATTTTAATAGATCAACGAGGGATCTCGGTATCGCTTTTAGAAATAAATTAACTTTTTTCCTCGAAAAACTTATTAAAATATCGTAAAGATTTTATTAAAATAAAATCTTATAAATGATTAAATGCATTGCAATTATTGCAATTTTAAGTTATCACGCGGCATTGTGCTGCACATCCATTTTGATCTTTCTATCTGCAGCAATGGATGGCGCCACCAACTGCTTTAAATCGATAGAAATAAAATCTAAGGATTCATTTATGCGGATTATATGTAGGATATTATACATTATAGCATATAACATTGTATTTCTTACGACAACGCTACACGTCTCGTAGTATATTAAGCAAATATTGGCATTTAAAACATTTAAAAGGTTTACAAGAAACCTAAATTAATTATCAATCAATAAATTAAATTTATATTAAAACATTTTCAATCGTGTAATAATATTCAGAATAATTATGTATAATTTTATAAACATTAGCAATATATATATATACATATATTCAGTTTTTATTTTAACAATTATATAATTTATTCAGAAGCTACTAAAAGTTATATATCACGAGATTTTTATGAAAAATGCGAAAAATTTCAAAAAGACATACTAATATCACATCGACCTTGTGAAGGATTGCATTGACATATTAATACACATATCCCTACGTTTAAATTATAAACGATTCGTATATACATCAAACGAGAGACGTGATGGAAATTCTAACGCGACCATGAGACGTGCTCCCATGTGCTCTGATAAAGTAATCTGTGTGACGTTAGCGAGCAATCTCGGTTATAAGTCGGTTTGCTTTCCATTCCACGAAGAGCTTGGATTTTATTAGAATCAAAAATTTTAATAAATATTTTACTGCGCTCATGCCGGGAATTTCACGTTAACGACGACGATTTCATAGAAAATTATCAATAATTATTTACAAACATAAAAATATTTTCCAACTATCTCGCGCTTAATGCAATATTTTTTTAAAATTATAGTTCTAATTTTCTTTTGAAACGCGCTTTCATACTTGCGTTTTATATATTTTTGTATTCTTCGTATTATGACATTTTTATTATCGCAATCAAACAAATTTTTGCTGAAACAAACTTCCTATAAATTTGTATCATAAAATTATAAGGAGAACATGAATTAAAAATAATCTGTGGCAATCATTACGTAAGTTGGATAAATAAAGTTGGTCAAATAAAGTTGGATAAATAGGTAAGTCAAATAAAGATAAATAAATAGATAAGTCTGTTAAACATTAGAGATAATTCTATTACTATAAATAATGCTATCGAAGATTATCGAGAACATTCGCGCATGCATTCTGCTTTAAAATAGAAAAGCAGCTCATATTTTTCATCCCGTTACCGGCAGTTACGATACGCCAAACATTCGAGTTAAATACTGACTGAGATTTTTCTGAGAGCGAAGGAAATACGCTTGGAATTGTCAGTGTCATCGGGTTATCGGGCCGTGACCGTCAATGTTTAAGCCGGCTTAAACACCGTACGTTGTTAGTTGTCCGATTAGTTGAGAAGTATGCGCACACTCTACGCGATTCTCGTGCTCGTGATCATCTCCGCGAGCCTTGCCGAATGTTGGTCCTTTTCAAATGTGGCGACGTCCATCGACAAGCTGCTACGGCCGCAAAATAATACCTCGAAAGTTATAGATACTAACGGGAATGGCGGCGCTACGACAGCATCCCCGGAGGTCACGGTACAAGGCAGAATAATATTCGTTCCACGAAGGAATAAAGTCATCTGTCAGCCGGGTCAGCAAGTCGACCGACGTGGCAAGTGTAGGACAATATGGTGAAGCTCAACAGATGATAAACAAGGTACGTCTTAAATACAATATTGTTACAAATTAATATTTTTCATCTTTTAAAATTTTTATCTTCGATTTTTAATTCATTCGCTATTCATTAAGTACGTATTAGGTATCCGATAAATATAAGAAAGAACAAGTGAAAGAATATATACAGAATATGCTTCAAATTAACTAGTTTCTCGAGAAAAATAAATTTAAACATAAAGTAATGCACTATCACGTACGATAATCGTGCTCAGCAATGGAGATGATTCATCACTATCATCGATAGTGTCACCGAGGGTTATCGCGGATGCTCATAGACGAAGCAAAACAAATTTTGTTTAATACATCTCATTTAAAAATTTCATAAAAATTAATACGTCACTTTGCACATACCTCATGCTATTGTATTGTATTGTATACGCGTCGTTTATTATCATTTTTAGACTCAATTTCTTAGAAATAGTTTGATAAGCGGGCTATTAACCTCGCATGTATTTTTAGCAGATCAGCTTTGTACTAGCGATGCGTCCAAGTAAAGTTCAAGACTTCAGTTCTCAGTATCGTAATCTCGAATCAATGAAAAATTCCGGACACGCCGGACTGATAAAGCTGCCGACTGTCGTCTTCGTGATACTCCGCGTCGCAGATAAAGCAGCCTTTTAAGCCGGTTTGCATCGACAAGGTCGATTTTAATTAGCCCGCTCGTCCGTTTCCGAGTGTTTTGTTTGCATTCGTTTTGAGGAGGAGGCGGCGGCGGCAGCGGCGGTGATGACGGAGGCGGATAATAGAAATCAATCGTCGTCAGTCTCCCAGCGGCTTTATCGCGTTTGCTGTCCGGCAAGTATCACGATTTTCTTGCGGAAAATGTGAAACCCGAGTCGACCGTCCGGACGTGCCGAATCTGAGTTTCGTATCGCTCCGCGTTCCGACGCGATCACGCACCGCCCGCCCGAAATTCAGAGCGAAACGCTTCGTGATTAACAAACTTTGTCATGGACTGAACGCTGATAATAATTCTGGGCCACGTGTTTTCGAAGCACGAGCAGTAGTACGCCACCAAGTGTCGCTAAACGTACTGTGACTGTGTCGTAGTTTATTTGTGGATAATTCTTTATATCGGTAATCTTCTACACATCAATAATCCTCAGAAGTCTCCTTGAAATGTGTGAAGATTACGCGTGATTACGTATCGCGTGTGTATTCTCGTCGAGTGATACATACGTTTAAAACTCTCGAGAAGGTGATTAATATCAGGAAGGGAATTTATTCGCGACGATCGCGCGAATCTGCAGTTAATTTCATCAGATTGAAAATCGTGTGACGGGAATCGCAAAATAAATTACCGAGAGGCGAGATCTGGACAGGCTTTTAGTCGTTAATTGTGCGTTGTGTACTACAGTCATACGCAACTATGAGGCGTTTATTGGCCATAATGTACGCGATAGCGTTATTTTTCATCCTGTCGACGCCGAGCACGCGCGCGACCGACACGAGTGTCTCGCGGGAAGAAAAGCACTTCTTGCGTTTCGATAGCAACAAAATCGAAGCTGGATCAATAATTAACATTCCTATACAATGTCCACCGGATAAGGTCAAAGTTGGAAATCGCTGTCGAAGCGTCTTTTAGGTAAGCGAAATTCTATAAAGTAGAAATTCGTCTTTACAAGCAAATCGTTGATAATTATATTGCAACAATGTTTCCATAAATGTAAACTATTACTTTCATATTAAGCTCTCAAAATTAATTGGCCACAAATTTCCGGTGCATATTATAATTAAATACCCCAAAAAAAAATAATTTTATACGTGGAATTGTCTAAATCTTAAATAATTTTTCTCTTATTTTGACCTCAAAAGGATTCCTCTGAAATCAAGAGAAAAATAGTAAACAATAGTTTTTAAGAGAGAAAAAAGTATTTTTCACTTTATTAAAAGAGGAATATGTTTGCTGTAAAACAGTAAGCTTAGAATATGAGATTATAGGAAAAATTACTTTGAACGTAAAATACTTTTTTTATGAATGACGATAGATAATAATACTTTTATAAGTAATGTTTTACATATTTATATAATAAATGGTCTTTATATGTTAATTTGTGTAAATTACTCAATCATTCTTATTTTCTTTTATTATTATACGCATCCGTCAATAATTCAGTCAATTCCTACGATGCATTGACGTCAAGCACGTTCGCGTTTATGTCTCGTTGACTGTGACGTGACGTAAACTTATAATTCCAACGAAGTATAACGCTTTGAAGTTGATTTTCTTTGCCGGAAGTAGCTACAACTCATCAACTATTCCAGTAGCCTATTCGTCCATCAGATGCGCACACAATTGTCACCTCATATCGATCCGTTCATACCCGCGTCAAACTTAAATATGCATTAAATTGCTCGGATCTTTATTTATAGCGGCCATTCTATTTCTGTATACACAGCATAGTTCTTACTTCCGACCATAGAATGATGTGTGTAAAACTTGTATATAAATCTACCTGCATGAAACAGATCGAAATGACAAGATGTTGATTTTTGTTACAGAATCCTAATAGATGATTATTAAACTACTCCTGTTTATGAAAGATGACGGCTCCGGAAGAAAACAAGAAGATTACTAGAATTGAAAATAAACAAGAATATCGTTGTGATCGTTGGGAACCATAGATCTATGTTAGATGTACCTAATTAATGATTAATTAATAATATATGTAAGATCTATAGTCCACCGAATCGAATTGGCAATTGTAAATTTCATGCAAAATGCGATTAGGATGTAAAGATTTCGAACCAAACTATTTTGCTGCGTGTATCTTCAGAAATGCAAGAAATAGAGAATGATTTTATATTAGGCGTACAACAATTAAAACTGAAGTGAGAATAAATTGCAGAGTATTAAATTTATACTAAAGAATAAATAAAGTATTTGATCGTATGTATTATATAAAATGTAATAAAATATAATAAAAGCTAAATTGTTTCTCTTTCTAAACATACAAGCACACAAATATATTCAAGATTATTAATTAGATTACATGTACAAATTATGTTGTATATCTAATGTATATTTAATTATATTGTATATCTAATCTAATAATAATGAAATATGTGAATGATACTATACATAATAATTCACAAAATTTAATTTCAAATAAATAATATATAAAACATATACAGATGAACAATTAAAAAAAATATATACGTATATGTATAAAAATGAATAAAGCATTTTAAATATATTTGTGTATATTTTTCCTATCGTCCATACATCATTAAAGCATTTATTGACAATGCGCATGAAAGTCCCCGAACACGGTGCACACAAACATACTTCTACTTAAGAGTTTATCGCGTTGCGGAAGTTACGAACGTAAGCTCGTGCGTAAGCAAATCAGGATGTGATTTTGACCACTAATTAACAATGACAAAACGGAAAAGAGACAGGAAACCGCACTGATGGGCCTAAGTTGTATATAAATACAACGCGCTACCGCTACAGCAACCAGTCCAGTTATTAGCATTTTGATGCTGTAAGCGTACACCGAAAAAGAAATCTGACGCCAATCCGTCTGATTTTGTCTATTTAATTTTGTCTACCTAATTTGAAATTCAAGAAAGTGTTCGAGAGATTGAATATCGTCTGCAATAATGGCACCGGCCCGTTTGATTCTACTGATTCTCGCGTCGATAATGTTAATATTTGCGTGCGAGGGACGGCCACTGACTTTCCCAGTAAGAAACCGGGCACAGATGAACTGTCCGCCGGGTTATAGACCCGTTCGTACCGGAGGATGCAGAAAGGTTTTAATAACTTAAGATACGATGCTCTCTCTTGTATAAGGTAAATATTCCACAATCCTTTTGGAGACATGTACATCTTTATTCTTTTCCTGTTTCTTGTTGAAATATATTCTACTTTGCATAATGCATAAAAGTAAAAATGTTTGAGAAAAAAATATTTTATATAATTACTATTGCATAAATTAAAGTAAATCGATTATAATAACAAAATGTATTTCTTTTCTTGATTATAGAACAATGCAAACAATGTCACAGGATATTCTTGTCCGGAGATGCCATATTAACAATGAAAACAATAATGCTTTTATTTCTGGTATTATAATACGATCACATCTTTTGACCTCAAATCATTCAGTAATATGCATTGCGCATAGAAGAAGCTATACTTTAACAAAATTTGGCAACCATCGCCTATTATATGCTTATGTAATGAATATGCACCACGTCAATGTTCTGTATACCATTATTTTAATAAATAATAATGTCAGAAAAAGTAATTTGTTTCCATCAATCTCTCTTTCCCCTCATATTTAAAATCCTCATTAAATAAGTACCTAAATAAGCAAATAAAATATAATCAGCAATAGAAATACCTATATTCGCGTTAAACTATTTTATTATGTAATAACAAGATTTCAAGTTACTAATTATTTAATTTTATAACAAATGCCTGTTTTAATTATCAATTATTGAAATTGTACTATAAATACAAAATAACGCTACCAATTTTAATAAAAATTTAGCCTACTAGCAAAAAGATGTCAGAGTTTATAGATAGAGAGATGTTTGATTTCCAAAATATTTTGAATATTGAAATTATTAATTTAACAATTTATACTTAATTGCTTTCCATTTATCTTTAATCGGTAATAAAGCAAATCTCTCAATTTGTGATCATAATACATAATGTATGTAAATATTTATTGTTCTTCATCATATTAATTAATAATTATAAAAATACCACATTTCAATAATATTTAATTTTTAATGTTATATTTTAATTAATATTTACGCATTTTTTTAAAAACTTACGCTTTAAAATATTAATTATTAGACCACACAGTAAACTTTAAATACTCAAACAGTTTGATATAATATTGTTAGCATAATTACTATAATTATTTATAATTATATTTTCAAATTTATGTAGATTTTCTCCCTGTTTACCTTCCGTAGTTATCTTGCGACATCAATGAAATACTATATCGATCCATTGAAGGTTTGCAGTGTTAGATAAATAAAATTTCTTGGACTCGATTGTCGATAATATAGATATAACAACCACATATCTTCAAATTAAATTTAAAAAATTTAAATTAAAAATATTACTAAAAAATAGACTCTTTTATAATAAATAATCTTCTTTTTAATAATACCTTAAAAACATTAATAATACATTAAAAATAAAAAATATATTTTCAACTTCAAATAAATTGTCCCTAATAGTTCCTAATAGTTCTAATATTAATCCCCAATTTTCGGAAAATAAAAACAATTGTTTTAAAACTTTTTATATTATAATTATGACTTACAACAGCATTATATCAATGCGTAAAGCGATTCGAAATCGGTAAATGACGATATTCTCTGTCATTGTGTAAATATTAATTAAAAAGAAAATATATAATGAAAGTGTGAAAAGCAGAGTTAATTATTAGTATTTATAAGAAGCAACAAAGTGTACACACCTGATGACGGCTACGTTTTCGTTGCACTCCGGTAAGAGTATAAGAAGATCATTCCGATCGATGCCAGGTAGATCGCACTTTACAGGCGTCACACTGACGAAATCGCAATACGCATGGCACACTGACGGCTATGCATTTAATACGTCACATCGAGCATCTGACACTGCGAGATACGCGCGAGATACATTTTTGCAACAATCACAGAAGTACGGAGCGATACGGAAATAATTGTCCGACGCGACGCGATTCCGCAATTAACCTCGAATGCCAAAATCTAACGAGGAGCAACATGGCGATTCGTCACGCAAACGACGTTCAGCAAGCGGAGAATCGTGACGTGTCGACGCGCGCCGCGATTGCCGACAACGTCCGCTATGTCACGACAAATGTCCGATATCGCTAAAGACACTCGCGATTGTTCCTTCCGCGCGAGATACATTTTTGCGCGAAGATAACCGCGAAAAACGCGGACCGACTCGAGCGCGTTCCCGCGTTTACCACGATGCACTTCGTGACTGCCCGGCGATTCAAAATCTATCGTTGTGGCGGCAACTTCAAGCGATCGTTTCCCAGTGAGAAATGATTGGTCCAAATCTCTATGGATCAAATCGATGTCGAATCGATATCGATTCGATGTCTTTCGCGTCTCGAAAAGGCATCACGTCGACGTCGCGTCAATGTCTTTTCAATCATCATTTCTCACGGCTGACTTGAAAATAAACCCGAGATTCCCGATATTCGAACAGATGATCAAGATAATAAATCAATTGGGACATTTTCCTTAATGTGCGGAATGTTTAAGATATGGAGAATAATAAAATTGTCGGAACAAACGGTAGAAATAAAATCTGTACAAACACATGATACTCGAAACGTTTGAAATCTAGCCGACACAGATTACTAGCGCCATCTGTACGCGAAGGATCTTGTCAGCGCATAACCTAAAGCCTTAATTATCCTACAGATGGCTCTGCCATGCTATTAATTCGATTAATTTGTATTTTTCAAGGAGTACCTATACATACTCCTTGAGAATAAGTTTAGTATATGTATATAGTTATGTATTGTAAACGTGTTTGTAAATACTATTGCCAAATGAACACGTTCTCATGGTATTATTTTTAATAAAAAGAATTTAATTTGTATTTATATTGCGATTTATATTACGATTCTAAAATATTACCAGTCTTACATCTACCGGCTGTATATGTATGTATCATTAATTTTTTTCAATTAAAAAAGTAATTTATATTGGTACACTCGTAAAGTAGAAACCAAATCTTTTATATATTTAAAAGGAAATTAATTTATATCAGAGCTGGATGGTCTCGCGAGACCAAGATTCACTCTATACATATATCTTTCTCACCAATAAAAAAGAAATTGATTTATACACTCCTGTATTGATCAAATATATTTACAATTTCACTTTTACTATTAATACGCTGTGTTTAATCATATAAATCATTTTATAAGTTTTCGCCACGCTTCTTTATATAAGCGTTTCTCTGCGTCATTAGACAAAGTTGAGATTTCCCGTCGATTGTTACCTTGAGGTGTAACATTATGAAAATTAATGTTAGAATAAGTCAACTTTTCATATGCAAATTGTAAACGCCCACATTATTCACTAAGGTGCTCGGTACTCGCTTACCGCGTCTGAAATTTTTCTGAATTGTAGTTGACGTAACAATGCATTTATGTGCTCTCTTATGGATAGTTTAAAATCTTCCACGAGTCTTATTCATTAAGTAAAGTATCACCGAATAAAATTATTTACATTCTCTCACTTTATTGATAAATCTGACACCAGAAATACAATTTTTAGTGAATGCAGTGTCCAGCGCCCACTTCAATTTATGAATCATCTAAATTTTAGGAAGGGAACTTATTTCTCTTATCTAATGGTACCGCGATAAAGATTCATACACAGAAAAAAATATTGTTGCATTGACAGTATTAATTTAATCTTATTAATAAAAATAGAAATAATTGGAAATAATCTTGTTAATTCACAATATGTCATACTCTTGTTTAATAAAACAAGTATTTGTCCAGTAAACACAAATTAACAGTAACATTGCATCAATATTATAATCTCCTACTTAACAATGTAACTGTTACATGTATTACATGACACGTATTACATGTTATATTAAATTTATATTGTTGAATGATTATAATATTATAGCATATTGATGCAATTGTTAATTGATTTACTAGGTTGTGTCTATTATTAATATTGTAATTTAATTATCAAGATTATTCTCAATTAAATCTAATGCTGCTGATGTAATATTGATTTTTTCCCGTACATAGAAACACCTATCTAGATATAGAACGACACGACATACGAGCGCGATAAGCGAGAACTTTTTAAACTGTTTTATCGCTCGTGTTTCTTACATTGTAAGAACAATTCGCGGAAGAGTGTGACGCGCTTTCTTCTCCTTAATTTCGCGTAAAAGCACTCGAACGCGCCAATCGATGCCGCGAAAAAGTCACGCCGCTTATCGCCGCTGCACGACGATTCGTGAGGCACGCGGCGCGAGTGAACGCGCGCGCGCGCGCGCGCGGCCACTTGCTCGCCTATGCGTGAGGCAAGAAATAAGCGCGGAACGTGTTCGCCTCATCAGTCGATCGCGGTGCGAGCGCTGGGATAACGCTCAGGTGTGCATCGTCGCGTATCCGAAGTAAAAAGTCGACCTCGGCCGCGAAAGAATCGAACGACGCGGCGCGAACAGCCCGCGAGTGTCATTTAATAATAATAATTAAAAGCAAGGTGACTCTCTGAAGTTGACGCGAGTCATTTGTGCCCGTGAGAAGTGAGGAGAGATCGGAAGGCGGGGTATATATCAGAAAATGCAATCGCGACGCGGCGCGACGCTGTTTGACAGCCAGTCGTCGCTGCATCTCGTCGCGAGAATGCTCGTTTTCGCGATCGTCTGCGGCGGACTCGTCCTGGGACAGATCGGCGCGCAGTATCACGGCGATCCCGATGACATAGTCTTCCCCGGACCGATCGGCGTGAGATCGAGGACCCCTGGTAATGAGCCCGCGAGGGATTCCAGCGATACGTCGGTAAATTGGTGTACAGATTGACCTCGCCTCTGAATTAAGTCACGACGAAATTTGTAAATTACTTTGAATAACATCCAGTTTCGGAGCAACACTTCCACGCGCCAAGAGATCGGAAAGGCAAACGCTGACGGTCGATGCAGCTTGACATAATGAATGTATTACATTATTGGAACCTTTTAATTCTCGTGACAAATATTTTTAATTTTTAGTTCTCTTTTTTATCCTTAATTATTTATTCAGTTAAAAAGGATGGGTGTAAATTTGGATGACCACTTTTACTCTCAAGATTCACTTTCCGCGGAGAGATCGAAATGTCGTCGAGGTCGAATCTGTCAATGTCGAGGATGTCCGCGATGAAATAATCGCAAGGTGCGATGCGACTCTTGTGATTCTCGGCACGATGTAAACTCGATCGCACGTCACTTTGCATGCAATTGTGCAAATATGCGATTGATGAGTTTCCCACCGATCAACATTCTACCGCTATTTCTTTTTATGCATTACTAATTAACAAAAAATACGAGATGATAATCAGATTCAAGAATTCTTCTCTTTCTGTTTCGTTCTTTCTCTCTTTCTCTCTCTCTCTTTTCCTCTAGGCGCATAAAAATACAGCGTGGAACAAGAAATCCACGTGCAAGCGTAGAAAATTGAGTAAACTAGCTACCGGCTTACGAGAAATCGTTATATCAACAGCTATTAGGCTGTACACAGTAATTGCAGTATCGTCACCTCGACTGAGTCAGTAGCGAAATCGAGGCTGCGATTAGTAAAACATAACGGCGCCTCGGCGTTAAACTGAAGGCATAGCCTTGCTTCGCGACAAGGTCGGAACCAGGGCTATTCCGACGAGTCGAGAGGCTCCTTTCGTTAAGAAAAGACCGTCCTTGCGGTCGTTATCGCAAAGTCGTTCGTTCCTCGCGAGAGTTCCGTGAGATTATGGACGTACGAATTTGGATATCCACGCGAAACGTGCTCGAAAGTTGAGACTAGAACGGGTTCAGAGTACCGCGATTTCTCACACCGAGAATTGTCATTTCCAAGAAATACAATGTCTCCGCGATGCAGACTATTTTTCGATTATGCAAATCGTAGGCCAACCTGTTTCCCCATCAAATTCCATGAGACTATATTTGCGTTCGTATCACTTGAAAAAATATTTGTTTCGTTTCGAAATCAAAGTGGTAGCGTTACTTCCGGAGGCATTACACATATATTGCGCGAAAAATATTATTCACTTACCGCAGATAACAAAAGATATATATAGTCCATGAAATTCGCGTTAAGATTTCGGAATATATTCTTGTATTAATTTTAAATAGATTTTTTGCGTGCAAATTTGAATTTCGGCCTATCAGAGATTATTCTTTTGCGCGAATTAAATTTTGAAATTAATATATGATTTAATGAATGTGAAATATTTCCTATTGTTATTAATAGAGGCTAATGCTTAAATCTCCAACCACTTGTTAAATTTGTTTAAGTTATTTGCTTCTTTTTTGACAACTGTAGTACACATATACACACACGCACACATATGTAATATCAGCGATTCGATCGTCTTGAAAACCTGTTTAAATCGTGATATCGAAACGATTTCGCATCCATTGAAAGCAGTGATTATCAGTGACTAATAGAGTAACTATGTCCCAAAGCTGATACATACTACCTTAATCTACAGACATTTATCAATCTAAAATTGATTTCTCCTTCACAAGAATTTCGCGCGATAATTCTCAAGTGATGATTAAAAATAAAGAACTATTTCTCGTAGAGTTAAATTATATATAAACTAACAAATTTTATATAAAATGATAGATATTATGACAAATCAAGATTATCGCTGCATAGAAACAGAAAAACATGTTAAACTTGATCGTTTCAATCTAAATGCAGCTAATGGCTTAAAAAGCTTAATCGAAGACAGTAAATCTATTTTTCTCCAAAAATTGAGATTTTTGTGCAACGTGGATCATTGACCGATATTTCTTTCACCAAGATGATTTGCTGCTTAGTCACGCATATCGCAAGTATCCGCGATCGAACAGGATGAGTCACTACGGGGAATACCCTGAAGAATTTAAATTTATATATTTTTTTAGTCAATATTTATGAGATTGTAGGTATGAAATAACTATGATGAATACGTATGATCCACCAAGACTTATGGTCTCTCTGTTTCTTTCAGATCTCAGCGCACGTTCGAATCGAAATGAGTTCTTAAGAAAATTCTATTTTAAATTTATCTTTGCTTACGCACTTTGTTTTTCATTATAGCTAAGGAAAATTGCTGACCGCGAATTAATAAAACAACTAGTATAATCATTATTTCCTCAATTTTATGAATGTATTCGATCGCCTTCGATCTCGCTAAAAATCTCCGACATAAAATTTTTTAGAATAGCGTGCAAGACAAAATATACGAAACTTGTTGACATATTGACAAAGTATTTTCAAATCATTTTTATTTTCAATGGTTTTCAATCACAAGTTTTTTTACTTATTGTTAGTTACGTATACATATTGATCGAAATCGCACTTATGTGTGTGATCTATCCCGTATTATCGGATTTCGATTAGATTATTTTCTAAAAAAAGACATATGAGCCATCTAAGTGTATACATATAATACGTATATAAAATATATTATATATATACATACATATTATATTACAAATTGTAATTTATTTTTCAGATACCGCTGGACTTAGCAAATAGAATAAATTCGATAGAAACGATGGAGGAATTTTTACAACTTCTCAATGGTGTTCCAGTGAACGAGAAGAGTATTGCGTTTAGCAGTAAGTATTATTCGCTATTGCGTTATCTTTATTACGTACTAAATGTAAACGTAAATAATGCAATGGCAAGTGATAATCTTAAGGAAAACGTCGTGGAAGAAGGAACTAATAAAGCTTACTCATTGCAAATTCTACTTTATTGAATAAATATATCAAGTTAAAAATCTACTATCATTATAATTATTGATCGGAAAAAATATGTCGAGAAACAAACATTTGAAAATACATTGATCAATCATGTTCCAATGTCACGTAATCACATATTAATTGTTAAATACAGCTACAATCAAATACATTACAATTATATATGTAACTAATTAGGGAAATTAATAATTTATAAAAATGCAAATAAAAGCATCGCGATAAAATCGTTTAAGCAGGAACATAAATTAAAGCATATGGCGCGGTGTATCTTTTGATCATTCCATTGTTTATACAAACGTGTAGTTATCAATGTGGACTGAGATTATCCCATAACGCGAATCGTATGCATTTTTATATTTTCGGTACAGTGCATGTGAATTAAATATTATACAGCTTCAAATAGTATTACAAACTCTTACAGGTTTAGAATGTTTTTTTGATCGTGTAAGAATTATGCAATAGATTCTCGATTAACACAGGAAACAGTCTTCTGTTCGTTACGAATGAAAATTCACCGAGGCCTTTCCGGCCAATTGATTCAGCTGACAATATTATCTAACCAAGACTGAACACATGTAACTGCTATCGGTCGCAAAACTTATGCGATAGTTTTATTTTGCACCTGTTTTTTCTTCTGTGTTAGATGCATTTTTATATTCGTTGACATTCGTATCATTGTCGTTCACATCATTGACATTCGTATAAACGATCTTGCGGATTTGATATATGATGCTAAATGGTTTCTTACTTGGAAAGTCGAAAATCAATTTATTGTTCACGTAATGCGCGCAACAATGCACATTCCTTTCCGGATTCTTTTCCGCTATTTCGGCTTCGAAAAATTTTAGAAAATTTTCGCGTTCCTCTGAGAGGTTTAAGGGCTGCAGGTAACCACCGAAATGATTTACATCCTGTATTAATGTATTGCTAACTTGGATTGCTTCTTCTAAACTTGGCAATTGACTTTTTTGTATTTTATTTATATTATGATATTTCTGAGCCGAAACATTCGAAACGCCAATAGTACAAGTATTTTCCTGCGTATTGTAGCATTTTGTATTAACTTTTTGCGGTTTATTATTGATTAGAATATATGCGATTTGTAACTTGCATTGTCGTGTCCAAACTTTCTTTTTACAAAGGTTTGACCAATGATGTAAGAACGGAGAATCTAAAATTTAATATATAAAATTTTTTAATATACATATAATTATCACTGTTTTAATCATTGATTTACTTGAATATATCTAACATTTATTGTTCATAAAATATCACATTAAAATAATTTCTATAATTCCAATATCTAATTTATCTCTCCTTATAAAATTTCATTTATAACACTCTATAAATCTAGAGATGTCTGATTAATAATAAAATATATCTGATAATTATTGTTAATAAAATTTATCTCTGATACTACCTGCTGATTGCATATTCATTCGTATAAATTTTATTTCTCCATTCGCTTCCAGGTACTTAGTCACTTTAACAGCAGCAAGTTCATCTTCTTGACCGCACACTCTGTTGATTCTGGCTCTGACGTTTGTTGGTGCCATTTCCTCTTTCAATTTTATCCTATTAATGTTCTGTATCTTCCCGACGATAGGCTGAGACGTAATCTCAGGCTCGAAAAGAGTATAGAGCTCACTCTCGTTAAAATCACTCTCGTCATCCAGCTCGTCGGGTGCATTCGCATTAAATTCATTTTGATTCATGTTGAAATTGACATTCATGTTGTCGCAATCTGTCGACACTCTCAGTTTGGCTATACATTTCTCGATGTCAAATTCGTATTTATTATCAGTTGTTTTAGTTATGAAAGTCGCATTATCTATTTTATTGCTTTTGCTGTTTTGATTACAATCTTCTATGTTTTCATCGGTCGTTGACACTTCAACGCAGTTAGTGTTCTGATCCAAAGACCGTTTTGCCTTCCTACGCAGAAAATACGTGAACACATGAAACCATTTTTATCTAACAAGTGCTACACTTTCTTAAATGAATTTATTGCTTAATACAATTTGTGTATACATGTAACAACACGAATAAACTGATGTTCGAAAAAAGATGTCTTTCGTAAATTTGGATAATATAATCGATAAATAAAACTATGAATATACATAATTCTCATTAATTTGATTATTCTTACTGATTCTCTGTTTGTGTATCTTTGCTAGAGATATCCGAAACTGGCATAATCTTACGAAACGTGTGTAAGGATTCCTTTTTATTCGACTGCATAAAGGCAACTACGTTATTTCTTCCCTTAATCACATGTCCGAACCATTTGAGCACTACATGTTCTGAGAGATAGTCTTTAAAACCGGGAGCCAATCCATCGACCAACACGAAATAATGATTTGCAACCGAGATTGCCTGGGCACGTTCACTGGCCATTTCCATGCTCTAAAAGAAAATAATTGCTACCTAGAGAAAATCAGTTTAATACTTCTGATTACGATCTCATTTTTTGACAAACTAATATTATTTTAATAACATGCTATTTCAGCTTGTTGCAATTGGTGAATTAAATCCTATCGACACGTGTGACCATTTACTACAAGACATTTACAAAACATTTAAAAAATCTGTATATCTACTCGGATTTTATTATCTACTTAGAAATTAATGTGCCCAACAAGTTGTTTCTACGTATTATGAAATACATTTTATATGTAAATCGGAGACTGTATCGGTAGCATAAAAAAAGGAAAGTTTCCCCGATTACTTTTTCAAGATACAAACGAGAATTCTTTCCAGATAGATTCGGAGGCGAGGAACGATCGAACGCGCTGATGCCGACGCCAGCGAAGTGCATGCCCGAGCTGCAACTCATCTCCCTAAAACTGGATGACGATCCTTCGACGTTCGTCTTCCCACTCTGCACACGGATCAAAAGATGCGGCGGCTGTTGCGTTAGTCCTCTGCTCTCGTGTCAGCCAACAGCTACGGAGATGCGGAACTTCGAGGTAATCGATCGTCGTCGAGTTGAAGAGCACGAACGAAAACGCGCTTATTATTATGAGCAACCAACTCGAGAGAAAGCAATAATTGTTAAACATATTTGTTTTTTTTTCTCGCGTCG
This sequence comes from Tetramorium bicarinatum, assembly GCA_928718305.1. Lineage (NCBI taxonomy): Eukaryota > Metazoa > Arthropoda > Insecta > Hymenoptera > Formicidae > Tetramorium > Tetramorium bicarinatum. The sequence continues at coordinate 14,991,588 of OV788327.1, forward strand.
TCTTAAGGTGATCGTGACGTCGCTGAACGATCTCAACTATCGAGGACGGCGAATTGTGCCGCTGGAGGAGCACACGAAATGCAAGTGCGACTGCAAAATCAAAGAGGAGGTAATTTGATGGCGACCGATAATTGACGGTTAATCGACGCCTTCCTGCTTAACCGGGTCGTTCGCGGGTTTCACACCTCGCACATCATCCCGTCACATTGTTTCTCACGCAATCTATGCATGCACGTACATATGTACCGCGCCGCTCGAGAAAGATTTACGTCAGTCGGTCGGCTGAAAGGGAGCACGAGCTCCGCTTCCAAGTACCAATGACAATGCACGAAAATAGTAAATTAGAAACAGAAATAATAAGCATCTCAAAGACGTGAATCACTTTCTACGCGTCCGTATTCATCCCCGCTCGTCCTTCGGATGTATTACGAGATTGACATTACAATTACTTGAGATATTATGTCATCGCCGATGCAAGAAGATATAAAAATATCGAAAAATTCTAAGATTCTGAAAGACGTGTCGGTACGATCGCTTGCTCGACGTTAAACATACATAATCCAGATAGGACAGAGAATCCCAAAAAGAATTCTTCTTCATTCCCATTTCTGTTCTAAAAACATTTTTAACAGTTCAAAAAGCTTTCATGTCACCAATTCTGAGTCCTTTTTAGGATACCAAAGGAATTCTTTTTATATTCTTCTATGGAATCCTTTTCGAAAGCATTTCTTTTGAATTCATTTAGAGCAGATTACGTCAATTCACAAAAAATTTAAACATTGAATCTTTTTTGAGTTCGTAACAATCATCTGTGGCAGTACAATATTTAATTCATATTATGCTACGGCCGTTTCTCAATATACCAATTTCGCTGATTGCTACAATTGTCGCTTCCTTGCAACGAACACGAACGCTCGCGAAGTATGTCAATGCGGGGGATAGGCAAAATTTAACCGTGTTTATACGAGCACGTGAAGTGTTGACATTCTTTTTCGTTGATGATTCATGCGTTTTTTTTTTCCTTTTTACTTTTAGCACTGCACCGATAAGCAGCATTACGAGCCGCATAATTGCAAGTGCGTCTGCAACAACATCGACGAGGAGGAGAAGTGCCGTAAGACCGACTTGAAAATTTGGAACTCGGAGTTCTGCATCTGCTCGTGCAGGAACATCGAGCCGTGCACCACTGGATACTACTTTAACCCCAATACGTGCAGGTGTGAGACAACAGAATAGGGAGATAAAGGAATAAGGCGTCCTTCCTTTTCATTGCACCTTACTCTATCATAATTTGCGACACCATACGTGCAAACGCACCGATTTATTTCTCGTTCATCGAAGTGCTCTGGACCTGTCTCGATCGTCCGCTTCGTTTCAGCACGAATTTTTGCAAGTTTCACCTTTTCTTCTCTTGTGCACCACGCACAATCTACGTACGTGTTTTCCTGTTACTTTGCACAAGATGTTTGCATGCGAGCGAGAGCACTTCTGATTTCTCCCTTTACACCGACGTCGTAATTGGTCCACATTTCGGATGACCCGAACAATAAAATGACTTGCTCCTTATCAAAATTTGTCATTGCCTAGTCATTAAACTAAAATAATGTATATCTCATGTGATGTATTTATATACTTAACTAATATCTATGATGTAACACTCTGGAGGTGGAATGTTTTTATATCCTACTAACCACGATTGCCGCTTTAAATAAATTGTTAAAAAATAACAACATAAAGCAGTAGAACTTTATGAAAACCTGAGAGATTATGAACGATGTCCTACACTTTAGTTCACGCAATTTGGCACGATATTTACAGTATATGTTCCGTAATTATGGCATGTAACCGAAAATGTGTTCCAGATGTGGACCGATAATGTTATCTAGACCAGTAAACAGGTTTGCATCTACGAATTACAATTTCACTGATCGTCGGCCGGAAAACAGGCGGCCTGTGATAGTCCCCTTGGACCCGTCGGATCCCAGAAGAAAACCCAAGGAAGATCCCGAATACAAGTGACAGGCATTCAGACGGACATGCGACGGATTACAAGACTGCTAAAACGAATCCATAGTTACTTTGTTAATTTCTTTATTAGACGAGACTTTTCATTAATTCCATGCCTAAGAACTGAAAGAGCTAAATTATTTTACTATTAAATTATCGCAATCTTGCAATTAACATTGCAAAATATGCTGCAATCTTTTTGGCTGTCATGTCTGCAGAATGATAAGCAATATCACTTCTGTGACTTGGTAATGCGAAAGATATTACATTTTAAACAGTTATAATTTCACCTTTGAATTGTAGACACAAGCTTTTCTAGTTCCAAGGCATTTCTATGCTAAACTACTGTGTGTTTACTGTCAAATAAAAGTCAAGACATTGTGATATACGAGGAAATGACCGCCACAAGATCTTGTCAATGTTATTTATGTCATAGTTAATTTTTTATATTTATTGTCACGTTTCGATACGCAAACCGCTTGTTCGTTGTGTCCTACTTGTACACATGTAACATATATAGCAATAAATTTAGAACGTGACACACATGCGGGACTATCGATCACATCACGTATACTCGTTAATCAGTATTTACATCTAAGTCATATTATAACATGAAATTCTTAATATTAATTATAATACAAGTGGATAAATACAATCGTTAGAACCTATCGTTCCTCTCTAACGGGTGACTGTTCTATGTCCTCTGCGATTTGGTTTACCACCTTTTCACGTCTTTCAGCATTCCTCAGATATGTAACGACAGCCGTATTTATTCTCAGGATATCACTGTAACTCTCGCTCATAGATTTCACGGAGTTGGCTATATGATCTAAAATAACCACAAAAATTATATCAATATATAAAGAATATTACCTTAGAATAGAATCTTGGAATAAGAAATATCAATTCTCTATGAAACTTCCCAGCAAACACAAATGTAGTAGTTACATAACATGGGTGTAATAGTTACATTACATCTAACATTTACATCTATGTTATATAACTGCTAAATTTGTGTTTGCTGGATTGTTATAAAATCAAACATTTTTTGCTTATTCTTCAATATAGTTTTCCTATCAAAGAAATCACACAAAGAAAGTTACGTTTTGAATAAACTTGCCGATAGAAGATACGATGTCAGCGATAGCCGATTCCTTACTGAACTTGATCCGTTTTGCTGGCTGTTCCATCGTATCATCTCGGTATTTCGCGGCGCCCCCGGCTACCGCGTGTCTGTTGACATTCGTGCGTCTGTCAGCTGAGAAAAGGCGCGAAAACGACCATCGCCGGCCGCCATGTTGCACACGATTGGTCAAGCGAGCGCCTGACACAAGTACCGACTCCGATATATCAGAGGTGACGACAGATATATTTTAAACAATAGCAATTATAATTGCGCAGTATGATTTACGAGAGAATACGTTTGTTTCATTGGGAGAAAAAAATTGCTCTTTTGACGAATGTAGTAATTGTCCTTGCTACGTGCAACGTCTCTCTCTCTCTCTTTCTCTCTTTCTATTCGAAAGGTCACATTCCTTTTTCCCTTCCCAATATTGTTTTCACTGGCGAGTTTCACTTGTGCAATCGATGGAATAAAATAATAACAATGAATATTTATCTTTTTCCAAGTTACATCGAATATATGCACGATCCTCGCTTTGCGCGCAGCCTAATGTGCGATGATGTGCGAGCAAGTCAAGAGAGAATATAAATTTTATTATTCGTTACAGTCATATTTCTTCTAAATCGAGATTATTTTGTGCTATTAGAGCAGTTTTTAATATCTTATCGAATAAAGAGAAAATCCGTTTTGGAACATGAAGAGCCATCCAGCGGATTCTTGAACTATCAATCGGTATTACCAGATTGCCTTATCCACGCTAGATGGCGCGTTAATCCAAAAATGTGGACGACGTGATTTTTGTTGGACGCAGCGTAATTACGCTGTGTAGAATTTAATCGCCGGCATATCTCATCTCGCTGCATTACATTTTAATGAGTTTTTTAAAGAAATTGGATTTTAATGACTTTAATCTCAAAATCTCTCCTGTATAAAAATTTCGACATGAAAAAATTATCGCTTAATGTAAGTAATATTTTTAATTGTAGCCAATTCAAAGGTCACGTTCGTTCTTTTTAACGATTTTGTTTTAACAGAATAAAAGATATCATACGTAAGCTTTAGAATTTAAAATAGCAAAAGTCCGCGTTTAATTCTCGTTTTTGCGACTTCTTCATTCTGCCATCATACAAAAAGTATATAACTCGCGCTGTACAATGTCGGGTTTAAATTACTACCCTCTATCGCAAGGTTATCCCCAATTATTTATAGCATCTCTGAAATTCCACGGAAGCCGAAGATCGTGTTGATCGGCATGGATGGTTAAATGGCAATTTTGTAATTAGAGGCTTTACAACCGATCCCCGCGCTGCTCGCGCTGATTACAGGCTTGAATTTCGGGTATTTTTACCACGCATAATTGATTCGCGCTCGTGATTCAACGATAAGGACGCACGGACGAGCCGCGTTTCTTCATTACGATTACATCGCGCGGCCCGCGCACTCCCGACTACAATGGGACGCCGGATCTCTATGAGAATCAGAATTAATCACACTCGCGTACTCGCGGGGCCCGATCCGCCCGGCGGGAATGATCGTTATCTCGTGCCCCGGAATGAGTCCTTGCTCGTTAGGAGAAAAATCGGAATTGCTGCTCGGTGCTTCGGGGCCGATTACATTAGAAAAATAAGCCTCGACACGCTATATTCGATAATTCCTATGCCAGACTATTAATATCAGTAATTAAATATTATCAGCTGCCTACTCGCCTCTTGTTTTTTTTCCCTCCGCGATGTGTATGTATCTGCGCGCGAGTTAAGATTTTCAATACATTTGCATTCGCTAACAATAACATACGCGCGTACACATATTTATACGCGTGTATGCAATATCGCCGCCTCATCTCGAATGCCGCCTTCGAACAAATTCGGGCGACTTGGAACTTGACGGTTGAGATTTGCCGCGATACCCGCGATTAATCATCGGGGTTCCCTGATATACACACTTAAAGGTTCCTGGCGAAAGGGGCAGAGAGAAACGGTAGCCGACTCGGCCGGTCGGCCCCAACCGGCCATCCGTACTGCGGCGCCATTTTTTTGCGCCATCCGTTATAATTGCCGGGGCCTTGTCACTTTTGCCGTGGCGCGGGCCCCGGGCCCCGCAGTGAGGTACCCGGTGTGTGCGTTGCCCGTGCCCCCGCTCTTTCTCTCTCTCTCTCTCTCTCTCTCTCTCTCGTGCACCGCCGGCGCGGCTTCCTCAAAGGACGCGAAGGGTACGTTGGGACGCGCAACGAGCGGAGGACCCAGGATCAAGATGCACAATGTCGACTGTCCTCGCGACCGCGTGGTCTTCTTTTCGTCTCGTCGAATCGCGTCAAACCAAACGCCGACGTTATATTTTTCACTTCCCTCGGTCAAGGTGCCCAAACGTAGGCTAGCGTTTTGTCGACAAATGTCCTATGACGTGCTCCGTAATTTGACCTTTTGCGATACTTATGTAATGTTAATCCTTGGGTGCGGAGTGGTTCGAGATTAAATTACGGACGACACAAGACTCGCAATGACGAATGCTGCGGATGGGATACTTTTTTGCGTAAAAAGGATGAAGACAATCGTCAAATACATATATGCGTTCGTAGTCCATGCCGATAATAATTATCAGATGCGTACGTGTGCTTATTTAAAAAGTTAATCGTCTAAGAATCTTTGAAAGAAGTATATAAATTAATATGTTAATAACATATTAATTTAATAACATAATACACTAAAAAAATTTTTTTTGGTTAAACCGGACGAATCATAAAATCTTGTAGGATTGATCAAATATTCTAGTTATTATAATAGACATTTTTTTTCTTTATAAAGTATTGAATTCTATTTATAATAACCAGTATTTCTATAATTTTAATATATACAATAAGTAGATATTGATATTCAATCGTCGACAGAGTCTCTCGCAACTTCGGAGCTTCAACAGTGCTCTCGTCGTGCTCTCGCGGGACGGGTAGCGCTTAAAATTCAAAGGCGATCGGCCGGCCAGTGCCGGCAAAAACTCGTGCCTCGCCTGCGTATTTTACGCCACTTTCTTGCGTGTACGCACGCGTGTAGGTATCTCCCTTCTCTCTCTCTCTCTTCTTCCCTCCCTCCCCCTCTTTCTCCCGCTCTCGACCTCTCCTCAAGGACTGCTGCCGCATGGTCCAGCGACAGAGAAGAAGCCCGGCAAGGAGAAAAGCCCGACGGTCGTAACACGGTAGCTCGCGCAACACGGCGGTGGGCTTAAATCATATTAAAGCACGTCCAGGGCATCTCGCGGGCTATAAGCCCGGATTACGAACGCCGCTCGTTCGCTACGCGAGAAATTCCACAAAGTAACCCGATCACGTTACCTAGGGGATCAATCGATGAAAGAGACGATTGAGGAACGGTGAAAGGATTGATAGACGCCCATAATATTTTTCGTCAGATGCTTGCCATTATTACTGGAACATTATCACGCTATAGACTCTGTCCACATGACTGGAAATTATTAACAATAAGCCTGGTCTATAGTCAGCTCGGTAAATACCTCAAGTCAAAGGCGAGTATGTAAAGTTAAATTAAAAATCTCGTCTCTGGCGACCCATCATTTATGTGAATTTCGAAAGCTCGATGAATCTTGCACGAGGAGGGATCTATCGAAAACATTGAGCAAGCTAATCAGCTAAGAACACTATAATCAGTTCCTCGACGGACAATCATTATCATTATCTTGGAAATAAAAAGAAGGTATCGCGCCATCGAGGATACACATTCGCTTTCTTTCTGCTTGATTCGACGCCTTAATTGGAGCGGCAAGAGCAGTCCGTATCGAAAAAGACTGTAATCGGCAACTATTTTTCTGCCTAAAAAGCGATACCTGCGTTTCCGCAATTCGCCCGATGATGCGCGTCCCTCGAAAAAAGAAGTAAGGGAAGAGCGTTCGCTTTGGCGTTTCGTGAAAGACGTGATAGCACGTTACGCCCGTGGATTATGGTAGCGAGATAAATCGCTCGGCATAAATATAACGGCAGAAATGAGGCTCGTACCGATTCCTTTTTTTTTTCACGCGTGGTGTAAAAAGTTGCCTTCGCCGAAATTACACCGGTATCGGCTCCCGGTTACCAACGTACAGAAGCATCTATCGATGAACGAAGGAATCGGGTGGGCCGGGGAGGAGCAGGGAGGCGTAAGATGAAAGACGGAACGTACGAGATAAAGTGGTCTTGTGAAACGTTACGAAACAACGTGGGCAGCACCGGTAGAAAATGGCATGGGCCGCGACTGTCCGAGACCAGGTGGAACGTGTTTGTACAAGATACGGACTGATAAGCCATCACCGAGGCTCAACGAGAGGGTTCGAGTACGGCTCCGGTCACCGGTTAAAGCCCATCGGGGAAAGTGCATTTATTACACGGATGGTTGAAAAGATTCATGATTCTCTTGAAAAAAATGTTTTTTTTCTCCGCTTAAACTGTAATCGATTTTCCATCAGCGTTAAAAAGTTATTATTTTTCTTTTTTTTAATTTTGTTCAAAAAATACCGGTGTAGCTTTTTCTTCAAACAAAGATAAGACGTGCATCTTTATTTTACTATTCTGAAGTCATCGTTAAATTACGATAACATTTGAAATCCCCACCGTTCAACTGATTGTGAGATTTCTACTACAATTCTAAGCAAATCTATGAATCAATCGTAAAATCGTAAAGTCGTAGCTTACGAAGCGATCGTAAAAAGCTGAGCATAAAGTATGACATACAGTACGCATAAAATTGAAGATCTACTCATAAGTTCTTATGAATCTTACGAAAACAGGTTACGAGTTTTACGATTTTATTTAGAATTGCAGCATTAATAGTGCCAGATTCTATCCGACAAGCAAACGTTAAGATTTAAATCTAATTTACAACTTTACGAGCACGATTTTATCACGTGTACAAGTTTATTCGAAAATTAAATATTCATGCGGAAAAGACTGATGCAACGTACAACAGATTCCGATACATGTGTCAAGAAAGAACTTAAGCCCTTATGATTCGTTTCACTCATCAATCAAATAAATCGTGAATCGTAATGAGAAGAATGTGTTTTATATCGTGAAAATTGCGTATCGTCATTGTAAGAAATAATCGACGATTGTTCGCACAAGATAAGAAAAAATATTTAAAGCAGTTCCATATATGTAGACGAGCAAATCAGAATTAGAGCAAATTGCGCTGCAGGATGCATAATGAACATCTCGAGATGGAACAAGAAATGAAGAATGAGAGACACGAGTGGAGTAGTACAACAGGAGCAAATCGATCATTTAGGAATTCGAAGCGGATTACTGTTGGAGTAATAATAACGACCGCAACGCTGTGTGTGCGTGTGTGCAGGCGTGCGTACGCACGACGCACGCGTGTGTGCCGAGACGATGACCGCGTGTGATGACTTCTGAACTACGCGGTCCATTTTTCCTCGGTACAGACGCGCGAGAAAGTCAGCGTGAACGAAGAAATGAATTCTCTTCACGAAAAGAATATTAAAATTGAATCAAGAAATATCATAAAATAAAAACTTATAGGTACAATGTATAAAAATAACAAAAAAAAGCTTTTCAAGGAGAGCTTTTTTTGATATTTTTACCAACTTTTGTACAAGATAGAAATATTTGTTTTATTAGAAAAAGATATCTGATATGTACTTAAATCATTTTTTTTCATTTACGTGAAATTAATTTATTCATGGCGCGTCAAAATTTGAGACATGAGTAGTTGAGTAGGGTGTAGAAAATCTCATGTTAATTATTCATAAAAGATCATAAAAAAGTAAAAATTTTTTAAATCAATTTTTTATTATCAGTTATTATTATACATTTATAAACGGGATAATCGAGTTTTATATAGTCTATATAACTTATAGTTTTTGAAAGGTATTAAAGAAGGCAGCATTAGAATTGAAAAATTTTAGATACAGAAATAAAAATAAAGTCTCTAGAGTGTATGTACACTTCACGCGCGCAACGAAGGATTAATATCGTTGCGTAGAGGTTTTGTACTCTGCGACAAGAGACACGGAAGAAGACACAATATAGCGAGAATAGAAAAGAAAAACGGTCCCCGAACCGTTGGACTGCGTAAAAATTGAGAAAAGGCGTAAAAGCGGTGGCAGCGTGGAGAAGTACCTGCATGCCGCGAGAAGAGTGGAACAAAGAAACCTGCTGTTTACGAACTTACCCGCGCCTCGTACGCACCAGCTGTAAATTACCACGTGTCCGAGCGTAATACTTGCTTTTACTATTCCCAAGACGGGGCAGAGTGCTTGGGATCTTCGGCTTCATCGTGCGAGAACGATCATGGATACGCTTGGAAATGGCGTAATCGAATACGTCTGGAGAGTAAATCGGGAAACGAACGAGACGCAGCCACATTCTGAAAATCGACGCTCGCACGGCGGATGCATTAAAGTGGATCTTATCGAGGGATTTATTCGAATTTTTAAAAGGGAAAAACGAGTTGCATGCGATTTAAGTTTGACTGGAAATTTTATCACGCATTTTTCATGCATTCTCTAATAAATAAAAATCTATTAATATGCGAATTTCTCGGGACTTTATATAATATACAACTTGGAGCTCCCATGGGACAATCTATTCTCGCATTTCCCTTAGCACAATGCATTGGCTACATTGATTATATTCGGAATTGGCTGAGATTTCTCAAAGTAAAGTCAATATTTTGTATAAGATAAATGCAAATGTACTACTGAGGTTGCACGTTACTTTTATAATATTATATAATATTAGCTTTTCATTACTATGTTACTAAAGTGTCTTCGCTCTTTAGTCCGCGTGTCCGAGCGGAAAGAGCGTACGCGCGCGTGTCCAAGCGTGCTCCGGCGTCACCGCGATCATTCCTCCTTTATTCGCAATCGGCGAGCGCTCCGTGTGCGTCGAGGCCTCTATTCGACGAGACTACCGTTCATTACAGCTTCGTTACCGAGTTTCTTGCTTTCTCTCTTTTTCTTTCTCCAGCTGTCCGGCCGTGGTATTATGTGCCGGCACCGATGACATTAATGATCTTCGCAGAATAGCGAGTGTATGCCGCGCGCATTGTGCCGCTCTATGGAAAGCCGACGCGTTCGCGGGATACTCGATAAGTGGCCGTTCACCAAGGAGATCGCCAACGCTGCTCGTCCTTCCTTTTTGTTCCGCCTTCGCGTTTCTACGAGTCCCTCTTACAGCTTCATTGAATCTCATCGTTTCACCGCGCGTTGCTCTTCGTATCTCAGCAAGAGAGCCTCGCGGTGTCTGTTTAGAGTAGTAACCGCTCATCCACGTGCACATCGAATCTCGTGACACGCGAAGCAGCGATATGAGCAATACTCTATCGAGTGTAATATGCTTTCATGGGAAGAAAGGGAGAGTCGACTCGGAGTTTCCTCGGGAGAACAAGAAGGCATTCCTACGAAGAAAGAATTGAAGTATCAAAGAAACGAGTGTGTTATTTCCAAATGGAGATGAGAAATATTAATCTTGCGTATTCAACGGGCCAGCTTTGCCGCATACCTCGCCGTGAATCACGTTTCAACATGTCTCAGTAATATTATCGCGCGTTAAGTCACGCAGACCTCGTTTCTTTCTCCCGCATATATGGCGCAATAATATCACGGATATATCTTTTCGAATATAATTAGCGTATCCGGAGCGACGCGTCTCACGGCGAGGCGAATTTTACAAGCCGCGCGGCATTTTTTTTCCGTCAACGTTAAATCGATACAAAGGAGAGGAAGAAAGAGGAAGAGAGAGAGAGAGGAAAAAGGGCGTCAACAACGAAGGGTGGCAAGATCGGGGCGGGGAAAGGCTTCAAGACGAGAATGATCCAAGAGATCGCGAGTTTTGTGGATCCGGATCCGACGGTCGAATTCGATCCTGCATCTCGCGTGTCGAGACACGCTTTGCTCAAGTGTGCCTCTCTTCTCTCTCTTTCTCAAGTTTCTCTCTTCGTTGGAGGAGAGAGAACCCAACAGCTCTCTCTCTCTTTCTCTCTTTCTCTCCGCTCATAATATCTCTCTCTCTTATTCTCTCTCGCATACGACTCACCATCGTTCTCGTTCACTCGACCAAAACAAAAGCAGCAACTGGACCAGCTTGGAGCGAGAAGCGAAGGGCAGGCAAGAAGGAGGAGAGAGAGAAAAAGAAGGAACGAATCTCGGGGCAAAGAGGAACCGAGCGTTGCCGGAGGGACAAAGAGAGAAGTGGAGGACGGAGTAAAGGAGCAAGGGGGAGGAGGAAGAAGAGGAGGAGGACGCAGCAAAAGAAAAAGGAAGAGCAACGCGAGGAGCAACAAAAGTAGCCGTGACGCTGTACAAAGCGAGCAAACTGAACGAGAGGGGCCCGAAGGGGAAAAAGACGAAGAGATCGGCCCTTCGGGGCGATGCAGAAGGGAATGGGGGAGTGCACGAAGAAGAGGCGAGGATGGATGGAAGGAGGAGATGGCAGGGATGTAAGCTGGAGGCTGTCGTACCTTGTCGTACCACCGTCCGCGTTTCGTATTCACAGCCAAGCTTCGCGGAAATTGATGGACAGCTTGCATGCAAAAATCGATCGTACAGCAAAATGGAACTCCAGGAATAATCCTGGAAGAATCGAAAGTTAGGCAAATGTGTTTTTTCCAAAAATATTCCAAAATGTCAATCAAACATAGAGGAATATTGATAATCTCTATAGTAGATAATATTTATAAAGTCTACAATTTACGATACCATTAGACGTGATTAGCAAATATTGATATTGTTCGATATCATGGTATCGTACGATATCGCCTCTCATGTTGTGCTCTCTGTTTGCGGTTTTCGCGTGGCACAAAGACTTCCTTCGCGAACGTCACGTTCGTCATTGAGTAGCTTCGAGGAATTCTCGATGAATCTTCGTGCCGCTGCTGCAGCGAACATGTTCAAACGCGTCTTTCGACAAAGAGGAGAGACGCGTTTCGCAACAAAGATGTCCCAATCGGAAGTAAAAGAATAGCCGCGTAATTGATTTCACAGAACTTGAATCTGGGTTAAATCCGCGAGGCCGAAGAACACATGTTTATTTCGACGGGGAATCGACACACATCCCGTTCGAAAGAACAGTTTTTAACGGAAGACTCGCTTGAATAGTAATTTTTTTTCAATGTGGCATGATAATACCACAAATCTCATTAATATAAAAATTTTTGCGTCATCTCTAGGAAAGTGCAAGCGATAATAAATCAAAGCGGTTAAAAGTAAGTTTTCCGTAAAATAAAAGAAAATAATGTAGAGAATCTAATTGATGACTCTTTCTTTCTCTCTCTCTAGAAAGGCGAACACGTATTAATCACAACTTGCATCCGTCATTTGCGCTTCCGCTTATTACTGCTGCTGCTGCGGTAGCTTCTGTAACACGATCGCGTCCATAGGATGCTCTTCATGTTCAACTCTTTTATACTTTTTTGCCCTGGCAGTTGCCATCGATAATTACAAGGACGATTTCGCATCACATAAAAAATTTGCTTCAAATGCAAATCAAATGCAAATCAAATGCAAATCCAAATCTTAAATTAAAAACAATTTGGTGCTCTATCCATGTTGTTCTTATAATAATGAAATCTAAAAATAAACACGTCATGTGTTTTTCGGTCTCGTTTATTTAATCTAGATTCAAGTTCTATGAAATTAATTACGTAAATTTTTTTTTATTTCCGATTGGGGCATCTTTGTTGTGAAACGCGTCTCTCTTTTTTTTCAAAAGTCGCACTTGAAAGTATATGTAAATAAATATTTTACCTCTATTTATTGATGTATTTATTCAATGAAATTATTAGCATATAACGATAGACCGAACGTGATACAAGAGAACGAAAGCAGCGATCTTTGCTCATCGTGGATCGATACGTCCCTGGAGCAGCGAAGAGCAGGCGAGAGGCGAAGAGAGGGAAGAAGAGAGGAAGAAAAAAAAAGCAGAACTGGCAAAAGAGGCAAAACCGCGCACGTTGCGTTACTCTCTTCCTCTCGCTCGTATCTTATCCCCGTCCGTCCTACTCTTCTCATCGTATGCTGTGCCTCGGCGTCGTCTCTACTGCACGATGTAGTAATGTACAGTATGGCAAGACATAGTACGATAACGCGTGCAATTTCCTCGCGCGCCAGTGTATGAGTGAATTCGTAGCAACGGGTCGAAGCACTTTGCAGCATCTTCCCGGAACTTAGATCTCCCACGATCCTGCTGCAAAGCCCCTCATACTTTTCTCACTCACCAAAGCCACGTAAGCGTGACAAAACGTCATCGTTTCTCGTTTTCTTTACCTTACTCAAGAAGAGAGAGAAAAAGGATGTGGCTCCCGTTACTTTAATTCACTACGAAATATGTAAACGAACCCGGAGTAGCAGAACAACGAATAAATCTCGAAGAGTATCGGAGATATCTGAAAAATGCTAAGTTGTTTTGCAAATGACCCGGCACCTCGATCAATCCCGTCACCGTGGCGTCGGCGTATCCTGCCGCGTGTTTCGCCACGGCGTCCTCCGACGTGGCGTAGGTATACAGCGATGCGCCGAATAAACCTGATAACCAACGAACGCCGAGGTTCCTATCTAGCGAGAACCGAGCCTGCTTTGTCGACGCGCGCATTTGCTAATCTGTGGCAATCTATGAGCTGTCATCTGCAAACACGCCGATTCTCCATTCGCTGGACATTTGCGTTAATCAAAGTTCCATTAGGAAAAATATCGCGATCGTTCAACCGGACAAGCAATTTTTTATTTAGCTGATTCGTTGAAGATTTATCAGACGCATCGCGCCATCATTTGCGTTAATGACTTTAAGCAGAGTTGTACACTGAAAAAAGATTTTGGTTAAAAAGACGAATCAGAAAATCTTGTAGGATTAATTAAATATTCAGGTTATTATAATAAAAATTCTGGTTATTATAATGGAACTCAATACTTTATAACTTGTAATAACCAGAATAATTGATCAATTCTACAAGATTTTTCTGATTCGTCCGTTTTTAGTCAAAAATTTTTTTTCAGTGTAAAAAACAATAGTTCAGCTATACCCAGATGCAAATCGTGGTGCAAACGAAAAAACGATAATTTCTTACATAATAAATCAAAGTTGTAAAAAAATTAATTATTTCCATAAAAATGACGTCTGTTATAATGATTCAATTATTTGATCGCGTTTCGCCAATATCGGACTCGGTTAGCTCTTTCTTTATCTGATATAATCGTTTCGTGATAATTCTCTGTAATCCAAATAATAATAACAGCAAATTTATTTTCCATAACAGAAGATAGTTTTGCCACGTATCGCGAAGATTTATTTCATAATCCAGCGTAGCTTGGCTGGGTAGCTCCCCTTTATTCCTTCACCCGTAGGTAATATGAAATATGGTAATTGGCGTCACCGTAGGGATCGAAACGGTTGATTTAAATTGCCTAATTGTAAGTTCCTCCCGTTCCACGTCTTCTGGGCAGAGTTGATCGGTAGTTGTGTTCTCCGCAGTAGCAACCGCACGTAATAGCATTCGGAAGACATGGGCAAAAAGAAGGGGAGGAATAGAAGGGGAGTAAAAAAAGACATAGAAAGAGAGAGAGAGGGCAAAGAAAAGAAAAAATATGAAAGAAAAAAAGACGCGTGAGAGGGGAGGGGAACGCGCGAGAGGCTTATGACTTGAAGAAGAGAAGGAGAGAGGTGAAGCGAAGAGGGACATCGAGAGAGATTAAAATCGAAAGCGAATCTTTTCTCCTGCTGTTCCAGACGGCATCGTCGTCCCTCTGACTGATTCATAATCTATTCATCGTATTTACTATAAAACGAAAGAATTTTACAAAAATAACTCAGCCTTCCGAAAGTAGGAATTATACCCCATTCCATCTCGTTAGTACAAGCCGATTAATCATTCGCACGTAAAACGCAATAAAAATGTTTTCGCAAATTTCTCCGCGCGTGACGAATAATTCTCGTATATCTCGAATGATTAAACTTAAATATTAATGCGCACATGGTCCTGAGTCACAATCCGTAACTCAACCTTTCTGTCCGCGAAACAGAATCTCCCCGGAGCTTATCTGAAACTTTATAGCGCGGTAGCGAGTGAAAAATGTTTTCAAGCGCCGTTCAAGATATTACTTAATTCGCTTCACATTTCGTCCGCGCGTAGGAGATATCCCGCTTTTAAAATAATGCACGGTCATAAAGGATTAAGGCTTTATGGAGCCGAGTCGAGAGATTAGTTCTAGGTCCTGGGAGGATTTAATCGCCCGGAGGGAGGGCCTCGTGGCGATTTTTCTCACACGCACGAGGCCCGCACACTTTCGGGGCCGCGATCGTGCACGAACCCCGGCAATCGCTGCGCGAATCGTTGCACGGGATGATTTGACGTAATCGCTTCTCGCCGCGAAAGGATTCGTGGCTACCGCAGCACGCTTATATCCTGCCACCGTCGTCCCGGTCCCGTCTCTCGGGATCCGCCCGTTCTTTTACTTTATTTCCCCCTCCCCCCTTCCCGTATGCTTTCTCCTGAGCGTCCGTCCTCGCATTCGGCCCGCCACCGCGCCGGTTCGCCCCCGAGGTCACTCACGTTGCTCGCTTTTTCGACTCACGTCGTTCGCGCCTCCGCATCTATAAAAATATGTTTTGCTGGACGAAGATATTTTCTACCTTAAGAAATGTTCCGACTAGAAACTTCAGACGTTTTCTTCTGGACAAACTTCTTTACTTTCGATACAAAAGTTCTATGTAATGCGAATTTTTCAATTTACACACAGTAGTGGCAAAAATAATAAGTGAGAGCAGCAGAAAAATTATCAATTTTTAAATACTAAAGATGGAAAAATGAATCAGATTCAGACGACAAATTTAGATTTGATATTGCATTTTTATATCATTATCGTTTACTGAAAAATATTGATTTTTGTGTACTTGCGTTATAGTATTATACTATTAAAAAAAGTATAGTCTTTTCCAGAAATGATCTTTTCTTGCCGACTACCTATTATTTTTGCCACCATTGTACATTGCTTTTGCATACATCGTATATAATTTTATAATGTGAGAAATTTATATAAGTCAAATAATTTTTATTTGTAATATTAAAATATGTATTATCACTTGGCAACGGTTCGATGCATGTTACTTAAAATATCCTCTTTTTCTTGAAACAACTAACGAAGCATTCCGCATCGGTTACACTTCGCAAATGTATTCAGCATATGTGTATCTGTTTTCTCTTAAAGCGTCATCAATATCGTATTTGGCACGAAAAAGAAGGCAATAACGTGTTCGCGATGGGATTTTGTAAGGACCTAACGTATTACTCTTATCAACCTGACTCTTCGCTCATCCATAATTTTATAGGTTCCCGCACTCGCGTATTCGCGTGTTCTCCAAATAAAACTGCGTACGCGCGCGGCTTAAACGGCCGCTAAAGTCAAAGGAGCATGCCCGTTCGATTCAATTCGCCGTATCCTGGAAAGATTCCCCGCTACCGTCGTAAAATCCTCGGGGACGTTTTAACAACGCGGTCGTACAAGAGACGAGAGATCTCTAGCGTCTCGGATTTGTGATTTACACGTCGTAAAGGACGCGGGCAAGACCATGCGAGCTTGTGCGTGCGTACGCACGGGCTACCTCTCTCTCCTTTCTTTCACTCTCTCTCTCTTTATCACACGCGCGAGACACGCATATTTACGTATATACGTGTCGAGTGTCGTATAAGGCACAATAATAATCCTGTGCCAGAGCCGGCACAGTCAGTCGTAAGCGAGCAGTATATTGGAATGGTTGACACTATACACACACATATCTCTCGCAGAAAGGTCAGAAAGTTCGCGTGGAGTATCTGGAGTCTATGCGAGTCGTTCGCTTCGTTTTCGCGGAGAAAACTCACGGACACATTCAATCAAATTTATTTGATTTTAACAATAAATTTGATTCATTAAATTGGATAAATTATTAAATTACACAAATTATGTAAGCTTCGGGTAACAAAATGTTGATGACAAGATCGTTCCTCACTAGAGAACAAATGAAAACTAGAAAATATATTCTGATCGTTCGGATGATTTTGAGAGAAATATAAAAACAGGAGGTGCGAGAGTCTTTTCAGCTACGTATAAAAAAATCAGTAGAAAAAAATCAGCAAAGAAATCAGTTGAATTGAAGAAGTTTAAAGTTCATATTTAAATCAGAGGCTTATATAACGAACTGCGCAGTAAAATTATAAAATCGTTTGTACCCTCCGCTGTCAGTCAAATCGACCCGTTAAATCGATTATATCGCTTGACAACATCTGAGATAGGAAATAGCGACGTATTTGGGCGAAGGATCTCCGATAAATAATATAGAATTTGAAGGCACATCTAAAAGAGGGGAGAAAGAGGACGAAAACTCTTTCTCTTCCCCCCCCCCTCCCCCCGCGCACACTCGCGCTCGAATCGTATACCAGAGATTTATTGGCGTACGGATTTGCATTTTAAATATGCGAAGTGGTACGGGACGTTAAGCTGCCCGAAAAGAATATTCCGCCCCCATCGCTGCCACTATTATCTCTCTCTCGTGAATATTCTTTACTTTTCAAAGACGGATGTTGCATACGCCCTTTGCGCGAAATAAAGATTCCAGGACTGTAATAATTTATTGTCGCGTTAATAGAAGTTTTAAGTGATGAATAATTTACTCGGAAAATATCTTTCGCCTAAATGAATTTTATTTAAAATCTTTAGAAAAAAGATTTTAAAATTTGTATGGATTGTTTGTAATTTTTAAATAAATCATTTCACGATCCATCCATATAACAAGAAAATAATTTCTACAGGATTTAAATTATTATTATATAAGAAAACGTTATTTTCCAAAACAAATATTATTTCTGCGTCATACCTAGACATTTATAATAATCTCCAAAAAATTCCGATATTTTGATAGGAAAATGCGTATAAATTATTTTTGGAAGATAACTGGAAGATATAATAATAACTGGAAGAATTTTAGAACGTCGATAATCTTATTAATAATTCATATCTAGTTTCAGCTTATTAATGCTGTTGACATCAATAGAAAAAAGTTGATAAAAAAGAAATGATAATCCTACATGTGATGAAACACATAATACTTGAAACAGATGTCTCATACGAAGAGTGCGATTATCAGATAAGCGACGTACTTTCCAAAGAATAGCTTGTTTTTTTTTTAGAATTCTTATTAATCGTATAAGGTGTGGAGAATCATTAAGAAAGAAAAGACAAGAGAGATTAAAGATTAAATGTATATTAATTTTTTTTCCTTTTTTCTTTGTTATCGTTTATATTTTAACCTTTTCTTTCTTCTCTTGAGATCGTAGCTTTTTTCTAGTCTCTCGCATGGATCATCAATAATAATTCGCACGGCAGCGTGAATATGAAAATAGATGGAGAGAATCTCCTTCCCACAAAACAAACACGCAAAGATACTCTAATATTATTCAGATATTATCGAGATTACTGTCTTTATGACACAACCGTTTTAATATATTACATTTCTATCACGAACGAGAACGATATGATTTTCTCAATTAAGTAAACAATAAATGAATAAAAAAATTCTTTTGTTATACATATATGTATATCATTTTCGAAGAAAAAAAAATTTATTTCTGAAGCATGAAATCTTTTAACTGATTTAGTAATATGTAGTTTCTCTAAACATCTTGTAATATCTTGTTCCAACTTAAATTTAACACATTGACTACAAATTACAAGAACACTTTTTGTAAACTGCGGTTTTTTGCATAAATTATTCGATATAAGTAGGCTCGTAAAAATTACAGATAAATAGTTGACGTCTCGGATGAGAACAAATAATAAATTTGACATAATTGTGAACGGATTATTTATTTCTCAAAAATAAAACTTGAAATAAATATGTCAATTTTTATTAAAAATTATCAATTAACTTGATAAGTTAATGACTTTTTGTGTTTTTTGGACTCAAAGACGTACGATGACAAATGTGGAAAGAAAGAAAGGGAAAGGATATAATTAATATTTTTATTAATATCTCAATAAAAAAAAGTCACGTCGTTCAAACTGCGCGAAATCAGACTTGACCGAATTAAAGTCGCAAGATCGCTGCACGTTTTCTTTCTTTCCCTTCTATTTCTTTTTCTCCGTCCCAGACAAATTTCACGTATAGACAAGCATCGATTACGAAACTAACAACAGGCGATCGTTTCGATCTGCCAATCGTACGTCACGCGATCGGAATTAACATGTTCCGATTCGAATTCGAGTATCTCGCGCGGTTCGGAAATTCTGTATCGCGCGGCCGCGTGAAGTTAGCCACGTCCGTCACGTAATCGGGTTCACCTTTCAGTCGAATCGCGCAACGCCGCATCGGTGCGCGATCAAATTCCGCGTCCGTCGCGTTTGCCTCGGAACGAATCTCCCATAAAAGTGTGTCGGAAGTGTCAAATCCGTCGCCTCCGCGCCGCTGATCGTCGAGCGCGATCGCGCGATTGGCTCGCACGCTGCGACACTCGATAATCATGCGAACTCGAGTCCCGTCGGCGCATTGTTGTCCCGTGAAAAGCCCAACTCGCGTATCCCGGCGTTCGACGGGCGATATCGAGAGTGTCATCTGAAATCGAAAAACTATGGCAGCGACAGGGAACGTCGAGAGGGGAGCGTGGCTCCCGAGAGGACTGACGTCTCGGATCATCACAGATGATCGACACAGGTGATCCCACCTGCTTCACGCGACATTTGCATAACGCATGTCCGCCATGATGGTGCTTTACTTTTCGAATTTCCGTGTCGCGAGAAGTCGGCGACGAATACATGTTTCCCGTCGCGTCGGTTCGTACAGCCGCGTTTTTTTTCCACGACGTCGATCGCGTCCCGCCGGATTTATTCATAAAATTGTTCGTGTCGGGGAGTGCTGAATAAATTTACAGGCCATTATTTTAATCGGTTCGATCGCGCGCGGCTCTTTCGAAAAATCGATCGAAATAATTTATTAACAGGTGCGCGATCGAGTGAGAGTGTATCGAAAAGTGTATCGTGTGTAAGTGTTAAAAGACATCGAGGAGTATCGTGAAGTCGGATGCTGTGGCCGGATCAATTAAGAAAGGAAAATGTTGCTCGTCCAGAGTGCTTGCGTAAGCAATTACTTTTTAATTCTTAATTCTTTTTTTGCACGCTTGGAACTTGCCGCCGATGTAAGAGCCAAAAATACTTCTGTCTCAAAGAAAAGAATATTTTAGTAACATTCTAAGAACGTTGTAGAAATTTTATCTTTCAATTTTCTATTCTGATATAAATAAAGTGTCTTTAAATGTATTCAAGATTGAAAAGAAAAGAGAAACAAAAGTTTTGACTCTAGACCCGGTGTGCAATTTTTGGGAAGCTTTAATTTTCGGAAACCATTTTAAAATTGTCTTATGAATAAAAGACAATGAAGGTTTACATTATTATCATAATTCCTACGAAATATATAACGCAGACTGCCAAATCATTAAACAAATTGAAAACACGTTCATGATCTCTTAATAACGACAAAAATATAACCGCGACAAATTCTGAATTAGATAATATTAATTCGGCGAATAGCGAGTAGATATATGTATGTACCTACATTTCGAGAAAGTAAGATGTTTCAAAGAACCCTATCCGAGGCTGGTTGGCTCGCAAATGTTTACGGAATTTGTTCGAGTTCGCCGAATTGTTTTGTTCGGACCCTCGGCTCGTGTCGTACCTATCGCGACAATACGACGCAGAGTGCTTGCGTACGTGTATATGTGTAAACCGGGAGAAGGTGTCAATACGAGTCAATACGAGTCAATACGAGACAATATGAGTGCTCTTGTGCGCGTAAGTCGGTGGAGAGCTGCCGGTAAGAAACACGCAACATGTAAGCCTTTCGGAAGCTCAGCTGATCAATTCTTTTTTGTAAATCTCTTCACTTCAGCATTAAAGCGTACGATTAATTTATCTTAATCAATCTTTTCTGCTTTTTATTTTATAGAATTGATTGATTTGACTTTTGAAAGGTTTGTATCAAGATTATTGGGGTGGGCGATCCCTTAAATTTAAACTATATACGAGAAGAACGGTTTCGCTGAAGTATTTAAAAATTTAGATAGATACAAGTCTGAGAAGAATTGTGCTGAATCAGCTAAGTAATTTTATTTGACGCACAAGCTAATTGTTAAAACATCACTTTTTGCGGTATTATAATCATGCTTGAGCATCCTACATAATTATTTTTAAATCTGTATCTGCCGTAATTTTGATTCATTAAACATTATAGAAAAAAATAGTTCAGAAATTTTCAACTCAATTTTTTAAGAAATAACGCTATGTAATTAGTGGACAGTCTTTAAGAAATATGTATTCTTCTCATGATACACGAAAGTTTGCTGAATATCAAGATTTCTTAAAGATTGTCCGTTAATTACATAGCGTTTTTAAAGAAACACCTTGCATAAAATTAATAAAATAAAAATCAAGTCAGAACTAAGAAAAAGCATAATATATATAACTATAACAGATTCTAAAAGAATACCATGCAGATATTTCAATATCAAATGTTTGTCTAAATCTGATGTATTTCGAGCGATAACAACGAATAAATAATATATAAACAACGAATAGATAAACGATAATAGATAAACAGAATTCAATAAATAGTAAATTATATATTCGAAGTCTGAAGAAAATGTCTAAACTAGTAGATTACGATACAATCACTGAATGTTCGTTGGACGATCGCGTACAAGAAACGTTCGCGCTTTGGTGGTAGTGATAAATGCGCTTGTTACAAAAATAATCTTGGGCAGAAGAGAAACGATCGCATGCATCGCTAAGATCACGCCGGATCGTGACTAAAAATGACGATGCAGGCCGGCTTCTCTCGCCTACGGCGGATCGGGATCGAAGCACCCAGGTTGATCGGCTGTACTCGTCTTCACGGTCGCCCAGATGCATCGGCCGCGCAAAAATACCTTGTTCGCACGCATTTAGATTAAGGGCTTTTTTCCGAGATTGGCGTGCAAAGAGTCCCGTACGTTGCCGGTGGAATCTTCCTGCTTTCTTCCATCCATTAAGCTGCCAATAATACCAATTATAGTCCTTTTTTTATTTCTTTACAAGGTTTCGCAAAAAGTTTTTTATTTATTTTTAACATGAATAAATATCATTAATGACTCTACATTAAAAAAAAAAGGTTGACTTCAAAATAGAACTTAGAAAATGTACATTAAAGATAGGATAATTAATCATTGGGCGGGTGAAATAAAATTTCAAGAAATTATTCTTTTTTTTTCATTCTTTGTAATCTTACCTAAAGTTATTAATGACATGCGATGATATCGCTAATGACACGAGTGACATTGCGCGATTGTAGATTTACATTACAGATGACTGTAGTCTCGGCCTCGTGCCGAAGGCGGAAGGAGATCGAATCCCATGGGATTATCGTTTCGCATCCGTGTGCACGGTTACACAGATACGTGCGTGTGATTAAAGCGTGCTGCGGGTGCCAATACATCGTCGATGTACCACTTGCGATCGTTATAGCAGATCTAGGGGGGATTGGTGTAATTTACCTCCGTGTTATTACCGTAACCGTATACGATATAAACCAGTCGCGAATTACCATTACACGTTGATAATCTGGTCACTAGTGCAACATGCTTCTTTTATACCATTTCTGAATACAGCATATCGTAATAAATGCATACCGCAACGCGAGATGAATTGATTTCGAGAATAGATAATTTTATAAATATCAAAAGGCACGATAGTGTCTTGCGTCAAGTATACGCGAGACAGACCAAGCCTTTTATACATTTACACGAGACGCCGCATTGAGAGATCCTGCGACTATTGAATCTCAATAACGGCTGAACCGATCAAGTTTTAATAGGTTCATTCGATAGCTTGGGTTTAATTTATATTAGAAAAGTGTTTTTATTTTTCTCGTACGTGTTCTACAAGTGGAGATATTGCTATGCCAAGTTTGAATTGGTAAATTTATTTTTAAGAAACATCGTTATTATCATTGTCGACGTTGTAGGAAAAGTTACGGAGCAACGTAGATTTCAAGTATAGGATATTAGGAAGGATACTAACACCGAGATATTAATTGTTGAGTTAATTAAATAAGTAATGCTATTATAATTGGAATTAAAATTTTTATTTATATTATTATGTAAATTATTAAAGTAATTTTTTTTATTTGTTCAAATCTACTAATGAAATTGACCCTATTCAACAATTACTCCTTTATTAAGCATTATTATTTAAAATTATTTTTTAATTTAATGTTTGTCGTATAAATCCATTTTTATAGTTGGAGCAATTTTTTCATTCCACTCCTTTTGTAGAAAAGATCTTCTTTAAAAAAGCAATTTTCTAACAATATTATTTTTGTAGATAAAATCTTTTTTGGAAAAGTAACTTTTTAATGACATATCGACGTGTATATGTATATTTGGCACTTTTTTAAATCTTTTTTAAAAAGGTAATTTTTTAAAGATAAGTATTACGTTCAAAATGTAATACAATAGCGAATATCATTTTTTTTATTGAATTATTGTTTCATACAAATAAATATTTCCTATAAATCTGTTACAATTAATAGCAATTATTATACAATGTCTGTATCCATTATTTATGAGCAATTATGTTTGTAGCATCAATTTAAAATATTATAACAACTTTAAATAAATTATAGAATAACAAAACAATTTTATGATAATGAATATTATCATAATTTTTAGTGATTTATGTTCGATCGGGGAAAAGTTCTTCATAAGTAAAGTGTTTCAATAAGCTATTGGAAATCAATATCATTTGTTTAGAGACTACCTCTTCAAGTGCCGGCTTAAGATTCTTTATAATCTGTTCTTTATTCGTCTCTACAAAGTGACGAATAATGGTGTTCAATTGATCCGAATTTTCATTCATGTCGTACTGAGCGTTGTAATTTTTTATGTCGATATTTAGCTTTACCTTCGACATGTACGCATATCTTTTGCCACCTTTGGTTATTAAAGCCAAGTCGAAGGATGTATGTGCTTCTGTATGTGCGTCTATATGAACACATAGTTCGGTCATTTGAATGAAATTATATCAGAGGTTGACATAAATTTTTAAATATTTACGTTGTTTTAATAAAAAATCGACTATTTTTTACATACCTGAAGTAAGGTAAAGCGCTCCCTTACGTCTGACAGGTACCAGTAACTGTAAATTGAAATCGTAAGTGGTGTTTCCTCGGATTTGGTCCATTATAAAGTCCACATCAAAATGAAGATTATTAACATCTGCAGTCAAATTAGTTGCTTTGGAATTGCAGAAACCTGTTACTTTCGCATCTCTGACATATAATTTGATATCGGGTGTATCGGAAAGGGTTATTTTTTCAATAATAAATGGATCGAACGACAGAACATCAAATTCCGGTATTCCGTTGCAGATTTTACTCTTCACTATGTTAATGTTGTTCAGAATGCATTGATCAAATTTCGGGTCTCTGCGGCCGCATACGTGAATGTAGGAAGCTGTAAAGAATTTCAATTATTTTTCACAATATAATGTTTTTAATAAAATTGTCAGTAGAATTAATTTATTAAACGTGACAACATTAAAATTATATTTTAAAATAACACTTTTTTATAGTGCAATTATAACAATACGCGCTACTCGAACGCTTTTTGTGTAGGCTTGTAGGATAGCGAATAAATAAGAAATTTTTAATAACGGACAAAGATCAAGTTTGTATATCTACTATCAATATGATAATTAGATAGTCTTTTTTTGTATTTATAATTGCAACTTTGTCGTATTTTCTTTTATTCTCTTGAATTAATTGAATTAATCGAACATCAAGCTTTGTACAAAAGTCGAATTGTTTTGTCGAACAACAACGATAATAATAATAATAATAATAAAACGATGATACTAAAAAAATGATAATAATAAAACGATACAAATATATGTGTACTTGTATATTAAGTATACATTTATTAAACGTGTCGATTTTTATACAAATCGCTCCTCCCTTATATCTAGTTAATCCAACTTCTGATTAATTTTTCCACATTAGTATTAATATTTCCACAATAGATGATTTTTCCAGAAACAATTATTTTATTAATGCAAATTATATAACATAATTTTTAATAAAATAACACGTATATATTCACAGATAGAATATACATAGTATAAAATGAACTTTCTATTTTAATAGACTTGTAACATAAAGTTTACATAAAACACATGGATAGATTGAAAAGTTTCCAACCTGATCATAAAAATAACATTGTTTAAGGCAAGATCAAATTATATTTTATCGTAATATTCTTATAATTTAATATATTTACTCCAATGTTTTTTCAAACCTCTCTTACATTCGGTGAAATGAGATTTATCTAACCAAAAAAATAGTTACAACATTACCAGAATTCGATGAAAATTTCTTCAGATAGACATTTTTCAAATTTGGAAATAGAAAAATTAACGTCAAATCCGGAGAGATACGGTGGATTCCGAAATGTCTCATCGCAAGCAAATACGCTTAATTTTTTCTCTATCTAAATATTCTTACAGAATGACATGTGCACGTTTACAAGAATAACTGTATTAAATTGAAAGGAGACTATGTTAAAAAATAAATTTTATTTTGCCCTTAAAAGTGCTGTTTTTTTTTAATCAGGACGGAAACTTTTCAATCCATGTATATTTGTTTAAAATATATTTGTAAAATTCTATGGCCGAATTTTGAAAGATTTCGATGATTTCAGCTGACATAAATGTTATTTAAATGGAAAGCAATCACAGTATATTTGTACGAGTAAAACTTTTCTGTTTGAGTGATATTGAATAAATCGTGATCATATAATAATAAAAATAAGAATATATCTTATCTTATTTACTTACGTATTTCTGGTGCAGCATACGCAGTTAGAAAAACAAAAGCAAAAATTGTGGCAAACATTTTCCAAGCCGAAATTTTTTTCTTGCAAATTTTATAAAACTATACTATTATATTATATATAACAACTGTATTCCGAACGTGACGAACTGAAGACTAATGTACTGAACTAATCAAGCTTTTATATATATATATATAGGTACTTACACACTCTTTTTCATTCGCATTAAACTATGCATAAACCGGTTTCTCTTTTTCTTTTTCAATCTTTTACAATAATTTATTTAATATTCCTTTTAAAGCACCTATTATGAGCTCATATCAGTATTAGACAAATTTTATGCATAATAAATAATATCAATAACAAATAAAGAAGAAATTATCATAACAAAGATAAATTTTTTTTATACCGGATCGAATAATTTGATATATGTATTTTATTTGAACAAAGATTTATAAAGGTATTAAGAATGATTGACTTTATATCAAATAAGTTTTATGACACTATCTAATTTTGTAAAAAGCGTATATATAACTCGAGTAATCTAGACTATTTCTAATCGAAAATAAAAAATTTATAAAGGAAAAATAATATTCTTCACAGTGGCATTATTTAATTTCTGCTCTACATTTTAATATTTTGAAACCTAATATCTCAATAATCCATTTAAATTATCAGAAAATTAAAGATGTCAAGACCGTAATGATATACATACAATCAAACAAATAAATAAGAAATAAGCCGAAACGATTGAGTTGGGTCTTTGGGCCTAGTGTGTAAATTATTGTGTAAAATATATGTTTTTAATTTCTTAATAAAACTACATGCGTGCGTTAAAACATACTTACAAGGCGACGTGTCTTAAAATCAGATGTTTGATCTCGATTCTTATAAATTCCGATAAATATTGCCATATGCCTCGATGGAATTGGAATGACACTCACAAGAATTGTAGAGAGATTCAGATTTGAATTTTAGCTTACAATTAGGTAATATTTTTCGCAATATATCTTTTATCGTTATAATTTAGGGGATGGAAGAATATTAAGTATTATTATATTTTTAAACGCCGCGGCGATCGGGCGTGATATTCTGATGAAATGCCTCATACATGGATGATACAATGTAGCGAATGTGTTCGCTTTATCGAGTCTTTTACGTATAATCAAGATAATTCACAAATTTCGTCAGTAATGATACTGACAGCGTGCCGGCAGATTAATGGAACGGTATGAAATTTATCGATAATATTCATGAAACATGGGAAGAACTTCGATCCTTCCGGGAAACTGTCGTTTTTCATGCGCATATGATAATTTTGAGAAGGCATCGCGCGGCGCTTCATATAAATTTGAGAGACTAATCGGGAAACACAACGGCCTTGATCACGCAATTTTGGTGTTTGTTACTTTGACGCGATTCCTCGTTATTCGGGAAGGGCTTCTCAATAAACTTCGCGATTATCGTGATTGCCGGTATGAGCGGGCTGACCGAAGGAGCTGCCGCCCCAAGGCTGATGTACGTGCGCACATCAGCCTTTAATGCATACCGTGGCAGACTTCGATGCGTACGTATCACAGGTGCAAATTGTCACGATGAATTATCCGGCGATATTATCGAAAAAAGCATCTCTTCTGCAATAAGTATAATCGTTAAGCCCAAAAACTTTTATTTCGCAAATAGTTTCAGCAGAGTTCTGTCATTTAAAAGTTAAAAGTAGTATTAAATAACTTTAAATAATAATACATTAATTTTTCTAATAACTAAAAATATTCGTCGTATACGTATGAAGACTTTCGCGCAACTTACACATATACATCTCCATATCACACAGCACAGATTTTTCAATTCCATTAAAACGCAAACAGTGCAATGGATATTTCGCTTAATTTCTACGGCACATAAATCATACGGGCGATAAACAAACGATTCGTTACGAGGGCCAGGTGTCTCGACTGCATGTACTGCGATCTTCCATAATGAATCTACTATAGTTTCGATGCGGTTAATCCTTGATTACATGTAGGCACGTATACCCGACACGGAGCTCATAATTTACAATCAGAACGTAGATGATAATTATAATTGCTTAAATAAGGAAATTTTGATGGAACGAATCTTTCATTTTGATATATATTGTCTAGATATAAATCATTGTATACGTACATTTTGCATCGTAATAATTCCATAAAAAAGCTATATAAATTAAAATATTAAGAATTAATTCAAATTGAATTTCTTGATCATTCAATAATTCATACTTTAATTGAATCTCTTCGCATTAATATCAACTTATTAAAACTTTTACAATGTTTGAAGATCTTGAAATGTTTATTGCAAATCTGTTTTAGATTTTCAAAATGCAAATTATTAAAATAAAAATATATAATCGGATTTATAATTTTAGAGCAAAAATCTTATTTTCGATAAAAAAGCGATAAAAAAAGACTCGCATCTTTTCCACGATAATTTTATCCGCACATAGTTGTCTTTAAAATCCTTTCTGTAGTTTCCTGTAGTTTCAAATTTTAGTGTTTCGTAGGTTCGTTTCTCTCAGATAGATTGTAGCTGCTCTTTAAAATCACGTTTTCACATCTCGGCGTCAGTAATTTCAACGGCAACATCATTCCTTAGCTATCATGAGTTCTTGCCCGAGGCATTGCGATATGCTTCGCCACTTTTCTTCATTCTCGTCTTCTCAAATTCATATTCAACGGATAATAATTCGCTTTCAAGAATAAATACGAAATACCTACATAATTGATCGATAAACGAAATAAGCATTACTATTCGAACATTTAAAAATCAACAATGTTGTTTAATATTATCAATAATTGTTGAAGAACTATTTAATAAAATGAGTTACTGAAACAACAAGAAAAAACTAAGTAAAAATAATAAGAATAATAAATTTTATACGAAATAATTAAACAATGTTACTATTATTGAAGATGATTAAATAGTAAGTGATATTAAATGTCTCTTTTATCAATCGTACTTGAAATTTGATCGGAATTTTGAAAACACACACAAAGTATCGTTTTTCAAACTATGTCTTTGTTTCTCGTCTTAACTGCCGCCTCGAATTTCCTCGCGTCACTTGATCAACTCCAGCAACATTGTGCCACATGAGCAGGTACTAAGAGCCAAGCTCGGGATGATGCAGGTCATTTCCCGGTCAATGACCGTTCGTAGGGTTGCACCGGACAAAAACCGTTCCCTTCGTAATGCAGTCCGTGCCACAAAGTGGCTATCTCTGTCGGACAGCGATATAGAAAGTTTTGTCCGTACACACATAGCTTCCCACAAAGCAAATACTACCGTCTGGAATGACTTACTGATTCAAAGTATTATTTTCTCACGTTACAAGAAGCGGTCATTTACATATTTTATAATCTAATTTCTTATATTATCCATACTTATCTCAAATTTTACAAATTAACTTACATAAATACGCGAAAGATGTATTCAACTGTTCAAAATTGTTTTAAAACAAATGTTGTATCTCAAATTGATTTACAGCATGAGTTTGCGTAATTAAAAATTGTCTTGACGTATACAAGTTGGTTACGTGACATGTTCTTGATATTCCATCGAACAAATAAAACCGCAGCGCGATACCAAGATAGAATTACAGGTACTAGCAACATTGTGCACGGTTGAAAATCATGGTCAACATTTTTCCCGGCGGAGGTTAATTCGGTTTACGACCTATGCGGGATGATCCGTGGAAATTCTTATAGTCAAGAAAAGTGTTGCCCGAAGAGACCCGAGACCAAGCCGGTTTTTTTTAAATCCAACCGTCCACTCTTATGACAAGAAAATTGTTCCCCGGTAGAAAATAGAAAGGAAGGAGTAGTTCCCTCACGTAACGCGCCGTCGTGTCTACCTTTCAGACTACGATCCCTTATAATTATGTAATTAAAGGCGCATTTCGATCTCCAATCGTGTAATTCCACTCGCAAGATTGTTTTGACAGAAATGAAATGATTGTTTCATCTTTTTTTTTTGTTTTGAGTGGCTAAAATGAGATTCTTGAAATGAGATCAATGAAATGATGCCAATCACTCGTGCCGCGTTAAAATCGGGCTTGTGTCGTTTTGCAATTCATGACTTCAATTTTGTATCGGAGTAAGAGGCATCGCAGATAGAATCCGACGACTAGCGGAGCGAATCGAGAGAGGAGGAAACCTTAGCAGAACCTTGGACCGAAATTACTTCAAGGAATGCAATCTCCTAACCTCGCGCAACTCTCGGAAGAAGCTACAATCCAATGTGCGCGCCGCAAGCCGCATCTTGGATTTTGTGCTAATAAAACCGTGGAATAAAGGTGCAAGAAAAGTCGAAAATTCCGCTTTCTTCTTGCAACTCTTCTTGACTGTAAGGATTTTCTTCTCAACTGCGTTATTGCCCTCTCTTTATATTTTTTGGCTTGGATATTAGGATACATTAAGTAATAGTACATTATACTAATTTTAATTATTTAGATTTTTGCACTTGGTGTAATTCAATGAGACTTAATATTTATTTTGATGAGAAAATATTCTAGAATGAAATTACATATCATTTTATCTATATGAATTAATTCATTTGTTCGCACGTATCTATGTATGTGTACAATAAAAAACTGTGATACGAGATTTAGTTTAAAAAAATGAAATATTAATAACTATAGAAAGAAACCATTGAAATAAATGAACAAGCTATATATGCTTGACACAATGTGCATTTGCTAACAAGTCTGAAGTATCATAAATAAAATTTTTGAAAAATCGATAGGCTTGGTAAAATGATTATATGAATTAATTGTTTTCTCTAGAATAAATTTGCCGTTTTGGCGGGACTCGAGATTGCCATGTGCAGAGTTGATAAGTGGAAGCTTGATAACGAATTTGTATGTATACGATAGATTAGGTTTTATCTCGATGCTTATATGAATATAATGAACATTAGTAACGTCTTATAAAATAATATCCATAATAAATAAAAACATATTCATATATTTAATAATATCTTATTTTTTATCGAAAAAAGTTAACAAAACGTAAGAAAAATAATTTGTATTTATGAGAAAGTATTTATGTTTGGTTTTAATCATTCATTACGGAATTCACGCAGAGAATTACGGAAGAAAGAAAAGTTTATTGCACGATTATCATATTTGCGAGCACCCCGAGCGAAAATGTTTTTATCGTAGAAGCTGTAAATCTTGTAATGACGAAAGTCATTAAACATCGCGTAAATGGTTGGAATCCCTGCGAACACCATTGTGTGGTTCTCTCCTCCCTTTTCGACAAACGCCATTATGGTCGCGGGGAACAACACGGGGTCGATGGCCCTTTCGTAAACAGATCGCTTACGCTCAAGGCCGCCAGCGTAGTACGTGATGCACACACTTAAGATTTTCGCGTTGGCTGCGCGTGCAGAAACTCGTAGAAACTCGCCTGCAACGGTTTTCGGCCAGATAATTCTTCTTCTTACATGCTGCGAGAACATAAAATTCAAGCTCCTACACTTCCACGATTAATTAAATGATCACTAATGCTAAAAGGAATAGCTCAGAATAAATGAAGAAAAATAGAACAGTTGTAATACACAGAAAAATTTCATTCGACAAATTTATATGTGACTTATGTTTACGCTCAAAGATCAAAGGTTCACTCCATGATATGATATTCATTCCACATACTAATGCGGATTAAGTCAACTAATCTTCAACTATATCTCGCGAAATCCTTAAACTTTTCAGTATAATAAACGAGGACCGTAAAGACTTTCATTGACGTTGTGATTTTACACCCACTTATACGACAAATATTCTGATTGCATAGCAAATAATGATCTTGTAATGATAACAAGAGAAATAATCATGCGACGTTTGCTAATTAATAGCGCATGGCTGATTCTGAGAAGGTATCCTTAAGCGCAGAACCATCCGCGATTCACGCACGACTTTTCGCGGAGATGCTGTATCAGCGGCTTAGCATCGGAAGCAATGATGCGGCGGCATATATAAACGGCGGAATTTTATAACGCGCCGTGCATGCCGCCATACGAGAGATCTCTGTGATAAACGTGCTACATAAAGCGCAAGTCGCTAATGACAACCATTACTCGATTACTCTCGCGGTTGTCAGAAAGAGCCATTTGGGCTTAAGCCTTAAGAAGGAGTGCTGCCTGAGTGAAACTTTTATCGTGGCTTACCAATTACAGAAGCATGTGAGCATTTGTAAGTTATTCATATATGTCAGTCCTGCTTAACATTTCATTGCACAAACTTATTTCCATAACAAAAAATTACCTACTTATCCCTTTCATTATATAATTTCATTTAAAATTCACGAAAATGCATCATGTAGTTCAGTACTAGAGGGAAATAAAACTTTCTGTTCTCAAAAGAAAGCAAAATGCAGGAGCAACGAACGTAGGATAAGCGTTTTATGGAATAATCTTTATAGAATTCCGTATTTTTTTTCCTTTTATTTTTTTAGACACGTTTTCTCGCAACTTACATTTTTTTTTCACAGAGATCTCTGTATGAACTCGATTTTTTTGTTCAGCATTTTTCTCAAACGAGACTCACGATTTTATCGAGCAATTATGTATGCGTCGTAGTTCCTGGAAGATCAAATTGCATTCGTCCATTTCGCCGGCAATAAATTTATTTATTGCATATCGTTAGGCAGCCGCATGGTACTTCATATTCATCGCGAGAAATGAAACTATAGTATTATTAAAGCTACATTGCGTCGACAAAATAATGTCAGGTTGGTAAATAATTTCAGAAAGATGGTCAGCGATGTTTTAATAAGCATGTCCATGCAACCGGTCTTCCGCTGAGATCGCATGTGACCGGACAGAAATCCGCGAACTGTCTATCCTCCCCACGTTCGCCAAAGAATGTATTTATCTTGTAGCTATAAGAAAGAGCAGATAAACAGAATTGTTTAATTACATCGTTGCATGCAAATAAATAGTTGCTGTATTCGATATTTATGAGTCGACTTGATTATTATTCATGAAGTAATCGAGCTCATTTTACTAATAATTGAACATACAATTTATATCTGTTATGGATGAAAAGACTAATATTTTTTTCTAAACTATGTACTTTATAACTTATATCATAAACGTAGAGAACATGATAATATCAATCGTGCGATTTAGTCAACAACAGAGAATTCAGAGAAGATATCAATCCGCAATTTTTCATTTTCGTTACCCGGTATCTTCTCTCGTGGATCGCGCAGAGCATGTTGTTATCCTCCGCGGTGCTGGTCTCTACGGTTCCTTTTATTGGCCGCTTATCTCCGACCGATGATGAATCACCCCGGCCAACACGACGTTGTTGCGAGAGAAGGAGAGAAAGTAAGATGGCTGGAAGCGCACAGAGGATCGCAATGATGCTCTGCGCGCGATCATGGTGTACGCGTGTAGTGTACGTGTGTATGGTCGTGAAATGGCCGAGGTGCAATGAGAAAGATGGAGAAGGAAAGGAGGAAGATTGGTGAAGAAAGAGGAAAGAAGAAAGGGGAAAGAAAGAGCGAGAGAGCGTGCACAAGAAAGAGAAAAAAGCAGTGGGAGAGGGACGCGTGAGCATGGTGTTGACCGGGCTTTGAACCCTGGTCCCACTGGAGTACTACGTCGTAGTACGGAGAGCTTGTCCGGATTAGAGTTGGCCTCTCCTCCTTGGCTTACCGCACTATGAACCTTACTGTCTTCCCCACGCTCTTTGTTTCGTCGTCGAGTTTCTTCTCTTCATACCTCTCGCTTCGAGCCAACGAAGAAATCGATATATTCATTAAGTTAATTAAATGTATATAAGATATTATTCTATGGAATATTTGATAGATTTTACATTTTACAGTCAATGTCAATCTTGGGCGACTTAACAAAAGTTGAAGCGAATTATAACCATCAATATATTGAATTTTTATTCTTTATAGAATATTTAATCAATGTGTTTACCATGCACACATTTTTTATACGGTTAATACACCAGAGCACTAAAAACGCCCGCGTTAGCGTAAATTTACTTTTAAAAATTTTAAATATTGAAATTTTCAATTTTTTGCTCACAGTTCTTCAACAGATACATTCTGCGCGGAGCTTGATAGAGTGCATCATGTGTTTCTTCTCACAGGTTATTCTAGAATATCGTCTCGTAGAAGAAAGGATAATGTATCCGCGTCCATCCTTTCTCGATGATCCTTCTGCGCCTATCGCGGTGTCCGACGCGATCATTCGCTCGAGCAGGTCGAGTACCCCGCGTCTCATCTCCCTGTTCTCTCGCAAAGGGATAGATCGTTCTCTCGGTGAGGAAAGGTATTCCTCTTCCCCTCCCCCCTCGCTTGTCTATCGAGTGCGTTGAACCCCTTCTTCCCGCTGGCGTTCGACGAAAGCGCAAAAAGCGTTTATCGCGCAGATCGGAACTACCGCGCTTGCTTCGCGAACGAGGCTCGCTCGTCTGTTGAAGCGATTTCTGCCGAGTCATGGGTGCACGTCGCACGATGCACGGCACCGCGATGCACCGCGATGCAACGCGGTACCGCGCGGTCGTGTGTGCGTGTGTTTCGGTCGCCAGTCCAGCTCCTCGTCTTGCGCATCCACAAGAGGAGAACGAAAGGGACAGGGAGAGAGAGAGAGAAAGAGAGAGAGAGAGAGCTCGAACTGCAGGTAACTACCGCTCTTCTGCTTTTACCTTGAAGAGGCCGACGGTAGGGGATGGGATGCATCTCCCGTAGGGATGCGTGACGGGGGCGGGACGTGCGGTGGGAAGGTGTATATACGGGCAGAGAAGCAGGCAGAGGGAAGGTGGAGGACCGTTGCACTGACCGGGCTTTGAACCCGCTATGTAGTAAACAACAGGTACGTTGCACCCGTACCGCAATTTGTAAGAGCCCGAGAGCATGATGAAGACTCCATATATCTTTCTTTCTCTCTCTCTCTCTCTCTCTCTCTCTCTCTCTCTGTATCTCCTTATCTCTATCTTTCCGTCCTTTGAAGAGTCGCCGTCCGAAAATAATGCTGAAAACAACTTCGAATAACGGCCCACGAGACTTCTATCCCGCCTTGTCTCCCACTTCTTGAATTTCTCGTTTCCTGCCCGAT
The DNA here is from genome assembly GCA_928718305.1 of Tetramorium bicarinatum. Lineage (NCBI taxonomy): Eukaryota > Metazoa > Arthropoda > Insecta > Hymenoptera > Formicidae > Tetramorium > Tetramorium bicarinatum. The sequence goes on from OV788327.1 coordinate 15,026,706, forward strand.
TCGGCCAGATTGGGAATAGGACGAGATTGTCCGGCGCGGCTCCTGGATACAGGAATCGGGGATTGGTATCGCGGAACGCGACGCGGCGATTTGATGACCCGATGACGATGATTTCGAATGGAAGTTCGCTGAGCTTGGACTGGGTCAAAGTTTCGCGAGTTGGCCGAACGAAGACTCGTTTATTGAATTAATCGTTCAAAACCTGACGTTTACCATACAACAACCGCATAAATGTATACGTTTCATTGATATTCATAAGTGAAAGAAGAGACATTTATTATCTCGAAAAAACAGTATCTTTGGGCAAATCGTGTCGTATTTCTCTCCAAGATATTTTTATTTGTTTTGGGACTTATTAATTTTGCTATCTCATATTATGCTCGCAGTCGTGCTCATCTATCAGAAAGCGAACTATCGGTGCTAAACGAGGCCAAACGATATCTGCGCATAGCGCGACAACTTCCGGTTTACAAAACTACCGAGCTTCGATAATTACGACTCTGTGGGATGATAATAGTATAATGTATTCTAATTTGCTTTCTTCGCAAACGATTTGCCGCTGTAAACGTACGTCTCGTAACGTTAAATATAGTTGTCTTATTGATTATCTCTTTTTAATATTCAAACGAGAGTCCTCTCTGTAACTGTACGAAACTAGTTCGCGAAAGAACAGAATGATTACATACCAAACTAATCTAGAAACTCCGTCGGTCGACTTATCATTACAACGTAGCGCAAGTTTCGGCGATAAAGATCCATAATTGGTAAAAAGTGATTATTGTTACGGGAATTAATTCTTACATTGCTTTATGTTCAACAATTAAACATTATTAGCTACTCGCAAAGTAATTTTTAATCGACACAAAATTCTAATTATCCAACACCACAAGAATCAAGAGCTGCCAGTTTTACCGACATATATTTAGTTCTTCCAGTCACCACTGTGAGCGCGGATGTTGCCAATTTTATTTCCGAAAGAAACTATTCGACTAATAAAGATCTCAATAAAAATGAAACACACATATATACATATGTCTCCGAAGAAAATGAAAAATTCAGAGAAGGAACGCGTAATTTGTAAAATCCGCTTTAAATATGTCGTCGTGTTCAAAAAACGAAATCGCATTCTTTCTTCGGATCCATTAAATGTCAACTTGTTAAGAAAATCTACATTATCTATTTATAGCTATTATCAACGTAAATCTATAGTACATCTAAATGCATATCACCCTGCTTCTCTTTCACAAAACGCTACAAAATTACCACTTTAAACGCTTACGAATCACAGGAAGATCCAAATTACCAGTCAAGGTTCTTTCGAGGACTCTCTAGAGACCTTAGCAACAGTCGGATGGACAATTGCATTACTTGCACTTAGATATTTGTCGCGGTGACACGATAATCATCTTAGAATCATTGGACAATTTTTATAGAACGGACAATTTTATTGCTACTATCGCTCGAATTTATCCTATTGTAATCCTTTCTAATCTTCCGTGCTGCGTATCCTGCACAATAAACCGGAAGTCTCGCACGTATCGCGTTTGCCAAGGAGGCGGTCCACTACGGGCGCCTCTTAAATCTGTGTGTATGCGTGCGTGTAAAATTTAAAACATCCTATATTTTTTTACTCCATATTTTTATCCGTGAACACGCTGGATATAATAATGACGAATCATCACCGTAGCGACAAGTAAAAAGGATCGCTCCGACCAACCACCCATTAATTTCCCATTACGGGAGATGCAGCCGAGTGCACGCTGCAATTTCCGCGCATTTTTGCGAGTGTCCATCACCGAACCGAACTTTACGCATCGATTCCCGCGAGGAAGATTCGGCAACGGAACTGCCATTTCCGACAAAAATTAGGCACTCACTAATCATGTTCTCGTATGCATCTATAAATTTAATAATATACGAAACTTTAACAGATTTTTTTAAATATTATCAGCATATATTAGCATATATTATGTAAGTTTATTTCACATTTTTATAATTTCGAGCGATAAATACTAAAAATTAAGTTAAAAATAATATTTTCATCAAGGATTTATTTTTGAAATTATTTATATGAAAAATACGAATATATTACTAAACATTTCCAATGGCATTCGAACAAATGTACTTTCATTGAGAGAAAGCAGGTTCATGAGACCTGTCTCTGATTCATTCAAGAATCAGTGGCGACATGTGAGGCGAGCGTATCGTCTAAAAATATTGCCGGTGGGTTGAGTCTAAGGTGCGCCTAGCAACAGAGATTGCATAGAAGCATAGCTACAGTGAACGCGCGTGTTTCTACGTGCCGCAACGAGGACACGGGACACGAAAAAAAGAAAAAGAAACTGCGGAGATAGACGTCGCGGCCCGCGTGCTATCCTCGCCCACGATTTCGACAATTAACAAAGATTAAGCGCTGTCTTCTTGACACACGTTTAAAGTCCGACGCGGGTGACATTGAAAATATAGAATTAATCTTTTTTGGTAAATTACCTTTATGATTGTTTTAAATCCATTTCAAAAAAGCTACTATTAATCTAAATATATATAAATATAAATATCTTTAATTTCAATTAATTGAAACTTGGTTTCCTGTAAAACAATCAATTGTTATTACAATATTATTGTTTGATCTGCAATATTGTATAATGAACATGATACTGCATAATATAAAGTCGCGCTGTTTTCAAAATCGGAAAAAAATTTCGATTGGGCAATATAATAAATTTCAAAAAGATTGCAAAACTCGTCGATTGATATGCAAATGTATCATCCAATTAGGATCGCGCACGCTGGAACGGCGGATGTTTCATATGCAATGTGCCGGAATTTTGCATCAACGACTTGCAGTCAGTTTGCGTTAATTTACTTGCAAATTCAGCGACGCGAGGTGCAATCTAGCGTATACTTTACAATACTTGTTCTGTCGTTTCAGTCGTCGATGAATGTCCTCGCAAACGATATTTCAATGATATTTTCAAACCCGCTAATTGCATTCGCGACGCGACTGCAGTATAAAGCATAATTGTTGCAAGTCATGGTTTTTATTAGTTTAATTATAAATAGCCGTATTAAAATATTACGTTTGTAAAAAATTTTTTAAAATTCAATATTCTAATATTTTAAATGTTATAAAAAGAAAATTAAAAATTTTGAGACGTGCATTAATCTCGAAAATGCTTTATTAAAATACGTCTCTCTCTCTCTCTCTCTCTCGGATAATCCTAGATAACTTAACAGACTAGCAATAAGCTTTTAAAATTCAAGTAACGTACTGTAATGGAAATGTTCTTAACACACCCGTTTGTTGTGCGTATCATTATCGCGGTTCTGCGGGAAATGCGGAATATTGTGTTAATGCACATTTTTCACGGTTAACATGATACAATGTCGTATTATTGGCATCATTAGCCAGATTCTCTACGCGCATCTTGTCAGACGAATTCGACCGTTACGACCGCAAAATTGGCTTCTGCGCAGCGACTAAAGGGACGCGAAGGTGAAACGAAATCACTTACCAGCAAAGTCTCGTGAGCACCTGTCCAGAATTGCCGGGAACAAGATCTTGTAGATACCTCCAATCGCACAGTTGCACCTGCCACAATTTTCCTTAATCGTTAAATTCCACAAGCTTTTTGTATCGTGCGTTGTGATAAAATCAAGAAGTAACATTCTTTTTACATCTGTGATAAAGGCTATAAAAAAATAAGCAAAAACAGTTTACATATTCAGCCACGATAATTTGTGATAAAAAAATAATATAAAATAATTTATGTAATGAGAGCTGACATTTGAGTTAAGAAATTTTTAAACTATGCATTCGAAAAAAATCACATTTTGCACAAGTCGCGCGCTATAAAAAGTGATATTAATTTTCAAAAGATATCCGAATATACAAGGATGTGATAAGGATAGGAAGAGACAATAATAAAAGCTTTTTATATAGATAGATCTTTTTTTAATAAACAATTGGGGTCACAATTCACTTATGTTAGTTAGTTAGTTTTTTTAGACTCTCTTATAGTTACACAGCTTTTTTATATATAATTATACATAATATAATATTGTCGTTACACATATATAATTTTTATACAGCGAAGTATCGACTGCAAGTGAGGCATGATTCACCAGGTGGCCTCTCTGTTTTATCTTTATCTTTCATCCTTCATTTTCTGCAAAACGTACGCACTCTTTCACACATATCATACACACGCACACGCATACAAATATCGGGAATCGTCGATCTAATTCGTGATTTCTATATTTTTATACTCTACGACATAATTTTCAAATGTCTGTCACAATTCTGTCGCTACGCGCGCGCGCATATACATACATAAACTAATTATTATAGATAAGAAGTACACGCTAAGTTATGTTTACTGAGATCATACTAATACATCACAGGGTTACATAAACATTAGATTTTTCTCTCTTTGCTATTTTTTTTTAGTTTTCTCCACGACAGGCACCACGCGTCACGACTTTCTCAGATCTTATGAGATTCCAAGATTTCTAACTCCTTTTTTTTTTAATCCAGTGGTGACACTATGAAGTATAGAAAACTTTTGACTATTTTTATTTAATTTTACGTGTTATTGGAGATGGAAAATAATCCTTTTATTAGAACTCGAAACATTATCATGATCCTGCTTTTATCATGATCGAAAAAAATTATTAGAAAGGTGTACGCCACAGTGACATCATCAGATTAAATTCACTTATTTTTCTTTTAATGATTTGCTGCACTGCAAAATGCCGAAATCGCGAGGTGCCACGAACATAATAATCAATAATTTTTCAACCGATCCAACTGTTATTTGGTGAATTTTGTGAAACTCTGGACTTTTCTGTTCCGCGTGGAAGAAAACGAACATTGCGCTCAATACGTACATTTAAATTTGATTTATTCATTTGCACTTTATTCGCTTCTCTCCCACATGTTCAGTATTACGGGCGGACTTTGAAAAAATAGCTTGTAACCACCAGTCGTATTTTTGAGTTATAATCTCAAAAAGGAAGCCAGCAGGAAAAAAAGTATCAGGAGCAAGATACGATATTTGACGAGGATCGTTATTGGAGCGTTAACAAACAAAAAGTCGTGTATGATAAAGAGCTACCATTATAAGACTCAATTAATATAACATTAGTACGCTAATATTTTATGCTTCATAAATTCGTTGTCGACGAACGAAATAAACGCTCGCTTCGCTATTTGCACTGGAATCCTTCTACACTGTGAAATGCTTTATTCTTGGTCTCAATGATGCCTGTCAAAGAAACTGCTTCTCTTCGTAATCACCAATTACGAAAATAAAAATTAGCCAGCTATTAACCTTTTGTTAGATAATTGGAGATTGATTTCCGGTGCACACAATTTCTCTTATTTTCCTCTTAATTTATATATATTATGAAAGAAGTTCATAATATATATCAGTTTCTCTTGAAATGATGTATGTACATATTGTACATTATGTGACTAACAAAAGGTTAATACCATTGTGATTAATTCAATTTTTTTTTAAAGATTAGATTAAGTTAAATCCCTAAAAAACTTTCTACTAGCTTTACGTTTAATCAAATAAAGATGTTCAAAGTCATTGATTTTTATGTTTTCATGTAAAATGTTACACTTGTCTAAATCAGTTGAAACGCGGAAAATAGCATAGCTGAAAAGCGCTAAATTTTTCAAGAGAATATCGCGGCGAAACCGAAGAATTCAATTTAACCAAAAGTCATGTGAAAAAATATATAAAAAAAAAGTTTGTTTTAATTCGCAACATAAAAGAAATGAGACTGATACGAAAGAGAAAATTGTTTTTTCCATAAATGCTGTGACTTTACAATAATTAGATATCTCTCGCGTTATCTACCGGAAACAAATGCGATATGGGATAAAGAAGAGGAAAAAGGGAAAAGGAGATCTTTTTTTTTCTGTATTTAGTAGGTAGAGAAGAAAAAAATCACGGGGTGATTTGGCATCGGCTGTACTTTCTTAAAATCGTACAGGAGATCAATGCTTAAACTTGGGTAACGAACTACAACTAAATCATATATTTCTTTTCTTTCTTAAAGCTGGTCGCATTCTGGCCACGGAATCGCAACCGCTCTTTTGCACTTTTCTTCTACAGATTTTCACTAAACCCCCCCCCCCCAAAAACCGTAAAAATATCCAATTTGCTTGAGAATTCCAAACAATTCGTGAAATCGTGAATGAAAATCGTGACATCGCACACGTTTCGAAGACACGGCGTCGAAACTAACGCGATATCTGCCACAGGGCTATTTTCACATAGAATTTTAATATCTTTACAGCTTTAGCGAAAGAATTTCATATCACTGGGTTAGAACGCGGCAATCGCGAGTACCGAAATTCCATGGACCAGCTCAAGCATCTCTTTCAATTAGATCCAATGAATACGCGCGATATACTCTGTTCTATAACTTAGAATCTAATCAACTAATTCCTACAAGAATAGCCTATATAAATTTGCATGTATTTCTTAGCTTTTTTTCCTCCCTTTCTCTTAATGTTGTGTAACGACATCTTTTAAACATTTTTTCTACGAACGTTTCAGAAACAAACAAAGAATATATTACATTAATTAATTTGGACACAAATCATACTACTTTATCTACAATCTAATTTTTATATTCTCCTTAATATTACTTATTCTATATTCCAATACAGAAAAAGATGTGACACATATAAAAAAATAGCGACGAGAGTCATATTCTCTCTTTCTCTCTTGTTCTCTACCAAGCGTTCTTCGTTTTCTTTTCATTTCTCTATCTTATCCTTGTGTTTCCCTCGTCTTTCGTGACGTTCTTTCTTGATTGTTGCTTCTATTCTCATAATTCTCGCGGTATTACAAAGCGATATAACAGACGAAGTGATACGTGATGGAGAACGGTGTTACTTCCCGTTTCTAGATAGATTAGATTCTTTTTTTTTCTTCTTTTTATTCATCTTTTATCCATTTCCGTCTGTTTCGCCTGCGCTTATGGCGAATAAAACTATATGAATGGCACAGCCAACGCGGACCTCGCGCCTCCTGTCCGAGTCCCTGCCCTCTTCTTTCCCCGTTATTCCACACGGCGGTGCAGTTTCCCACTTCCGGTACTGTTTCACGTTGTAAACGAACGAGGTGGAAGAAGACGAAGTTCGAATAAGGAAGCTGAAGGTTTTTAGCTGCGTATCTGACCCGCGTTGCGAGCGATCTTCTCCGGCGGCTCTATCATGCTCTTTGTGGTGCCATTCAGGCCGCGCTTACGACTCTTCATGTAGTCTGGAACAGACAATAAAAAAAAACACGTCTTTACACAACCGAGGCGACAGGCTTATTGAAGAAACAGTTGAATAGAATCGAAAGGAGAACTCGTTTGAGTAACGTTTAATTTCTAATGTAAGAAAATCTGTCAACTCTCCAAAGCATATAGTACAACATATCTTAATCGCATAATATATTCTAGAAATTTTACAATAACTTTTTAATTAATATGATCTTATAAAAGTATTAATATTATTTATTATGTATAGTTTCTTTAATATTTACTTATATTTATCAATATATATTGCACCGGGAGTGAGTCAAAGCGTCTCGGAACGCATCTGGTAAACAGTATAAGCAATTCGTAGCTTATCACTGGCTTTGATTTCTTATAATCGCATGCAATGCCACACTTGACCTTATGCACAATCCCAGCTTACTTCTGGCCGTATGCATACAAAATCTTTCCTCTCCGATAACCTTCGGAATATTATATCGCACCGTATATTCGCTAATTATAACAGGAGATAAGAGCGCGAGGGGTCAGGATTTTATATTTTTATTTCACACTCGAACGCAGTTGCAATTTTCGGACAAATATTTTCGTTACCGCGAAACGAGTATCGAATTAGGATTGTGGCATCTCGTGCGATTAAAAATATTTAAGAAACGAAAAACGATCGAGTTCTCGAAAGGCACAATAGATACGATATTTTGATTCTTTAAAATATGAAATTTTACTTCTTTTAGTTATACATAAAATTTCATATTACTATAAATTTTGAATAAAAATGATTGTCGAAAAAAAGATTCGCTGATCATGACTCACAAATCGATACGCAGGCACGATGTATTCTAAAGGTACAAAGGCACCCCTTTAGAGTACCATTTGGTGAAGTTTCCACGCGATGAAAATACGTGCATCTGTTCAATTCTCTAGTCCCACTCCCCTATTATTGGGTCGTCTGCTAAGCCACGTAGTAAAAATTATGAAAATTGTATGAACATCTATATTCCTCTATTATTATTTTCAGAATATTTTCAAGTTACGTAAAATACTTCATGAATATTTTGATACACATTTCTTTATTATATTTATATTACATTACAAACATTACAGACCTCTGTCCTAAAATTCAGAAATCTTCCAATCAGTGAGCGAACTCTTAGAGTGCACTACCGCGAATGTATTCAGATTCGAAAGTTGCCAAATGAAAAACCGATGGGGGATTTCACAATTACTTGTCCTGAGTGATGCTTTAAATATCTGCGACGAGATATACGGGCGCTAATCCTGATTTTAAATGCCGATCTTTTCGCAACGATCCGTCTGCCGCCCCTGGGGGGTTCGTAGACAGGGGCACGCGATTGCGTGCACAGCTGATGCCCCCCCCCCCCCACGCGTGCAAACACTCGACGTACACGCGTCACGCGGGATACAAAGGGCCCGCGAACTGGCGGGGGGACAGTGAGAGAGGAAAGACATGGGGGTGCACTTCGGGGCCAGCAACCCCATATGGATTTCAACAGCTGACCGCGCGGCTCATTAATAAAGTACGTTAGAAATATCGTTCGGCGCCCCCATAGCCGTGTATCCCGTAAAGCAAAATACGTTACGAACTCGTTACTTCCCCGAATGAATTAAGTGGCGCAGATAGGAAACCCAATCCATTCCCATCCAGTCTACACGTGTGCACACGACGGCCCGGAAGTCGCGCACTTCCTCTCAGATAGCAAAAAACGAAATAAGAAAAACGACCGTTTAAATATCAAAGTTATGATAGTTCACAATAGATAATTCATAACAATTTATAAATGAAACGAAATGTATCGCGCGAACAGAGGAGCTATCTATCAACATTAGATTAGCATAAATCAATGTGAGCATTAAGAAAGAAATTTTTATACTCGTAAAAACTGAATTTGAATGTAAGAAAAATAGTAAAACGTGCGAGGGAGAAAAGACGTTGCTCTCCATTATAAAGACTTATTTTAATTTTAAATTATCTGGTATTATTGTGAAATCATATGCCTTCGAATATTTCGACGAAATTTCAATTTCTGTACACCGTCGTGTGTGTTGCAACACAGTCATCCTATCGAAGCTGTAAAACCTCACAGTTTTGCCTTCTTTCTTTCATTATTCGGCCATGCACACCACCCACGCGACGTAACTATTTCTGGACGTGACTCGTCATATGTCGCGCACGCGTGTAAACACATTTCACGTTGCGCCAGCACGCGACGCCTTTGTTTATATTTTTACTATATCGTGAAAAAGCGAAACTGCACTACTTTGCTGCAAATCGAGGGAGAAACGCTCGTCCGTTACATGACGCATCGACACTTTTTATTTTATCTCATTTCCAATAAAAGACCAAATGTTAACTCAAAGCATTTGAAAACTCGATATTAAAGTAATTAAAGTAGTAGTAAGATGGGTGGCTAATATCATCTAGATTTAAAAAGTTCTTCTGTGTTTCATCAACTGAAAATGGAATGTATGCGGGATTGAGAAATCACTGGGATATAATCGAAGATCCTTCCGTTGTTACTAATCACTCGAGTTAGAACAAAGCTACGCGTCATCCCAAAGATATTAATCAATATTTGTTAAGTAATTATTTCCTGCGTATGAAAATTTATCGTTATTGAAATTTAAGTAATGTTTAATAAAAAAGCTCCGACGACGAATATTGTGGTTTCTGCGTGCACAAGTTGTGAGACAAAATAATTTAATTAATAAATTTCTCTTTCTTCTTCATAAAGTTGCGGATCGATGCTTATCTCTTAATCATTATGTCATTCAATTATGTATTGACTCAATCTCTTCTCATTTTGGCACAATCGATTAATCGTTATCAAACAAATTTCCAAAGAACGATGATTAAGCTCAAAATTACTGCAAATCGTTAATGATACACATCGCTCGCGTGTGAATATATAAAGTAGCGTCAGCGAAACGATAATTTGGTGCACGAGAGCGATAACACGTGTACCGGTGGATCGTGTATGCAATTATGATTAGCGATACCGTTTCTTCCGTTTCGATGGACTTTCTTTGCAAATGTTATTACGAGTTTTCCTCGACGAAGGATGCGAGGTTTTTGTTTCGAAAATAACACAAGATGAAGTTTATCGAATTTATTTTGCAATTTCTAGTAAAAAGATTTTAACACATGAATTTATAGCGTCCGTCTTGCAGGTTTGTCACGTTATCTCGAAATCTTGACTCGCGCCATTTACTGTTGACGTAAACATCTAGTACAATATTATTTTGATTGTGTCATCGCTCGCGGTGTAGACGGACGAGCGATTTCGCTTATCCGCGAATAAAAAAATGTTTTTATATTATCAAAAGCCTCTTTTGAACGTTATCGCGTCACGCGATAATATAGTTCCGATAATACATGTCGCGTCTCGTCAGCAGAATTGGGTTTTATTGACACATAAAGCAGGAAAAAAAAATGATCGTGCAATCTACGTTTAAAACGTTGAATATTACGATTTAAATATTAAGGATAAGGAAAAAAAAAGTTTGAAAATTCAACTAAATATTTCGCGGCGTTTTGTTCATTGGTATACTCGACAATGAGATACATTGTGTGGATAATGTGGAATAATATATCGTCAAATAAGTAAAGTTTTTTTTTTCTTCGATAAGAATGCTATTTTAATTTTTATCTTGTCACGAGAACAGGTTCAGGTCTGCACTTCTTTTGTATCCATGTGCGAGAGTGACAGAAAGATATTACGCTAATAATATTTCGAAACACACGTGCAACGAAATGCAAACGTAATTCGTTATTATCAGAAGCTGACGTAATTAAGTGCGAATTGCGACCTTCCAGCAAACGAATTGGATTGACCTAGGCAATGTACTTCCTACATAAATACATTGAGCAAATTAACCGCGATAAACTCTAATTAGAAATCCACTATCTTTCGGTATAAAATTATTTTCGCGATACATACAATAAAGTTACAATTTCGCCGGAAGCGAGTACGCAACGATTCGTACTTTTCCGCGATAGAAAAGTCTGCTTTGTAAAAATTTCCGACTATAAATAAGACTAAATACTTTTACACGTCCCTATTCTTCTTGTTCCTAATTTAAAATTAGAAATCCGAAGTTTACTTTCAACTATCTAGACAATCTAGAGTAAATGATTGATATTTCAAAATGGGTCAAGGAACTAATTTAACACGATTCTGACAAGAAAGCAGACGCGTTGAGCAGATAATTAGAGAAAGAAAACTGATATCCAATGCGCGATATTTGAGGACCGATGCGAAAACAATACAAACCATAATCCTTTCGATTGTTTGACACCGACCGTGCAAAATACGACGCAGGTGAAAACAAACTTATCATATCCGAAACCTCTGCCTCAGAAGACATGCGACAGATATGCGCGATGAGTTACGAGCAGATTAGAGGTGTGAAAAACGGAGATACGAAATGCCGAGGCGAAATGTGCCGCGCGTCGCCGTGAACCGCGCGACACGCGTGATTTCATCGGAATAATCTGCAGCTGCCGATCAAACGAATGTCGTCGTTGATAACGACCGCGTATAATTTCGTACGCGAACGCGTGTGCTCAAACAATTCCGAAAACAAACATTGCATTTATATAATCGACGGAGATCCATTGCCAAAGGCGAACGTACGCCTCGAGCGTCGTTAAATAGTTTTTATCAGCTATTCCGTGCGGTATCTAGATCTCTTTTTTTTCCTCTCAAGACAACATCGAGAAATCGAGGCGCCAAGCGGAATCGCGGTGGTGTATGTACATGCCGTTAAATTGTCGGAAGTTGAATGAAAACATGTAGCATCGCTGAAAAAATGAGGAAGTCTCGAAAACGGACTCCACTGCGTGTTCTCCACTTGTGTCCATTTCTCTACCAATGCAGATTAACTTTAATTTTGGTTTAACTTACTTTCTATCTCTTTTAGTCCCAAGAATTAGAAAAGGTAAGGTTAACCGAGTTGAAGCTAAAAAGTTAAAAAATAAGTTGACTGAAAAGTAAATTAAACCGAGATTAAAGTTAATCTGCATTGAAAGAAATGGACATTATTCAGCGACGTAGACGAGGAAGAGGCACAATAAAAGGCACTCACCGGTGATCGCGGGCTGTTTCCTCGCGGCATGGGGTAGAACGGGGGTCTGCTCTATCGCGCGCCTCTTCCTCTTGGTCTCCGCGTCCGGAAGTTGATTGGGCGTCGTAGCCTCGCCGATCTCGGGCACTCGCGGCTCCTGCGGGGGGGTCCTCTCGGCCGTCGGCGTGGCGACCGTCTCCAGCTGCTCGGCGATTCTCGTGCTCGTCACCGTGGCCATCGTCGCAGTCAGCGACGTCGACGTCGACGTCGTCATTGTCGTTGCCGCCGTCGAGGATGTCGAGGATGTCGAGGACGTCGTGGCGGTGGTCGACGCGTCGTCGAGGAGGTGCAGCTTGCGCGGCGTGCCGGGGGCGTGCTTTCGCAGATAGGGCATGCCGCGCAGGGCGTAGGGCTCGGGTACGACGTCGTGCTCCGTCAGCGGCTCCCATTCGTAACGCGAGTTCGACCGCGGTTCGCCCAACTGGAAGTTGAAGCCCCACCGGTCGGCGTCGAGCAGCGATTGAGCCCGCAATTCGCGCTCGGCGAGGGCCCGAGCCGCCGCGTGGTCCACAGGCCCGAAGAGATCGCGTCGCACGCGGGCAAGCGCGGCCCTGCTCGGCGCCGCTCGTCCACCACTGCCACCACTACCACCACCACCGCCACCGCCGCCGCCTAGGTTCCTGCTTATTTCCGTCATCATCGCCGGGTTCAGCACTCGTGCGCTCATATTTCGTCGCGCTCTATCGCCACCGCGCCTCCACAACGGCAAACGTTCACGCGCCGTTCCCGCTCGCGCTGCACACGGAAATAAATGGCATAAAAGTCCTGTGGAGTGCGCGAAAAAACCGAGAAAGATAAGAGAACACACACACACGCACGCACACACGCTGTCTGTCTCTTCCTGCTCTTTCGCCGTCCTTGCTCGCCTTCTCTCTCTCTCTCTCTCTCTCTCTCTTACTCCCTCTTTTTCTCCTTTCCTGCTTTCACTGCACTATCGAAAAGTTGTGACACGCGCTGCGAGATAAGAGATCGCTTCTTCTAGCATTGGCCGTGACGCGGGAACGATGATGACTCCTTCCAGGAATCGCGTCCCCGCTGCCGCCGCCGCCGTCGTCGTGGGACGTTGAAATAATCGCGGCTACGCACCGCGGACGGGAACGTGGCAACGCCGCGCGCCGTGGCGCGACCCACCGAATTTCGAATAATGGCCGCGCTGCTGCCGCCGCCGCCGCCGTCGCCGAGCGTTGACCAAGGCGCCGCTCGGATCCGTGTCTTCGACGCTGCGTACGTCTCCCCGACGGTGATGCGCGCCGCAGCGAGCGACAACGATGATCTACTATGCTCGGTCCCGGCCTGGGAAAAGCGTCGATCATAGAGCGACGCGTGCACGGTAAACAGCAGCCGCGCTTGGCAACACGGGGGAGAGGGAGGGGAGGGGACACGCGGTTACTATGTGCCAGACAGAGATAGCGCGGCGGCGAAAACAAACTCCACCTCGCCGATTTCGCTGCACCGCACGGGGCTGCTGTACGTCGTGGTCACCGCGGGGAAATCTCCTTCCCGCCGAAGACGTTGAAAGTACACGCGTGCGGATCAAACACTGCCCGTGTATCCACGCTATTAACTCTCCTCGTGCGGCACGCAAGACGATTCCTTCGGCGTAGCCTCCGGGACGGCGATCCGGCAACGTCGCGCGGCCGCACTTGCGCGTGAGTATCCGAGCGACGGCGAGAGAGCGTGTTGCGACGTATCCCGCGCGAATTTCGTGGTCTATCGTGGCGATCGTCCGTGACACGAGCCAATCTGTCTCGCGCCTCGTTCTCCCTCTCTCTCTCTCTCTCTCTCTCGCTCTCTCACTCTCGTACGTCTCTCCTCTCGTTTCACCGCGTCTCGTACTCACGCACGAGACACCGCCACCCACGGTCGAAACGCGACGATGCAGTCCGCAGTCTCGGTTCGAGGAAATTCCATAGAAAAATGTTATTGCACACGGCCCGCAGCACGATGCCGATGCGCGGTGGGGGAGTCAGCGCCGAGTTCGCCTCTGACACCGTGCGTAAATACGCACGAGTGATACACGCCTCGTCGGTTTCCCGCCAAACAAACGCGACTGTCAAGACACGCGCGTGGGGCCCACCGCGGGCTGGAAGGACGTGCGAGCACGATTGCGCAGTTACGTGACGTCGGACACGGCGATACGTGCGTGATCTGCGGCCCAACGGAGTTGCGCAGAGACACGTAGTCGACACGAAGAGCGCTCTCTAGCGACTGAAGCGTGCTTCTTTCATTGCGAGCAAGCGAGCCTCCCGCAAGATCGGCCGTCTCCGTCACCGCTCGGGTCGGGCGGTCGTCCCCCCCCTCCCCACTGCTCCGTCCCACCGAGCGAGGCCAATCACGCGGCGGAGCGGAGGAACGAAATAACCGCCATTCGCGACGTATAGTCCCCTCGACCCGACTTGCGAGCGCACGGTCGGACTTGTGCGAACCGTGTGCGGAAAGATTGTACAGTTATCGGCCCCTACCTACCATGGGAGAGCACGGCCGGAGCGGAATGCCAATCGCGATCTCTCCGGTCGTGCTCCAATATTCCAGGTTTCAGACTTCGGGGGGCAGGACGAAATTTGAAGAGCAGACTCGTTGGGTCGGATTCTTAATGGGATTACTCCGAGGGGACGATTATTTTACAGGAGCGCCGATGAAAAACTATCCAGCTCTCGCGACGACTTCCTTTTGAAAAGAAAAAAAAAACTGAAATTTGTTTTTGTCACGGATTTATCGCATTAGTCGTTCGGTTAAGGCGGCATACCTATCGGATACCAACCTATCGGAAAGCGTGTATCAATACACGTACATCGATAGATGCTTTCCGATAGATTAAAAAAAATCTATTCCCTGTTTCTATTGTCTGCTGTCTGTGGTATTCTCCAAGGGCCTTTTATTTTAATATTTTACAATAGAGATATCGTTACGTGAGATATCCTTTCATTCACGCTTCTCACTTCACGATGTGATTAATGAGACTTATGTAAAAGGATCGAAAAATGTCGTCGGACGTGTCAAATTAATTTAATTGTGGCCTTAATTCGTCGTTTTAATTATCCTTCACGCACTCGTGCTCCCGGATGGCAGCGGCGCGTCCCCTCTCCCGACGGGTGGGGAACGAGAAGTAAATAGGTCCAGTCTCCAAAACAACGCAACGCAATCTTATCGCGTGCGTATATTCCGTGGATTTTCATGTTTGCACGACGCGACGCGTTACGCACGGTAAAACTTATTTGCATACCGCTCGGATTATCGTCGACGTTTTAACACTGAGGACCGAGCGATCATTTCTGGCTGTTTTTATTTTTTAGATTAATACCTATTTCTTCCATGAAAGATAAGATTCTGAAATTTTTCAACTTTAGAACATATAGGAAATAATTGATGAAAAATTATAAAATTTCAGAATCCTGTCTTTTCCACAAGAAATAGATATTAATCTAAAAATAAAGAAGTATAGAAATGATGGGTAACACATTTCTAGTACATTTTAATACATCATGATAGACTCACTACGTGTAATCTGAAGGTTATATCGAACTATTGTAAAAGAATTGCGACGGCATTGTTGTAATTTGTTAAATCTCTCTGACGCAGCAGGGGATATGTATAAGAAGAATTCTCGTTGCAGCTTTTCAAGAAAATGTATTATGAAACAAGTGTTAATCGATACGTCATTATATTTACATAATTAAATGTTGGTGATTTTATTATTAGCATATTCGATACTAAAATTAATCGCGATCTTTCTCTCTCTCTCTCTCTCTCGATTTAATAATTTATATTTTAGCTTACGTCAACTGCGGTCTAAAATCTTATCTTGGTCATTTTAAAGTGACTCACGATGGCGAAAATTAAATAATTTTCTAGAGTAGCCAAAATCGCAGGGATCGCTTTAGAGGAGGAAATTTGAAAGTTTTAATTCATAAAATCTTGTTCAAAGATTTTTCCGTCGTCTTTCGATCTCTCGACGCGACCCTCCGTTCGATTCTACGCACGTAGCTACAGCGCTTCGTGACGATTGTGCGAGCATCACAGTGCCGAGTGCGATGACATAAAATCAACAGGACGAATCGAGACTTTTCATTGATAATTGTCAATTTACTCCGTTGTGCTCGTCTCGCGCGCGGCACGCGAGGGGACACCTACGGGAAACGGCTCCGCGCGCGCGCGCGCTCGCCGACGCTCGGCGGCGCAACTCACGACGAGCAAAGCGTAGATAAACGATCCCGGAGTCCAATTGGAGAGAGAGTTTGCCACGCGGCGTTCAATCTTGCTGGTGTGCGTGTCGTGTGTGTGCGCATGTGTGCGGCTCATTGTCAGTCGCACGCCGCCATAACGTGGCGCGAGTATTTCGAATATTCGAACGTGAGTCGAAGATGCTGTTTTTTTTTCTCACGCGATATCTCACGTGTGATTTATGATTAAATATAAAATGCTTATTGAATCATTATGCGCATCGCCTCTAAAAGTCTATAATATGCAAAATAATTGTTTATATGGATTCTATATGGATAAAAGATATATGGGTAAAAATTATTTTTTTCGCGTATTATCGTTAATTGGGATTACCTTTAATGAAGATTCTGAATAAGAGAGACCACGGTGCGATAAAGTCGGCGTTGGTGCTCCGAGGAAACAAAATCCCACGCAGCATCCAGGAAGTGGTGAGGGGTGACACCGGATGCATTTCAATGAGGGGAGACGGGCTCGCGTAAAACAATTCTTTCTGCGTTTTTGCAGAGAGACTACCGTCTCTCATTCATTGTCCACCGCAGAAGTGCATTTTAGCGAGGTGTCTGGTTGCACAGGTCGCGCTTTGTAACCCACAATAAAGCAAAAGGTTTACTTCCTGCGATATTTGTTGCCAGCTAATGTTGACAGGTTCATCAACGAATTTGGTGAATAATCGAGAGTTATGTTATTCGAACTATATGCGGAATGCAATAATTAACTGAGTAACCAATTTTCTTGTTATGTTTCAATTTTAATGTTTAGTTTCAGATATAATTCTCGAAACATTTAATTTACCACTGCATTTTTGTGGCTGTCGACAAAGTGTTATTTATGCAATTTCAAACGTGTATGTACGTGATCCTTAATTAGTGATGATTAAAAAATGTAAGATAGACGAGTAGGGCTATTTCAGTCCCTGATGTCACTTAGATTTACAGATCCTCTCTGACTTCCTGCTGAAAATTGCATGCAGGATGGCCGCCGGGATTTAAACTCGAGATCCTTCTGTTGCTAATCACTCTCGTTAGCATGAAACCATGCGTCATCCCGACGATTAGAAAAAAAAAAACAAACAATTCTCGTCTCATGGATAACGCGTGGATGTCGCATATGTGTCTGTAAGTCGACCAGATTATTTTCAAAGGAAGCTGGTGTTTATTCACAGGCGAGAGGCGCGCGACCGGAAGGCGCATAGCCGCATCTGCATCGCGTGTTTACTACCGAGGGAGTCACCTGTTTCATCATTTCGCTATCAAAGCCGGGCTCTTACCTGAAGCCGCCGCCGCCGCGTTATCTCATCGCGTGCTAGCAACAACGGGGACAAAGCTGCAGCCGCGATAAATCACTTTTATCGAGCTCAAGGTGGTGAATCGAGATCGAGGCTGAGAACGGGTGCACTGTTCCGCAGATGCAAGAAGCCTACTTTCCTCCGAGACACGTCGGTGTTTTATGCAGTGATAAATCGGTCAGTTTACCATACGTCACAGATAGGAATGTTAAACTAATTATTTAAGGATTGAGATCGGTTAAACTTGAGTCAACTTTGACTGACGTTCGCGGAAACGGTCAATTTTTTTACGATTGCGCGGAAATACTCATAACACGAGACATATGTAGATATCGGAACATTTCTTGCTTCGAACATCTGCGATTGTGATTCGTTCACGTAAGGCTCTTTATCGGAAGGATTCTTCAATGCTCGATCAGAATAATGCGTGTGGTATACGTTGTGCGGCAATATCCTTTGTCGCCGTCGCGATTGTGCCCACTTCCGTGGGAATTCGCGGAACGGAAGTGCAATTTCTGCCTGGTACCGTCGCGGTGGCCAGCTTCCATGGCGGAGCAACGCGAAGAAAAAACGATCTTTAAAGAAACGATGCCAGGTGCAACGTGCTCTCTCGCGCCTTCTCACGGCAAATACTCTGGATTATTTCAACGAAATTGTGATACTCGTGGCTTATAAGTTCTCGTACGGCGATATTCCATGAGAAAGAAACATTAATTAACAATAATTAAAGATGATTCACAATTTTACGATACTTAATCTATAATTGATAATGAAATTTTTCGCGAATTTAATTCCAAATATTGAAAAAGAACACGTTTATACTATTCAAGATTGACTTTTCTTCTCTGCGATACAGATGCCTTGCGACAATGCAACAAGATACTTATTCGTCGTGAGGCAGATGTTTCAGCTTAGCGTAATATAAATTAGGTCACGCATAATTTACGTAATCAGTTGCAATAATACCAAGCGCATAACTATTCTCTTTTTTTTTCTTATAAAGATCGAGGTGGGAAAGAAGAAAAAAAGGAACAGATATTAAGAAATACTCAAGTAATTTATAATTTTATTTAGAAATATATATTATATATATATATTTTTTTTATACAAAATGCATTTTCTAAGCTGCCTGATTATTACATATTCCAAAATACTAAAAATCAATTGAGTATAATAATGTATATTGCACATTTTTTTCTTGAATATTAAATTGAATATCATAATGTCATGTCACATTAAAAAACTAATATAAATAAGATTAATTAGACACAATTCATGCACAGTTCAGATTGCTTGATTTCAGATTTTTCAATGTATTACTTAAAAATAGAATTTAGCTTTGGTTTCTTGGAGACATGTTTGACATCATGCCTCTTTTGACTAGAAATTTAAGAGTTGACCAATTCAAATAAATCAACGAACCGTCAATTTATAAATTCCAATTTACAAACATTACTATTTTAAATATAATTAAATACTTTTGCTTATAAGACTTTGTGCTTACTATTCTTTCCATTCGTATAAAAAAATCGTTCTAAATTTTTAAAAAGGATTTATAAATAGTTTTCATTATTTATATAAAATAATTTACATATTTATACAATTAAAAATTTATATAGTTTCTTCAGGCTCGAAAAACTATGATAGTATTAATTAATATTATTAAATTTTGCTTATTATCTATTAATAAATAATATCACAATTTGATTTTTTGTCGTTTTTACCGATCATCACAGATCATTTCATCCATCGATTTTTCAAACGAATGTTCCGCGTTGTTTTCTGCTTCCTCCGCGCAATCCTCCTGTATATTTATTTTTCCGTTTGTCTCTTCGGATTCAGAAATTTCGTTTCCTTTTTCGTCAAGTTTTACCCATTCGTAACGACCAGGCTGTGGCTTTTCGTTCACGAAATCGAAGTTCCATTTCTTCATGCTCTACGCATCAATAAGCATTTCAATTTTAGACCAATTTTCAATCGGTGTCTAATCTCTGCAATATTTCGCGTAGAATTATTTTATTGAGACATAATTACTGACATAATTAATGAGAAATAATTTTAATAATTGTTCAAATTTAACTTAAAGAATAATCGTTTGCTTCTTACCTGTTCCAATTGTATTCGCATCTCTTCCGAAAAACGCTTGTCAATGTCTTCGTGTTTCTGTTGCTCGTCGTTGTCATCGTCGCTTTCAAAAAGTCTTCTACGGACATGATGGAGTCGGGGATTGTATTGGTTGTTAGTCTTTTCCTCCATCACTGAACAGGTTCTTATGTAAGAAAAATTAAATTTCTTAATGATAATAATTTTATTTATTATTTTTATTTTCAGTATTTATTGAAATATTAATGTTTACATATCATGGTATTAAAAAATTCAAATTTAATACTTTTATCAATTTTTTAAATTCTAATTATATTGATGATTTATTTGAATATAATTTTATTTCTTAGATATATATGGTTCTCATATAAGCTATGACTTTTCTATTCATAGTAAACAATAACTTAATAAATGATGTTTGATACAGGAAAATTGATAAAATTTAATTTTATTTATATTTGTCTTTATAATGCCATTACAAATATATAAAAATTGATAATTGTAAACTTTTTATTATATCATAAATATAATAAATATAATAAGTATTACAATTATCAAGCAATGTTCTGAAAATTGTTTGTAAAATTTCTGTCTTTTTTTACGCTATATTTAAATAATTATTAAAAATTTTAAAAAATATATATTAGTTTTACTTTTACAGCAAAGTGTTAAGAGAAATTTTTATGATAATACAGCGATTTTTTATGTAAGTAATATGGCAAAAATGATATAATTTTTTGTGAAATTTAAAAACTACGAATATAATTTTTTAAAAACTAAAATAACTATTTTAATTTTATTCAAATTTTTACTTGAAATTTCAACACAAAACAATTAAATTGATTAAAGACACACTATTGATAAAAATTTATACTTAAATTTATATCGTTAGAAATCTGTACAAAAATATATGTTTGTAAATAAGAATGTTCAAAATACCGAGGATTAACATATTCTGATATGCAACGCATTCCTATCCTGTTTGGCGACAATTTCAAGAGAACTCGATTGTGCACTCGTGCTACGGATAAAAGATCGATAATAACCTTCGGCGTAAAGCTATCGAACTACCAGGAAAATTCTTCGCAGCATAACAGTACTCGATATTAATCGTCTAACCGATACGCGACAAGTCACGGGTATGACACTTCACGTTTTGTAAACAAGATGATATGCATCAAGCGTTGAGACTTTACGCGCGAGAGAGAAAGGAGGAGATGTGTGTTATTATCGTACTAATACCGTCGTACTGTGCCGTTGGATGGATGTATCGGAATGCATTATATTTCCGGTACACACGATTGAAGACGAAGAGACACCGAACAATATCGTTATTATTTTCACTCGCACTCTTGGAAGTGCTTTGTTTAAGTCCTAGATATTTTGCATCGTGAACATTTTAAAGCTACGAAACTCAACGCGCGTATTATAATATTTTGCACATATTTTGCCTAATTGAACAGCTTGTTCTCCAAGTACTTAAAAACTCGTATTAAGAAACGGATACGCAGTATCAACTACAAGTTTATAATGCCATTACCGGCAAGCCGAACTGCTATTCCATTTCTTTACAGACGCAGTAAACCGTCTGAAAATTCTTCGTTTATTACTCGTGCAATAAGCGAAAGCCCGTGCACTATATAAACATACTCCGCCGTTCATAATACACCGAAGAATGCGCGCTAACATCCCAATTTACGTTTGCGTCGCGTTAGAGATAATCCCGGAGATTCTTTAAATGGGCACGCGCTCTTAATAATCGTCGTAGAGACGTCTCTTAAGGCCGGTAAGAATCGAAATATAGATTCCCGAAGTTACGCCAAAGCCGGCGATAAGTTTTCTCTTTATGACCGTGCGCTCTTAATGATCGCGAACGGAAGACCCGCGCTTCTTGCGCGCGTTCGTTAACACAAAACTGGTTTGATTCGCCGGCTTTCGCCGCGAGGGCACCGACGAATGAATTCCACGTTATTCGCGTAATTACTATGATGTACGGCGGAGCAGGTGATACAGCCGAGTGCATTAACTTCTCGCAGGCTACGCGCACGGACGTGTGTCAGGATGACACAGTGCGATGCATCTCCCCAGTCGGGCCGGGTTAACGCACTCGGGTGTACGTGCTTTTCTTTCCCGGCGTATTTCGGCGTACGTGGAGCGGCAAGATAAATGGGTACTGCGGCGCGGAGTCTCGCGAATCTCGAGGTGCGAGATAACTCGCGAAAGGGAAGGGAAGAGAGAGAGAGAAAGAGACGGAGAAAAAAACGAGAGCACATTGTTGAAATCACTCGAATGGCGTCATGCGGTGCCAGCGATCATCTGATTCGGCATAATATATCGTCGCGCCGTATTAACTCGAAAATCGCAATCGTCCGAGACCGATATATATTTAAATTTTTTTTCCTCACTTTCTGGAACTGCCCGAGTGCTTTTTGCGATGATCCAATTATTGGCGGATTTATCGCCGGCATAAATTGCGCGCGCCGTTTATTTGGTCGTCTAAAGCTGACAACAGCGATTTATCTGGAGCGCTGTTTGCCTGCCCGGCAGATTTAACTGCCGGTACTGGAAGTACTTGTTTGAAATGATACCTCGCGCAGCTCCAGCAAAGCGTGAAATTACTTCTGATTCGATATGTGTGACTCTTTACCGAGATCTTGGAGAAAATTCGGGTTTCTACAATAACACATAGCGAATTCGATTGGTCGCACTACCGAATGCATATTAAAGCCGTTGTACATAAATCGACGAAAGGATGAATGCTTAACATAAATATAGGAACATGTTAAGAACCGAAATCTTTAATTCATTTTACCGTGCTATTATGCAATTTTTTAAAAATATTTTTAAGCATTTTATTATTCAAGATATTTCATTTTCGCATTCAGATTCTCTCACACACTCCGCCTCTACATTTGTAGCCTAACAAACAGGTAGTACGGTAGTTACAGCAAAGACACACGCCTTTCCCTGACCCACTTGGTCGTTTAACTATTCCACACAAATATCGGATTGCACATTCGATAGTCTCACGTGAAAGTTCATCACGAGAGATTCGCAAATGGAATGTTTTATCCGGTTGCACATGCTAACGCTCGATTATCAAATTATGGAATCGAGAAGGTTGATAAGTGACGAGGAAATAAAGTATTCCGCGCACGACAGACAACTGCGGTTAACATTTCCGGCGTAACTTTATCGCGGCTTGCAAATTCCACTCCCCACATATTTATTCTTATTCCTCGCACGTTTCGCTAATCTAATGCCGATCTTACGACGAAGTTACGTCACGAGCAGGTTTCAAAGTTACGTTGACGGCAGGTATCGATCGAGAGCAGGAAAGGATGGTATGCAGAAGTGAGGAAACGACGGAAATTCTCGCGGCCACGATTACTGCGCCGAGATATGAATTCAGGCCTGGTCTGTTTATACATTCGTCTACTCACTTCCTCGGAGCGTTCGTTCGACCTCTCGCGGATGTGTCTGCGAAACGACGATAAGGTATCGACTTAATTACGGTATCTGGTATTAATTACACGGGCGAGCACACTCGATTGAGATCGTTTTTTGTTGCACTCCGTAATTGCACACGCTCATTTATCTCGTCTTCGCACGTGCGTCTCGTCTTTCGGTTTAACATCAGCCTCAACCGGTCGCCAGTTCGTGCAGCGTTCACGCCGGATCGATAAGAACGTTTTCGTCGGGGGCGGTGGGACCCGATGGGGTGGTTTCGTGCGCGCGCACACACACCCTACGACGAGGGTTCGATCGTCGGCGCGCATTCGCACGGTTTTCGATACGCTGCTGTCGATTAACGCAGTACAATCTCGATTTGTCCGAACTGACTGGAAGATTTAATGCTCGAGTGATCGATTTTCTCAAGTAATATAATTACGAAATCAAGAAGGAATGAAGAAATTACTTGATTACTTAATAAAAGATGCAAATAAAAGATTACTTTGTTTGCAAAACGCAAATTTAAAGAAATGCATGACTTTTAACTTTGTCGAATTTATTCTAGAAGGATCAATGTTATTTTTAAGCATTCATTAATTCAGCATTATTCTAGCTAATGATTATAATATTTTAATGATTCTCAAATGACTTGAAAATATTTCGTGAGAAATAATAGCAACTCGCAGCTCTTTCTCACTTTCCATAAATTACTTGAATTAATTTACCAGTAAATTTGACAAAAACGGAGGCAGCTCCAAGGGGGGAAGTTTGCGTAACCTCAACTGATATTTTACTATAAAACCAATATACGCGGGGTGAGAAAATTGTTTTGTCCATTAAACTAATCTTATTAATAATTTTTTAATGAACAACGAGCGACGGCTAAAATCTCTTGGAAATTACTTGGAAGGCAGGACAGTGACCGTGATAACATATGTCAAGCTCAAGCTGATTGGAGCTGCCACCGTTTTTGTCAACTTTTATCAACTTACCTCGTAATTGCGGATATCAAGATATCTTAAGACATAAATGATACCCGCTCGCGAAGCTTATAGGGTGACACACGATGGAAATTGAAAGAACGCACATTGACGGGTCGAATCGCGGACGGAGAAATTCTCTCCCGTTGTTGCGGCTGAGAAACTTGGCATGCAACTGAACACAAGGTGAGACTAGCTAGTTGCTGCATCTCAGTTGCAGCTGACTAGCCTAGATTCGCTTAGGCCTTGCGCGGACGAGTAACTGCGAACGACAGTGCAAAACGGAACGCATGCGCGAAAGAACCCGTTAACCGCACGTTTTATTGCCCGGTCATTCATCCTACAAAGCGAATTTATATCGGCCGACGTCTGTGAACGAACATTTTAGGAAGTAAAGCATTTGTTGCGACAATGGACGATATTTTTCCGGCGAAGAAATGTCGCCGGACGTTCCACGAACCTTATTACGTTCGAAGATGAGGGTGAGGGAAGAGAGAGGAAAGGAGGACGATTAACAAGAAGATCGCGTTGAAGCTACCTTCGAGAAGCTCGATGACCGCGTCACCCTGGGGCGCGTATTTCCGTTCCAGACTAATGTCTTCTTTCGTGGAACCGTCCGGGCGGCATGGAACTTAATTAACGATGCACGTCCGATAATTCGCGCGATGCCATAATGATAGCGCCTTAATTAACAACGTTACGCCGTTATCAGCGCTTGAGGCTCCAAGGTTGCAGTTTTCCGAGTAACCGGACGGATCGCATTTGCGATCGGGGAGAGAGTAACGTGCTCTCGCCTGCGCCGCTCGTATATACATACATTGGCTCGTAGGATCCGATAGGCGTACGTCGATTGAGCGTAACACGAAGATTATTCTGACTCATTGTATCTTATTGAAACGCAGTTTACCATGATAAGACGCGAAATTGAGAGAAATTCGCGTTGCTTCGTGACAGTTGATCTTTCCGCGGTTTTAACCTTTCCACGGTTCAAATGGTTCAATCAAAACAAAATAAGAAATTGCCAATTAAGCTAATATATTGCGCATCTGCACATTCGCGGATTAAATCGAGAATATTTCGAAATTCGCGAAATATTTTACTTTTACCTTTTATATGAAAAATTAAAAATTATGACATATCTGTAATTAGCGCAATAATTTTTTATTTGAGAGAAAAATATAGTTACTTTTGGTCTCAACCATAATTTTGTAATATTTCTAATAATAAGTATGATTAACTTAAATTGTAGTTGAGGCCAAAAGTAACTATATTTTTCTCTCAATTTGAGATTTACGGATTTCGAAAGATTATTGATTTATTAGTTACATCTTCGAAGTAATTCAACCAACGTTTCATTTGTAATGTCAGAAGAGATATTTTCTCTAATGATAGAATGTTTTTTTTTACACAACGGAAAGTGCGAAAGAATTACACGCGGACACGCTCGTGCAATCAGGAGGAACTCTAAAGAAAGGTAACAGCTGAGTGAGCGGCGTATCCAGAGACGTAGTTTCAAAAACGTTCTCCTTCCTTGGGCACGGCACTTCCTACGGACGGCGACGACCTCTTTAACGGCTCGCAGACAACCGCCGTTTCGTACCGTTTCGAAGGCGGTGTTCCGCATCGTGATTGCCGTCGAGGAAACACGAGCAACTAAATCACGCATAAGTTTTTCTCCCGAGTGAGCCCGCACCTGAACGTCGAACGCCGGGAGGTTTTTCATGTCGATACCTCTCCGCGCGTTTGACTCGCTCCTTGACTCTATCCTCGATCCGACAACAACAGTTTTTCCCCTCGCCGCCAATCGAACGAACCGTGACAAAGTCGCACGATTGTCTCGCTTTACGCTTAAAAATCTGCGATTTTTCAACACCGGCAAAAATATTTGCTGTGAAATTACCGATGAACGATGCTTATCCGCTGGCTCGCAACCTCCTTTCTTCTTTCACGTGGCCACAATCATTCGCACGACTTCAATTGTTACCGGTAATCCGCGATGTCTTTCCCTTTCTCTCACTCTTTCTCTCTGTGTTCGAGAGAAAATCACGTATGAAAAATTACGTAAGTAAGCCTGTAGAGCCGAATAAAAAAATATGAAAATGTCAGCCTAAATCGAATTCGCGATCGATCTGCGAATTAGTTATCTGACTTGACGACTTGACGACCAGTTTTAGCCGACTGCGCGATATATGTTGAAGTATGTACGGCAGTTGCATGACGATGCGCTTATTGTTTCTCTTTTCCGCGCGACACTTTCAAGGTCTGCGTGATAAGCTTACAAATGCATCTTCGATTGCGTAAATGGAATGCACGTGACGATCGATAGCAGTGTGGAGTAATAATAATAATATTTATACTCGTTTATAACATTGTTATTGATCATTGCAAAACTTTTATACATATGTTGCATAAATAATACGCGACAAATGTCTCTTTTAATTTTAATTATATTTGATTTTTTTACATGAAATTTTACAAACGCACGATCATGTTAAATTAATGCAAGGGTGGCTCTCCTTTTTAAGGTTTGCCTTAAACGAAGTTAAAATGATAGATAAGATCAGGACGCAAAGATTAGGAAAAAGAACCATTAATGTAGAAAAGATTCAAAAAATCCGACTTGCGCAGCAGGGCGTATAATGCGGTTCCTTCGTTCTGCGCCCTGACACCTGTGTGAAAGAAGATTCCCTCCGAGTAAATTCGCTCACCCCTGGCCGCCAAGGAGTCGTACGGAAAAAATGGAGAGGGTTCGAGTAGTGTGCCTATGCCCAGTAATTATTCCGCTTGAGTTACCGGGCAAACGGACGGGCCCTTAGCGCCCCGAAGAAATTTCTGCCGGACGGTCCCCTCGTGACGAAGAAGTCATTTGCATCTTTTACCACGAGAAAAGATTTCCGATGCCATTTGAGATAGGGCTAAGCTAGCGTGGCGAAACCTTGCGTGATCCGAAACACCGCATAGCAACTATTCACTTGTTTCGCGAGCTAAGTGAGAATTTTTGTACATTATTTCTCCGCAAAATAGTCATACATTGTATGCTATCGCTAGACAGGCCAAACATTAGAACAAGTTTCAACAAGTTCTTTTACATCTTTCTGTTGGAAATCAATACTTCTTGCTTAGACTGCTTTGCCGTATTTTTAAAGAGAACTTTTGTTTGTTATTTTTAATGCCGCAAGACTTATTAGCTGTGACTTATTTAGCTTAGCGTATGACTAGCATCAGTATTTCTAGCTTGGTGTATGTTTAATAAATATTCATGTTTGAACAGTGTACCGTGACTGAGAATAATACACCCGTTGATATGCCTTTTTACAATTTTATTGTTTTCTTCATATCAATGAAATGTTAATAATTACATGTTGAAAAAAAGATTTAATTTTATCATCAAAGAATTTTATTTCACTTTTCGTACAACCGAAAGACTTTGCTTCTATTCGTGAATAAAATGAAATATGCGTAATATTAATTGAAGTCGAGATAAAGCTAATAATGTTATCGGAAACTATTTTAACCTTGCGCGCGTTCTTGACTTCGTTTCTTATCGCGAGTCGTAAAAATTGTACGCTCCCGGCATACGAGTATCGACATTATTAACTTGTCGCTAATGCATTTCAGATTTGCTTGATAGCACGCGACCACATTCGCCTCGCATTCTCCGTTAGTAATTGTTGATATTAAATTATTACTTCGTCTGGCAAGTAGAATGTTGGACTTTCGATCTAATTTCTACCTGACATTCCTGAAGATGAAGATTTGAACTCGCGTGACTTCTAATCTAATGCTCTTTTCGCACATCCAAAACTTTTATAATTTGCATCCAAAATCACTCTCGCGTCTTGATTTCGATGTCGGGGGAGTCAGCTGTGCCTTCCTCCTTCGACAGGCAACGAACCCCGAGCGATTCTTATGAATGGAATGCATATTCATTCAATTTCTGCACGGTAGCGATGGTGCACGTGTTGCCATCCACGAATCCGACATATGCTAAAATCTTTCGCACCAACTGTCGCTTCCTGCATGAATCCACGGACCTTGAAATGTATTCTTTTCGCGAAAAGAAATCACCCCGGTCACGCTCTGTTCGACGAGGAAGAGGCTCGCCGCGAGAAAGGGGACAGGTTGCCACTGGATGGAGAGTGAGTCAAGCGTTTGATACTTTTCCATAAAATCATTCCCCATAAAATCAAATCATAAGACATTAAAGATTGTGCCAAGCAACACTTTATACATTCTAAGAAATTTGGCGAGATATATTTAATTTCTTTTCTAAGAACGTGGGATAATATACGTAGATAAGATAAAATGCAGACAAACAGAGACAATTTCTTTTGTATTACAAAAGTATATTTACTATAAAAGTGACAACATGAGTTCAATCCCAAAGAAAGAACCTCAAGGATCCCTTAGAATCATATGGTCCTTTTGACTGAAGGGTGCATGCGTTTACTGATCCCTCCGGCTGTTCAGATTTAAAGTTAGTCTGCGGTGTTACCCTTCCATACTTTCTACTGTGTAACTGCGGTTTAAATCGGTATAAGAAAAAGCTTCCCTCCCTACGATCCAACAGGAATATTTCCTGTCAGATGTTTTCATCCGGCAGCCGCGACGTTTCCAAGGGCGAAAAGCTGAACGAGAAAAGTCGAAGCGCGCGGCACCTCATATGCGTCCAATCTGTCTCCACCATAAGCTACAGTCGTTCATAAATGTGCGAGGGGAGAGATCGCGGGATAGACGAAGAAATCATGGAACACTTGGAAAAAGTGAATCACTGCTGGATATTAACGGTGATTCCGTTTCTTTGAATAAGCAAATAGAAGAAATGACGAAGAGAAATAAAACGAGGAAAAGAAATTGGATAAATAGTTTATATGTTATATTAAAAACTTGTCTTTGCATCACGATTAATTAATATTTTACATTTCATATGCAATTATTTGGACGATATAAAGTAATAAAGTACGCAACTATTGAATACATTGCGCACTGAGAGAAAAATATAATTACTTTTGGCCTCAACCATAATTTTATAATATTTCTAACGATAATTATGGTTAACATAATGATGCACATAGTTAAGTTAATCATATTTATTGTTAGAAATATTATAAAATTATGGTTGAAGCCAAAAGTATATTTTTCTCTCAGTGCGGATTGTTGGAATAATGTGTTCCGTAAACAAGCATTATTAAAGAGTCCTTCACCTCGCGGCATCTCATGTAAGAATGTGAACTAGAAATTACCGTAGGAGATTTCCTCAAGTCTCTCGTTCCGATGCCGATGATTGCTATCGGATTAATTATCTCGGGAACTCCTTTAATAATTATCGTTACGGCACGCAAATACAATTGCAATCTGCATTCTATCGAGGGACATAATCTCTATATTGCGTGAAGCGACTTTCTGTATTCCTCCTCATTTGGTCGTTTTTTTTTCCAAGAGCTCTTGATTATGCAGTTTTTAAATTTATCTCTGGAATTCACGGACCGTGATATTGCTTGAAGAAAAAAACACGTTCTGCACCATTTGGACATAATTTATGAGAACTTGTTCGATCGTATCCTCTCGCATTTTTATTCAGGATCTCGGGCTATCGATTCTTTTCGCGAAATCAAGACAACCACCTACTAATTCTATCCGCCCCCCTTGGATCTCGT
The DNA here is from genome assembly GCA_928718305.1 of Tetramorium bicarinatum. Lineage (NCBI taxonomy): Eukaryota > Metazoa > Arthropoda > Insecta > Hymenoptera > Formicidae > Tetramorium > Tetramorium bicarinatum. The sequence continues at coordinate 15,056,834 of OV788327.1, forward strand.
GCCACTAGACGAAAATAGATTTACGTAGGTCGTGAACGCGATATATCGTTTAGTAGTTTATTTCGCGTCCGAGTAACGTACGTTTATTTGTGGCAGGTCAGTGACGCGTACCAGTGCGTCCCACGCCTTAAAGAGAACATCAGACGACAATTCTTTTGTGCTTTTAATATGTCGAGAACGGAAACTGCACCTTTTTGTTTTGTTGAATTTGTATTTCATTTTCAATTATTATTTGAATCTCTCCTTCTAGTACGTTCATCGAATTTGTCTTTAAAGATTATAATTTCTTGCTCACAAAATTATAATGTTTTGAATTTAAAGATAACTGATTTATGTTGTTTATGCTATATTTTTCATTAATAACATAAAATAGCATAAAAATTCTATTTAATCATGGTGTGATACATACGATAGAATATTTAGAAGAAAGATAATGCTGGCGGCGAAAGCGCGTCGCGTGCATCCGATGAATTTTACAGACACATGAGGCACGAGCGCAGCACTTAGCACTTTCGGCACATCCTCGTTCAGATTCCCAAATATTTGCTCTCGCACTGTCTGGAACTCGCAGGAAAGACTCACGCAGACGTCAGAGACTTTTTTTTTTTTTCATGAATCCCATCATAATGATGCGATACACAGCGGGATTGTCAGTGTATTAATTCGAGATAAAAATCGATATAAATTTTTAATTGAAGGAAAAGAACGATTTCTTATCCTTGAGTTGCTTGAATATAAGAAATTTCATTCTTTAATTTTTTTTAATTTCGCGTTTCTTGTTTTAATTCGTATTTCTGTACGTATAAGACCTTACCGAGCAAGGTAGGAGGGTAATTATCATTCTCCGTTCCCACCAGAAAATATTCACCGAGAGTACTGCGCTGTATTCCAAAGCATGTAAATTTTAATTGCTCGTAATTGCTCGAGTTTATATGTTCAGAGTTACGAGTACACATGTTCAGGGAATTCGCATTTATACCAAGAGAATATAATCCGATTTTAGGGCAAGATAACATGATATGAGCTGCTTTTCTTTCTTCTTCGTATTTTTATTAAATTATCATGGCAATCTTTATTATTTTGCTTTGCTAAATAATTGCTGTAATTTGTAACAAGAAAAATATGTTTAGGATAAGCTTTACTCGTACATAAGCGAGAAGTACTAAGAAGTCAGTTACTCGAATGCTTCTCGCTGTTTCCATATTATCAATTATCTACTACATATTTATTTAATTAATTAATTTAACATTATAAGAATGTTTATCTAGTTTAAATCGCAGTTATTGTTTTCGATACATAACTTTATGAGATTATTTCAATTGTGAATTTACATGTATAGTTAAAAAAGATATTTTTATTTTTCCATCATCTTCACGGACCAGCAAATAAGACATGTCATTCATTAAGGGTTAAAATTACCGCCGAGCCTGGTGAAAATGTAAGTTTCCCCCTATCTTAGCGCGATTTCCGGTCGCGAGTGCTCTCGGTGCGATTATTGCGAGGCGTCACGCGAGCGCGGATGCGACGCGTATTGTTCTGCCGCCGATGACGTGGATACTGTCCTCGACACCGAGGAGAGAACGGCGCAAAGAGAGAAAGCCTGTGGGCGCATTCAATCTGGCCCGGAATTTAAAACCCCCCGACACAATCACCTTTCCCTCCCGCGAGAAATCCAAGACCCGCGCCGTGAATCCGAGAAGCGCAGGAAGGCCTTGTCCAACAACGTAACGCTACACTGTTAAATCCCGTATGTAACACTAGTCATGTGCAACCCCCTTCTCGCTCCTCTCCCTCAGACCCACTTACATCCGTCCTCGATCTGTCTCCTGTCTCCCTGTTATTACGAATTACCGGACGCGAGAGCGACCGCAGGATCGCGCCCGTTCTCGGCGCGATACACTTCGGCGGTATACTTTCACGAGTTCACTTCGAATATGACCACGATGTCCAGCATTGTTGTACGCAGAACAGACACTATGATCTCATGCGATCGCCTCGTGTAATTTTAGTGAGATATCTGCCGGATGTGTGTGTACGTCACACATATCTGCTCCAGATATTACGTGACCGAACAGGCATATGCGTGTCACATCAGGATGCGGTACGCGTACCGTATCAAGATATTAAGAAATGACCGCCAACGCATTGGTTAATGTTAATCAAGGTTTCGACTAATTCTTTTCTCCTTGTAGATTAGCACTGCGACGCGAATATCTCGCTGAATTGCAGTTTCATCTAATTGAACAAAATTAATAATTGGACGCGATAAAATATTTAAGAATTTTATTTCACAATGTATTCGATTTAGGACAAAATAGACGTGCGATAAATATATAATTATTATGTGAAGAAACAGAATATAAAGCAATTTTGAAATAACAGTACTTTCAAAGAAAGTTTGGAGCAGAAAATTTATGTTTTTCGGACAGAAGCTATTTATAATACAATATTGTATACTTTTAAAAAGAAAGAAAAATATTAGAGAACTTTCGGATAGAAAAAGAAAAGAAATTAGTAGAAAAGAGAGAAGAAAGGAAACTCAAGGAAACAGAAATTGGATAAGTAAATGAAAGCTACAAGTTGTGATATCAAAAAAATGGAATCAAAAGTTAGTAGTAAAAAGAAATACATAATTTAAGATATGAGTACGTGATACAAATGTTAACTAAAATATTATTGTAAACCAAGTCTCTTCTTGGCTGTAAAGTTGAAATGAATAAATTTATTTATTCAATACACTTTTATCTAAAAAAAAAACGGCAATTTTTATATAACTTGAAATGGAATTAATAACTCTTCAAAACGGTCTCGTATCTAAAATTATTCCACTGTTTTTTTTTACGCTACGCAAGCATTTTTGACTCACCTTCCTCGCACTTAACAAGATTCTATCGCAAGCTATAAGAGAAGAAGCCAAGAGACGAGTTGCACGATCGATTATCAGAAACTACGCTGTACGAGCATTGATTATGTGATATCGAGGTATTAAAATTCGCGATGAAAGAACCGTTCTTCGCAAGTTTATCGCGCCGACTGATGCTTCTCGTCAGCGAGGTGCGGAACGGTGCGTGGCGCTCCGTTAGTACGCGGTCGTTCTTCCACGTTTTAAAGGGACTTGTGCACCGAGCTGCATTCCGCCGCGGTTAATCCATTTACGTACGTCTATTTATAAGTGGAACACACGCCGCCCTGTGGATTTCGACCCCGGTGCACGCACGCACACACGGCCGCGTGCGTCGCGGCGAACGGCGTGCGTCGCGGAGCCGTCGATTTTATTTATAGAATGACGCGGGACGAGCGTATGGCTGCAGGAGGGCATCGGGTGAAGAGAAACATTGGGGTGTACGTCGGGCAGCGAGGGAGTATCGGCCGAGAAAGGAAGTCTATTTCCGAAAAAAGGGGGGAAACTCTAATTCGCTGAGCCGTGAGCGATCCGCGCGATGCTGAAAACGTCGTTCGATTTAAAAAGATCTAATATCGACACATCGTGCACGCAGAACGCGATCGTGGAATAGGAGTTTAAAAAGTCTTGAATAAATCGATAAATGTAACAAAAGAGATTTTCCGACTATTAGCGAAGGCGCAATTTATTTTAGGACTGTATACTGAGATGTACATTCACGAAATGTACATTTCAGAAACTTCCGCGCTCTTGAAATTTAAAGGATTGTGTCAACTTCAAGTTTCAAGTGTGGCCGTCTGGTCCGCGTTACGCACAAAGAGCGCTCGTAACGTTTTTTTTTTTTCCTTCAAGTCGCCAGTAAACCGGATGCGACATTACCGCGCGTCACGAGTCATAAAAGTACGTTAACCTGTTTGGCAACAAATTTTTAACCGTTTCTTTTTTTCTCGAGCGATGGCGATTCCATCGTGATAAAATTTAAAACGCGTCGCTCTCCTTCTCTCGTTTCGCTCGTTTGCCGTTATCTCGATGCGCCGCACTCTCTTTCGACGGATAATCAAAAACATATCCGAAACGAAAACCGACACCGGCTGTCAATTTTCATTAGGCAATCAACCTCGTTCTGAAACAACCTTGGAATTTAACTTGCAGTTTATTTGTGTAATTTCTGCTGTCGACCGCTTGCAGTGTATCTTGGACGAATTTTTCATTTAAAATTTGACCTTCTCTCTCAATTCTTCTGTTTCTGGTAACTTATTTGAAATTAAGCGATATTTAACAGAGATTTATTTATCGAGCGTTAAAAGAAAATAATATATTTTTGATAATGATGAAGGCTTAATCATAATTTCAGAGTAGATCTTTGTTAAACATTTGCAATTGAAATTACAATTCAATTGCACATGGCTTTAATGAAGCTCTAAGTTGACGAACTGAAGGTGATAAAAAAGACTTTTGACCACATTGCTCGACTAATGCGTTCGTGGTAGCCGTATCTTCAGGCCCGTGCTCTTAACTGCTGTTAATGGCGATCCCTTCGAGTGCCGGAGAAAGTAATCAAAGCCCACGACGCACGAAGGGAAGAAGCTTAGCAGGCGCGCGATGATCTCGAGCGCAGTTGCGGAGGCGGTGGTACGGAACGACCGAAACACAAACGGACACTCGTTTTTTCGCTCTTTATATTCAGGCTGGAAGTGATTTCACGCTCCGAAGGACCTCGAGACAGGATCTAGGCGAGGCATCCTGCCAGAGATTCTCCTTTCTTACAAGCACACTCGTTTAGCCATCTATTATTTTCTTATTAGTTTTTCTCTCGAGCCGATTTTCACGCGGCGTTACAATCGTTTAGATAATAGCCGTTATCACTGATTATCGCACTCATCGCTTATCTTTTTCAAATACGTTGAATTTAATTTTATATACATTTTAATGTCGTTTCTCGTTGGAATATATTCTTCAAAAAACGGAAGAACAATTAAATGATATTATGTATATAAATGCAAACATATAAGAAAATTATAAATCCAACGAAACTATGTGTAGTGTGCTTTATTGTGCTAAGAGTAGAGTTGAAAATATATAAAGATTGAAAGGGGAAAGAGAGTTGAAGTGGACGTAAAATTGGATATGGTCAATGATGGTTCAGGGACCTTGGTTGCGGCAGCAGATGGACAGTAATTCGTGTCGGTTCGCTAGCTGGAAAGATTCTGGAAATAGCCTCGCCGTCGTTCTGTTCTGTTGTGATCCAGGAGAACAGGTCATGATTGTGATCAAATTCGCGTCGATTCTCACAAGGATCCGTGAGAGGCAGGACGAACGACGCTGGCTTGGTGATTCGTAACCCTGAGCGACTCGATACGGTCAGTTTTTGCGGTATGTCTTGGTCCACCGGCCAAGAGAATCGGAGGAGAGGTCTCTCCGTGAGACATCCCTGGGGGAACCGCATATTGCAAACGCACTTACTTTGTGTAACCGTAATCCATCGGTGATGTATCGGTCAAACTTCAACGCGAGGGGAAAGCCACGCCGCGCCGACTGAAATTTCATCGGGCGCAGAAAAAAACGCATCGCAAAAACAATCGTTTTTTATCTTTATCATTTGCATCATTGCGATTTATTTGCGTTTCGTTCTTATTAGTCGTTTTTATATTTATATATTATATTTGTGTTGTATTTTTAGATTATAGTCTGCGAAAAGAGATAATTCGAGAACAAGTTGGAAATTCAATATCTGTGACGCACTTTTACTTTCATGTACTATCGAGTTAAAATTCCAACAATGTGCATAATTTTAACTGAAAAAGTCTACATACAATCATCCAAACATTTGCTTAATTAACCGTGATCATAAATTGTTAGGTATAAATAAATCATGACTCATCGATGAAATGTAAACGGCAAAAAAGAACGGTTTCTTCTCCAAACAGTTCAATGACATACGTGATTATTTTATTGAGCCGAGACTCGAACAGTATGCCATTTGGACAGATTTATAATATCTTCATGTCCGTTGTTATAGCTGTCAATGCGATTATTGTCAATTTAACGATGAAACATAGCAGCAATCAAGTACGACAATTAAAATTGCAAGGTTGCATCGCATGATTCGCCTTGATGCGTTTTATTAACACAATGTATTCTCAGAATAACAAGCATATAATCAACAACTCTATTAATTAATTTATTAGTATTTATATTTAAAGAATCGCAAAAGATTTTCTATCAAGTTTTGTTTCAAATAAGTTATTGATATAAATTTTCTAAAACCAGGAAATTAGAAAATAATTCTTTAAAGAATTTATTTGTTGGCATTTGAAGTTTTCTTTTCAATAATGTAACAACTGTATTAATTAATACAAATTAATTAATTTTAGAATGTCCATCTATAAAATATGGGAAACTTATAGCATTAACTTAATTTTTATCTAAACATACTTTATATATCCATAGCATACTGACTATAAAGTCATAGAAAACTTCAAGTGTATTATCTTAAGTCCCTTTATCCGTGTGCAAGATAAATTAAAAAATAAATAAAGATTATTAATTTTTTTCTTTTTGTGTTACATAGTTTTTATTTTTAAAATGTCGCCATGAGTGTCGGTAGACATAAGTGTGAGATACTAAAAATTCGAAAGTGCCAAATCATATGCAAAAAACGGACGAATGGTGCTCGCGTGGCGGGCCAGGCCAAACGGACACTCGAACCAGTTTTCGCGAAAGCCGAAAGTAAAGGGGTCGACGAAGCGGATCTCTCGATATGAATGTCCTTTAATTAGAGCGGCCTGTTGGACCTTTTCTCGGGCACGTGTTTGCAGGGTATTAGTTAATATATGGTAGACAAACCACGGGGAGAGACGTGGACGGACACGCGCTGCCGTTAGAAAGCGAAATGCTACTGGGCAAGTTCATTTTGGCCATTGTGGACATCATTTGGCGATCCTCGATCGGACATTTACCCCTCTCATTTAGGAGCGCCCCGACCCACCGTAAAGATCGCAATTTATCGCCATTGCCGACACGCGTTTTCTTGCCAGCCGTTTGTCTGGACGACAGTCCGAGTTTTTCTCTGGAAGTGTGAGCAAACCGTTAAAGTTTTCGGCATTGATCCGCTGCTGTAGATACAGTTTGCAAAAGATCGAAGCAATGTACGAACCATCGTTGGCAATTTATCATGATATTCGTACGTGATTATTGTAATACGTGACATTTTCAAGATGGATGAGAAGATACAATTCTTTTTATTAGCTGAGTCTTTTTATTCTAAATCGAAGGTCAGAACATATCTACGGAATTTGTCTTTGGTTTTTAAATCACATTTAAAACATTAAAAAGATGCAAAAAAAAAGTTTCTTTGTATATCTCGGGTTAAAATCTTCAACTTGGTTTATTAATAATGAAATATTCGTTCTATTATCAGATTATAATGACAGAATAAATCTAAAAAAAAATGATTGATAACTTTGTACAATAAAAAAAAACACTGTTTGATAGATCGCCATTGCAAGCAATTCGTCAAAATCGATCAGTCGGGACTTTGTTACGATCAGGTGCTGTCCCGATCTAAACTGGTTCCATAGCTAATTCAATCAATTAAACGTACGGTGAGGCACATTACACGTGTATCAGCGATAGATACCCATTAAGTGTACATTCAACAGCACACCTGGACATGTCCTTCTGTAGAGTTAAGGGAGGTTTTGAATTTCAAAGTCATGAACGGTTTAAAACTTATTTTTTTGTCGATCTATCATTCAGAACAGAATTCAAGGCAATATATTATATTATTTACAATTTTTAATTATTTTAATTATTAATGTATTCTTATAATAATATTATTCACTAATGTAATAATTAAAAACATGAATGATTCTCGGAAACATGCGTAATAGGAAAGAAAAATTAATGCAAAATTTTTGAAATGCATATATACTTATACAAAACATTATTCACACGTTTTGATGATTTGTCATCAATCATCTCGATAGATGCTACGTGTGTATTCGTCCGTTGCAACGTGTAACGGTCGAAAATCCATTTATGAAGCAACTTTTCGTCGATATTCGATTTAACGCAGGTATGGTTCCATGTGCCGAGAGGCACCGTATTAGTTACCATTATCGAAATGACCAGCTAGGATGACAGCCATTAAAACTATGAACCAGCTGCTTCCCTTCGCGGAGTTCCCCCATGGAAGACCCTGTGGTGCATCGTGCATTATAATTAACCATATAGCGACCATGCCGAGTCACCCCCATGCTCGTATCGACGTACAGATAAGTAAACTATCCACCTACACAGGGTGTCTTTAAAAATATTTTACTCTTGTTATTGTAAAATTATACGTTATTTTAGAATCGTATTGTTTTGCAATATAAATATTATAAGCTGAAGAATGAAATATTTATATTGAAGATTTATTGCACATAATATTATATTTTATTTTGAAATTTATATAAGTCCATTTTCATAGATATTTAGATGTTTTTGTTATTTAATTTATAAGTTCATCATATTCAAATATATGTTTCAAATAAATATTGCATAATAATGCATAAAATATAAGACAGTATATTGAAAATTATAAAAATGTATAAAGATTTTTCTTAAGTTTATTACTTCGGAAATATAATTCCCAATTAGATTATTCTGTTAATGTAATATAGATTATAAAATGGTATTTTTAATATCTGTTTTATTCTCTTTCTTTTTTGTACTAAAAATTTTTATGAAATTTTAAAAATGTTTTGTGAGTAAATTGGTTATCATATACTGTCTGTCGCAAAACTGAATTTTTAAAAAATAATAATATAAACAATTTTTTGAGACAAATATTTTATTTTATTCAAAATAGTTCTTTTTACGGCGATATGATTTGCACGGTCAACTAATGCACGATTTTTCTATGTACTTTTGTGGAATATCGTTAAAGATGTTCGTCACAAACTTTTGGATCTGTAATAGGTCATAATGTCTTCCTTTCATGGATATTTGAACTGTAAAAACAAAAAATAATTGCATGATGCCAAATCCGCCGAATCCAGTGAATGAATGCAACATATAAACAGAAACAGAACTTATTGTTCGAAGCTCATTTTTCAACCGATGTGTAAAAATTATTGTTAGTTTGGGCGCTAACTCAATTTCTAATGATTCAAATGGCAAAAAATTTGACAAAATGTCAATAAAGGATATATGTTTCAACTATAAAATTTTCATATAGATAAAGTTATTAATTTTTTTTATTTGAAAAAATTTTTTGAAAAAATTAGTTAATATTACGATACACCGTGTATGTATGCATTGTAACAGTTTTCGTGTCACCCTGTAGTTTTACCCCCATGCATTCATCGGGACCACCATGGCACGCGTCCAGGTGGATGTTACGAAATGTTCGTTACAAAACGCGATTCGTGTTTCTCAGCTGTCTAATTTTCGATGATTTCGACTCGGCTTCCACGTGTCGATGGAATATCAGATAATGTCGATTCGCCTGCCACATTTTAACGTCTGTATAACATATAATTTAAAAGACTTGGAACGATAATATGTAACAAGCATTATAACGATAGTACTGTACTGTGCGAAATAACTACTGTTTCGATCAATTAAATTTTAAACTTTTGTTTATAGAATTAATGATTCATTGACTGAATTAATAAAAAAAAGATACATGTAAAATACATAAGAGATAATATAAAAGATTATAATATTCAAGTCCGCGTACCATTAAAAAATACGTGTACTTAAAAAAAAATATAAAAGATTACTTAAAAATTATTTTTAATAAGTTAAATGAGAAATTTATATAGTTTTAAAAAAATTATCAGTTTTTTCACTTTTCATAAAATTATTATTTTATAGCGTATATCTCACGATAATAACATGATTATAAAATCGATTCATGATATATAATCCTAATAAAATATAATTTGAAGGGTGAAGAAATAATAACACAGTATTTAGAAGAATGAAAGCACAATAGTTTATTACTAGCTTAAATGACTAAATGACTAGAGAACTTTCTCCTTAATTCTACGACGACATGTACATAGGACATTCTCCCGTCTCTCATGCGACGAGAGCGCGGAGTTGCGAATTGATGTTTGTAATCAAGTAGTCTTTGGAGGCGCTGCATTGTTGATTTCATCGTGGAACCAACTGTTTCAGGCTCTCGATGGATCATCACCGCTGTGAAAAGTTTTTATAATGTATAGAGCTCGTTAAAAGTCATGTCGATAAATCGCCCTATCTGATATAATGGTTTATCAATTTCGACATTTTAGTAGGAAACGCGATTCTTACGGCGGTGAGTCCATCCAAACCTCCATAAATCATTTGATGAATTATTTACAAAAATTAATTAATACCTCCATCGCGATTAATTCTAAAGAGGGTTATTTCAATGATTAATCGATGATATATAATGCTCGAGAGAATAAATATACAAATTTCGCATACGAAAACAATCGTTAAAACCCCGCGCTTAAAAATTTAAGTTCACATTTCATTATTTGACAGTCATTTACTTTGTGCAGTCCTTTATCATTTCAAAAAATAGTATTTAAATATTTAAATAACATTTTAACAACCCGCTAAAATATATTAATTTTTTAAGTAATTTTAAACTAACTCCTTCCGAGTTGGTCGTTTTGTCGCTCGGCGCATTTAAGTTAACATGGCGGTTTTTTCGCCACCGCAGCAAAACAAGAGAAAACTGCACGTGTGCACGGGGTTACAGAATATGCGTTCATATCAGTTCAATGTCGTCTTCTACAATCTACGTGGTCTTCGTTATCGTCGTTGTCGTAGTAGTAGTGGTCGTCTTCGTTGTTTTCGACGATTCCACATTTTGCTTCGACACGTCCATCGTGGTTGTCAACGGCTTCTTGTTCACGTCGCACACTTTTCGAGCACGCCAGTAATCTGTAACAAAAATATTAAACGATTATTATTAAATATGTATCATTTAAGTGTTATAAATAGTTAAACTGTTATCGATATATTACGTTATCAAAATAAATAAAATTAATAGAGAAGCCATTCACTCGGTTCATCTGATATGTCTCTCGCCGTGTAAATAGATATGTATCTCCGCGAAGAAACACGTGAAGCTTTTCGTAACATATATTCTCAAGGTTCCGTAGTAGCCTACGAGGTTTCGTGGATCGACGGGGTCATCTACATTATAGCGACGTAGCGTAACCTGTATAGGAACACCGTGCGGGAGAGGTACGAAATTTCCACAACAAAGACTGCGTCTTAGGGAGCACCCTAGTTCGATCAGGTAGCCACCTGAGCGCCCTACCCTCGCTTCTTTCTGCGTTTCTCTCTTTTTCTGACTGACTACTTGACAGGTGCGACTTAATGTTAACAGCACCGGTTTAGAAATCTGCTCTTTTCTCCGACACTCTGACAAAAATCGCGTTTGCATCTCTTGTTTTGTCACGAAAAGCCTACAGAAAGTCTAGTACACGAAACGAAGCAGACGAATCGCTCGCATTATGTGGCTTAGCATTAGTCTCTGTTAAGCTTTTACCTGTTTATATTTTAGCTAAGATCATAACGTCAGGAATCATGTGTTTTTATAACAGTTATTTTGACCAAGTTCAAAAGGTCTTGGTGGATTTTTTTTCTTAATTTCTAGCAATACAAATAACGTCAATTTCTACCAATGGAAAATAACTTTATCTCGAATAACTTGCTTCCTATTTTTTTCAAATGTAAAAATTAAAAAAAGATGAAAATTAAACCGAGATTAAAATTAATCTACATTGGTAGAAATGGACATTATATACGTATCGGTCATTCGTATCCGCAAATTTAAAGTATTGAGAAATATTAGTATTCACGAATTGACATTACAACCGAACGCGGTTCGGGCCGATAAATCGACGTGAAAAAGGTTGAAAAAAATCCACACAATGGCCATATGTCGAGGACATGATCCTTTCTCCGCGCTTCTCTCTTTTTGGCAACGGTTCGCCATATGGTGCGCGAAACCAACTTCTTCCTCGACCAACATCTCTCTCTCTCTCTCTCTCTCTCTCTCTCTCTCTCTCTCTCTTTCTTTTTCTCTCTCCTTTTACCTCTAGTCGCGTTTACGATTTCGCTTGTCAACATCTGTTTCCACGCCTCAACGTACCGCGATAGTTGAGTAGATCCTAGATGCGTCGAAGAAAGCTCAGCGCTTACCTGTCCATATGTCTCGAACGTCATTCTATCCTGAAAACTTTCTTTTGTTCGCGGATCCGAATACCGTCTTCTTAGCGCGTTCTTCACTCGAAGGATTTTGTTAGAATCCTCTATAAGGCATCTTCGATTTTATGGCAAAACTATACAAACGGATCACGAAGTCTGCTTTAAGTCGCGATCGAAGGGGCTCTTTGTCAGTATCTCAGAATTGAGAGATTTTCTATTCCACGATGGAAAAATAATGTTGTGATTATCGTCCGTCTTTTTATACAATCCATACTTATTTTTCCTCCAGTTAATCGTAGATAAAGCGCTTTTTAACGTTCTCAATTTAGATAGATACAAAAGATGAAAACATTTTAATATTTCTTTACTTGACAAATTTATTTATTCTAAATAAATCTAAATTACTTTTTGCAATCTGAGGATAAATACAACAATGAAATGTAAACACATGACTAAAGTTGTTACCAAGTTAATTATTAGAAGAAAATAAATAAATGTATGCGGATGCGCACGAGCATGTGCATGTGTACTGTACCTTATATCGTTAAAATAATTAATTCTTGAAGATGTCAGTTCTTGAAGATGTTAGATACGTAAAAAAACAAGTGCGAATTAGTATATTTAGCCCTTGTATTTGCATCAAGTGCAACTTGTCCCAGCAGGTGGTGCGCGACCTTCGTAAGGTCCCGCGCGGCATGGTATCGCGTGTTCGCGGGTCCGATTTAATCGTGGGAAAAGACGTTCCAGTCGTCACAGGCCCTTAGCAAGGGCCAACAAGTGTCGGTGGAAAAAGAGCTGGTTGCGCCGTCCCGCTCTGTTGAATTTTCGAGGGTCTTGTTGTGTTCCAGCCCAAGAAGTCACCGTATGGGGGATTATCAGTGCAAATAGGTAGAGGATCTCGGTCCGAGGTTGAGAAACCATAAGTTTCCCCTCCCCCCTCCCTCCTTCGGTAAGATTATTGCGTACGCGTGTTTCAACGTACGGGTGATTTTTATAACTTACGAACCATTATGAATTCCTATACAATATCAAAAAGACTATTAAAAACTGATCTACACGTTGATCATCAAGGAATAAATATTTTTTTTAGAAGCTAATCTCTCTCTCGTAGAGAACAAGGTGCATTTGACCCGGGAACATGCGATTTGCCTGATATTATCGCGTGCAGAAACATGCGTCGTTTTGCACTTGGTCGAGAAAATACAGTGTCCATTGTGCACAAAAATTCATGCCTAGTAAAACGAGAGAGGCGGGTGTGATTGTGTCATGCCTGAGGAATCCAAGGAATGCAATCGCGAGTCTCTTATACTCCTTGGAAATTGGGGGCCCTTTGATGACTCATACATGTGCGTCCTACAGGTACATTATGTCGCCCGCCTTAGACGAATGACTCATGGGCGTGATCTCATTCCCGATCGCGGCGTTCCTTCCCTAACTGCATCCTGCATGAACGGGCGGCCGATCGCTTCTCACGATCACGCACCACACGTGTCCACTTATCTTCTCGCGATAACGCGAGTATTTTTTTCGTAGATATGTTTGGTTGCTACGTAGAAGAACCAGTGGATGCTTTTCCAAATATGATGAAATTGAATAAAGAAAAATACAAAACTTCATTATCAATCATTTTTAAAACAGAACTACAATTGTTAATTACTTCTTAATTTATTGAATATTCTCAATTTCAAAATATTCTATAGTTGGATATTTTTTTCAAATATATAAATTACATAATTTTAAATTTTGAAAAATTGTCAAAAAAGATTGCAGACGTTATTTATTTGTGTCTCGTAAATAAATAATTATACAAGATAACAATTAAACTTTGCTCATACATTTTAATTATACCAAAATTCCCAATTGATTAAAGAATTCGTAAATAAAAAAATTGTGGCAATTACGTATGTTTTGTAAATTGTCTTTTAGAAGAGAATACGACAAATCTTTAGTTTAGAATTGAAACCATTTGGATCATCGCTGCAACGGGTCTCCGACCCGTTTACGACGCGTGCTTCTGGCGTAAGAAAGGACAGGGTGGATGGCTGGTCAAAGGAGAGCGTAAGACGGGTAGTCGGGAGTATTCTGGCGAGGGATGGCTATAGAGAAGAGAGGAGGAGAGAAAAGGCGGAAGAGTGAGACGGCCGGCTTAGAATAAGAAAACAGGTCGGAGCCACGCGACCAGGTCGCGTCTGCGCGCTCGGCTTCCCTTTCTTCGTCCCGGCTTTCCCGCCAAAAAGCCGTGGCTCCGCTTCTACCTGCGATAGATTCGCAGATCCCATTCCAGCGTCATTCAGCAGGCTAAATAGCAGTCTGCTAGTTAAAAGAGACTGATTCGAACGACGGAGTTAGCTCTCTCAACGACGCATATTGGTCGCAGGCCGCAATTTATCCGAATCGCCGAATCGTTTCCATGCCGCGCGAGTATCATTACATAATTCTGTTGCCACCTCAATGAACTTTCCGGCGCAGCATGCCATATTGAATTATGTATGTAAGAGAAGATATTTTTAGACCCGTGACCGCGGGTCCCATTAAACCCAACAAGTCGATATTGGCCCGACCTACTTTCGCGCGTGATACATGCATTCCGCGAAATTTTCGCGCGCTGTCCGTCCAGAGGGAAACTTGTCGAACGTGTCGCGTGAGTCATGACCCCTCCTTCCCCAGCCCTCATGCATATTCCGCGGGCGCGACGCATGCGACGCGTCCGCGCCGAGCGACGTCGATAAAGTTCGCGCGTTGATATTTCGCGCGAGAGAGAAATGTTGCTCACCGTGAATGCTGGTCTGCCTTGAATACGGATTACTCCGCTTTTTGCCGGGCGACCGGTCGCTCCTCTCGTTGTTCCGCCTCTGGTAATTATTCTCCTTATCTTCGGAGCAGGGGTCCACTCCCCATCTCCTGGCGAACTTGCTCCTCTCCGCGTCCAGGGCCTCCTGGAGCATCTCGATCGTCTCCCGCGGGTTCGACCGGCCGAACAGGCAGCGTGGTCCTCGCGACGTCATGCTCGTGCTGGGCAACACCGTGTAGTAGATTCCGTGGCAAATCGAGGCTGCCAGCATCTCGGGAACTTGTTGTGTTTCCACCGTAGTGTTCGAGCGTGCGGCTGTTCCCCGGGGCGCAAATTTTCCTCTTTACAGCTCCGAGTACGTATCCCGCGGGCCTCTTCGGTTTAGCTTTACACCCACCGGACCTCCGCTTCTTCTGGTTCGACGCGTTCCGAGAGAGCAGCCGAGTCCTCGACCACGTGAGTCCCGCTGATCCGCTCGACTTTTCTGTGAAGTTTCCTCCGATTCTCTGAACGCGGGCTCGCGCGACGTCGAGCTCCGTCCAAGATCCAATTGATCCTCGATCCTCACCGTTCCACGGTTAGACTGGTTCTGATGGCAGCGTTCTGGACGGTGGGAGCCAGTCAGCTCGGATCCGTTTAAGCAAAGCCACGAGGTCCGGTGTTTCCCTTTCCACCACGCGTTTGAATTCAAATCTGATTGGCGCGCCGCACAGGCTGCGCACAAAAATGGCGCGAATTTCGCGTAGCGACATCCTCGTCGCACGTACGGCGCGGCTCGCTCGCGCGCTCCTCGTTCAACGCGCGCGTTTTCCACGTGTACCCTCGCCACCGCGCGTTCTGCCGTTCAAAATTGTCCAACGGATTATGCTAAGCGATCTCTCGTGGTAGGGAAGTACGCGCGCGCATCGCCGAACGTGCTTTTTGCCCTTTTTTTAAGTAGCACGACGTATAGAATGATCACGATCGCGATTCGAGCGTGTCGCGATGGGATTCAAGATGATCTTTCTTCCGCCGAGCTTTTTTCTGGATCGCGTTGGTGTCCTTATCGATCGCGAGAATGAAAAGTCTCTTTGTCACTGAGAAAAAAATATAGTTGCTTTTGGTCTTTAAAAAACTATAATTTTATAATATTTCTATCAAATAAATATGATTAACTTAACTATATGCCTCATTATGTTAATCATAATTATTATTAGAAATATTATAAAATTGTGGTTGAGTCCAATTATATTTTTCTCTGAGTGTAGCCTTGAAAATGTTGTCTATTTTCATTTTTATATAAATAAATAGATATTTAAAATCTATTTCTTAAATCGATATCATTTCTCAAAATTAATTTCTTACAATTTATCCACTTTTAAGAAATTTATTTATGAAAAGAAGTAGATTTAAGTTGAAGTCTTAGGTCTTAGACAAGATAATTTGCATTTTCATATATTATATTTTGTTTAAAAATAATTATTTATTTTATTTACTCCTTTTGTAAGCAACACTACGATAAAACTTGACGCTATTATATTAGAATGATATAAAAAGTTTGTCTTTCTACTCACTTCTGGTTTAGGATGAAGTTTAGAAATTGAACAATATTTCTCCAAAAAAGTTTATGGAAGAATAGATGGTTTTGATCCTGCAAGCTCGCGCACCAGTGAAACTGCAGGACAGTTCGTCCAATTGTCGTGGGCACGATTGCCCCGAGCATTTTTGCGGGAAGTCGGGCGTTCTGCAGCAAGAAGAAAAAACGGTCGTCCGAGCAGGTGAAGCGGCCGGAGAACGAGAGGGAGAGACCAAGTGGAAGCAAGTCCCAGGCAGAGAATCGCCCTTCGAGTTCGCCGCAATCGCTTTCTCGAGCGCATAGAAGTTTTAATAGATATAACTTATATACGAGTCACCATAATCGTGTGGTTTTCACATGATTTAACCCTGTGACTTAAAGGGAGCATTGCATTATATGCCTACTCAATATCGTTTATATCGTAAGATTAATATCCTGCCACTTTCCATTGCCACGTCTCCTCGTTATCTCCCCGTCTTTGAATTGGCTGCGCCACCGCCAGTTAGTCATAATCGCGATGTTTTACATTATCTTTTTGCGTGTTCTATACATTTTTCATGAATACCGGGCATTGTATAGCAAGTCAACACGACTCGATACGGTGGGGCACTCGCAATGGGATATTCAAAATGGGAAGAATAAGCTGAGGTCTCACCTCTGACCCTTAAGCGTTACGGCGTTCCTTTGAAATCTTCCTCCAACAAAAATCGATTTGATGATGATTTAGCTCGTTTATGGAAAAACGTGACCCGTACCGTGAACCACGGATCGTGATACATTCATGTTTTTTATCACTCATCAAGACTTATTCTTCCTACTGCGTTTTCTTAAGTTCTCTGAAGGTGTTAATGAGAAAGGAAGATCATTTATATTATTAAAATTATTTTCACTCGAGATATCTTTTATTCTAAATATTATTGGCTTTGAATATGTTTTTAAATATACAGGGTGTTCCCGAGTTAAGTGGCCAAACTTTAAATATGATTTTAGTATCTCAAAACAAAACAAATTTTCCTCTGGAAGTATGCTCGCAAACGCTTCGTTCAAAAGATATTAACTTCTTAAGTTGCAGAGCTATAGGAATAAATCACTAATAATAATCAAAGTAATTTAGGTTTATCTTCTTTATTGTTTTATAGAAATAAAAATTTAATTAATGTTTTTCTTTATTTATCTTTGCTAGAAATTAAGTAAATATACTTAATATTTTAATACTTAATATCGCTACCATATAATTTGCTCGTTTTGGCTTACAATCTTTCTTAATTTACTTTAAATATATTAAATTACTAAATGTACAACAATTAAAAAGCATGTGCTGTGCATGTATAGATGTAAAGTGAAGCGCACATTGTTGCCGCCACGAGATTCAAATCGCATAATTATAAATGTCTCGCGCGATATATCGGATGGACAATCAAGTCACGGCAATATCACGACCAGCCGAATGACAGGGGTAAATTCGACCGTTACAGAAAAGTATGGGGAACATTGCAGCGTAACTCGCCGACCGTGGTGGATGCGTGTGCGTGCACACGTTGCATCGTGCGTTCCTCTCGTATGCTCCATCATGGACAGGTGAACACCGTGACCACCATGGGCCAGCGCCCGTAACGATCATTACAGTTTGTGATTGCCTCTTGAGATTTTTCCTGTAATATCCACGCGGATGGCAGTTTGACTATTATTACTGATTATTACGCGCTGGCTGATTACTCCCTGATTACTTCCCAACGTGATATCAGATGCAACATGCGAGATTGCTGACGCATTATCTGTCGATGTAAGAAAAATTTTTTGTAAGGAATGCACCACCTAAAAAGAATTCGAGGGGGATTTGTACTTGTCGAGCAATCGGCACTTCAAATCTCTTTTACCCATAGTTATTAATGCGTAAATCTCGATGTTATCCTCCGTAGAGCGTAAATCATTTCTCCTGCTCTCGTTTCGGCGCAGCCGTTGGATCTCTGAGGAAATGCCGACTTCCTCCTCGTTCAAACGCGGGAACGTCAATATCCATGGGGGATTTCGTGGTTCGAGTCCCCGCGCTCCCCATCGGGCTCCCGCTTCCGGTCCTGGTCAAGCAGACCGGAACACGCGGGGTCCCCGAGTACACTGTGACTCGGAACATCGTCAAAAATTAGGGAGAAACCGATCTGCAGGGGTTCCACGCCAGGATGTAGCTAATGCCACGACTTTAACTCGTACCGAAGACAATTACTGGCTCGATCATTTTTCACGGTTTTATGATCGGTCTAATCGACGGCGTGTTCACGATTTTTGAAAATTTCAGACAGTTATATGCTACCATTATGCCATTGGTTTTTTATTTTATTCTTTTTCAATTGCCTCGCATCCATGAAATTGATAAGAGTATTGAAGACAGAAAGAAAATTTATATATTATGTTATTTAATTAATACTAATTCGATAAATTAGCAAAATAACGTTTAACAAGATAGAAATCCAAGTTTTATTTCTTAGTTTTATTTCTAGTATTATGTTTTATTTCTAGTATTATGTACAGAATATATATAGTAGTTATAAAATATACGAATAACAGCTTCTTTTGCGTTCTTGCGCTCTTGTCATGATACTATCATTTGCAGGCACGATCGTTACTTCGCAACGGAGAAAAGTGTCGGATGAAAAGATGATCGACAGCTGACGTCGTCATGGAGGAAGAAAAAAGAGTAAGGAAGCTCGAACGAAATGAGCGAAGAAGCCGCGAGGAATAAGGTAAGAAAACTCGAAACTCTACCCTTTGGCCATCGGTATGAGCACCTGGCAACATATGTGCCAAATATAAAAGAACGAACGTCTCTCCGCAGGTCGGCCTCCATCTCCCTTTCTCTCTTTGCAAATTCTCTCTGTGCCCCCGCTTGGGAGGCCCCGAAAATTCTGCGGAATCACCGATGCGTCTCGCGCGGCTTTCGTTCGGCGTAGAAATTAACGGAAGCGCACCGCGTGTCGGCCGATGGTCGGTCAGCTGTTGGCCGTGATTGTTGCCAGCCGCGTATTAACGCTCTACGTCAGCCAAGAGACTCTCGACGTGAGAACGAAACTTTATTGTAAAAAGAGCGGCCAAACTCTCATAAGCCTTATTTTGCGACAGTCAAAATCATAAATTATTTTTTGATAAAATTGTAGCGATTGTTGGATAGATTAAAAATATATATGTAAGTATCAAAGTGATGCGTTTCACCATTTAAGAGAAAATGACCTAAAAAAATTCCAAATCAACCAGATGGCGCGTATCATCTATATTTATTAATAATTTATTAAAAAATAATTTTTATATATATTATATATATGTATATATTAATAATTTTAAAAAATAATTTAAGATTTTGAATGTCGCAAAATGGAGCTAAACTGGCCGCTTTCTTTTACATAACATTTCTCATCAGAGTATCAATAGGCCAAACTGTCCCATAACTTGACCTTTTGGTTTTAACAATGGATTCTCTGACAAAATAAGACGTATTTCTTAAAAGAACAGAAGAATGATGAAAAGAATTTTCTTTGGCTAGAATTAATTGTGTTAATTTTAGCAAATCAACATTAAGAAGATTTATGTCAATCCTCCTTTTTTAATAAGATTCAATTGTTACGGTGAAAATTTAATTATTCTATACATTATAGAGAATTATTTAAGAAGGAAAGTTTTGTAGAAAGCGGTAAAAGATGAGAGACAGAAGCTGGACAATGGAGCTCATGTTGAGCAGCCACCTGTATTTGCAGGTAGCCGAAAGCGTCTGCGTGGAAACAATGCCGCCTTTTCTACGCACTGCGTGGATCTATATCAGACGAAAATAAACGGAAGCCGTCGCGTGGCTGCTTTTACGCGGATATTTGATATATTTGGTCAGTATTTCGTCATCTGTTCGCTGCAAGATGTCCATGCGGAGTCAGTTACCTTTTTCTTACGCTATAGAGCCGTGTCTCTCGATGAAAATAATATTGTTTTAAATTCTCTTTTTAAAATTTCATTAGCCGAAAAAATACGATAGCAATTGAAGCAATTGATGTTCTTGGCAAAAATCAGATGGCATCTGTACATAGCGTCGTGTTTGTCATACTGTATCGGCGTAAGTAGCGTATGGGATATGCGCAAACAGCTGCCCGTTGGGTTGCAGATGCTCTGAAAATTTTGAAATTCCAGCCACGTCAATAGCGGAACGCCGCACGAAGCTGCGAATCTTCGCTAAAGATCGCCGTTTTCAGACGCTTCAAAATCCAATTGAAATAAAAAAATCTTGATAATTTTTTGCATTTGAATGCACTAATAACGCGTTAATTCGTAACACCTTAAGTTAGTATTAAATTAGGGAATTAACTCAGAGATAATTCTACCCTTCTTCGAGATAATCTATCTCATAAAATTTAGATCCGGTTTGCTTATCTCTCAATTATTATCAATTTTATTCAACTCACATAACATTTGATAAATGATCTATAAAAACTAACGTAACGTTAGTCCTGCGCGAAGAAATTAATAAAGCCAAGTCGCCCTTTATCTCGCGTCTTTACGAGTCCAATTAACTCGCCATTTAGTATTTAGATTTACATCTTATAAGAACGTGATTTTTCTATCTTTCGTTGCATCTAACTGATCCGTTGAGCGACCGTATATACACAAGACTAAAATGACCACGAGTAATTGAGCCAGTTTACCCACGCGACGCAAAAATCGTGCGTTCACTGGGGCGGAGGAAACATTTAACGCAGGATGTTGCTGTGTACTTTGTGCGTGCAACTAGCGCTCGTTCATTTCTCTCCCCGTCGATGCGAGCCGAGCGTAGCATCGAGCGCTTACACGATGTAGAAAAGGACGAGGAAAAATTGCCGGTTGGGAGTTGGCCGCTTTCCAGAGCGAGCGAGAATGCAGTGACATCGTTCTTCGGGAGAACGACGACGCTCAAGGCCGGTACCGCAATTTCAGTCAATTTAGATCTCTTGCGCGCTACGAGCTGTAATTCGCAGGATTTTTTATGGACGTCGGATGATAATTGATGTTTTCCCTTGACGTTAACATTTTTCTATTTTTTTTACACGCGATATAAGTGACTGAAGCTAAACTAATTCATTGTAGAATATCATATTTAATTGTATAGAATTTAATCAATCGCTCTACAAATTATATCATTAGAAATGATTGGGGAACCAATTTCTAAAATGCATGTATCACTAACTAAATGACACGAGAAAACTGAAATTTCACTATTATAATTTTGTTATTATTATCTAATTAAATCGAGAGAGAAAGAGAGAGAGAGAGAGAGAGTGGAATGTTTTTAAAAGATAACTGGCGATACAACGTAAGACTGCGACGCAAGTGCTCTTCATCGTTTCTTAATGAATGTGTATGATAATTGCGCGGTTTTTAGCCTCGTTTAATTTGAAAAGATATCATGGGGAGCCTCGGGAAGTTGGATCCGTTTGTGGTGGCGCATATAGAGAGAAAGCAAAAACTTACAGCCGAGAGAGAAAAACGTACCGAGATTCTGAACAATGCGGGAGGAAGGCGTGACGGTGAGCTTTACGAATCTCCGTCGATCCAGCTGCTCGTACCTACACATTGTACATCTACCGTCGACCTTTCGAAGCCTCCACCTCCACGCGATAGTTCGTTCAGATAGCCTGAATGCCGGTAAAAGACGACCGACGAGTTGCCCCCGTTGGAGGGGGTGGAACAGCTGTTTCGTTCAGTGAGAAGAGAGCCAGGATCGTGAATATTTAAAGATCCCAATGTCCTACATTGATTCTGTACGCTTTTGATATGCTTTTTAAGGATAATTTCCAAAAACGATGAAATATGATTAAATTTTCACGAATGCATAATTAAATCAAATTTCACGAAAGGGAGAGGAATTTATTATTTATTGTTGCTTCAATTTAATAGTATATTTTTTATTTGATTTCTCATTCATTTTGCAAAAAATATAACTTTCTCGTTTATTTTTGTAAAATTTTGACTAGTCAGTCTAAAAGACAGATTGATGACGAGTTGAAGAATTCATAGATGAAAAAAGGAAATCCTGTCAGGAAGCGCAGGCAGGATAGCCAGATGTTGAAGATAATTAAATCGCAAATAGAAGTGGCGTTTTTCACGGTGGTTTAACAGATTGTAAGTTGGAACGCTGTTATCCTCAAAATTGGTACTTTTGCATCACCAAACAAATGAAGAAAGATCCAAAGAGAGCGTTTGTTGTTTGCAAATGAAATAAGCACTAAAAGATAATAGTAAACTCGTAATTTGCGACCTATTCTTATATTTTTGCTATTTTATTAATTTTTTTAAAGAAAAGATAATGAAAAATTAAATTGAATGAAAGCTAAAAGATTAATTTCGAGACATAACATTTCAATACGTTATAGCAGATGTTGGGAATAATTAAATCGCTGTCACGAAAGATCCCTGTTCTTCTCATCATTTTGGCGTAACTAAGTTCTCGTATTTCTATAGTCGAAGCAGGAACAGGAAGAACACGTCCCTTCGAGTGAGAAAAAAGTGTGGGTTGATCCAATGTGGAACCATCTTGTCGTGTGGGCACAAAGTAATTCGATCTGGACACTTTTACAGCTTCTATCGATATTAATTATAAAGTTGTTTTGACGTAGGTTAAAAAGGTATAATCAGAAAAAGAATCAAGAGGGAAAAAGAGAATTTTATTATATTTATTGACAATATGTTTAATAAACATTTATTATACGTCGTACATAAAGAAATAAACAAAATTACATGAACATTAATACTCTATTAGATTTCGAAAAAAAAAAGATAACTTTTCAAGAAACGATTAGAGTTCTTTGCACTCGTTATGAAACGTAGGGTGTAACATTTGTTCTCACAAAGTTTCTTGACTCTGAAATTAAGAAAACAATGTCGTTACCACGTGAACATTTTTCTGCCGCGTCCGACTGTAGCTGCGTGCAATTGCAGCGTGCACTTTAACGATAGACCTCAGACGGAAAAAAGGGAAACTCGAAATAGCCGTTGTCAGATAGACAGGAGTCTCACAGACTCCTGGGAACGCGGTTCCCGCCAATTCCTTGACGGGTGCTCGAGGCGGTGTAACGGCCGTTGGTCCGAGATGCCTCGAAAGTGGCAGGTGCAACTCGGGCCAAACTTCATTAAACACAATCCCATCTGCGCCCTCATACTTCCAAGACGTCTCGTGGCCTCCGTAACTTTTTGAGGATGAGGGAGGCAGAGAGAGAGCGAGGGAGAAAGAGAGAGAAGAGAAGAGCCTTAGCAACTCCGGAACCTCCGGTTGGCGTATCTGTTCTTCGTCCCTTTTTCTTCTTCTTTTATCTTTGCTCGCGAGACGGGCAGATTGACTTGTCCGACGCAATTGCTCGAAACTACACGCTCTGCGTGACAACGACTAAACCGTGACAGGTGTCTGTTCTCGCGCAACGGAAAAAGCACATAAAAGAAAGAAAAATACGTTTGTGGGAACTAGGACATGTTTAAGTAATTTGTATGCGCCGTAGCGCCAAGAGTTTCCAATTGCCGTTGTACGTTGTACGTCGAAAATAAAATTGTTGCACAATTTTTATCGAGAGGCGTAAAGATCGCTGAATATTTCATTAATTGCAATACAGAATCGCTTAAACGTGCTTCCTTCTTCTTCACTTGTTGTACATACATACATTTAAAATAAAAAGGAAAGGTAACTGTGGCACGTGGTGATAATTTCACACATAGCAATTTCGAGATTGTTCTCACTTCGGGCCAATTTTGAAGGTGACGAGCGTGCGCGCTTTCCGTATTAATAAAAATTATCGAGGTTTCAGAAGACGGCGAAGCGAGTCGAGACGGTTGAACACAAATTATTTCTCGGAAAGAAGAGAAGCCACGAGAGCGCGTGGCTGGTCCTTCTGGCACGCGTGCCTGGTCCTTTAGACTCTTGAGATTTATTGATTCTAGAATATCTAGTCAGCCTGCGAAGGGAAAAGATCGTCCTCAGATCGAGCGCAAACGTTTATCATGTGCCCGCATTGTTTTCACTTTCATTGATTGAGGGTTAATAGCGCGTACAATAATTCATCAATTGCGCATATAATATAAAAATATTGAGACAAAATGAAAACTTGAATATCCTATAATTCATCTTTTATTAATTAAACTGATAATTCTGTAAACATACGTTATCATAATTCAGAATTACTGTTATTTGAAAGGTGTTATCACAAATTTTCTTTAGATTGCATTGACGTTTTATTTCGTGAAACATATATGTAATATTGTGTTTATATGATCGGCAATAGAATATTTTGCAATGCGATACAATAAAACATTACTGCTCGTTATTCTGATAAAAAGTTCTCAAAAACCTATACATTTTTCCACAAATTTCTGCAAAATGAATGACATCAGGATACTTTTCACAGCTCACCCTCCCTGCAATGTCGTCAAAAAGGTTCAGTTCAAACGAGAAACGAGGAATAATAGGCTTTACAGGATCTTTAAATTTTAAAGGGACGATGCACGAACAGCTGACGCTTTCTAAGATACCAGGTATCCTTCTCAATAAATTTGAGAACATTATGAAAGGAGCAAATCAATCGATATTAGAAAATGTCAGCTGCAAAAATATAAAATTTTGACAATATTCTATATTTTATGAGATAAATAATACTTTTTATATTTTATTCAGTGGCAGTTTATTGACATGTATTACACTGCAACATATATTGGTACTATTTTTGTTTTAGATTTCACTTTTATTGTTTTGACCATTTCCGAAAAAACCTTTTACGTTTCGTGCTTTGTTTTTTTATAATGCAAACCTTTCTCTTGAATGTCTTTGTTTTTATCATTTTTTTGACTTTGTTTTTAATTATTTTGACACTAAAGATAGTCTCAATTTAGACTAAAATTTAATTTTATTTATAATAAATTTCACCTAGTTACGGCTCTAAGTCCCTTTTGATTTATCGTTTAGATTTACCCTGATGAAAATAAAATTTGGAGCGTAAGTCGAATGTAAGGGAAGGGTGATAGAAGCGTAAAAAATTTTAACGCTTTTTTAACGCTCCGGTGTTTCAATTTTCGCGTCCTAGACGTTTTGTTCACGCTTCTATCACCCTTTCCTTACATTCGACTTACGCTCCAAATTTTATTTTCACCAGGGTATTAATTATTTGAATTTCCTGATACTTATATTCTCTTTGTAGTAGTCATTATATATTGTCCAATCGATTCTCAAAATGATTTACTTCTAACTTTCTATAGTTCTCACGGTGATAGAAATAATGTTCCCCATATGTTTCACACGATAGTGGACGCTATTGCTGACCAATTAATACGGATAATCATAAATTTTGCTGTAGCATCTGCTGCGACCGATATGATATCCAGGTGCTAAACGAAGGGTGTGTCTATGTAATGTTTGATATTTTTCTGTCGAAATCGGTATAAACTGCCGAAAAAAGTGCTAAAATTTTAAATAATAGTATAATCTCTCAAAGAATCATAATTTTGAAACTTGAGGAATGTGGCAGTGTGGTGAAAAAATCATAATTTTAAAATTTAAGAAGTATAAACATGTCTTAAAAAGTTATACTCTCTCAAATCTGAAGAATGAGACAATATCTTGAAACATTATATAGTTTAAAATGAGCATACCAACGCATTATCTCGAAATTAAAAAGAGAGAATAAACGAAGTTCTCTAAACAAAAATCAACAATCTTAAAGAAAATTCTTGTCGATTTTACGGTTTTCTACAATCGTCCATGTGAAATGGATTGAATTTCCACTTTCCACCTCCCACCACGAGGAAGTTTGTGTTTCCACTGATTATCCTGAACGGAGAGTCGGAAGAACTTTCGCAATGCGCTCCATGAAGTGAGCACCTCATTACTTTAATAAAAGCTCGCACAGAGGCTTTGCCGCAAGATAAAGCACCGGAAAGCTGCCAGGAAGGCTTCGATGGTGAGATCAGAAATAATTTAAGTGCACCACCCTTTTGCTAAGGCACATGAATATGGCAAGGAAACCTTTGTGTGGCCTTGGCCCAGTGTGCGGCACGATGACTTGAAATGGAGAAAGGCTGCTCATTAATTGCTAGGGAGTTGCTACCCGTCATCACAAAGTATACAGCGATAAATGCACTGTTGTATCAAGTCCTTTCATCAGGGATCCATTTTGGACTTAGGCGAGGATGAGTTGGACTTCTGTGCAGCGTTCTCTGATAGTGACAAGGGCCGTGAGCCTAGATTCTGTTGATCGCTCATCGTGGGTTAGGATGGCAATCTGTTGATGACTGAGTTTCCCATCGATCCTCAAAATGTAGCCATCTAGAACTGAGATGAAAGGAGGATTTCCGCTTCGGGATTTGCGAGCAAGGGTTTTCAGTTCCTCTAAATACCACGCGGCTTGTGCCATCCGGATCTACAACTATAAAAAGTTCCTCCTTCAAATTCCATTCCGTCAGAGTTATTAGTTAGTACTCTATACTCAAAGAAGTTTCATTGAATTTTCATTCGAAAGAAGTATTAGATATTAATATTAATATAATTCCGGTACGGAATTTGCCGAGTTGTACATTGTAAGTGACATTCTTATCGTTACATGAATGAGTTGGAAACTCGTGAAAGGTTTGAGACTAATGCAGTAATTAGATATCTTATAAAAGTACAAAGAAATATTTGAACAAAATTTTTATTCCTTTAAATTAAGGAAAAAGCGTTATTAATTTTAAAAAAAGAACCCCGCAACGAATGTTTCTAAAACCTTTACAATACCTTTGAAATTATTGCCATTAGTGAATAAAGAAATTGAAAATCTAAGAACCACAAGGATCTTCAAAGTAATATCGATAATATTTCGAAATGAGCTCAATGTACATACTAGTTGAAAAAAAGAAGGCAAGATCTCTCAGAATCTCTGATGATTACAGCATGACCATTATTCGACGATCATTTCTTAACCAAAATCGATGAACTTTTCGTCAATGGCTGGTGAAATTATTTTTTCAAAAATTGATCTACGACAAACTTATTTACAATAATAAACAAAAATAAGTAATATAAATAAAAGAGAAAGATCAATAGTTATTAATATATTAAATTACATTAAATTACATTAAATACACATTATACAACTCTATGGGACTAATGTAGCTTCTGCGTTAGCTGTTTAGTAACATAAAAGAGAAAATATTTTACAGGACATTCTTGAAATTACAATTTTCTTTGACAGTATCAAGAAACACAATAACGTCTCTCGCCAAATGTACGCGTAACGCGAAACAAACCGTATATCTATATGCGAGCCGTCAAGTTGAGAATTTTAGATTTACATCTCAATAATAATCAATCAAATTCTGAGTACGTTTAATCAACAGCTTGGATTTGAATTATATGTATAATAAGTACTTTTATTTTTCGTTCACGTGTTTCGTTCTTAAGAGCAGTGATACTGTAATGCAAAATCCGAAATGTAAATTTTTATATTAAGTACAATTTCTTTCCGGTACGGAATTTGCCGAGTTGTACATTGTAAGTGACATTCTTATCGTTACATGAATGAGTTGGAAACTCGTGAAAGGTTTGAGACTAATGCATCTTTTTTATGGACGACGGTAAATCACTTGAATCGAAATCAATATATGTAAATGAAGGATGTATACCTTGCAAAATACACCCCGGCTGATCAACGTTCACACGATTGCGCAGATGGCGTCGTAAATGTTACAGTTTATCAAGTAACGAGGTAATTGGGGTGGGCGTAACCGTGACGGACTACAGGGGCGATCGAAACCCCAAACTATTTGTTAAGTCTAGCTAATTAAAGAACGCTGCGTTTCCCAGCGCCATACGTAATCTTTATTCGCACATCTCCCGCACATGATCGTCAATTCAATCTGTAGATGTCGGGCGATTACTATCGGGAAATTTATGAGAAGAGAAAAAAGAAGACAAATATGTGTAGTGTACAGATAACGGCGGGATTACTAAAATACTAATAGAAATTTAATACAAATGTTCATTTTTAAAAAACAGTAAATATTTCTCTAATAGTTTTTATTTGTAAGAAATTCATACATAACTCAATGTATATTTTACATTAATTTGAACATATTGTTTTTAAAAGGTGTCAAGGTCTATTTATGTGCCGTTTCTTTAAAATTATTTTTTACTGTAAAAGTAATACCTGATAAAATTTTGAAATCATGCAAAATTTTTCTTTCTTTTCATACGCCATATATACAGGACAAAGAGAACGAGAAGGATACTAACAATTACTATACCAATGATCGCAAGGATTTTAATAATTGTCTCATCACACAAACTGCAAATAGTCTCTGAAATAATATTTTTATTTTGTTATATTTGAGGTATCTAATTAAAAAGCAATTAATAAAAGCATATAATTTTTTAATTGACATAACTGATAAAATTGTAAAGTTCATACTATACCTGTTTTTTTACTACCATTGGAACACTTATTAAACACAATTAAGGAGATATTAGAAATAACAACGTCTATCCTCGACAATTCTTTCTCAACAATTATTGTAGTACTTTGTTTGCATATAAATATTCCATCTTTTACTGCAGCGGAGAATAATTGCAGATCCGTTTTGTGTTCTCTGATTTCTTCTCCTGTTAAATATTGAGAAAATACTTTTATAATATTTCTAAAAATAAATCAAAATAATAATTAAAAAGTAATTAAGTATTACATTACATAATGTTCATGTATACATTCTTGCAGAATTTTAAAATGCAATTCGATACATAACAAGAAATTATTACCATTCAAGTGCACGTGAATGAAAATGGAGTCAAGAAAAAATACGATATTATCGTGGGCGTAAATAAAAATAATTTTATTCTTCTTATTGCCTGTTTGGTTTTTGGCAGTTTCCTCCCAACTCAAAGTCATATTGGCGGTTTTTTCAGTGCAATCACCCGTTATTATTGCATTCGTCGGAACTGTCAACGTAGATTCTAGTAGCTATAAAAAAACGCAATTGCATTCTGTTATACGGTAAAATTATTATTAAACATATATATGTCATTGCTGACTAAGCGATCAATTAAAGAAAAATATGGAAAATATAAATTGTTTTGACGAGTATTTTTACGAAGTATTTTTACAAAATCATAAATACGAGACACGATATTTCTTTTTTATAAATATTTTATTTACCTGTTCTTTCGTTATGTGTTGCAATTTTATATGAATCGTCATATTAGCCAGAACACAATCTCTTCCTTTTTCAGCATCTCTTTTAGCAAGGACGTAATTAAATTTGGGAGTAAGACACGTGCTATTTTTAGTTGTAACCTCCGTACTGCTGATATCGCGATTATTTGTAGTACTACCGGTATCGCGATCATTTGTAGTACTGCTGATATCGGAATCATTTGTAATTGGTGATGACTGTGATGTTGTTGATGAAGTCAACGTCGATCGTGGTATTGTCGGAGGCAATGGTGGAGGTGTTGGTGGAGGAAACGACGTCGATGAAGATATTGTTGAGGTAAATAATGGAACCGTTGGTGTGGTATATGGGATTGTGGGTGAATTAGTTACAAGTGTCGTTGAAGTTGTCGGAAGCGTTGTAGTGTCTAGTGTAGTTTCTTTTGTGTTTATCGTTGTTGTATCTGATATAGTCGAATACGGAGATGTGGATGTAAATGGCGTTGTAGATATTGTGATGATTCTACTTATTTCTTCAGACGTTGGCAATTTCGTAGGTGGTGTTGTTGGTACTGTCGGTCGTTTGGGTGATGTGCTTGATTTTGTTGTGTTTGCTGCAGTCTCTGTTGTCGTAGTTTCTGACGTTATAGTCGATGAAGTCGATATAATAGATGTTTTTGTCGTTGTTTTTAAACTTGTTGTGGAAATTGTTGTGGACTTATTCCCTTTTCGACAATTAGATGTAATATCTTCATTTGTATGAGTTGTGAGTGCAACTGTTAAAAAAAATATTTTATCGATATTTGTTGAAGTAAAATATCTGTCATAGAAATGATTCCATGTGAAAAGAAAAATAAGCAAAGTTATTAAGTTAATTTTTATGATTGAATTACGTTACTTTGATATATAAAACTCTTTTTCTGAAAAATTACACAACGAATAGAAAAGAGTTTATTCAATTTTTTTTCTCGCATAGAATCTTTTTCTTGACGATTATATTATACTAGATTTAATTCTATATTTTTCCAAGATATTTAATTTAAATAAACTAAGGTTAATGTCTCAATTATTATAAAATCGGCTAATTAAATGGAAATTATTATCTTTAAAAAGATAAAATGGAGTTACCTAACTGTAGAGGAAAAAAATTTCAATCGCAAATAACAAGATCACTAGCCCGCTCAATAGTATTAAATATGGATGCTTCATACTTGATTTCCAATATTTTTCGATTTTCGATTTAACATTCCATCAACACATACGCACCGCTATTTTACCGTATTCGCAACAATTAATTGTAATAACAGCATTTGATAAACACACGAACGAAAAATCTTAAACAAATGGTAATTATACACAACACGCATGCAATAGTCACCAAAGAGAACATCAGTTCATCTTATTTCCTAGAAGGACAGAATTATTCAGTTGCTCGCGCGGTAAAGGTTAATATAGACAAGAAATATATCCCTACCCCCGGCAATACTGGCATTTCTGTTAATCTTATCATTTCGTTTCTGGCCAGACGGTGTGATAAAATATCTTTAATCCTATTGTTTCATGTTAATCATTCGATAAATCGTATTCTGGACACCGTAATTAAGCCCCGGATGATAATTTTTTAAAAATTTCTGTTTTCTCTAGACCTTTCGTTTTTCTATAAATCTATGACATCATTTTTATCTTGATAAATTTAACTTATTAAGTTCTAGGAGGCTGTTATACGCTTTTTTTGTTTTAAATTCATGTAACTCGGATCCTAATTAAAATTTTTTAACCGTAATTAATATTTAGGGATAAAGAAATTGCTCTTTCCAAAAATCTAGTTAGTGATGAGACGGAATCTTTGAATAAAAAACATTTGAAAACAGAGATAAAAAAGTAATAACGTTTTTACTGATATTCAACTAATAACTGATTTCATCTAGCTTTTTGAATAGAATAAATTGATATAAATATTATTTATCAACACCAAAAATTCTACTCATAAAGGTAGACAAACTCATTAATTGTTCATACAAAGCTGAGATCAGTTACTTTTATCTTCACTATCAACCCTTACATCTTTTTTTGCAAATATCTTATTCCATCGTCGATTTGATTTCTGAAAAGAGCAACTCTTTTTACCTGTAAATATAAGTTAAAAAATCTTAATTTATGATTTAAGTTATAAAAATTTAAGCAGAAAAACACATAGAAAGTTCTTTAAAACTTAATGGGTTGAAGCAGTTCGGAAATAAACTTCTCGATTAACGAATCGTATGCAGACAGTAAAAAATAGATATTATTTTCAATTATTGTATACATATTATAGAATACAGAGCATAATCATATTGAATAGCAAACGCGCTATAACAATTAACGGATCACGCACGAACGCATCCCTTTCTGTCATATATCGCTTGCACCACCAGACAATATTGCCCAGTATTATTATTTTTCGTTTCCGCCGTATTATTATTTCTTTTGTTGGTGACTCGTGCGCTCTGCCGGTGCGCAATCGTGGCCATGAAACAAACCCGGTCTCCTTTTACCTTCCCGTGCGAGCCACCCCTTTTCTAATTTCGTTGACTCGTGAGTGGTTGCGGTTTCAATTATTATCTCGACATGCAGCACGTGATGGTGGAGAAAAGCACCGAATATTGTTGTAACGAAAAATCGCGTTCGATGTGGTCGCGCGACACACCCGCTGGTCATTAATCACGCATTAAGCCCGCAC
Source organism: Tetramorium bicarinatum (assembly GCA_928718305.1). Taxonomy (NCBI): domain Eukaryota; kingdom Metazoa; phylum Arthropoda; class Insecta; order Hymenoptera; family Formicidae; genus Tetramorium; species Tetramorium bicarinatum. The sequence goes on from OV788327.1 coordinate 15,089,165, forward strand.
CGATCCCACTTTCTAACGCAATACTATTATTCCCTCAGCTGTCTAATTCGCGGTTTCGCCTGGCTTTCTCGTCCGTCAATTTACTGCGTCGCTGAAATTGCGTTGGGTTTGGTTCTATCACCACAGATTGTCCTAGGCAGACGGCAGAGTTAATACATTGAAACGTTGTATATTTAATTAATTATTCAATTTATAATATTAATGTTCTAGGTACAGAGTAAATTTCTTTCTGAATGTCTTTCTCAAGTTCTAGAAATGTTAACACCTGATTATTTTCAATATTTTTGAAAAATTAGGGGTAAAATATTTTAAAAATATTTATAAAAACGTTAATATATATTTTATATAAAAAATGTATAGAAAATTTAGAAATATGTAGAAAGTACAATAATATGACAATAATGACAATAGCCTTAGATAGAACTTTTTGCGTTGATTATTCTTGTGCCGACTGTAATCTTCAGCCTGACAAAAGAATTTTCCGATAATCGCAAACAGTATCATTCTATGAAAATAATGATCAGATGTTTGTGATATTTTTTCTACATAAAATAATCTAAAATTTTAAGGTTGAATGTTACATTATCCGGATCACTTAAATCTATGGATATCAGAGAAAGATATATTGCATTTCTAGCAAATTAAAACTGGGCAATGCATTACGAGAAGAGAATAAATATAAATGGTTTTTCTTGCTTACAACAAATATTATTTTTGTTATTTTTATACGTTTTTTTAAATTGCATATGTTCTATGCTGTTATTCGAAAATTTTTGTGCACTGTATTTTTTGTTTGTTAGAAATATATTTTTTGCAACGATCTTTTCCTCTCGTAAATTGAGTAGACATCGGTATGGATAGAGCTAAATATTAAAAAAGTTCCAAAAAACGACGTTCGACGTTTCGAGTTTCGAAGCATCTGCTCGGTCATGAAACCCTTCGGTCTTTATCGAGCGATCTTCGGTTAACGAAATCATTGGGCAATTCTCTTTTTCTCTGGTTAGATTGCGCTCAGCTGACGTGCTATCGTGATTAAGCTTTAAGGATCTATTCGAGCCGTCTAGTTTATATCGAAAATATACGAGGTGATGCAAACACTGAGGCGCAATATCGCAAACGCGTTAGACGGAAACATCTGCTACGAAACCCTTCGGCGTTTATCAGTCGATCGTCATGTGGAAATTGTTAAAAATAACATCGAGAGGCGGCCGGGCGCCCCCGCGGTGACACAACGTTGAGATTTCGATAAATCAAGTCGGAGATCGATTTTGCTCAATCGACCATCTGCTGTGTCGAAGGGTTGTTTGTGTCCACCCCTTTCTTGGACCTTTAGACCTTTACGTGCGAGTGGTTACCCACAATACACGGCGAAAGGTGCACCAACAATACAAATAATTGGTTATTTCGATTGCTTCATTCGTGTCACGAATATTCTACGAACAATGCCGGCTGTAACATTTACAATTAGTTAAAATAATTATTTATCTATTTATCTTTTCTATGATTTCAAATAAAAAACTGACTTAAAAACTGACTTAGTTCATATTATCTGTCGTAATAATTTTTTTTTGTTGTGAATGGTATTTTACAACAATGCCAAAAGTATAATATAATAAAATGATTACTACATAATAATGTTTTATTTCTATTTTTTTAATTCAAGAAAAATTTAATCTAAATTTCTTCTAATTTTAAGCGTAATTAAAGCGATGATTAATTCTGCAGTTAGGCCATTTGATTTTAAGATATCCTTAACTCTAAATGCTGTGAAAATATTTTTGAAAAGTAACAGTATAAACAGTAATTCTATTTATATGAGGACATTTAAGTTTGTTATTGCACGTGTAAGTGAATAGAATTGAGCTGTGATTTTTATGAGAGAATTAAGAACCGGAAATGGCGGGACGTTGGTTTGATAATATATGTGGGTACGCATAGAATATAGAAATTCCCACAAAAATTTTTATTGGTATTTCCACCCCCAAGAGAGAGTTTCCCATAGAAGCACCCCTAACGATAAATAATGCATGTCGATTTGCTCCGGTTCGTGACGGTTTTACGCGAAGCGTGACTGCGAGACGAGACAACTGAACAAAAGGATTTACATAAATTTCGCTTTCATGTCTCTCGTAATTTAGCATTTTTCCAGATTAGCGCTATTGATGAATAAATTTTGTCCTGTTTTTACAGGAGAAGAGACTGACAAAAAAATTAATATCAAGGGAAACTGAAAGGGTTCGCGGATAAATGTGATTATCGCATGTGATCATCTTAACGATACGATGTTTTATTAATACATTCACATATTTGCATTCAAGTATCCAGATATTTATTGTCACTATTGTGGGAGGGAGAGAAATTAAATTAATAGAATTAGAAGAGAGTTTATTACAAAAATTTATATATGTATAAATTTGTAACATTTTATGCTGTGTATTACCGATTATTATCCATTAATAAAATTTACTGAAACAAAATATATCAAAAAACATTATTGTACCATGTATTTTTTTGTTTAAATATTTATGAAAATACACAACTTACATGATGAATTATTTAGAAACAAATATACCTATTCCCAAAATTTTCCTTTTCAATACTAATAGTTTATATATTAGATCCCCCCAAGTAAGTCCCTTTAAGCGATCGCTAATAAAAAATTCTGAATCGATTTCGAAAACGCCATTTCTTTGACCGTTTAAGAACTTTCTCGCCCAAGTGTGCGTGCTTATTCGACACGCATCGCGGAATGGCCAATTTTTGTTCGACTCGGCATAATTGCGGGGGCATTAGCTCGCACGTTAACTTAATTTCGCCACCCTACAGTCTCGTTGGCGCGTCCCAGATTAACGTACAGCCCGAGAGCCGATGTGCGGCGTGCGACTTGTACGAAGGTTTCGCGAGGAACACCTGCAAAGACGGACCTACGCGAACGGAGAGAGCCCACGGTTCCACGCTTAAAATTTATGTTGCGTGAAGCAACCGTCCTCGCAGAAACGCTTTTTTCCCCCGTGAGAAACGGCTGCAATGGCGATCGTCCGTAACACGTCCAAGTGTAAAAGTTTTACGAGATAATTGTAATATCCGCAAATAACACGGAGGTACGCCAACGAATGCGCTCGCAGTGAACTTGAAGAAGCGGGCATAACATCTATTACTAAAAATTAACCCTTTATCCGCAACTTGGCGTGGCGAAAATACTGTTGAATCAAAGTGAACGAGAGGATGAAGAAAACTTAGTAGTATAATTACAATTTAATCAGTTATGACAGTAAGCATCAGCACTTTTAATGTTGGGGGATTGCAAATCATGTGACGTACTACTATACCCTTGGCTGAAAAAGGCATCAAATTTTAATATATAAACATTGTAAAATTAAAAATATTAAAAGTAAAATATTAATATTCACTGCTTGCACTGCTTATACGTATCGTCAAGTAACTGCAATTTATGATCATTTATTTATTATATATTTCGTAATCGCATATATGTGACATATTCACCGCTTTCTGATACTTTCTATATCATTTCGTGAAAGTGCATCCGCGGCTTCGTATGCCGGGACAAATGACAGCCAATGCTTATTATGCATTTCATAAACGTTAAAATTTCCGTTCGCGCGTTTGCAGGAAACGGTCGACCAACAGAATCCTTTGAAGGTATTTCCTTTCGAAAGCACCGACTTCCGGATTGACAACCCGCGACGAAATCGAAATCGTAGTGACAAGGGGATCGTGGAGGAGGAAGGGACATGAGTTTCCTGTGTCACTATGGTTTCCCATAAATGTACAGTCATTGATATTAATTAAACACATGATTAAATAATCGATTTAATATAACAAGAAAAAAACCTTAAAAATGAAAATTTCAAGATAGTCTATATTTAAGATTTTAATTAATGAGTAAATAGCATACATTTTCCATTGTCACCGTACAAATACTAGGATTATTATTTTTTTAGCAATTACAATATACTATTCCTTATAGATATATCTATTTTGCCAAATTTCTAATAGTTAAAATAATGTACATTTTGTTCGTTTTTCCCCAAAAGATGACTTTGCGTTTTCTTTCGGTGAAAGATCGATTCAATTTATCGTATTCACAGAAATGACAATGATCATGATAACGTATCAATTGACCTTTAAAGAGGATAGTAAATTTTATCAAATGCTAATATGCCAATTGATTATGCAAAATTTTATTGGATCTCATTTTGTTTGCAACGCATAGAAAATTACACATCTATTGGCACCGTTAAGTAGACTTGGCGTCTTAATTAAATCTCGCGTCAGATTCGTTGATTTAATCCGAAATAATTATCCTTAACTAAATATGTAAGAAGAAAGGTTTCTAAAACTTATAATTTTATTTTTGGATAAAACCTCTGAAAGAACTGTATTTATATAATTTTCGTTTTAAATTAAGTTTCTGCATTGATCGAACGCTTGTTTGTAAAATTGTTTCTATTTAATGGGATCGTATTTTTCTTAACATCTGCGCTGTATATCAGCTTTCGAAACGGAAGAACAGAGTGTGATCGTTTAAGGTCTTCTTTATGTAACCATGACCCATTACTTCCATGCTGGGGGCACGTGAACCATATGGTTCGTGTGATCGATCATGCACGCGTTGACGATCAAGCTATCAAATTCGCGAAACTTAAACTTTGCACGCGCGAGCAGTTCCTCGTCATACTTGAATAGATTCGTGGGAAACGAATTGTACGTTATGCCTTTATCACATTCGTGATATGTCTCTCGCTTCATATCGTTGGTATAAACTCCACGAAAATGTTAACTGTACAAAAATATTAAAAAAATGAAATTAATTTTTTTATATAAAGATAAAGATATTTGAAGAGATTTTAAAATTATACCATGATAATGTATCTATAAGATGTTATGAATAAAGTAATAAAATATTATACTTATTGCATGATTTATTAATTTGTGGAAGCTGATTAATTTCATAAATTTAAAAAACGTAACTTCAACGAGAGAGAGAGAGAGAGAGAGAGAGAGAGAAAACAAAACGTATTTTGCTACGTGTATCAATTATAAAATCAATTTGTAAAAATTAAATTAAACAGCGCTAGGATAAAGAGAAAGTTACCCTTTCGATTGCAAACGAAAACGAAAACCAAAAACGAGAACGCTACGCGAAAAATCGCAATTTGTACTAAACTGCAGTCACATAATTTGCGAACTTGTTCGAGGTGCTCGAGCATTGTCCATTGTGTGACAAGCTGCACCTGCAGTTTTACGATTATAAAAGCGGAAGAACTCCCCCACGTGCATGCTTCACCTGTGCTTTTCTGCTCTCGAACGTGCGCGAAGCGTGATAAAAGAACAATGAATATATGTCAGAACCGGCATTTATCTGTACAAAGATCGACGCTCGAATGTACACTCGTTTAAAGTGTTTTATGCAATTTATGACATATTAGTCAAATAATTATCATTATTAATTTATAAAATATTAATGTGTAGAATTGCGATATAGATATCATAATTACATCTTTCATAAAACATAATTGTAATTAATTTGAATATTACTTTTTAATAGATTTAATTGAAACTACTTTTTGTCAAAAATGTTTTTTACGTCAATGGATAAAAAGTTTATAATTATTAGATTTCTAATCTTAATTATTATATCGAGCTTGTTTGCGATTTATAGTTTTTAATTCATGAAATTATATTTTTATACATTTTTATATTATGTTATTAGATTTATAATTATACTTTATTTTGTATATCTTAGACATATATATTATACATATTTAGAATGTGTACCAATATTATGAATTATTAAAAAATTAATTTAAAAAAATTTTAAATCGTATACATATACATATGTATATCATCATAAGATATAACGTTATATATATAGTCTTGATTTCACTGCAGTATCTTCTTTTGATAATACTGAAGAATACTACTCTGTTGATAAAGATATGCTCTGACTTAACTTTTTTCTATTACGCAAGGTGTCACTACAATATCGTTTATTATACTATGTAACTGTAAATTTATAATTATATACATATGCAATAAAAGAAAAAAATACATAAAGTTTAGTATAATATTTTAAATAAATATTCTAATTTAATTTAATAGTTTCAAAGTTATTTCTGATTTAATATTATTTTTTATCTTTGTAATAAATTATACGCGTGTTATCCTTTATCGATCCAGCGTACTACTTTGTGACGATATATTTAGATCGATAATTCCTTTTAGCTGATGACGCTATGAATATGTTTCTACGTTCCCCTTGCCCCGCGAGAGAGGCCAAGGAACGAATTGTTATCGGACAGTATACATACATTGTCTTCTTTAGACTCTTTAAGAGATATTTCTCTCTCTCTCTCTCTCTCTGCAAATTTATACATATACGTATACATATTATATTAAAATAAATAGTGAACACTTGTCATATGTTAAAAAAATAGACTATTTTTAAATTGCTGAAACTCGGAGAAAACTTGTAGGCACAAGATTAAAAAGCGTTTTGAAGCTTAAAATCTTTTTTCAAATGTCTTTTGCAGATTTCAATTATCTTTTTTTTTTATAAAACAGCACAATGATGAACCTTGATCCAACAAAATAAAAATTTTTAATACAACTTTGCTACGTACCTGGCGTGGAAAAAATCGTAAAGAATTTCTGTTACTTGCATCTTATAATTTTTTTCTCTTTAATTTAAAAGATTGTGGATCACTACACAATTTTTTTATCGAGTCGACGCAGAATTCTTTTGTTACTAATCACTCGCATTAATAGCCACGCGTTATCCTCGCAAATGTTGAGACTTTTATTTAAATTTGTTGAAGTTCTTCTAAAATCAATTTTAATAATAACGCTATGTAATTTGATTGTTACTCACTAATTGTTTCATTTCTGAAACAATGGAATTGAACGGTCCAATTGTATTACCTGACTGATCGGTATTTTCGACACGGTATCGTCTCGAAAGTTTCCTTGGCTGGGTGAAAGTCGCCGTTTTAATACAACAAGAAAAGATATCTGTTTCAACAAAAAAACTTCGGTTTTTAATATTTTTATACTCTAAAAACTAATTAAAAAATATATAACAATATCTATGATATATATTTTCTGTTAATATTTAAAGATATGACTTTATTATTAAATATCATTTAAAAATATATAAAGATAATGTTATAGAATGTGTTAAGTAGTTGTTTTTAAATAATTCTTTAAGATTTTTAGTTAGTGATTTAGCGTTAGAAATAAAGTAGCTTCCCAAATAATTTTATGCGCAAAACTGTGAAATATTAAAGTTTCACGTTTTGCACTATAGAATTGCAAGACTATTCGCAAAACTAGGCAGACATATAGCTATCAAGGTGGAGGACGGCACCCACTACTACTGATAAATTTATCATTCGTGTCTATTTACAACTAAATCAATAATCGATACCTTAGGTGTACCTCACCTCGCGTGTAGACGTAATCATCTACCCGCATCGCGGAAAACGTGACTCTAAAGTATTTTATGTTGCCTCGTCCATTTCAATTTTCATAGCGGACGTTTCAAGCAAATGTTGACTGTCTTTAAGAACTGCTCATAAGGAGCTAAGAATACTTTAATAATCTTTACTTGAAAGATTGAAAAAGCATTTAGCTGCGTATGACATTCAATAAGCATCGGGACGTTTTTAAAAGAGATAAAAATTGAAGTGAATAATCGATTAACGCTTTTTTTGTCGATATATCTTTCTAGTTTTTTAAAGGAAAAATAATATTAACAATATTAATACGTCATCTTTTTAAACATATATTTATTATATAATTGAAGAGATTGCAAAAATTATTATTGGCATAAATACTATTCAAGTATAATTCGTATACAATATACGAATAGTCGTTATTTTTATTAATAATTTATATATAATGTCGTTAACTATACTTTAAAAATCCTTTATTTCATTATCAGCAAGTTAATAGTTATTGATCTGCGAAAACATTTTAATGGTTACATATTTTAGATATTTTAGACTTTGTATTCTCTCTCTCGCTCTCTCCCCCTCTCTCTCTCCCTCTCTCTCTCTTCTTCTCATTTTTTTCTTCTTTCTTCTTCTCTTTTTTCTTTCCCTCTTTTTTCTTCATGTCCTCTTTGTCACCTGGCGGAATATATAATACGATTTATATACAAATATTATTATCTAGATATTGCTGATTGCAAAGCAACAGATAAATAATACATATCCGTTTTTAAGATTACAACCGGCATGACCGAAAAGGGTCACTATTTCCGTCCCAGTCGTATGAATACACATGTATGTACATAGATATATACATATAAATACCACACATATACGCGTGCACGTGCGCATATATTTATTGTATACCTCGCTCTTATATATATATATATGTATATATATTTTTGTACATGCGCATATTGTATGTATAAATGTTCATCAAACTTGCATGATTAAAAAACACCACTTTTCTTCTCGCCGTGAACAATTGATAAATTGATTGAAAGCAGATGCGCTTGTTATTAGCGTTCCCGCGCAAAACATTACGCTTGTTCGCAATGATAAACGATGTGTATAAGCGATATCGTTAATCATTCGTGATTATAGTACGGGGACATATTTCGTGGCGTGCATATACAGGGTGAAATACGATAGTGTTACCAACGCTCATAGGGAGGTAGAATAGATTGAAGTAAACAAAAAAGTCCCGTACCATTTTGTGATATTTGTAATAATTGATATTTGTGTCAAAAATCTAATTAATAAGAGCGCGTCGAGAGAAAAGATCGAGTCACTCGAGTCACTCAGCACGATTTAGTTTATCTAGCTTATGAAAAAACAAAGGACGAAAGAGATGTAATAACTACACTGTTAAAACAAATGTGTGAATATCACGATGTGTGTCCCCCGTTTTAAGACATCTATGAGTGTGTGAATTTTTAAAAAGGAGGAGTTCATTCTGAATATTCAAAACCATACAATACGAAGGTGGTTTGAAAAGTCCGTGCAAAAATGAAAACTACTTATTTTTTTGGGAAAAACCTTTTTTATTTTCAACGTAGTCTCCTTTTAGGCTTATACACTTCGTCCAACGCTCCTCCAGTTTGTTAATTCCTTCCGAATAATAGGATTGGTCTAACTCTGCAAAATAGGCATTCGTTTCCGCAACCACCTCCTCGTTTGAGTAAAATCTCTTTCCCGCCATCCATTTCTTCATATCGGGGAACAAGTAATAGTCCGAGGGAGCCAAATCTGGAGAATAGGGGGGATGCGGAACGAGTTGGAACCCTATCTCCATCAATTTTGCGGCTGCAACTTCAGAGGAGTGAGCTGGTGCGTTGTTGTGATGGAAAAGAATTTCTTTGTGAGGCAATCGTGGACGTTTTTCTTGCAGCTCGGTTTTCAAGCGATCCAATAACGATGAATAGGATGCACCTGTAATAGTTTTACCCTTTTCCAAATAGTCAATAAGAATTATTCCTTGCGAATCCCAAAAAACAGTCGCCCTAACTTTCCCGGCTGAGGGAACGGTCTTCTCCATCTTTGGTGCAGACCCCCCACTGGCAACCCCTTCTTTAGACTCTTTCTTGATCTCAGGCGCGTAGTGGTGTATCCATGTTTCGTCCACAGTGATGAAACGACGCCTAAAGTCCTGTGGATTCCGTCGAAACAGCTCCAAATTATCCTTGGAACACCTCACACGATTTCGTTTTTGGTCAACTGTGAGCAATCGCGGCACCCATCTTGCGAATAGCTTTCTCATATTCAAATGTTGATGTAAAATATTATGTACCCGTTCACTCGAGATGTCTACAGCACTAGCAATTTCACGCACCTTCATTCTTCTATCATCCATCACCATATCATGGATTTTATCAATGTTTTCTGAAGTAGAGGCCTCAACAGGGCGTCCAGAACGTTCAGCGTCACTTGTGCTCATATAGCCATTCCGAAAATTTTGAAACCACTTATAAATTGTTCTAATCGAAGGTGCAGATTCACTATAATGTTTATCAAGCTTCTTTTTAGTCTCCTGAGGCGATTTGCCTTTCATAAAATAATGTTTAATCAACACACGAAATTCTTTTTCATCCATTTTTTGGAAATCACTCGACTTTTTCGATTCAAACGAACGTCAAACACAGAAAAATAGACCGATTTGACTGAAACTTGGTGTGTGTTCCTCCAAGAGATACTACTAACCATACTAACTGAAAATAACTTTGATACGCACCAGTGGTACCATCTCTCTGATTTTGCACGGACTTTTCAAACCACCGTCGTAACATGATTTTGTACTATAGTCATAGTTCAAAATTAGTACTATACATCAGTACTATACATCGTATTACTATACATCAAAGTCTAGTACAAATTATTGAATATATTCTTTTTATAAAATATAATAAAATCGCTATGTTATTATATGTATTAAAATCATACGCGACTTCACTATTATTAAAATATTATCGGGATGAGAGGCCCACAATTTGTATGAGTGGCCCTGCAGTTCGTGATAAAAGGAAATTCGCTCTAGCCAGCTCTAGCCGTCTCAGATTATCGAGAATCTTATAACGAGAGAAAAAAAGACGAAAGATCATACATCCTCCTCGTTTTATAATCAATCGAGGCGATGAGCGCATACGTACACAGGGTTGCAAAATGAGGTCCTTTTTCGATTAATGCAGATGAGCGCATCATCTTAAGGTCTCGCATTGGAGGACTCAAATTCAAAGACTGATAGAAGGCCTAGAGACGGTGCATTCATCTACACTAGCTACATCGAAAGAGACTTCATTTATACATTCCTATGTATACAATGTACATGCGTGCAATATATACATGTATGTTTGAGCTAGGATCGATACTATAGGAATTAAATGTTGAGATATTAACATTTTTATTCCATATTTTCCATATTCTACATTACCGACCCCGATCAAGTTTGATCGTCACTTCAGCATTTCCTTAATAAATAAATCGTTTTTTTATTAAAATATTGTTTTGTTGATTCTTTTGTTGCTCTATCGTCGGAATCGCGCTTTGTTGAGTGTGAAAAAAAATGGTCTTCTCTCTATCCATTCTAATTTCTTTTCTCGTGATTTTTCAAAGTATGCTACACTCTTTTGCGAAGCTCTTTTCACAGTGAACGGTCCAGGGCCATTGGAGAAGTAAACCTTCGAGCAAAACAACTTTCAGAGCCCGCAGTAATGTACTTTCACATTTGCGAGACCAAGGCATTGAATCGTTGGAAACTCGTTTCGTATTATGAGAAAGGGAAAAAGGTGGGGAGAGAAAGAGAGAAGGGAAGAGAAAGGAGAGAAGGGACAAACGGGATGAGAATCCAGAAGAAGAAAATGAGCGATAGGAAAGTAGAAACAGAGAAGGAGAGGAAGATCGGGTTGACTGTGTCGACGTGCATCAACGATTTGTAGATTTCCTACTGAGAATACCATTGAAAACAAGTCGTCTCGATTATCCACGCCGAACATCGCGCAAGATAGCAACGGTTCTCTTTCTTTGAGTGAATGTCGTTTCACACCGAATTGAGGATTTGCCGGATTTACGAGCGAAATTGCACGATTTCGTGCCTGGTCTTCCTTGGCTAATACCGATGCTGCTAGTTGTTACATGCCGCAACTACTATCACAAGTTCTTTTTAGACAATTAACATTCTCAGAATTTTTCCAAGATGATTTACTAATAAATAATAGTTTAATATCATATCAGGATATGTTATGTTATTTAATTAGAATTATTTTAATCACGCTACAATAGTAATATTCGTTTAACATAATATAATATTCGTTCAACATAATAAATTTAATTAATAGTAGTAGTAATATAAAGTGGGCGGCTAGATATAAATAATCCCTAAGCTTCACTTAGGGATTATTCTTAAATAGTCACTTAACTTAAAAAATTCTTCCGTGACTTTCCGCTGAAAATGGAATGTGTGCGGGATGAGGGGCCACTGCGATTTCAATCCAGGACCCTTCCGTTACTAATCACTCGCGTTAGCACGAAACCACGCATCATCGCAAAATAGACTCAAAACTTATTTATTTATTTATTTATTTTGGATTTGTAATTGCTTCTGTAACTTCATAATTATTATATCCTTAATTACATTTACGTACTTTTAGACGATTTTCCTCATATACGTTGCGTACCGCATATACGTTGATGACGTACTAACGGATAATAGAAATACAATCCGGTCGAGGAGATAATGGAGTGGAGGAGGAAAGGAACGGCACGAAGGAGAAACGATCTTGTGAGGACAAACACGTGTGATTACTCGAGTGGGGGACAAAAAAGAAACGATAACGTGCGAATTTGTATAAAGGGTCAAGGCTAAGAAGCAAAATTTAGACTAGCGAATACAACGATGAAAAAAAGAAGTCGAACAGTAAATATAAGATGAGGAGGAACACATGTGCCTAACACATATCTATTATATAATTACATTTAAAAATAATGAATTACATGATAAATTGTTCAGTTCACATCCTATCCGCCTTCTTTTTTCATTCGGCGTCGATTTTTTATTGATTCTTTTATTGTGATAAAAATCTAATAGGCAAATTTAAAAAATTCCAAGATAAAAATGCAGGTAGAAATAACGAAAATGCCTAGTTTTCTTCTTGGTTGAATGCATAGAAAAATAATGCTTATCCCTCTTCCCTTAAACTGCTGTGAACCTTTTTTTTCTTTTTTCTCTTAAATAGTTTTTGGGACTATATTCAAATACATAAACAGATTTTCTACAGACCCCAGAGGTCTCTAATGAATATGCATTTGTGCGTGCAACCTTATGTTAACATTAAAATCTCTGGAAAAAACCTCTGGGGGTCTGTAGAAAATTTATTTATGCATTTGTATATAATTCTAAAAACCATTTGGGGGAAAAAACGAAGGAAAAGAATTTACAGCAGTTTTAGAGGGGAGGGGGACGAAGGATAAATATTTATTATTTTTTTATACACATTAAAGATGCCACCAAGAAGAAAACTAGGCATTCTCATTATTTTTACCTGCATTGAAACTTTAAAAATTTGCCTGTTAGATATTTGTCAGTTTTTCCAATAGTAATGTTTGTTTATTCTATATAATAAATTCGATTCAGGAAGCGTTATGGCTGAGATGCGATTATTGCGAATTGTTAAAAATGACTTGCGGTTTATTGTCTAAAATTATTCGCGGGCGGGGTCAGAGAGTCCCGCACTCGCACGGTTCCGGCGTGCACCGAATTAGAAGTATTTCGCGTCGACTGTCTTTATATTGGCACTGACACGCCGCGTGCTCTCGAAGATCCGGTTTCACTTGGCTCGCAGACGGGAAGATATTCCGCGACGCGGACGCGAACCGATTCGAGATTTCTTATTATATTGTCACTTCTCACGATGCGTAACGTAGCGGCAAGTTATACACGGGCCAGAGATGCCAAATTACGCAAAGTATCGAAAGAAACGATCTCGAATAAATCAATAAAGTCCCTGAGCCACTCAGAAGTTACATTAGTTGCCAAAGTTCTTTCTCCAAATTGCTTTTTCCAAATTTTTAATTTTAGTATCAATACACGCAATTTACAACTTTATCAGTTTTTTCTGTTTTTTATCTAATATAGTGTTAAACTCACAGGACATATTAAGGTCAATCTATACAAAATCGGATTTGAACTGAGCAAAAAATCACTGGTTGTACAGGAAAGAGAACGAGAATAGTTTCTATAGTGTATTTTAACAAATATTATATTATATTTTAGAAACGCATTTCTTTTAATCAAACATTATATATCCTTTAAATGTCCTTATCCTGTAATTGTTAAATTCATAATATCAAATTATATTAATTTATATTCAATTAAGCGTTTTTAACCATTTAGTAATCATTCTCACGTACATTCAAATAATTCAAATTGTTAATCTTTTCTGAAGCATGGTAGAATGCAAGTAACTCTTTAAAGAGACAAAAAAAATCATATTAAATAAAAATTTATTTGAACTTTAAAATAAGATGATTACTTTTCAATAAAAAAAATTTTTTTTGAAAAATTTTTCACTGAAAGAAATTATTTTATTTGCAGATCCCGAAGTATAGAATTTTATATCTAAACTAGTGAATTTTAGTTTAGAGACTATAATCACCGTCACAGTAATGACGTCTGTGAATAGTCCCTGTAAATACAAGATTAGAATTAGATTTAAAACTCAGGGAGAGAATCTCTCTCTCTCTCTCTCTCAGAGAAATTTTTTAAATTTCTTAATTCTATAACAATATAAATTATATATTTCATTTAAATATTTACGAAATGTTAGATTCTGTTCGGTTTCTGTCGACAATCTGCCATCGGATTATATCTGCAGACTCTGCCGGTAAAACACGAGTTTAATACGAACATGGATGATATCGTATCTATTGGGATATTTGAGCAAATCTGCTGCCAACATTTGTTATATTGCGAGCAGTTTGCTCCTGGGTATTAATGGTTGGCTGATCGGTTTGTCTTTTGAAATGTTCTGAGAAGTATAAGACAATCACAATTATATAATTGTACAGAAATGCAACAGTAATAATTAAAATAAAAAATTAAGTTTTATTACATTTTTTATTACAATATTTTTAGCACAATAGCGGACAAAATGTAACAAATATTTATTTATTTTCATATAATATTTATTTTATTATAATAACAAACAATGTATAACAAATATTCATTTATCTTCACACAATATTTATTATTTTTTGTGTTTATATGTGCATGATTTTTCTTATAAGATTTAGGTATTATTTATTTATCAGCATCTCTCTCGTTGATTTCTCAATGAGATTGGAATTTTTTCGATTCATGTCGTTCGATTTTGCTTCTCTGATTTAATATTACATACTGAACTCGCAAAGTCTGTTTTTAAATGTGCTATGCGCTGCGCAGCAAGAAAAAAGTTTTTTTACGAAAGAACTCCAAGAGTTCACGTCATCATATACATTATTGTAAATCACGTTGCTAGAGCGCAGATAAAAACCGTGTGTCTGTTATATTTAGCCGAACGTATTTGCAGCCGGACTCGAAGAGACGCGGTGGCACGTCGGCGTGTTTTATATTGTTTAAAGCCGAGTTTTTCAATCGCGAGCCTGACGCAATGAAATCGCGTGAAAGTGCTTAGGACGCTTGAAATTTTACTCGTCCTCGCTCCGGTCCCACAAGCGCGATTATAAATCGCCGGTCTGGCCCCGCCGTAGGCCTATTGTTTTCGTACTTTTTCGTACGAGAATCAGCTCGGCACGGCACACGGCGCAGCGCGGCTCGGTTCGGCGCTGCGCGGTGCGGCGCGAAAGGAGAATGGAAACCACCGACGGTGGAAACTGTTACGCTCGTGCTCTATATAGTGACGTCGAAGCCGACATTGCGAAAACTCGACAATGTCGATGAGCGAACCGTGAAAAGACCGAGTTAAAAATTTGTATTTCCCGGGAGGAGAAATTCACGGCGCTGCCGTGTGAATTTTCAAATCGACGCTCTTCTTTCGCGAAACTTTGGAGCTTCAAGAATCGAAATATCGCCGTTTTGTCATACAATCTCGCACAAGTATATACATTTCATTGTTTCAGAATTAATTGAGGACGAGAGAGAAATTTTTGTTCCGTTCGACGGAAATTTTAACCGAGAAATGTTCATGTGTCGAAAACGAAGAGCGGCGATAAAAGATAAGACGCGGATTACCGAGGCGATAATAGATAATGCACGGACGCGGCGTAATCCGAGGATTTCTCTTTTATTATTCTTGAGTGTTTTGTATGTATCGCGGCTGCGAGAACGTAAAGATGGGATTACTCCGATATAAAACATTTGAAAAAATTCTTCACGCGGCTCTTGTAAGTTCGAGAAATTCGATCGATTAAATCGGAAAAATTTCCGGGTTCCCATTCAAATAAACAAGTCGTGCGATTAAAGTTATTTATCGCGCTGCCATATACACGGGCACACACGATTCAGTTGTAAAATATCTTGTTTACGCGAGGCGAATTTTGGAGGCGGAAGTCGTCAGTCTCGGCTCGACTCGCCGATCGGGAGAAGAGAGAAAAGAGGGAAAAGAAATCCATCGAAGGAAGGCCGCGGGTTTCCACGCGACTTTCGAATCGAGGAAATCCAATTGTCGCGAAACGGAACGGAACGCGCGATCGTAATCTATTTAATTTCCTAAGGCTCGGTTGTTATTTCGGCTTTAAGTGAGATGTGTGTCTTTATTTAAAAAGAAAAATGAAGATATGTTTAAGTCTCGCTTAAAGCTAAAATGACGGTGCAATCGGGCCAAAAGGCCGGGTTTTCCAACTTTTTAGCTAGTAAGTTAACTAGTTAAATCATACGTCTGAATTTGTCTAAGATCTATTTCTACCAATACAGATTAACTTTAATCTCGGTTTAACTTACTTTACATTTTTTTCTAATTCTTAGGACTAAAAAAAGATAGAAAGTAAGTTAAAGCGAGATTAAAGTTAATCTGCATTGATAGAAATGGACATAATTTGAAGATGAAACAAATACAGACGTCGAATTTAATTATTAGTCAGCTCAGCAAGAAGTTGGAGAAGCCAGTCCTAATTGTAAGTGAAAAGAACGGGCGCCGAGTGGCGATTGCGTCGGTCTTGAGGGCGGCCACGGGGTGCCGCGGGCGCCCGCGATTAAACCGGCCCTGCGCGGCGGTGGACTCGTGCGCCGACGGAAACTGCCGACTGCGTGCCGTCACCCGTCACGCGGCAGTTGACTCCATCGAGGCTGATCGCGGTTGCGGTAGTGCGTGGTGGAGCGCGGTTTGCAACGGATTGATAGCAGCGGCGACCGCGGCGCGGCGTATCCTCGTAATAAACGGAAAAAAGGGACGAGAAGCGCGCGCGCGCGCGCGCGAGAAAGCGCGAGGATCACAAGCCTGTGCTCGCGCGAGCAGGAAACGGAGAAAGGGACGAGATCGCGCGGTCGTCGCGGAGACGATCGAGGGCAGCTCGCAAGTGAAAATAGGACGACGCGACGCGGCGCGGATCGCGCGAGCTGTAGCCGTACGGGAGTCGGGAGAAGCAGGAGGACGCGCGGGACGAACGCGAGACGGCAGCCCGGGCGATGTATATGCTGACATCGGGGATGTAACGTGCGGAAAAGTGGCGAAAAGCGTAAAGGTGGTGGCGCAGTGCCGTGCACGTCGGTGGCGATAGTATTTCGGAGTAGCAGCAGCGACAGCAGCGGCGGCGGCGGCGGCGGCAGCAGCAGCAGCAGCAGCGGTAGCGGTAGCGGTAGCGACGGTGACGACGACGGCGACGGCGACGGCAACGACGGCGACGGGTGGTGCAGCAGCACGGGTGGCTAACGGTGGTGACAGTGACAGTAGTAGTGGTGGCGCGGTCGTGACGGCTCGGAGGCGCTCCGATGGTACTTTGGCGAGCGGCCGCGGGGCGGTAGAGCGGCGGCGGTACGCGCCGCTGCGTGTTGCGTGCACGCCGGCCCGGCGGCGGCGGCAGCAGCAGTGGTGGTGTGCGCGCGTGTTAGTGCGACACGCACTTGCTCGGCGGGGCCGCGTCGTCTCGTCCTCGTCCTCGTCGTCGCCGTCGTCGTCTCGCTCCGTCCTATTAACGGCGCGGTCGTCGTCGTCGTCGTCGTCGTTGTTGTTGTTGTCGTCGTTGTCGTCGTTGTTGTCGTCGTCGTCGTTGTCGTTGCTCGCCCGTTCGCCTGCCCGCGACAAGCCGGCCGACGGCAGCAGCGGCTCCTGCCCCCCACCGCAACGCGCCGCCGCCGTCGCCGTCGTCGCCGTCGTCGCTCCTCT
This sequence comes from Tetramorium bicarinatum, assembly GCA_928718305.1. Lineage (NCBI taxonomy): Eukaryota > Metazoa > Arthropoda > Insecta > Hymenoptera > Formicidae > Tetramorium > Tetramorium bicarinatum. The sequence continues at coordinate 15,106,986 of OV788327.1, forward strand.
CTCAGTCGCTCTCGCCGGGGGCCACCGCACCGAAGGCGTCCGCGCGACGAGCCCGACCAGCCGCTACGCAAGATGGCTATGTGTCGCTGACGGGAGGCCGACAAACCGACGGACAGGGGTACAAACAGCCCACGGATAAGCGGAACATGCGGCTACGTGACCGTCGGGCCCGTCCCTGAAGAGAGAGACACTGGCCAAGAAGCGAGAGGTGAGAGCAAGGCTATCTGTGTGCCTGTCTGTCTGTCTCTGTGTATGTACGTACGTGTGCGAGTGAGTTTCTCTGCCGTTTCTCTCCGTCTCTCTCTCTCTCTCTCTCTTTCTTTCCTCGCAGTGGGTTTCTTCTTATTGTTAGTTTTCACACTTTTGCGTCCGTCTCTCCATTGACAAACCATTTTTCACGATCGGAGCATTCACTTCTTGCTCCGGACCTCTTTTTTCCCTTTCTCGTTCGCTTTTTTCGTTTTCTCCGGAAATATGACAGTTTGGAGTCTCTCGTCGTCGACGTGACAGGACAACCGGTGGAAACGTCCGTTCTTGGCCTGCTATACAAGGTGTGCGCGTTCAACGCCGAGCGAGCGAGCGAACCATACGTGGACTCTACCAGCGGCGCGACGGGCAAAAATACGCGCACACGTACGCACACCGTGGCCGCGTACGAAAAGTGTAAACATGTTAAGAGTCTCCTCCTCGTCCTGGATATCTTCTTCAATGACGTCGACTGCGCTCTGGTCTTCGGAACTTTGCGATAACAACCTAGCCGACAACGTATCTCTCTCTCTCTCTCTCCCCCCCCCACGCGAGATTTCGTCTCTCTTTCTCTCTCTCTCTAACCGAAAATTTGCTCATCATTGGGTATCTTCCACGACGACGTGGAATTACACCGCGTGTTCGAATCTCCGCGAGGTTTTCGCGCATCGATAACGACCTGTCCGCTCTCTGTCGCCTCCTCCTTTCCCTCCTATCCCCGTTACCATTCCTCTCGCATCCGCAAATACCCTCGCCCTCTCTCTTTCCCCCGTCTCGCTGTCTCTCTCTCTCTCTCTCTCTCTCTCTCTCTTTCTCTCTCTCTCGCTCTCCCCGGCGTACGTCTGCGTGGCTGGCAGTCTATCAGTGTCTGCACTTTGTCGGTCCGCACTTTCCCCCGTACCAGGCTCCGTCCTGTCGATTGAATGGCTCCTATTCTATACATGCGTGCCACACAATCGCGGAATGGGAAACCGAGACCCTGGAAACATCTGTCGCGCGGCCGACCGGAGGCCGACCTAACCTCCAAAGCTGCGGGAGAACCATTATCACCGACGTCGTCGTCGTCATCGTGCGTAAGCGACGGCGCGCCTCGGCGTTCCCCCGACACGTCCACGTACGTACGTACGTCTTATTTTTGTAGCGACCTGAAGAGGCGTCGCGACGCGTCATACTATTTTACCCGGAACGAAGGACAGGTTTGGCTCCGTCGAAAGCGGTGGAGTTTTCCGCTCTCGTTCCGCCTCCCCGAGACTCCGCTCTCCTGACGCGCGATTAACAGAGGCGGAGGGAGAGACCGAGCCACGAAAATGATTACGGGGTGGTTTCCCGCGGGATGACTCGACCGGGTTCTTCTGCGACGTCGAGTGGTTCAGCGTAGCCTAGAAATCACGAGGGCATTCTTACGCCGTCGCGGCGCCGAAATGGGCGTAACTGCGTTATTTTGGAGATTTTGTTGACGACTGCCGCCGGTTTTAAAGTCCGGTAGTAAAAATCGGCGCGGAGTTGGCTGAGCAAAGAATGCACTCGAAGAAAGTATTATGCAAAAGAGATCCATCAACCGTCTAGAGCTTTCTATTATTAATTGATTTTGTATACATCCTATATACAAAATTTTGAGATTGGAGAGTAGTTGATGGAAATTGAATTGGTATATATAATCATTTTTTTTTGTATCTCGCGAAAGTCATGAATTCCAACGAGAGCGCTCTAATAATTTTTCTAATTTAAGAGCAAGAAGTTTGAAATCCGTCATTTTGACGGGATTAGTTGTTCTAGTGTTAAGAAACTTCTATTATCGGTATCATGAATTATTCACAGTTGTTTGTGGCTGCCCCTTCTCTCTTTTTTATTCATCTTTCTCTCTATCTCATTCACTCGGAGATAATTATTGGAGATAAATGTCAGCCTCTTACACAGTTTTCCCTGCGTGAAAATATACTTTGACGCGCGACGGAAGTGATTTCGAATACAGAACCTTTTCTCGGCGCGGCATCGAATTTCAAATCAACGTACTTCACGTCCCGTGCCCATTCTTTCTATGCGTCACTGTTCCTTACATAAATATTAACAACCGCGGATATCGATGTCAGGCATGAATAACCCGATCATGAAGCGCCAGCGGGACTGGAGACTTATTTAGACTTTTCCACGCGGATATGATTGGAGCCTCACGGCTTTACCTTGGCTCTTCGCTTTAAAACGCGAGCCGTCGGCTGACGCATTCTACTTTCCGTCTTATTCAATCGCCACCGTTGCATCTCGATCGGCCGCACCGAGTAAAATCGCGAATACACCGCGCGGATTCCGGCCGTCTGGAGTCCCTCGCGGAAAAAATCCGATTACCGTGACGCTATACTTGGTTCTTTTCTGTGTCTTGTTTTTACGTTCGATTGGCTTCTCGAAACATCTGTCGCTCGCCAGTCGACGTAAGCTCGGGGACGCGTCTTTCCGGATCGCAATTTCCTCGGCGTCACGCTATCGCTCTCGCGATTGCCGGCGCTCGGAACATTGTCCTCCTCGTCGGAGGAGCCTGCACCAGCCAACGCTCGTCGACGGTGGTCGTGGGGACGAGCCGCGTACGCGACATGCACGTACAGGCGCACGCCACGAGCATCGGCGAGTTGGCGTGTCCGGCTGCGTGACTGTATCTGGCTCCGCAGTTGTAATTCTAGCGAAAAAAAAAAAAATATATATATATATATATATCGAAAACTGACGGCGCGGGATGGATATTCGTGTAACATTTCATTCTCCTCGCGTGTGTACGCGCACTATGCACATGCGCGCGCGCGCGCACGTATACGTATCTACGCTCGAGGGACGGTTTCGTCACCGTCGCCGGGATAATCGAACACAACTCCGCTATCGAATCTCCGCCGAATGGCGCGTCGGCGACGAGAAACGCGCTCCGACGCGTACGTGTGTGTGTGTCGATTTTTGGGCACACCCCGTATATGCGCGCGACTGGGTAGTTTCCACCGAGCACACACCAGGCAGATCCCATGCTCCGACCGTTCTCCGATGCGGGTATATCTCCCTGTACCTGGCCATTAGTATGAAGAGAGAGAGAGAGAGAGAGAGAGAGAGAGAGAGAGAGAAAGGCAGATTGTGTGTGCCTGTCGCCCTTCGTTTTCGGCGATGGCCATTGTCCTGGACGTAGACTCGGGGGTTTCAGTCCAGTTTTCGTCGGTGCGCACCGGAACGCGTCGGGGAGTGCTCCAACCGAGCGCCGTAATTAGCAATTTTGCGAGGAGGCAGGCCTGAATTCGGTAAGGGCTTATCGATTCGCTCGGCCGGCGGCTTACGGTTTCGGGCGTAATTCGCCTCGGGTTTTGGCAGCTCGTCGTACCCGCTGTCTGCCCCCTCCTCCCCCTCCCCCCTGCGTTAAAAGCGTGCATGGGGAGAAACAAAGTTGTTTCGCACTCGAGCGAAAGAGACGGCTGTCGATCAGGCAGGCCCTGCCACAGCGGCAACGAAAACGCCGCAGAGAGCTTTTTATTATCGCTTGCAATACGAATCCGCGCTATTTGCCGACCTCTCGAGCCGGATGTCGTCGAAAAGTAACGAAAGCCGCGCGCAAATGAACGTTTCTGCTTGTCGAGCCGACGGTCGCTGAAACAGCTTTTAATTCGCACTCTTATTCGTACACGCTGGCACGTTTTGTCGCGATCCCCCGAGACGAATATGAGATACGACGTGATAACGTAACGATTCCGCGCGGAGTCGCGCGCGTGCGAGATACGAGCGGCCGAAGCGCCCGAGTTTTTCGCGTGTGCCACATTTCAAAACTACGTTGAAACGATGCTTCGAACTGCACGCTGCGAACGTGCGTATTTCGCAAACGCGCGGGCTCGCTCGAGCTGCGGCGCGAGTCAAGCCCCGCCGCATTTGGAAAATGCGAATACGCGCGCGTGGCTTTTCACGGGAAAATCGTTCGCGGATTTAAATGCCTCTCTGAATTAAACCGTTTATGGCGTATTTCGATTATATTCTACACTGAAAAAAGAGATTAGCGATGGTTATCAAGTTTATTTCGTTGTGGATTTTTGCTTAATAATTGGTCACTATTATTGTCTCTGATAACAGCTATCAAATATTTATTAGCTCAATTAAATTTTATTCGTGGTGATAAGTCAACTAAATAAAGCTGTAGTCAGCCAATATTTGGCACTATTTTATCATTTGTAACAGTTAGCAAATCCTAACAACTACAATCAAATCCTTTTCAGTGTGTTTGTTACAAATGCTTTGATAAAATAGGGACGGTTAAACATTGGCTAATTATTACTTTATTTAGTTGCCTTAACCGTGAACAAAATTTAACAAACGATTATTAAATACAGTAACCAATTATTCAACAAAAATACTAAATGAATTTGGTGACTATTACCTTGATCTTTTTTTTTCAGTATACTTAGCATCATCCGCACGATTGGTAGCTTTTTGTCTACTTTGCATACGCGTGTTAATTTTCATAGTGACTGGCATCGCGGCGACGTTGATGCTGCGATCTGCGTGGAAAACCTTCTCAATTCTAGAACTCTCAATTCTATTTGATCATCGAGAGAAAGGCGGGTTTAAAAAGAAAGATGACCTACGTATTCCTTGTTCTGAGCCGTATGCTCTTTTTTTTTTTGTTTCCGCTTGGCGGGGTGGCAGGCACACGAAATTATAGCCGGAGGCCTTTACTCGGAGCCATTACCTGAAATCATAGGTAATAACCAAGTATTCAATATCTATACACTGTTTGGAATACCCATTAGTTTGCTGCACAACTGGGGAAAGTGGTTCGAATGACAATACTGTATGTCTTACGATCGTTTCACGTGAAAAGCACACAATAACGCATTAGGTTATTTTATTTTATATTTCTTTTCGGATGCATACCCCTGAAGTATGCCATTTCCTAGTTATCTTATTGTTAGATTGCATACATAGAGAAAAATATTTCTTTATACTTCATATATAAATATGTTTGATTTATATTTGTTTCACTAAAGAAAGAAATTTGTTTTATACAAAATATTATTTCATTGATAAAAACTTTCTTTGTTTTGTTGCATTAAATTATATTGTTTAACGGAGAAATAATTATAATTTAAAAAATAGTACTTAAATGCTTTCTGATTCAAATAAGAGTTGTTTGTTTCAAATTACTTATTACTTGGAATATTAAGCTTAAACATAGACTTATACAAATGAACTAACTGTATTTCTTTCAAAAAATATTTTATATAAAGCAAACATACATGTTTTAAAAGTATCCAGCAATCGTATTTGTTGGTTCAAACACTAGTTTGTTTAAACTATTCCAATGAATTAAATTTTTTCAACGTCAAAGAAAATTTATTAAATGTAAAGAAACATTTTTTTCCTGTGAATTTATGTAACTTTCTAGACGACTGAGTATAATTAAGTCAAAGTTAATAATGGAGTATATGGATGCGAGCAAGTTGAAACAAATTAAAAATTAAAATATTTTACTTGCTTTTAGCTGTTTCATCAATTGTGGGGTCAATGATTACATTTCTGAACTGACGTTTGCTTCGTAAAAGTTGGATCGTAAAGAAATGCGATAGAACAATACGTACGACGTTTTTTAGTCCCGACTAAAGTTTTTCTTTTTTTCCCCCAGTTCAGGCTTGGTCTTTCGCTCTCTCTCTCTCTCTTTCTCTCCATCTGCCCTCTCTTTCGCCGTTGCCTTCTTTCTTTCGGCCTTTTTCGAGCGAACCTTACTATACACACGTTGCGCACTATACATGCACCGGCATTTCAGGACGCACGTTGCTTGTCCGTTAGAGCATTTTTGTGCAGGCTGTTCTCCTTCACGGGGATACACGGGTATGAGTGAGCGTCGAACCTACGCACACGCGCGCGCGCGCGCATTCGTGTCGGAGTAACGTTGCACCGGCTGCTAAGCCGGTGACACGTCACGTCGCCGAGGGAATGCATTTTACCACGAATTTTAGCTGCATAAGTCTATTTGCTAAGATTGGCGACTGTCCAAACGTTAATCGCGCCAATTCTGCCTCGGCGCGCGTTGAAAAATGCACATTCCCGTGAAACACATTGATACTAAATTTTCTCTCGACACCTAGTTTAATTACATTCGGTTAAATTAGATCATTTAGTACAGGATGAAATCATCGCTAACACTAATGTTATTAGTGCTGTGAGTAATTGTTTATGTAATTCCCGTTTCTACATACAAGCTCTCGGGGATTTGATGTTTTATAGACTAAAATATATATCTCTGTCTACTGTCGGTTCGCCTTTGTTGCGCGAAAGCCCGCACGTTTCAACTCGTTTCGATTGGTAAGTCTCGAAAAAGTGTAGAATTCTTTTGACAGACACGAGATGTCGAAATTGTTTCAGTGCAAGGTAGTAGTAAATTCCATCTGCATCTTCATATCCTTCGTATCCTTAAAAGCCCACCGGAAGAAAGGATATCCTTTTTCGAAGCGTAATGACGCAGCGCGACGTAACGTTTTTCCCTCCCGCAATATTGTACGGTAACTCATGTCCGACTCCGCAGGGAGAGACGCGCCGCTCTCTTGTAATCGCGATATTATATTAATTCCTCGCACTACACGCCACTGAGCGCGAAGGCTTAAGCCTCGGCCGTTGTAAATTAGCGTCTAGTATCGCGACCATAAACGTCCGACGTTACGCACCGTATTTATAACCGGCAATCCTCCTCCGGTGCAAAAGTTCCGCCGACAAATTGGACGTTCGTGCGTTAGGCTTCATTTGCGCAACGCATTCGCGAAACGGCATCGGCCAACAATCGAGGGAGCGGGAATGTAATCCTTCTGCGAACGGTGCGCCGTAAATACAAAACGTCGCGCCTAAATGCAAATGCAACCGCGTAATGTAATCCCCTCCCCTCTTTCCTCACGGGTCTTCTGATAAAGACGGCGTATCGGCGACGCAGTTGCTCAGTATGCGTCCCAAATCGCCTTATGTTTCGTATTTCTAAGAAATAGGAATTATACGCGGAATTGAATTATCTACGGAAAGCCGTGGGATGAAGCGCGTGGATCCGTGTTAACGCGAGTGATTGGTAATGAAAGGGTTCCGGGTTCGAATCCCCGTCCCTATCCCACATACAGCATGGCGGCAGAAATAATAAATACGCAGCAGAAAAGGAACATTTCTGGAACAGATTTTCTTGGATCATTTTCTTTGTATAATGCAAGTACAAAAAAATAGTATTTTTCCATAAATGGTAGTGATATAAGAGTGCAAATTTAAATTAAACTTGAATTTATCTTCTCATCCTCAGTATCTGAAAATTGATAATTTTTCTGCTGCGTACCTATTATTTTGCCACCATTGTATATCCTATTTTCAGCGGGAAGGAACAGCGGGAAGGAACTTTATAGATCTACGTGACATTAGGGACTAATATAGCCTTACCCGGCCATCTTACGCTACGGAAAGCTGTGGACTTAGTAGTATGTAATCCGCGTTAAAAAAAAATATGGACTTAAAACGGCTTAGAGATAAGACTTTAATTATATCTTTAAAGGACTTTGCGCGCACGGCTCCTCCCCGTGAATACGTTTCAAGTTTCTGGCTTCTTAATTATTAAGCGTTTCAACGTTCGACTAGAGAACGTAGAAACAGGTTGCGGCAATTCGAACGTTCTATTTTCAGAAAGCGGCCGCGTTCATTAAAGCTTAATCAAAGCCGTCTCGCGTGAACGAACAGATATGAACGTTGTATCGCGGCGCGTCGAGCCGGCGACTTTTGTGTCTCGCGTGCGCGCCGGTTAAAGGTTCGTATGCATCGATATGTCGTCTTCGCGAGGTCTAATTATAATTTTTACGTAAACCCACCCTTGCGCAAATAAACGTGCGGCCGCGCGGAATAAATCGTCGGCTCGTTATTATTACGCAAGGTGCGCGCCTAGCTGCACAAATGTGCAGCTTTTCGTGGAAGACGAGAAGCGCCGCGCAGGTCGATGGCGATTAAGCAATTGTTACACGGATTAACACACAATGGGGAAGGCCACGCGTTGCGTCCTTATGACGTCAATGTGTCGAAAAAAAATACGCGCTTCCTATTCGAGCGACAAATATAGAGGATTCGCATGTCTTGAATGCGTATTTTTTCTTTTTTTTTTTCCCTTCAACGAAAGACCGCGTTCGCTCGCTTCGCCGTTACTTCCGGTCTTCAGGCTCGTGTTCGCCGTGCGCACTGTGTACCCGATCAAACGCTACATCGCGAGAATTTTATGACGAGACCCCCCCGCTCGCAGAACGATATTTATATATCGATCAAACTCCTTCGGACGATGGAAGGACAGCCTCCTCTTCGTAACAGGAGAGGACATTTTCGTCGTATTTCTACTGTGACGGGTTTCGAACGAGGGTGGCACGGGCCATTGTGAATGGGGGAAGTGCTAAGAAAACCCCCCCCCCCCGGTAATAATGGTCTGTGGAGCCGGGCATGAGTTAACGTGGGAGGGGAAACATCACGTCAGCATCGTTACGCTTCGAAAAGAATATCCTTGGTGGGCATGCAAAGTCCCGAAAAAAATGTACGTTTGAAAAATGGTATAATGTGCTGAGAAATCATAATTCTGAAACTTGAGGAATGTGTTAATGTCGCGAAAAATTAATGTAATTTTAAATTGAAGTTTAAATTATATTAGAGACGTTGTCTTACAAGTTCTCAATATTTTCGGGATTATGACCTTTTTCAGGACTTTGCATGTCCATATACTTCTTCCGATGGGCTTCCAGGGTTCGCATCAAAGGATACGAAGATACAATTTACTACTACGAGTCTGATTCTAATCGTTTCTCGAGGGATGCGTCGCGTCGCATGTGTTGCGTGGCGTTGCGGTGCGATGCCGGTGCGGTGATAGTAAGAATATCGATATTTCCGTCATACGCTCTCGCATCGATACACCCTCCGCTCGGTCACTTTAAAACGCGACTTCTCGCAGATGTGTCGCGGTGCATATTGATTATGTGCTATCAATGTATACGCGGGGTGGATGCATCAGTGAATGACCGGTCACCGGTGCATGACCGCTGAATCTTTACGCTCACTTCTGTGGTCACGTGAGATAATGTGATTCCGTCAGTCTAAGATACTCAATACGATGCCGGATGTTACTTGCTGTATACGGAATACGGATAAAATTTTGTTGCCGGGATGAGTGCGAGATTTTTGACGAGTGAGCGGAAAGCGTGGGATAATTCCTTTTTCTTTCCTTATATATTTTTCGCGAATGCCGATGGAATATATTCACGTGCTTCTCGGAAATACGTTAAACGTACACGTACGCACGCGGTATTACGCGCACGCCGCGAATACCGTATGAGACGCGCTCTCCCGCTGATTTTGCGCCGTCCTATATTAAGCACTTCCTACGCATTCATGTGGCAGCAGCCTAGAAAAGTGACACCCTTAAAAATGGATAACCTTTTTATTATATACCGTAGGCGGCGGTTTTTCCTAGCGATACCGCGGATGTTTTTCTAAAGATAAACTCAGGTGCTCTTTCAGTTTTCTCTCCCTCCCTCCTAGCGTCTCTTTTTACGATATTCATCGGAGTGCACTGCCGGGAATCCACGACAAACGAACTCGGACGGCGCACATATTCGGGATTGCTAAATATCGCTCCCGTAACGATTTTTCAAAAATATTACCGCGTACATTGTAAACCTGTCGTCATACCCAGCGAGAGATTAACGCATTATTTGTGTCTCGTTTGTGTATATTTGATTCGCCATAAAACGCAAGCGGCTGAACGTATCTGCATACAGTATGTTTTAAAGATCCGTAGAAAAACAAAATGTAAATCTTTACATTTTGAATGTGGAGATAAATTTTATCTTGAAAACTTGATGCGTGAATCAATTTGAAAAGAATTATTTATTATAAATAATTCTTTTTAAATTTTTTAGATCAATAATTTTTTAAAATAAATATGACATTGTGTATATATAATATATAATATATGTATATAATGTTATATTTTTATTTAAAAAAAAAATGAGAAGACATTTCTACGCATGCAGGTGCCTCCACTTTCAGATAATTTCAAGGAAACTTGGGAAAGAGAGAAAGAGAGAGGAAGGGAAATTTTACTCTCTTAAAGACTCGCCAGAAAAGACTGCCTATAATCGACATACTTTTACCATCCGGTCGCATACTTTTGCGCCACCTTGTATAGTTGCAGTCGCAAGTCCATCAAGACACGGTCAGGACGCGACTGGTCACTCGGATTTCGCTGTTACTTGGCTACCTCGCAATTTTGCCACGAAAGTTTTCGCTCGACGAGCAAGCTCGGATTTCCCCGTTCATCAATCGATCGGCTTGACTCATCGCGCGGAATATAAGCGCGCACGATGCATACCTACGTGTACCCACTCGTACATGAACGCGCGCGGCACATAGACGGATTACGGGCGCGGGGGCCGCTACAGGGTGACGCAAAGTTTCGTTACTTTTACTCGAGGCTGAGTCACCGTGACGCGACCTGATGAATTACCCTGAGCACATTCCCGACGAGTTCCGCGGAGCTGCTGCTTATTATTTCGCTGAAACGGATTGCCGCGATTTCCATTTGCGTTCGTACGTACCCTGCCGACCCGCATTTTATACGACGTTGAGCAAAATTTATCGTCGGATAATATATCGTTACAAATCTCGTGCGTGAAGCATACTTTTTATTTTATTAAAAGTTTATTATTCCGTACTTGAGAGTTGAGTCTCTAAAAGCACTTAAACCAATGATTAACAATTAAACAAAGTTCCAACGAAAATGCATGAATGTGAGACCGGTTTTAATCTCTTCAATTAAGGTTTTTAATACTAGTATTTAGTACTTTGATTAAGATTGGAGAACGCTGGAGTACGTTTTTCTGCAACCCTATGCGTCAGTTTTTGCTTATGATTCAAGTAACCGATACGGTACTACTCGTTTGCACTACTTTGTTAGGCTCCGACGAGTGTCGAGCCGGTTAACTTAAACGTAACTGTACCTCGTGGTACCGTAGATCGTTCATAATGCCGACCAGCATTTCTGACAGTCAGCACTATAATTAGAGCACGTCGCGCACGCGGGTAAATGACGACGAGAACGACAGAGAGAGAGAGAGAGAGAGAGAGAGCGAGAGAGAAAGAGAGAGAATGAGATGTGTACCGATATGATAGATTGAGGAAGAGAGAGAGGGACCCCGACAGGGTGAAATTGAAATCGCGTTGTGTTTCCGAGACATTGTGCGGGATTGCGATCGATCGGATGTTTTTGTACGCCCGGTATTATTCGGGCGGCAACTCTGACTATGAGTCACACATTGTGCAATACTACGTATCTGAGCGCGATCAGATGGAATCATCGTGTATTGATGAGAAACGAGAAAAAGGTACCGCGGTTCGCACAATTAAGTAACCATGCGACATTAAATCATTAAGCTACATTTAATCTGAATTTTTTAACGTCAAAATCAGGCACTAGAAGCGACGTTTTGAGCGACGCGCTCATTCTTTGTAGATTATCTTGCATGATATGGACTCCATTTTCGCGTGCGAAGTAATCATTTTCAATGTGAAACGCGGCAGCGCACATCGAGACTTACAAATTTTCCTCGATACGCTCGAGAGCTATAAAGTTCTTAAAATAGACTCCCGAAACTGACAACAAACAGGTTGTTTCGAAATGTAAATTCTTAATGTATCCACATGATAAGAACGGCTAATAGCTCAGAAACGAGTGGTAAGACTTCTCAGTTAAAGCGACGAGATAGGAGAGAATAAAGGACTGTGTTCTCGAGACGGTTTAACCGGTAGGCCCCGTGGAAATTATTTGCTCTTCACAAACGAGTGGTCATACATATCGGAAAAAAAAAAAAAAAAAAAAGAATCGGGAAAGGAGGCCGCACCGCCGACTGTTCACGCGTAGAAACATGATATCTGGCGACAGCTCTTTGAGAATCACTGACTCAAACCGACGACGTGGACACACGTTGGCGAAGGTGGTTCTAAAATATTCATGGTCGTTGGCCTTACTTTTTGTGTTCTCCGCGGTATTTCTTTCCACCATGGCGACTCACACTTTTGTGCCGAGGCGTTTTTCAATCCGTACGGGGAAATGGTGTCGCCACTCAAATATTTAACGCACTGATGTCGTTTCAATTTCCCGCGATACGAGAGGATATTTAAGCGCCATGCTGTTGCTTTTGACAATCAACAATTTCCATCTGAGTAATCGATGTCGGGGGTAATAAATAAATATAATAGTAAATAAAAAAAAATCCACGTCGTAAAGAAATTAATGGACCGCCGCGCTCGACGTTAACGAGGTCATTACTTTCTGATTGCAGGGAATGTGTGACATGTTCATCCAAACACAGCAGACGAGTAGCGTCAACGGCAGCAGCAGCAGCAGCAGCAGCAGCAGCAGTAACAACACCGTTCACCACGGCAAGAAGCGCAAGTTGGATTACAACGTGAGCCAGCCGGTGATCCAGCACGCATTGGTCCAATCGACCAGCGACTACCAATTGGAGAATACCGGTCTGCAACAACGGTACTCCGTGAACGGTGCTAATACCGCGTTTAGCTCGCTGCACAACAATAATGCGCTGCAGAAGAGCCCGAACCAGCAGACCCTGGTACGAGCCTCGACGATCAAGCTCTTAGACACGTACCAGCGCTGTGGCCAGAAGGTTGGTTCATGCCGCGCGCTTCCTACGTTTCCTTTGTCGTCGCGCTTGTAATTGTTCGACGGACAATCCGTGTCCCCCCGCGTGTGCCCCGCAGGGTCTACCCGCCTATATCTGGCCCGCCGAATTCTACCTTACGTCTGTCCACTAAAGATCGTACATAGCGTGTTGAATCGTGGGCCGGAGAGGCAAAATTTGAGAATCGAAACTATAAGATACTCGCATTTTGAGTTTGATCCCTGCGCTTTTTTTAGAGTTCCAGTTTTTTAATAAATTTATATTTACTTCAAACTTATAAACAAGAAGTAGGACTTGATTTACAATCCCTTAGTCACACGTCCATACTTGAAACTTCCTATTGTGGAGTTTGATTTTTTAATGACGATTTTTTAATTCATTAAACACGATTAACTCCCTTTCGTTCTCTGTTTCTCTCTTTCTCTCAGCTGTATTTGTTATTAATATTTGCTTATACTTGTGGCTAAACGTGCGGCTTTGTGTATTTTCCTTCCGTTCAATACGGCGCGTAATCAGCGCAATGAGCAAACAATCCGCAATGTCTCAATGTCGTTTGTTTGGCAGTTTCGCGTTTCGCAGTAGTTTGTTGCTATTTCGCCATTGCTCGTACCCTCTCGAGCCGCCCGCTTGTGCATAACATGCATACGCGTGTGTTGTTACGAGACCGGGAATAATTACGGTTCCGTCGTTAGTTTTCTGCAGTTTCCTTCCACGGAGAGCAGGCAGGAGAAACTTTTCTCCGCGGTCTCGTGTCGCCGTCTTTAAAACGCTCCGACATATAAAACTTAATGACCGCTAACCGCTTATTGGCATACGGCGCAGACCTAACCGAGAGTTAGGTCGTTCTAGCGCGAGACCGCGTTTGGCAACGGAGTCGTGATACTTCTCGCTTCGCAACTGATGCCTCTTGCTGCAAGCCGGGCGAAAGGGAAAGGCCCCGATCTACGGATTGTAGCGAGGAGACTCTACTGTACTGTCCGTCGTCATTCGACCGCTCGTCCGTTGCATCTTGCCGATCTCTCGGCCGTCTCTCCCTCCGACCAGTCGCGTCACGACGATCGTTCACGAGGATCGCCCCGCGATTAATCAAGTTAATCCCCGATTCCGAGACCTAGCGGGGCTTGACGTGAATCTGTTTCTGGTGCACGTGGCACGAGCTCGTCTACCTTGACGCTTAGGAATCGCACTAATGTCTCGTCCTCGGTACGTTCTCTCTCTCTCTCTCTCTCAGTAAAATTTCACATCGTGACCGATATTGCAGGGTTCACAATGTTACGCAATATGAGTGGCTGTTAAACATTCTCGTTCGCGATATACGTTGCATCGTCCCTTCCGTGGCAATCGTGGCCGAGACTCGCATGCATCGGACCTCGGATTCCCGAGGTTCTAAATCGACGCGCATCCGTCTAATTTGACATTCCTGACCGTTTAAACGGCACACAGTGGCCAACGACCGAATCTGTTTGGCATGCACGCCGATATCCCCGCGATACTCCGCAACGGTCGACGAGGAGTTCGGTCCTTGGTTGATCCTCCGGGCGCGCATTCCCGTCGTGTGTGTGTGTGTGTGTGTGTTTGATTTAGCGTCTGCAGCAGAGCGCGGACGACGCGCACGTCCGAGAGTTAACGAGCCTCTAATGACAAGGGAGGTATCACAATTTCCTTGACGCTCGTTAATTCTCCGATTCCGCGACCGTACGGCGTAACGTCGTGGGAAAATGACGTCTATTACCGGGAACTAACTTTATGAATACTACTACAAACGAGTCACGATATACTCGCCGCTTTGTGCGCATCTATACGTCATCCTCTCGCGTACGAGACGTGCCGATCGATTCAAGAATCCTCGACGGAATCGTAGACGCCCGCTACCTTCTGCGACGCCGTTTTATTTATTAAAAGCAAAAAAATATGTACATATATTCGTTGTCGGACACGAGACTGGCCGGAACGCCGAGGGAGAGCCCGTTGCCACCCGGAAGCGGGTGTATCGTTGACGGAGGGCCGCAGAGGAAGATCCTCCGCGCGGATAATCCGATTCCTCGAAGCCGTAAAGATTCCTTCCTCCTTCTCGCTCGGTCGCCCTCCGCCTATTCCCCGGCCCCGAAACGTTCCCGGCCGGTCTTATTAACGGTCATACGCCGCGTGCACGTGCATCCGAACTGCGCACCGGCTGCAGCATAATTACAGAGCCGCGGCCGATCGTGCTGGCGAGCCGTTGCGGGGTGTCGCGGCCGCGTAGTCGGCGGCGTAGATAACGTTTCCGTATGGCGTAGTTAACTATCGATTGTGTTTTCAAGGCTCCCATTACATATTTCATATACCGGCCGTCGCGCGGATATCGCGGGACGCACGTATCGTCCGCGTGACGTTCGCGAAATTCTCGCCGGATTCGCGGAAAAACCGCGACCATGCGCGCCGTCACCGAGGTCTGGCGATCCGCACGGGACGGGACGGACGATCGGGAGAGACCGATTACTCCGCCCGCGATCGACGAGCAGGCGCCCGTTGTTCACGTAGAAACGCTCGAACCCGCGAGATGTACGCGATACGTAATGCTCGCTCCACAGGCACGTGTCTGTTAATTGATCTCCAACGGCGCGCGGACGCGAATCACGCAATCGGTGGCGATCGAAGCTCTCCGTCGCGTCGAGGCGGACGCGGAAAATCTTCGACTTCCAGGACCGTCCGTCGCAGGTAGAGTAACGCTTGGCGTTTTTCCGGAGGGTATACGAATTGTCATCATCGTCGAGAACTACATATCCTATTGTCCCTCGTCGTGATTGCTCTCGTTTTACCATCCTCCCTTACCATCTTAGCTCAGCTTGATGCCGCTCTTCCATCTAGCTATCTACTATCGACAGCGATCTCTTAACGCCGAAATGTTTTTGTATAAAGGTATATTCCTCCTACAGAGAAAAACTTGGTCGAGGGAGGGTAATGGTGACGGCCTGGCAGTCCACTCCGCCAACGCGAATGCGGTGGGTAGTACTGTAGTGTCGCAGCACCATACTCAACAGCAACAGCAGCTGCAACAACAACAGCAGCAACAGCACAGCAAGCAGGCAAGCATGACGGCGCATAGCAAGCAAGTGGCCAACGCGGCCAACGGCGGCGGCAGCAGCAATCCCCAGGGCGACGGGGATTATCACTTGGTGCAGCACGAAGTTCTCTACTCAATGACCAACCAGTATGAGGTCCTCGAGTTTCTTGGCAGGGGTACTTTTGGGCAGGTAAGAACAGCTGCTAACCCAATTCTTTCAAAATTAATTTAAACTGTACGGTCGTCCATCCTACCTATCCAGCTATGAGAACGGATAGCTGTACAAATTCATCTTTTGCAGGTTGTAAAATGTTGGAAAAAAGGAACAAGCGACATAGTAGCCATCAAAATTCTAAAGAACCATCCATCGTATGCGCGCCAAGGTCAGATTGAGGTATGCATTGCAATATTAATAAAAAGAGACGCAGATGTATTCGTCAACTGGATTGTACCTTGTATTATATCGGATAATTTTAATAATTTGCAGGTCTCCATCCTGTCTCGACTTAGTCAGGAAAATGCGGATGAGTTCAATTTCGTGCGCGCCTACGAGTGCTTCCAGCACAAATCACATACCTGCTTGGTATTTGAAATGCTAGAGCAAAACCTCTACGATTTCTTGAAGCAGAATAAATTTTCACCTCTACCTCTCAAATACATCAGGCCCATTCTCCAGCAAGTATTGACCGCGTTATTGAAACTGAAGGTACGCAGTAGTATCGGTAGTCGTGCGTGTCCATTTGGTATTTGGTTCGACATTGAGAACTTAACTATGTAAATGCCTTTTTCTCTGCAGCAATTAGGATTGATACATGCCGACTTGAAACCAGAGAACATCATGCTGGTGGATCCAATGCGTCAGCCTTATCGAGTGAAAGTCATCGATTTTGGATCGGCCTCGCACGTATCCAAAGCTGTCTGTAATACCTACTTGCAATCACGCTACTACCGCGCACCTGAGATCATACTAGGACTTCCATATTGTGAAGCGATAGATATGTGGTCACTTGGCTGTGTGGTCGCAGAATTGTTCCTGGGATGGCCTTTATACCCAGGCAGCTCCGAGTACGATCAAATTCGATATATAAGTCAAACGCAGGGCCTACCGACGGAGCACATGCTAAACAACGCCAGCAAAACAACAAAATTCTTTTACCGGGACATGGACAGTGCGTAACTTTATATAAAACGGCAATATTAAGTAGCGAGGCTTTTCTAACAAATTCCGCGCGCATTTTTAGGTACATATCCATTTTGGCGATTAAAGACACCGGAAGAACACGAGGCAGAGACTGGTATCAAATCCAAGGAAGCGAGAAAATATATTTTTAATTGCCTTGACGATATCGGTCAAGTTAATGTACCGACTGACTTAGACGGCGGTCAACTCTTGCCAGAAAAAGCGGACAGGAGAGAGTTTATTGACCTTTTGAAGAGGATGCTTACAATGGACCAGGTAGTAATATCTAATTGATGCTCTTAATTATCGAAGAACGAGTTCTTTTCAATGATCGTATACAGCATAACGTTTTTCTCATACAACTGTTATTTTGGTTAAAGGAGCGCCGTATAACACCTGGTGAGGCACTGAACCACGTGTTTGTTACTCTATCACATCTAGTCGATTACGCGCATTGTAACAACGTCAAAGCTTCCGTCCAGATGATGGAGGTTTGCAGGCGCGCGGGAGACTTCACTGCGAGTCCTGCGCATCATCAGGCTCCACCGGCGCCTCAGCCACCTCCACCAACGTCTTTAGTAGCCAATTTTGTACCGACTACTAACGGTGCGGTGACTCTCACCTTCAACAATCAATTGTCTAATCAAGTGCAGCGATTAGTCAGAGAACATCGTACCGCGCAAACAGGATATGACAGTCTGGTATGTTTATATAAGTTTTTATCTTGTTACATATTAGTTTAGTGTATTCTTGAATCGGATAACAATATTATATTACAATAGTACTTTTTTAACTCGACCCTAATCAACCTCTTAAGAATTGAGATGTGCGAAATAAAGCTCGGGATTAAATTCGGGATCTACCGAGTATCTACGAATCGATAGATTTTAAACCCATACACTTCTTACATAGTCACTTCTTTTTTATCTTAAATTATATAGGAAATATTAAACGACAAGGACATCTTTATAAAATTCTAAATATATTTTAGAAAAATACAATACAATGAAAAAGTTAAATAGCCGATGAACGAATGAGAATTTTCTCGGTCAATCTCTGCCCAAAGAACATATTCACGTTTTTCACTAGTGTTTAATATATTTTACAAAGCAAGGGTCGTGTTCATTAGTCGTATTGACCTAATGTTCGGACTAAGATTTAGAGACAATGTTTGATAATTGTTTTGTCACAATATTTTGCAAGCGTAATATTTCAATCCTAAATAATATTCAATTTCCATAGTTATGCAATATTTTATAAAAACTGTTCTACAATATAATTTATACTTTTTAATTTCAGTACCAAATATATAGCAACAGCAGTCGACGGGCGACACAATATAGCAGTTCGTCTAGCGGATCCAACAGCGGACGAAGTGGTGTGCACGATTTTCCGCATCAACTGGTACCCGGCATATTGTGTCCACCGCATGGGTATCAGACTATGCCAAGTCCTGCGAAACACGTAGTTGTTGCTCAAGTAAGAAGAGTACTTATTGTATGTAATTGTATTGTATTGTAATAATGAACAAACAGGTTGGAACGATTATCTAATTTAATAACAATTTATTTGACAGCCACCACAACCGCAACAAGCGCCTCTGCAAATACAATCGTCCATTATATCGCAACAAGCTGTGGCTGCGGCGGCTGCAGCTGCCCAGCAACAATATGCTGCAGTTCCCGTGTCAATGGTCGAAACTGGTCGGCAAATGTTGCTTACCGTAAGTAAAACAATGTTTACTTTGGAATGACCATATAATGGTCTGGGGTGTTGATGTACGTTTATGATCATCATAGAATGCTGTGCAGACATCTTGGCCTGGTGGAAGCCGTCAAATGGCTGCGATCGTACCATCATGGCAGCAATTACCACCGCAGCATATTCAGCAACCACTGCTCAGCGATACTGGAGATTGGGGAAGGCCTCTTATCGTCGATAGTTCTGCTATTCTACAGGTAGTACTTATCAATACTGTCTGTAATATCAAAAAATTGACGCTTGTCAATATTTACTTCTAGTTTTTCTTTTCCTTTTTATAATATATTACATCATGTTATTTATCTTATCGTTGCGTTATCTATAAAGCATTCTTTTCGTTTTATGCGTCGCAAAGTTAGAAAATTCTTAACTTCTAAATGACAGTTTTTAACTAATTTCCCTTGTTTTGGGGAAGGATCAGCGGCCGGTATTTCCTGTCACTGAAGTTTACAATGCTAGTGCACTCGTCGAGCATCCGTCGCAGAGTTGGGGCAAGCGTACCGTCACCAAACATCATCAGCATCATGTGACGGTACCTCAGCAGACTCAGCATAGACATGAACACAAGAAGGAGACACAACAACTGAGTCCAGTGAAGAAACGGGTCAAAGAGAGCACACCACCAAGTAGCATGCGACGACACTCGCCGTCGAATCATTGGCAAGAGCAGCCGGTGCAGTCTCATCATCACAGTAGCAAGCATAGTAGTAGTCATAACGTGGAGCATCAGCCAGTCGCATCCGCGCGACAGCAGACTATTACGATTGATGACACGCCTTCGCCAGCCGTTTCTGTTATTACGATCAGTGACAGTGAAGATGAGGCACCTGGAAAATGGTGAGTATTATACTGTATGCCTCCCTATATCTTCAGTATATTATATATACACTCATCGACAAAATTATCGCATAGATAACTTTATATGTCAAAATTTTGCATAATTTTAAATAAGCATGGTTCCGAAAAATCATCACATTCTTATTTTTAATAAAATATTTTGAAGCTTAAAACTTTTTCATTAATACTTTCGATGAATTTCAATCATCACTTTTTTTTTACAAAATGACACGATGTCTGAATGATCAAGATTTATCCTCATGCCATTTTGTAAAAAAAAAAAGTGATAATTGAAATTCGTCAAAAGCATTTAAAAGAAGAAGTTTCAAGTACTTTAAAATACTTTTTTGAAAATTTTATGATAATTTTTTATGAAGTCATGCTTATTTGAAATTATGCAAAATTTTAACATAAATTTATTTGTGCGATAATTTTTTAATGACGAATGTATTATAAATTAGTATATCAAAAATGCGATCAAATTTTGATGTAGATTTAGAATTTATTTTTAATTCTTAGACTTTAGATTTTTTTTTAGTTTAAGTAGAAATTGAAACTGATATAATTTCGTAGAGTTCAGATTTAGATATTATAGATACACGTAATGATTCTTATGCTTATTCGTAAATTGTAATAACGGATGTATGATTTCTTTTTTGCACATCTATAGCATCGGAATTTGTATTTTTACCGAGATTATATTCAAATTTGCAAATCAATCTTCCCGATAGACGAAAATCAAGAAAACATTAAGAATATAAATATTCCAAATATTAACAGAATATTCGTTTCATAAAAAGTATT
Organism: Tetramorium bicarinatum; assembly: GCA_928718305.1. NCBI lineage: Eukaryota > Metazoa > Arthropoda > Insecta > Hymenoptera > Formicidae > Tetramorium > Tetramorium bicarinatum. The sequence goes on from OV788327.1 coordinate 15,127,561, forward strand.
CGATTAAGTACGCGTTTATGTTAGTGCATTATTAGTTGGTAGTAGAATCACGCATGGATATCGTTGACAGCTGTGGAGACCGTCAATGCAGCGCCTGTCAAAGTTTGGCAACTCGCCTGTCGGGCGACGGACGTCCTGTCCGTGAAGAAGTCATACGAAGGTATATTAATGTAATATGGTGGTGTTATGTGATTAACGATAATTAATTAATTCTTGTTGAAAATATACAATTAACAGTTTGAATGTCACAAGAGATAAGATTAATTTCCTATTTTGCATTTCGATATTCTGCTGTTAAATCATCCAAAATCAATGTCCACCTAATGTACGTTTTGTTTTGGAAACCTTGAAAAGATAACTTAGTCTTTAGATTATCATAAGTGTATTTAGTTTGTAAACATCATTTTTATATTATATCCTTAAATTATATATTTTATAATCTAATTGTTACTTTTCGAAGATACATACAAGATAACTTAACAAGATTATTTAGTTTATCGGGATAGATACGGGGTATTTAGGGATCTGGTGACGGAGCTTGGTGTGAAACAACTGTCGACTAATACAAAGCCACATTACTTATTAAACAATACCGTTGCAAATCATCTTTAGCATGTGATATTTCATGGATGCGCCGTTAACATGCCAGTGGTTGAAGCACGCGACGATGACCGCGTCGATGACTCTAAATAAAGAAGTTCTCCTCTCCTTGAATTTACAGCACTCAATCGACGCCGCGCGTAGTACAGCCGATGCAGCAGTCAACACACGCGAGCAGTCAGCAGCATGCGAGCGGGCACGTTACGACGCATAGCAGTTCGTCGTCACATCGAACGCAACGCAAGAATGTCATTAGCTGTGTGACTGTTGGTGACAGTGACGGCGAAGCCAGCCCAAGCCGGTCGCATGCTCATTTATATTTGCCGCAACACCCGCAGCATCAGCAAACCACGCAGTTAATTAAGCACGAACCGCAGCAACAACATCATATTAGCAGGTGAGTGTTCAATAATGATGTCGATCAACGTGAGAGGTATGTGTCAATAACTTTTTAAAATCATATTCGATTATTTTTGGCAGTCTTTTTTGTTTAATGATTTCTATTTTAATTTCCAAAAATCTAAAGCATGTATAATTGATAAACTTCTTGCCTAACTTTTCCTATCATTGTTTGCTACAGCAGTTCAGGCTATTCCTCTCAGTCACAAAAGAAGCGGCTATTGGCGAAGGTGCAGTCCGAATGTAATATGGTGAACGTCGCGACAAAGCTGGAACCTGGTGTCGAGTACCTTGCTCCACATCCGTGTCACGCGCCAGCTTGCAAAGAGCCACCGACCTATCAGGTTAATTGATATTTCTATCCAGCAGCTATCTAATTTCTTTGTACATTTCTTTTTGTAATTTTCTTTGAATCGTCGAACTATTTCTTTTATTTAACATTCTATAGAACATCCCGTCTAAGCGAGGGAAGAAAGGAAATAAGGAAGTTTTTCTTTTCTTTTAAATACTTTTGTTAGTAATTTCCTGTGGTTAATGTTTTTTTAGGATGACGTCTATGACATATATGACCACTGCTTGCAGTATGTGACCACGAGTAGTGCGCATCCTCACCTCCAAGAGCAGCATATTGTGTATACAACCGGCACGGACAAGCGAGTGTCCTGGCCTGGAAAGCGAACCGAGTATAAGCATGAGTACGTTCAACCACCGGCTGCTCACTCGAGAGATCATCAGAAGTGGGTGGTGGCCAATCCTGTGCATCAATATAGGTGAGAATCATCTTCCTCGGCATGATTGCCCACGCCTTTAATCGAGGCATGTACCGTAACCTTGAGACGAACTCTGGAACGATTTTCGCGACACAATACATAATGGTGGAGCATGTTCTCATCGAGTAATCGGCGTGCATGCAAGCTTTTTTTCAAAAAGAAACGAGCGAACCGAGCGTGGCAAGCAGCTAACATGGCAAGTAAACGGCATGTGAATTTCTATCCGATAGAACAAAATTTTTTTTTTTTTTACAAAATTAGTTAATTTCCTCTTTCAATCGTACGAGAGAACTGGAAGAGGAGTTTGCAAATCAGTTGAGAGTGCGCATCAGTTAAATCTTCTCTCATCCTTAAAGAGATGTATTGCAGTAAGTAAACGAAGCATGTGGACCGCATAACAAAAGGATGGATTTTGTTTTGCGTTTTGTAGGCAGAGCCAGGTAGTAGGTACGGCGGCCCATCCGGGCCATACCCACAGTCATCACGGGCATCCGGCTCACCTAAGTCCCGGCGGCAGTGGCGGTGGTAGGAGTCCCGCCGGCGGGCCTGTGATAGGAACCGCCCAGCATTTGGGACAGCCTCTCTACCAGGAATACGCTCACGTGCGCTCCAGAGCCCATGCGGTGCCGCCTCCTGTGTACGTTACCGCGGCACCATCGCAGGCTGCTACCGCTATTCAGCAGCAACAAGTGCCCACGTATCAGGGATTCACACCCGGGTGGGTAATTAGAACTAGTTGATGCATGCATGCGTCTACTCTCTATATCTTTGTTCTAGCATTAAATTTATATCATCTGTGATACCAAAGTAGACTTGCAATTGCGAGTTTATTCTTTCGTAAACGTTACATTTCGTAGCATGTGTTAACAAGTCGAAGCGCAAACTCGCAGGAAATCGATGTTTATTTTCCATATTTCTCAAAAGGCCTTATTGAAATGGCTCTGATTTTTTAAATTAAGCCTTGATAATAAATGCTCGCGTGATGAGAAAGTTATGTCAATTACGTCAATTTTTTTGGCTTATTTAAATTTACAATGAAGGATATTTACTTTTATTATAATATAAAATAATTTGTAAAGAAGACAGAACATAGAATTTACGTTGTAATAAGTGCAAAGAATTTTTTTCATATCTTTTTTATTTGGACGAAATTTTATCGAGAATTTTTTTATTTGATGACAAGCATCAAGATCCTGCCGGTAGAAAGCTTGGAATGTAGAATTTTGTCAAAGTTAATTGTTTTTCTGAGTTTACCCTCAGATATATGTTTGTGAATCTGACAATCTATATTATAAGAAAAAACTTATAATTTTCTTTTTTTAGAGCTTTATGGAGACTTTCTAATGTGCATTATCCCGTTTTTTACAGCTCGTCTCCATTAACGTTGTATGATTCTAGTCGAGCGTTGCCACCGCCAGCTCATCACAGCTCGGCCAGACCGTTACTGGCGAGTCACGCAGCACACCCGTTGCCTGCGCATATGCAGCCTACAGCCGTTTATGGATTGGCCCCGCTTTCGCCAGCGAAACACCAATACCAACCTTCCAGTTTATGGTTTACCGAATAAATTATTCCCGTCGAGCCGTGGATAAGAGTTGTGTACGAACAAATAACTAACGAGTAATTGTACGATTTTCTGGGAACTTACGAGCCGCCCGTGCCAATCAGCGAACGTGTAATCGCTCAAACGTAACGGAGAAAGAAAAATGTTGTACGTATCTTCCCCGTTTTCGTGCACCTGGCCAGTAAGTAAAGCGGGTAGGGAGCGTCCGAACCGCTGCGATTTGCGAGTACGATCAGTAAGCACGATAATACACATTCACGATAATATACATTCGAGTGACTTTGCCGAAATGAGAGCAGAGAGCAGGGGTGCATTAAGGCAAAAATTTTGACAATCCGTCCTATATATAAGCAGCGACCACTCCCTTCCGACCGCACTCGTAGGAAGTGAGACACGAGATCACGGTCAATGTAACTAGATCTCTTTGTATATGTTTGTTACGTCTCTTATGTGTCCGAAACAATTCCATTGTCTTACCGTGACTATTTCACAAGGGGGAAAGAAATCGAGGGAGAAAGTCCTACTTTGACACGCGATTGTACGTAAACTGATTTCTCACAAGATTTATCATCTGGCACTTTTTTTTTGTTCAATTTCGAGAGATGTATATCGACATATGCGGCATACTTTAAATTTCGTAAGTTTCCAGAGACACCGATGTTTTATTACGGAAACGCTAGAGTTTATAAGGACATTGTACAGACCAAAATTTTCTATCGAATTGTCCCGATCTGTTTAACGCCCATACGAGTTTCTCTCTCTCTATTGTACATATTATACATATATATACATACATATATATATATTATATGGAACTAATATGCGACTTAAACAGATCAGGAACGTTAATATCGATGATAGACGAGATATACGCACGTAGTGGCAGTGCCGATCCACGTGCGCGTGGAACTGTTATTAACGAACATCCTTCATATGCGAGTTATAGTAGCGATTTAATTTAAGTGCGTATGAGTCTGCATTTCTTTATGGTATGTCGCAGGACATATCGCGCGCGAGTATCTTGTTTTTAATGCTCCTTAACAAAATCATTTTAGCAAACTTGGGTTTTTTCCGATTGTTGTAGTAGCGTTCCATTTTGTTCTTGCTCGTGGAATTTTTCTATTACATTAAGAATATCGCTAAGGGATGTAGCACTCTATAATCTTTTACGATATTTTATTCATAACGGGCACTCAAGACTAACGAGATAGCCACATTATTCTTTGTAGTTTGTAGCATGTTATTCAAGTATACGTTAATACACAGACACTCACGTACACATATACAGACATACATACATACGTCTACACGTACATTATTTAGTTATATCGCATATTCCGAACTTCTTCGAGTAGGATTATTCGGATTGTCGTAGATGTAGGAGCATTCGTCAGAAATAACCAAGAGATTTAGAATCGAGTCACGAATTTATTAAGGTGATTGCACGACATCCGAATCGACAAGCTTTGACGTGCCTTTTTTGGAACAGTCTTATTATTTATTATTCTTATATTATTACTTTATATCTTCTTCGCAGTATCATCTTATCAGTTTCGTTGTGCTCGTTATCATCTTCATTGTCATTATCACTGCATCGTTGTTCTTACGCTTAATATTTTGTTCTGAATTGTATAAATAACGTATTAGAGGCAGCACATGCCTTAAGTTTGTGGTTTGAAACGTGAAATTATGTGACCACAATTTTGAAAGATTCATAAATTGTATATAAGTTCATCGACCTTTCATTGCTATTTTTCCATTAACGCTTTGCATTTTGGCAAAAGGAAGACATATGAATCAAGTACATTGCATAAATCAGTGAGAAAGAAACAGAAAAAGAAATGAGCAAGTGATAGTTTCTGTTTTCAGAGTAGAGTGACCTCTTTCTGAATGCTCAGAGAGAAAGAGAAAAGGAAAAGCATTCTGTGAAAGAAATATATGCCAAACAGCAATAAAGTATCATAATGGGTCTTACGATAAAGAATTTCTCGCGGATATCACAAATTCGCATATTACACACATATTTCTTTTTCCACGTATATAAAATATAATAATAATAATACGTGGGGGAAGGGGGAGGGGGGATTCTATTTATAAATAGTTTAAAAAAAAACAAGTTTTTGCAATTATGTTTTTCTCGTTCAATCATGTTCTTCCTTGTTGCATTTTTCGAACTACAGTCAGCATCTTATATCAATGGTTTTCATTCTAGTTTATCATTCTCAGGCGGTATCATAGACGCGGTACGCACACACATACACAGTTCTTCAGGTACCAGCGTCGTGTTATGCGCAACTGCTAATACATGTATTTCGTGATTTAATGGAATAACGCTTATAGGCATTGTTTCACTAATTCTATTAATATAAATGTATAGAAAGTTTGTAACGGTAATATTCGGCGTATATGGGATTCATTGCGGTATGTTGTTTAGAGTGATTCACGTCCAGAGTTTAATTAGAGATATTTTACACGTAGAGCGAGAGTGTGGAGAAGAGCGAAAGCTGAGTGAGAAAGAGAGGAGAGAAAAATTACAGAATATATAGATATATAAAGATATACAAGTGTAGTGTAGGTGTAACGGAGTTTTAAACATGTTACCGGTATCACTGAGAAGAGAGCCCTTTACGCGATACAATAAGTAAGCGACAAACGATATACAGCTGCAATTTAACTATATTTAACTTATAGAGCAGGGCCATTACGGCTATCGGGTCCATGATAGCCTCGCAAAACTCTCGAGTGCCTTTATATCGAGAGGCATCAGATGAATCGACGTAATCTAACGATGCCGAACTTGTTTCGGCGAAAGCAACCCTAGACTTCTTCATTTCTTCTTCTTCTTCTTCTTTGTTTCTACAATTACGCAATTTACTCCCCTTGTCTTAGGATTGAACGATTTGCCCTTTCGTATACGCATCAATACGTTTGTACACGTTGTACGAAGAAACAAAAAAAAAAGAAATATTTAACCAACTCGATGTGCCTGTTTAACGAATAATCGTATTTACACTGGGTAATTAACTGTAACGGGAAAAAAAAGAGAGGGATAAGTGGAGAGGGAAGTCCGTTCTTCTTTTTCTTCGACATAGACTGAGCACGCTATGACGTATCAGTGAGGCATCGCAAATCATCGTAAACCGTTTGCTACGTGTTTGGTATCCACCTCTCGATCTTGGCATAACGGATCGGTCCGCGCCCAATTGTACATATACATACATACATACATACATTACATGCTTCCACGTATGATAGTAGAGATACTCGCGTCGCATTGAAAAAGAAAAAAGGAAAAAAAGGAAAAAGATTACTACCGTAACGGTCCTCCGCGTGAGTCGTGGGAGGAAGAACACGAGTCATATCCTTAGGTTTCACATCCCAGCATGTCGGATGCGCGTAGGGCGTGCGTGCGCGCGTGCACGCGCGTAGATAAGTAGTCATACCACGCGATAGCGATAAGTTTTATCCCCCCATCCATCTCGTTACCCCGCATAAGTTCGCATTATACTAGATCGACTTGATGATTTTAGTCACATCTTTCGCGAGCAGGTCTTGACTGACGACAGAGATTTTTTGGATGAGGTAATAATAGGATGAGGAGAGATCGCGCGCGGAGACGGCGTTCGAATGATCGTAGTCATATTAACGTTATCGTTTTCGTCAGGCATCCACGTGAGAAGGACACGTGGTGGACAGGGTGGTGGATATTTTAGGCGGATGACATATCGACATATTTTAAGGGTACAAAACGCGCACGGACCACTTACTTAGGTCGACCTGATTTTCGTATTGTATCGTACCGATATGTTTGTCTGAGTTTCTGGAGGCGATCGTCGGTCAATACGTGCTCTCCGAGTCATGTTAACGCACTCATGGTCATTTCAACGCATTACACGATGTAAATAGGAAAAAGAAACACGCTCATACACGTACCACCACCACAACACCACATATATATATATATATATATATATATATATATATATATATATATATACACACACACACATACACATACACATGATAAACTACCTAAGTAAAAAGAAGTAGAGACGCTATAAAACGCTGTGTGGAAAGTTAAGTAAACGATACCGTAACTGTATCAATGGTTCTATATAGTTGTGATATTTTATTATAACGCTGATAGTCGTGCGCAGTTAACTTTGAACGGGTTCTCTCGCGTGCCCGACCATATATATATATATATATATATATAAATATATCGCGAGATATAAAGTATATAGGAATATCCTAATCTTATAACACATTGATACGCGGGAGGGAGATCGTACGTTGCTGCAGTAAAAGTAATTTGCACTAAAAGTACATGATGACCGATAGGATGATATTGACCTTACGTGCGAGTCCTTTTTTAATTCCAAAATCTAAGCTATATCGCATGAACTTTCACGGATGTTTCCTTTCGTCCCTTCGACAGTCTTCGGGGTATCATTTAAAATGTTAAAGAAATTCAACGTTTTGTGGTGTTTAGAACTATTTCATGTTTAGAATTGTATGAATTTTCCCGTTATATGAAACAGATTTATACATTAGTCCCACAATTGGCATCGATCTTCTAGAAACGAAAAGTAATGAATTATAAAAATAATTATTTATCCGCTCGCACACGCGGTCGTGCGCAATTGTAACGTTTACTCCTTTCGTTAGTATAATAACACATATTAGATATAGGTCTTTTAATCGTTTTGGAATATGTACATATGTTTTTTCTTATTGCATCCGTGGTGGGGGAGTGATATATTAGTCTTAGGTGTAGTGCCTAAAGTGATGAGATTAAGTGTGTCCGATAATAAAATTTATTTAACGTAGAATCTCCAAGTTAGTTCCGCGCCGGTAGAGAAAAATATTTGCTGGATCGCGAACGATCACTTGAGAACTAAGGCTTAATTTAATATTGAAATTACTCATTATCAATTAGAAATTGGTAATCTCAATATTAATGAACTTGTCGATGATGCGGAAGGAACGAGGGCGACAGGCCCGGGCGATCAGTATTTTTTTGTGTACGGGTCGCGGATTATTTATGAAATCCATGCAAAATCGGGAAAATGCTTGGGTGTGCTTAGCGCGGAAAGATATTCGTGTAAATACGGTGAAACGGCAAAGAAAAATGAAAAAAAGAATATAGGGTAAGGGGGCAGGCTTACAATTTCATTGTGAAGTTTAGGTTTATAATATTCATCGCGTTATACGGACAGTTCGTATAAAAATTATATTATCACTGTAAACAAAGTAACATTGACTCTCACGAGAGATAGACATGTAGCTATATATAAAGTATAGGAAAGAATAACATATTTTTGGAGTTAATAGAGGATTGATATTGTACTATTGTGCTCCGTAAGTTATTGAACGTTTCTCTTTCTTAGGTTCTCGGTCTCTATTTGCTAGATTGCTCCTCGTAATCGGATCACATTTGCAAGTATAGACAATTGTTAGCTAAACTTCATTTATATCGACTTTGTCGATCAAGTTGGTTATCAAATTTTATCGAGCACCTTATTACCTTGCAAATCACTTAAATCTACTGTATATATTCGAATCTACTAATATATCAATTTAATTAAATGTCTTCTGAAACGTTCCTATTAATATTCAGAAATTTTGAATTTGTTAAAAATATGTGTGACCGTAATATTACATTTAGAGGGATGTAACATTTAACGTTTAAAAGAATGGTTTTTAAAAATTCAACATTTACATCTGAAATTTAAAGAACTTAAAATTTGATCTAACGCGAAATATAATTATTGATGTTGATCATACTAGAGAGAATTCTAAAAGTTGTCTATTACTAAGATAAATGAAGTCCGATTAGAGAAGCAAGAATAAATAGTCTGTCGCGCGGGTAATTATAAAGTAGGAAGCGACGAGATTCAATATCTGACTGTTCTTCGATGTTCTTAATGTTCACTATTATACTATGGTAATGTAACGGCAAATAATAATCAACGGTGGGACTTGTACTATATACGTTTATCGATTTATGCATAATGCTGTATTATAAATATTAGTCATAGGTGAAGAGAGAGAGAAAGAGAGTACCCTCGTATGTAGACACATGATTGTTAGATTCTCTGGCCGTTTACGAGTTCCATCTTTGCGTGGCTAATATAGGCGACTCTCCAGATTAGATGTGTTTTTTTTTTTTAGTATGGAAAATGTTTCTCTCTACGAGTCGATAGCGAATTTGGTGTTTTACAAATCGAACGTTTTAGAGCTCCTTCTTCCTCGTAACGTAGAGAACGATCCGATCCGCAATTTCATAGTCGCCGGATCGTTCGTGCATTGGACCACAGACAGAGATTGATCTTTACACTCATATTTGTAGAATCAAAAAAAAAAAGAGGCGCGTGCGTAATTAGGGGACTCCTTTTTTTTTTACAAACGCAGGCCACTTTTCGCTCTTTCGAGTCTCTCCACATTTTTGGTACGTATACACGTTGAGGGACCGAAAGCGTCGTCTCTTCTAGTATCCAACGGCGTGCAAAGCTCGTATTTTACCTACACTTTGTGTGAAATGGACAGTATTCGTTTCTTTACTACTTATTATATTTAGGCACGATTCCCTTAGCCATTCAAATTAAGGATAATCAGCATAAAGCCGAGATAAATTATAGAAGAGGCACAGAAGTATATAAATGTCCGTCTCATTTCGACCTCTATATACGACTGCAAGCCGAAACTTGCTGCTCTTTATTGACAAAGCATATGTCTACGCTACGTATTTGTACTGTGTGTATGTACGTCTCTTTCGTGTATTTTAATTGTACTACGATGATAGCAACGTGCAAGTTGCGTAATTATTGATGCATCGTTCTAACGTGATTACAAGTATCGTTTATTTTGACATTATAATCGTATAGATTACCGTGAATTCCTTTAGTTTAGGCTTCGATCAATTACGTTTTCGATACATTATACTCGATAATCTCCAACATGTTAATCGAAATTTCTTATACTTACACAGCTAATTATCATCTGAATCTACTTGCTTGAATTAATTTGATAGGACATTTTAACTTTCGATAACAGATAAACTGATTTTACGAAGCAATTCAGGCCCGTATTTATATCGTGCGCTTAATGCTAAATTTTTGCTTTGATTTCAAGTTTTATCTGTTCATGGGGAAAATCTTAAATAGCCGAGTCTCACGTGTGTGCGATTTTTAGTATTAAACGCGATTCACGAATGCGAGCCTCAATTATCAGAAATAGCGTCGAATACAATTCTCTACGATCGCGCGCGTATTCACTCTGTCAATCTTCTTTTAGGGAAGAATTTTCGTAGCGTTGCCTTACTAATGAATTATTACCGATATATACGATAATTGTTATACGCGACATTCATACATACATACATATATACATACATACAAGCACATTGTCGAATAAATGAATTGTTAAAGGTCATCGGTTAATTATTCTATCTGCCAAATCTCTTTCTCTTACACGAACGAACAAACATCACACAAACTTCAACACATCACGAGAGATCTACGTTGTAGGTAGATTTAGAAGCGGATGCAAGTGTGTATCTGGAAATTATGAAAATTATCACTTGGGTTGAGATATTGCGATAAGCCGAGAAACATCATCGGCGCTTCTAGCTCCTCCGGCGACGTGGATCTTTCTTTGGACCACATATACATGCATACGCCAAGAATATAGTAACCCTAATCGATCGTCCGGAGTGGCGAGTAAAGTGAAGTTTCTAAACTACGATTAATAAGTGTATAGAGCGTTTTTGAGCTTTCGAGGCTTTCCAAAGTCTCTTAAGATATTGTAATTTGACCCAGAACCACCTCCGCTTGCGTATGTGGTGGCCCCCTCTTTTGCGAGTCCGTTCATTAACACATGGCAGCACACAAGTCGTAGTGTCACGAACGTTGAGAATATCCAAGCACGAATAGCCGACGAGCAATTCTTTTATCCAAAGTTTTTTCCGCACACGTATCGTAATGTAAATGTAATGATTAAACGTTCGTTTATCATGATTGTCATTCCTAAATTTAGCAAAAATTATGTTACAAAATTATGTTACTACGAACCTACTCTGTAATCCATTGCCATTTACAATTACACATCAACTAATTAGTTGAGCAATCAGCTCTTTTGCTTATTGCCAGTGAAAAAGTAGACTGCTTGTTATATCAGAACTTATATGATGAATTCGAATCACATGATATATCTTCGTAAAAAGTTATTCTAATGTGTCGTATATCTCGTATATTGCAGTTATTGACTGAAGTATACGAAATCGACGTTCTGAAATTTACATTTATATTTATGTAGATTTGCATTTATTTATTTTATCTTTATATCTTTGGCAATGTATTTTCATAATTTATTCAAGAGTTGCACTCCGATTGTGAAAATAATTGGCATACGCGCAAGTTAAAGCAATGTAAAATTAGTGTCTTTAGCAGAAACATAGTTACTATAAAGAGGAATTCTAATTAAGGGCTTTAGAATAGACTTAGATAGAGCGTGCCTTGCGTTACCACGACACTGACATCGTTGAATATCAACCTTTTCGTGATCATGTTCGTGCTAATCCGTAATTGGATACTCGACAAGTGTGCATCGTGTGCGATTGATCGTGTATCGAAAGTACATATATAATTATATATACATAAAGAAATATATGTAATTATATATGCATGCATCCACATACATAGATAATAAATAAATATACATGCAAATATATATTATAAATATTACATTCACTACTATAAATATTATACATATTACATAACGAAGCTTGTGTACGTGCGACGGATTATTCCGGAGGTCGACCAGAGTACAAAGCGTAGATTTAGTTTGGCCTCGGAAATACTCTGCGCACGAAGTCGAATCGATGTCATCGACGAATGTTAGTACTGAAACATATTGTTTAACAAGAAAATTAAGTATGCATAGTGTAGAGAAAGAGCCGCCGACCGCCACGTTGTTAATCGCGTCGCATCGACTGAGAACGGATCGTCTACTTCTTCATTGACAATAAGCGAAAGTTTACGGCGGATACTTTATCGGGACGAACGAAATTTTCCTGATAAAAAAAATTTAATCAAGTTTGGATCCTCTTGTTTGACGAAACAATGACTGAATTCAATCTGTGCAACTAACAATATTTATATCCGGCGTACAGTATTGGGAGGAGAAATTCCGTATATAAAGAGAAAATTCCGACTCTCGATCGATGCGGCGTAACATTTGGCAAAATAATACACCGAACGTATGTCTAAGCTACCAAAAAATTCTAATCTCGCCGCGATGCAGCTCGTGACTGTCGAGAAACGGCAATCGGAGGAATCCAAGGCAAAAGATAAGAATAAGAGGGAAACGAGAATATCGTTTCGCTGATCTTGAGGCATTCCTCGGCAGTCGCGAGCTCCTCGCTCTTCCGATAATAGGGGATTTTAACAATCGGTGACGACTTACTTAACGACTATAGAGAGCGTTTCTGAATTTTTTAAGTCGCGCATCGACATTAAGGTGCATATATCCTGTGGGCGCGAGAGGTCCATTTGATATTTATATTTTAATACACACACACGAGCCGATTATATTTAGTGTATTGTAATTATCGAATATATTGATCACCGCCCCGGTCGTTCGCCCGCTCGTCCGGCGTGTTTCCGCCCGGAAATGATAGTCGACCCCGGTCGTCGGGGTCGATCGGAGGGCGCGGAGTGGAGAACGGGGCGCGAGCGACCGACCGGCGCGCGAGCCACGGTTTTCTGTATATTACTGTAGTATAATAATCAAACACTAAAGACTAATGCTTAAGGTGATCGATGAGGCTCCGTTGTAGCTCGGAGTCGCGTAAATGTATTCGAATTATTATGCAACGTAAACGATACGTGAGAAAGAGAGGGAGAGAAAGTGAGGGAGAGAATGGCTACAGAGCAGAAAGATGAGAAAAGAAATAAAGAAATACATTTGACTAATTAACAATGATCGGGTATACACGCAGCGGTACTCTGTCTTAGTTCGTAAATAAATGCGGATGCCCGCGCGGGCAATCTGTGAACTGAGTTGTGTAGTGTTAAGCGCACTCTTATTTTTTCTTCTTTTTTTTTTTTTAAACTAAACAGACTCAACTGCGTACTCAAAAGCTCCCGTCTCCATCGATAATATTCATCATGCGCCAACAAAATATCCTGTAATCGCCGACTGATAACTTTTCGTCATGTTTCACGCAGTGTCATAATTAGGAATTTTGGCAAGCATCTGACTTTGTGCCCCAAATAAAATTATAAAAGTTTTTAGATATCAATATCACGGATAGGTACAATTAAAACACATTTAGCTATTATTGAAGGTATCGAATAACTACTATAGTTTTTCATGTATTGTTTCCTATTTATCTGCTTAAGACGAAATATCTAGGTACCAGACATTGGCTTCTAATTGCGCCCCTGGCGTGGGCCTTGGTTGCCCTGCCCTAGCTACGATGCTGGTTTATCTTTATAACTTCCGTTTTGATGAGTTGAAGGTAGGGCACCCTTTTTTCTTTCTTTCGTGCGTTTAATCGCGTATACGGTTATTTTTGTTTCCCCATTGGTCAAGTTCCAGTCGAATTATTTTGTTAAACTACTTCTCCAGCATCCCCTATTTTCGGCACGAGAGTTTTCTTCACGTTCGCGATGTGGAAGCGTTTTCCACACAAACGGAAAAACGTCGTTTTCTCGCGGGCGATTTTCTTAACGTCGAAATTTGAGCTTGAGCATAACACGGCAAAATCTTTGATTTTCTGCTCTCCAACGTAAACGTCAATTATCTCGATATTCGCGACTCTTAAGAACTGAAAAGTAGCAGTTACTAAATACGCCTAAGTCAGCTTGTCGCACCTGAAAAGTCGACCGCTCACACTTTTGCCAGATGTTATCGGGCACAGCAACACAGCGATTTCCGGAATTGGAAGCTTTCCAGGGAGATGGGATAAAGGGAGGAGGGAGGAAAGTGTTTAACTCTTACGTACCTGTTCAATGTAATACGTCTAAGTCCGCAATCAAAGTAAATCATTTTACCGAAAGAAAGTGATCAAAATGAGACGTCGATCAAAAGAAGCCTCGCGCGTATTCGTAATAGACGAGAGTCTGGTTGGGCGTGAAACTCGAATCGTCCCTTTTTATATAATTACGGAGAATCGGCATCGTATCCACAGTAGCGCAGATAAACGTGATTAGCGATTAGAGTTGGTACTTTGTGTGTTTCTCGACGTCCGCTTCGTTCTGCACCTCTCTGTGCTGTGTTGCATAACGTTAAATATCAATATCCTGGTATTCTAGATCGACCAATGTGATTCGGTGGCTTAGTATCCTCGATCCTCACTCGTATCCACATCGAGATCCCAAGAGAGTGCTTGAGAATTAGAATTTGTGCTGGTTTCAAGGCGGCACGATTTTTCTACGATAATACCTTCCTTCTATTCCACATTCAAGCTATAGAATGATACTGATTGTGAATTCGATATTAAAAAAAAAAAGTCGTAGGGCATTTAAAAACTCAACACACGATAAACGACCGCGTACGGGAGCCGATTTGTAGGATATTAAACGTTAAGCTTGTAAAATACACTTTTCGTCGTAAGCTCCATAGTTTTCCATCGTTTAGGATCGTAAGGATTTCTACTCTACATTAACGTGTTGGCGGACACAGATATCGACTTTATGAGACAGTAGATCTTTGAAAGATACGAAATCTATGTAACAGTGTATATCCACTTTTCTCTTTGTATCGGCTAAGTCCTGTATTAGATTATACGGACGGAGATTGTCGCCTGTAACGCCTCCCACGTCTCCCGAATCCAAAATTTATTCGATAAATTAAAGTACGATCTTAATTATTATTACTACTCGCGATTACGTTACTTTTCTCAAGCAATTGCTTCTAATTAATTAATTGGATTCCCCCGATGCAGCATATCTGGATTTTCCAAATTTAAAGAAAAACAGCATTTCTTTGCTTCGAATATTTCTCCATCTACTGCATTTGTTTCCGATTTCGTATTTTTTGACTAAGTATAGTTTTTTTTATCAAATCGTGTATGTAAAACTAGCATAAATAAATCGAACGTGCAACCGGTAGCAGCTAAGAGCAATAGCAGAGAAAGTTTCCAACGTTTTTAAAATTTTGTAACATCTATAAACGTCTTTCCGAGCCTCGGACACGCGCGTGTCAAATTTACACGTGGTAAAAATGAAAGTTTTGTGAAATCATTTTCACCGCTTTACATTCAATTGCATCATTTTTAAACTTAATCCTTCATCAGCAATTATTTTTTTACTACGCCATCAGCAAACTGGGTCTGTTAAGTTTAGTTTTATGTTCTAAACTTTCAAAAAATTCTTAAAAAATCCTGAATTACTTGTCAACATCTATACAACATCCAATAGATTTTTAAATCAAATGTTAAATTCAATTGTTTATACAATGCGAAATTTACAAGGGGAAAATAATTTTGCTTGTGTCTTAAAAAACCCAGATTGCTGATAGAAAGTTAGATGTCTTTTTTTTTAATAGCATACGTTCTAGAAAAACTGTAAAAGAAACAACCTAATAATGAAATATTTCACATTTAATTTGTACAATTATTTTAGCTGTATTTCGTCAAATTGCATTTGATATTTAACGCAAGACTGCGTATCAATTGAGATCCTACACAGCGCAGTACACCGTCTACTTTTCATTATCACGAAAGTTTTCGCATCTCGAGTTCAGTACGTTGTTTTATAAATCAGAGTACGTAATTATTAACTAAGCATGCGACTGAATAATCAATCTGAAATTACTGTAATAGAAGGAGTTTGGTAGATGGGTACATATACCCATAAAAATAGATAGTTTGCTGGTAAAGGACTTGCTCGCTTTACGCGACGTCGGTCCGCTGTACAACTGCAGATTGTACAGCGAGACGATATTGTATAAAACAAGCACATCGTTTGCGGGCACTGTTATATACGTATATTGTAACGATTGATTAAAAACCAGGGTCTTAATATGTGTATATGTAATACGTTAACGTGACGGTTCATACATGCAGGCGACACTCGTCAGAGTGGCGAACGAAACAATTACCGTGTATTATAACAACGTCCGGCGGGGCGTGACATTATATTGTAAATAGACTACGGCGTTATTTCGCTGATGCATTTCGAGCACGCGCTGTTGTAAATGTATTATCGAGGATCATTAAAAGAAAGAGGGGGAGGGAGGAGAGCGGAAAGCAGCGTCGCGTGTGTAACGTCGACTTTTTATTAGAAACCAGGGGGGAGAAAGAAGTGGAGCTCGGCAACTCGGTATTAAGACCGTCGTAGATTTCTTAATTATTATCGTTCCTGCCTATTCGCAATCTGTGACTGCAATATCTCGTAAACACGTCGGACCAACGTCGTTGTGAGCACTAGCTGTAACACCGTTACAGCCTCCGCACCGTCGAGCACCCCAAGTGATTATCACTTCGCGAAAAGAACAAAAAGGGGGAAAAAAAAAGAAGACGAAGAGAAACATCGTCGTGTACTTTGACATAAGATGTGTTTGGCCTTCTCCTGCCAAGTTGCAAAATTCGATACCTTGTTCATACAAGAATTATTGTTCACATTTATATAAGATTAAATGTCTCTTGTTAGATCACATAGCGTTAGCTATAATATATATATTCTACGTAATATATATTCGTGTTTAGGAAAAAGCAGATTTAATTGTCCAGAGTTAATCTGATCTCGTGATGTAATAACGGCTGTCTCTTAAGCGGTGTTCGAGGTTTTCAACTTGTCCACTATTGCAACATAAATCATTTTAAGGAGAGAATAGAATTTTATTACAGCCAGAGAGTTTGTACAATTGAAAAGTAGTCTCGTGCGATAGGTGCTCGACTCCGTGTATAACTCTTATGCGTGGTCTACAATAGCAGTAAGAGTAGTAGATTAAAGCTGGAAGACATCTGAGTAAACCGTCGTTTCCGGCTAATAAGGCATAGAGTAAGACCGTATTGAATATGGGATTGAACCATTTTACGGCCTTACTCTACGCTTTATTAGCCGGAAACAACGGTTTACTCAGATATCTTACAGCCTTAATCTACTACTCTTACCGCTATTGTAGATCATGTATTAGGCTTTTATCCGCGTGGAATTTTCCTGTATTTTATACGTACGACGCTCACATCGACAAGGCTTACAGGCGAATCTTAGCGAGATGATCCCCGTCTCGACACGACATGTTCCGAGAAACATGATTTTCAAAGAATTAATTTTCTGAGCCCTGTTTTCTCTTCGTCGAGTGTCAATTCGTGGCGCGTTGTCGGCGGGAGATCTTTTTTTTTTAGCTGCAGCTTCTTGTCGAGGCTTGTAATTTCTTTTCAGTAGCTCGAAGCTCAGAGTCGCTGCTTCAAGCAGTACGTGTACATTCATTGGCATACCGACGACAGAAATTATCACGCGATTTCCACCGCAACGGCGAGTGAATTACTATTGTCATGGTATATGTATTAAATACACCGACGATAATAACATTAACGATAACAACTACAAAATAAATGTTGCCTTTTGTCACATTGGTAAACGAGCAAGATACTAATGAATTATGTGCGATTAATAATGTAATAATCTATTGTATTATAAGTACTAATACCGCGCGATCACGCATTATGTACAACGTCGTGGAGATTATTTCGTATGATTGTAAATGATATGTGTGTTGCGTTGATGTAACGCGTCCCTATATTGCAGTAGGGCTGTGAAATAAATCAACCAGACACTTCGCCGGTCTTATCATTGCCCTGAAAACACAGACGCTTAAGTAAACCGGGATTATTAAACTGTTTCGTAAAGATACATGCCCAACGATTGGGATATTCTTTATTCTTACCTCATTATAGTTTACAATTATAGTATAAATATTTTTCCACAAGATTAGCGCCATATACGGTACATATTTTGATTGATATACATATATATATAAATCAGGGACAGTATTTTAAATAAAATCCGACATACACACGTGAGTAGCCAAATTTTCTCAATAGTCTCGGAGATAATTTTGTTATTATCAGATCCGCATCTGGACGTTTCAAGACACTGTCGGCTGTACGACAGAACTATTATTTTGTGTTACTTTATGCAGCATATTGCTCTGTGTAGTGGATGCTATCATTTGAGTCACGGTTGATACGGTGCTTTTCGACGGCACATGAAAGAAATACAGCATGAATCCAGTTGCCAACAGCAGATGCATACCCAAAATTATAGCAACATATATAATCCTATGTCTCCCTGTAAAATCAAATTTATAAAATTTTTATATTAAATTATTTATTTAACTCAACGCCACATTTTCTATTTGCTAAATTGACATCCGAGTCAGATTGTTGTACATATATTTTCTACATATTTTAAAGATAATATGCCTCTTACCTGCGATCACTGGTAACAACGATCGTAATAAAACTCCTCCAGATAAAAATGTCACTAATATGACTAGACTCCACTGCAACCAGCCAATTTGAATTATCCATAGGAAAACTACTGGAACGTAAATAGTTAAGGAATATCCATACAGACACAAAAGTTCCAAGAGTCCTGGGACGGCGTAAGACTGTAAAACATGGATTTATATAACAATAAATAATATTGGACACTAAAGCAAAAAACTTCTTGACAGCAAACCTCGATTAATTCCTCCTCGGTATTCCTCGAACTGTTGGTCCACTTCAACGCACCCCACAGGGCTAACGGTAGAAGCCACGCATATAAAAATATAAAAGTGGCCGCGTACGACACGACATGGAAGTCATATCTCCAGTGATACTTGGCACCAGTGGCCCAAGTGGTCTGCAGATAGTTCGCCACGTTCTCGCTGATCGCAATGGAGAACACCAGAGTCATGCATATCCAGAAGGGCCCGTACAGGTCTGGATTCGGCCTTATGTGCGTTATAAGATAATTGTCGCTACCGTGCGGTATCATGGACCGTTTAAGCCTCTCGAGAACGTCATTCGTATCGACGTTAAAGAACTTTTGGTAATACTCGACTGTCCAGAAGCTATGTTGAGTAGTATCTGAAAAAACCGATATGCTTCGTTTAAATCACCATAACATTTGTTTGTCAATAGAAAACGGAAACATAGAAGCCCTTCAAGAGGCTAAATTGAAAACCTTCGGTCTTATTGGGCATTCCTTGTAAATCTTCTATCATGCCGATACCCATCGAATCACTTGGGAGGTTATTGAAGGGCTGATGAGTGGAAGCCCCGGTGCCAAGCTGTCCCTCGGAGTTGCCAGCATGGCTTATCGATGGGAAATCGTGGAAGGATATAAACTGCGCGTCCGTATCTTTTGATTGACCACCGTCCATGATTCAGTTCCTCTTTACCTCCAGTTTGACAAGTGCCATGTACACATCGCAGGAAACATATGTAGTACGTAGTACGTATAATTGGCGGCGTGTATGTATATACGTACATACACGAGTCTACACATGAAATTTTACCAATCAGGAGCACGGAAATGCTCGGAGCATGCGCGTCCATCACGAAATTGCAGACATGTTATGAACAATATTCATAATCCGGATTTTATATCATGTTAAAACCTTAAAATGTTTCTTAAGGTACTATCTAGTCAATAAAATAATCGTATAAGTGCCATCTTAAGATCATATTTGGACGATTTTGTAAAATTGGATTATGGATCTTAGGTTTGTTCTTTTTAGCTGAAAAATTGGCTGCACTAGTTCAGAGGTTATCTTTCTCCTTCCAATACGAAGGGAAAAGGATAACCTCTGAACTAGTGCAGCTAGTTTAGCAGCTAAAAAGATTAGGTCCGTTATTTTTTCACGTCCGTATAAATATAATTTGACAGATCGTTGCATTGTCATTAGATTATTTAGGATAGTCCAGCTGTAATTAGTTATTGTCGAACCGTGATAATATACCTTGCAGCTGCCTGACATTGCGTTTATTGTAGTGAATGATCTTGACAGATAGGAAAGGTGAATGTTTTTACAGTGAACATAGTAGCAAGTATGTTATCTTGTACATTTTTCTGTTATGTGACAATCCAAATTTTTGAAGATAATATTTGTATTATTTGCCATTTTATTATTTTACAATTATTAAGAATTTCTTCATTTTTAGAGGCGATAGCTTTTAAATTGATTTATTCTTTTATAGGTTAAGTGATGTGTGTCTAAAGAAAGAAGAAGAAATAATGATGTTACATCAACACCATAATCTTATCAACTTTATTCGTAACGTAACATGCCGATACCATGTCGATCAGTTGTATGTATTCCAAGTTGGATTGATTAGAAGACACGCCAGTATTTTAATAGTGCCCAAGTATGGTACGCAATACAAAGTACATACGTTTACGAATTCCCAAAAGATCTTTGCTAACAGAAAGATAGGCAGGCACGGGGATTGCAGATGGGCTTACGCGGCAAGATTTTCATCTAACGATGCAAAATCTAATAAAGATAAGCCCAAGGTAAAACTAACAGAAGAGGTTCAGCAGAGAATAATAGAATTAAGTGAAGAGAAGCTAGGCCAGTTAAAAGAGAGAGTATTAGATATAGAGTCAGTTATCTCTGATGAAAAGAAGGATGGAAAGGGTCAGGCAACGAAACTTGTTGAAGAGCAGTCTGCGGAATCTAAGGAACTATCGAAAGATGACATTGTGTTGTCGAAAAAAGGTACGAGAATGAATACTTATTTAAATTCTGAACACTAATCTTCTGATTTGTAGTGAAAAAGAAAGACAGAATCGATAAATCGACATCTTTGGAACGTAACTTTATTACTCCTGTGAGGGCCATGGCAGACTTTTTGTTAAAACCTTCAGATCTGGAAGCTTTGCCAAAAACAAAGAGACGTTCTCCGTATGAACTTGAACCACCTATCACAGTGTATTGGAGGAAAGACGTCGAAGCTAAGTAAGAGAATCGATTTAATATATTACTATATACACTTATACTGTGAAAAATTTGAAGTTAAATATTTTAAAGTTCTGCATTTTTAGAGCTTTAGAAGTTTGGGGATCCAAAGAAGCTTTGCTGAAAGAGCTGTTAAAGAAGGAAGTTGAGCGGAAAATCTATCAACAAAGTAAATATCCTCATATATCTATTTTCGTATTTGTTTAATTTAAAATAATTGTTTGTATATGTAAAAGAGAATATTTCCTCAAGACAGAATATCTGTGCTTAGAAATCATGTATCCATTTTACAGGATCATTTATATATCCTGATAATCTGTTAGGAACATTCTCTTAATAGCGTAATAATTGATAAAAATTGAAACACAAGCTTTTCATCATAGATGTTTTTACGGTCAAGCGGAGATTGAGAGATTACAGACGCGAAATCGGCAGTAAGACAGAGATAGTTCAGAAGGAAGGTCTTTTTGGAAGGTCTGGTAAAGTGGTATTGACTGCGATCGCTATGTACGTATTGAATTTATGCGTATACGTGTAATTGTATAGATTTCCTTGATTAATTTCTTTCTTTTTTAGAAATGCTAGTAATTTCTTATGCAAATTAATTGCTTGGTTATACACTGGCTCGCATAGTATGTTTTCCGAGTGTGTACATTCTGCAGCGGATACCTGCAATCAGCTGATTCTAGCATACGGTATTCATAAATCGGTGCAGGTAAATAAATCACTTGATGCGAATAATCTCAGGCTCTCTTTCAAACTTAATCTGTTTTATACGAATTATTTTGCAGAATCCTAATCCTGATCACCCGTACGGTTACACGAACATGAAGTACGTTTCCTCATTGATATCGGGCGTGGGAATCTTTTGTGTCGGTACGGGTCTTTCCATCTATCACGGAATTCACGGTCTTCTTTTTCCCGCGCCATTAGATTCTCTTTTTTGGGCGTATTTCGTTCTGGGTGGATCCCTGTTATCCGAAGGGGCGACCTTAATGATGGCATTACACTCCATAAAGAGAGGCGCAGAGGAAAAGAAAGAAGATCTTAAACAGTTCGTCTTGGAAGGACAGGATCCGTCTGTGAATGTCGTGCTTATGGAAGACTTCGCAGCTGTAAGTCGGGGTTTTTTTTTTTAAATGTCTTGTGTATTAAGAGAAATTTCTGAATATCATTTTCAGGTACTTGGGGTCATTGTCGCAGCTGGCTGTATGGGTTTGACTTCATATTTAGAAAATTCGATGTTCGATGCTATCGGTTCGCTTCTAGTTGGCGGACTACTTGGTGGAGTGGCATCCTTTATAATTTATTCGAACGTTGCTGCACTCGTAGGAAGGAGTATATCACAAGAGAATCTCGATAAAATTAATGCTGAATTAGAAGCAGATATTATGGTATACTAACCTTTGTCAAATCGACTACACAATATTTAATCAATTTGTTTTAATGTTAGTCCTTATGTTTAATTTTTTATATGTTTTAGGTTCGTGCAATTCATGATGTAAAAGGCATTGACATGGGTAATAATTTAGTAAGATATAAAGCTGAATTGGATTTTGACGGGCGAGAACTCACAAGATCTTACCTAGATAAGCATGACCTTATTGCAATGCTAAAGGTAATATATTTTATATTTTTTATTAAAAGTTGTATGATAATATATCAACAAGCATTAAATATTTTTATAGGAAGTGCAAAGTATGCAAAATATCGATGAATTAGAGGCATTTTTATTGAAACACGGTGAAAATATTGTTGACATGCTTGGTGGAGAAATTGATAGAATAGAATTAAAACTAAAGGTAAACAAATATATATTTAATGTAATAATTTATATAGTAATATAAATCTGTAGTAATGTAAAATTATTAATAATCTAGTTTGTTTATACTTCTATTTTCATTTTCAGAAAAATCATCCGGAAATACGGCATTGTGATTTAGAAATTCTATAAAGATTTATTGATATAGCTTCTTAAGTTAAAACTAAATAAAACTGGATGTAAATTATTATTTTAATAATGAAAAATTATTTTAATATAATTATTTAGATAGATATTTCTATCATAGATACAAGTTTTATTTAGTATTTAAAGACAAATCCATTTTTGTAAAATACATTTTTATGTGTGTTGTACAGCTCCTGTGAAAATTTTACATACCATTCAGTATAATAAATCAATAGAAATTTGTTAAATGTATATTGTTAAAAATGTTCTGTCTCTTAAAATAAAAATTGCAATCTATATGTATATGTATGTATTTTCTTTTTACTGATCTTTTCAATATTGTTCATATTGTTTATTAGAAAAGAAAATTATCAAGAGATAGAGTGCTTATCGCGCGTTAACAAACAATGTTAAAAGTTACTTTTTATATAACATTTTTGAAATTGAATATAGTTGTTTACTAACTTTACTACCGCAATATTTATTAATTAAAATATATATGGTACTCAATTTGGTTGTAACATATTTATAACATATTTATAAAAATATTTATTAAAACTTGATTGGTTATAAATATTTGCAGTTTGGTATTTTTTATTATTTCAGTCTTACGATACAATTTGACGAAAGTAGTGGAAACAAGTTAATAAAAAAGACAACACGGGACAAAGAATTATTTATAAATGATTTAAGAACATTTATATAATTTTATTATGACAAAAAGTTAGTCTACTATATGTCTATTATAAATAGATCTTTTATTTGTGAACAGTAATTATATACATATAATTTTCAACAAATTAATTGTGATTTGAAAATAAAGATATACGCTTCAAGCAAGTGCATTTCTCAATTAGATAACTTCACTTATTTTCTAATTAAGAAATGGCTATTCAATTGTCCACGTTTTAAAATATGAATCCCCATTTCGAGTATCTCGTTTGATTTGCTTTGAATGAGTTAAAACGAGCATAAATATAGACTAAACTGGTCACTACCGTCACTGGTCGCTACAGAGCTTCGTAATCACAACAAAGCGTTACCATGGGCGCCTCGTGACTCGTAACAGACTATTACTTGATAGTTGGGCAACAGTCGGCTCTGTGATGATCACTGCGAACTTGAACTATTGAACATGCTCAAATGCGGAAATTTTTACAACAAACATTAATTTCGTATTGTGTAAATAAATGATTTAAGAGAAAAATCCGTAGAACTTGAAATTAATCGCGAGATGGTTGCGAATCGGCGGGAGGACAGCTGAACGAGACTGATGCTTCGAAGCGTCCTAAAATGTCACGCGGAAGTCGAGCTTCTCGCGAACGAAGATCTACGGCAATCAGCGATCCGCTCCAGAATGACAGCGAAGATGAAGCTTCCGTTTGCGCTGTGAAGAACGACAGCTACGTGAAACACGGCAGCACGCTATCGCAGAAGCGATGGAGCAGCTCGGAAGAGTCGAGCCGACCCTACAGCCGAGAAATCAAAACAGTCAGTATTACTTCTAGGCCGAAAATTAAAACTGAAAGTAGTTTAAAACGTCACTACTGCAATTAGCACGATTAATTGATTTAATTGGCATGCTGTACACACATTTAATTAGATATGGTAATTATAAATTACAAATTGCAAGTCTATTTTGCAGTCATACACATTTATATATAATTAATATTTAATTAAAAATGAATAAATGATTAATTCACTACGCGATACGTATTTTATTCATCTGTCGAAATACAGCAGCGCAACGTCACATCAATTTAATTATCAATTAATTTGATAAATCCCTTGATGAAATTTTATTTATCAGCTATTTATTATTTACCAAGCCAGATCGAGAAGGAATTATTTAAATAAAAGAAAATGTACGATCATTGAGTTCATTATTCAACAACTTATTGTTAGAGTTTTCCTCGGGGGCAAGATAGCATTGAAGACACCGAGACCGAGTCGCCGGATGCTAAGAGCAATAATAAGTCACGCAAAACAGAAACATACTCGGCTCGTGAAAAAGCGCGTAGTTTCGACATTCACGCAAGCGAAGAAAGAATCACGTCGAGATCTCTCGGGAGGAGGAAGCGCAGCAAACGGACTGAGAGACGAAAGTTTGAAGAGCGGCCTCGCACGGCGGATCACGATCGAGCGGATACCGGCGGATCTTTCGTGAAACGCTACAGCGACAAGGAAGATAGTCTCACCGATAAATCGCGAAAGAGAAAAAGGAACGTTTCCCGAGGTAACGAAAGAATATCCTTTACGCGACGTCTCGTTAAGAGTAGCCAAACTGAAACGATAAGATTGATAAGAATCCGTTCCAAGATTTTTTTCCGATCTACTTAAAATCTTCCGACTGATTAATCGAGAATTTAAATTTCAAAGCAGTTGGGAACGTTTGGTGGGAGAAGAATATAAATATTCTAATGCATTTTTTAAAAGGTCACATCCGTATTAGGGAAATTTGAACGTTCGCGAAGCGAAAATTAAATCCCGTGATGTAAATTAAAAATTTTCCACGCAAGCGGACGACGAGGTGCCCATCACCGAGATCCTGAAGAAGGCTCAAGAAAGTGCGCGCACAAAATATGAGGAGCCCGTGCCGCTTCCGGAATTGACTACGGACACAATTTATATTCAAGGCAGGAGCGGCTTTAGCGCGGTGAAAATTGGCGGATCGAGACGTGCTTTGGGAAATGATACGACACGCGCAACAAACGGCAGACAGGGCTACGATTCCGCAGACGCGCGGACCTACACGCTCATAAAGGTGGCAATCACGGCGCAAAAATTTTGGAAGTGCACAGGTCTCGTTTACCAAGGTCTCTTGGGCGGGATGGCACTTTTACATTTTATAATGGTAAATGTTTTTTTTTCCCAATCACCCCAGAGATTTCGTGGTACCAATTCTAAGAGATGAATAACATGTGATTCGTGGTTGCAGATTCATATCTTTTTCAATACTTCGATGGAGTTTATGTCGAATTATTCAGTTTTCTCCGAAATTTATGCAAATATATTCTCCTTCTTAGTCGCTCTCTGCGTTGTCTCCATCTTCGACAAGTACGTTCAACATTAAAAAAGGAAGATTTGACATAATTTAAATCACATTTGACTTGTCGTCAGCACTCTGCGTCTTTTAAGACACAAACGAAATTACTTTCTTGAATATCTCTTTGTAAATTTCGCTTTGTATAAACAATCGGGTTCAACATTCGGCTTTGAAACGTATTGGATATTCTAGTAGATATATTTCCAAGTGACCTAGAATTTTTTAAATTTTCTTGAAAGCCTAGAATATAAAAAATGAGATGAGCTTAAAAGACCAATTTGCTGACGGCGTTGGTAAAAGAAAATTGCTGACGGAGTTAAATATTGACTTGAGGAAAGAACTGATGGTTCTAGATTCGATCTGGCACGGCTTGATATGGATCATTTGCGCGAGATTTGGATGGATCACGCGAAAACCGCGACCGCCGTTCTGCTTTATCTCGTAGCTTTCGGACTCCATCAGGCGTCGTTAAAGGTGGACGATCAGTTAGCTTTGCTGCATTATCACGATATCAACAAAACGTGGTCGAACGTAAGAATATCGACTTAGCAGCCAGCGAGGAGACGTGCGTGAAAGATTTTTTACTTGCGTTTACAATAATTTTTCAGAACACAACGCAAGAAACTTTCCTGAAGGAGCTGAACGGCTGGCAGAAGATAACGATATCGAAAGACCTTCTCGCGGTTCTCGCTTGGCTGTTCGTCGCTCTTGGGACGCGGGACAACATGCTATTGACGCACCTCGAATCGATGGTGCAATATGCGAGCAACGTGGAAACCCCGAGATGACATTCGAAGAACGACTTTCACTGTCAAACGAAACAAACGCATACGAAGTTCTTCCGCGCGATCGCGCAGACTGAATATCATAAAATATTGAGAACAGGAATATTTTAGAGAATATAATGATTCACTTTTCCGAATACTTACCTACGATCGTCGATCCGTGTATGAAGACAAAAATACGTTGATATTTTCAGGGTCCAATTCTCCAAAGGGGAGAGAAAGTACGATTTAAACATTTATTTGTAACAGAATAGCGTTTGATATGTACAATATGTATAAAGTTCGCCTACACGCTAATCGATAATATATGTATGTATACATAATAGCAAAGAGAGGACAATAATATTAAGATTAAAATAACATGACGCAATGGTACAGTAGTAAAATATGTTTTGGACTTTCTTGAGCGCGAGAACATCGGTAGAATCCGCAATTGCAAGTCTGTCATTGTCAATGATCGGCCGTGAAATAACTTGCGTATCAAAATTCGTAATTCGCGTGGGACACAATAGGGAAATGCGGGGAGAGGACAATCGCTGCGTCAGATCAGCGGAACGAATTTTTGTAGCTCACAATTGCCGATTCGTGCGGCGCGCTCCGGTTTTTGACGCGGATGAAAGCGTTTATCATAAATAACGTGCAAAGGCTTGTACTCATTTTGCGAAGCAACGGATATATACATGCTGCTCGTACGTGTGTATGTATGTATGTATGTATGTATGTATGTATGTGTGTGTGTGTGTGTGTGTGTGTGTGTGTGTGTGTATGTGTGAAATTTGTTACACGCTAAAGTTTCTCTCCTTTCCCTTCTTCGCTGGTTCCTCTTTAATAATTTACACCGCCTTTTTTTTACGCGTACTCTAAAATATATCTGAGCTTAACAATATCATCAAGGCACTGTTTATAGTTCTATCGAGTCGATTTTTGTCGTGTCTTCGCTGCCGGATGCAGATCAATCTGTCATCGTGTTTACAACAGGTGGCTTTTTCTAATTATTCATGCATCGACGCGGAATGCGCGCGAGCCGAGAAGAAAAAACCGAGATATAACTCGATGACGCGCGATCGCTAGAAAAATTGACATACTCGACTCGATCAGATCTTTTTGTTACGGGGAAGTCAAATAGTCACGTGGCTTCTCCCACAACGCGAAAGAGTTTCTTTTTTGTCATGGCTACAACGACGCGATTGTCGTCAACGACTTGGATCGCGATTGAAAATTGTGCAAATTTGCAATGGCAGTATCGAGTAGAGTCGGCGCTTTCGTGCGTGCAAAATTTCGCCGCGTTTGTAAAAACTATTACGCTCGGCGGAGGAGATTAGAGCTGGTACAATTAACGTCAACGTGGGTTGACGATGCGATAAAAAAAGGATCCGTTTTTCTTTCGTTCGGGAGAAAATACCACAGAAAATATTCAAACACCATTAACAGCGAGAACTACAATTTTCGGCTAGTCGTGAGTCGCGCAGCTGCTCGACTGCGCTGATCGCGAAAGACCTTAGATACATACGCGAGAGATAATTATACTGGTCCTGCGTACCGCAAATGCGCCCGCGCGCGCTTGTTTATCAAAAACTGTTCACATCTTTGTAATTTCTTGCGTGGAAACGCTGTTTTTGAGAAGGCACTAAAGCCGGATTTAAAACCTATCGGCATTGCCGAGCTCCGAAACGACACAACAAAGACGGTATCATTGGGAAATAAATCATTACGAAGGCACGAACAAAGCCGATCGATTTCAAGAGCAATCTTCGTGATACGGTTCAGTTTTTTTTCCCCGCTTCCTTATATCCCGTAATGGCACCGTCTTTGAAAGGATCTATTTAATATCGTCGTCGTGCAATGCGCACGAGTTTTAAATCCAACTCCGTTGCACAAGTATTCAACGAGCAGAAGCACCTTTTCGCCTTGAGACCGCGACTCGAGACGTCGGATCGATCTCTACAATTTATGTGTTTTTACCTTTGAACTTTCGCTTCCCTCTTCGATTGTCCGCGATCACGTAATTTACGCAAAGTTCGCGGGAAGCGAGGCAACGATCGACGAAGTCGGCGCCGTTTCTTTATCGTTATTTTTCATTTTCACTTGTTGATATCTTTCCGTACGTATTCGGGGGAGGGAGTGGTAAACGAGGATCCGCGGCTGAGGATGGTTCCCTTTCATCCATACGATACCGCGGCTGTAATCGCGCGCCCTCCCGCCCCTACTCCGACGATCAAATGGTCTCCGGATTGTTATGCATGTATCTGCACCACGACTGGCCGTTGTTGTTGCCCTCGGGGCATTGAAGTAATTCTCAGTCGTCAAAGTCGTGCCTGAGCTTTATATAGAGGCAGGAACCGAGAACAATGCCGAAGAGCTCGAGGACCGACAGGCCCAGTCCGACAGCGCCCAAGATTATCAGGTGGTCCTTTGTCGTCTCCAGGAATTTATAAATGCAGCCCTGCCGCAGAAATATAAATTTATTAATGTATGGAAATTACGCTACTTTAGGTACTGTTAGCAGGGCCTTTCTCTTCTCGTCCGCGTCAATATTTATCCCGGAAAATAAAAGTTAAAATTATAAACTCGCAAATTACACAGATCTGGGAGGTCTGTTGTTTGATAATTACAGGTAATTTTCTACGCTGAATCTGACCGCAGAGGATTGGCAAATAAACATTGAAAAGGAAGAATAATACTATATCCATCGGTTAAAATATGGGAAATAATTTGCTTTCTCTGTAATACTTTCTTGAATATAGCCAAACCCATCATTTTTGGACTACTTTACTCCATTTATCTCAAAAACCTGAAAGGCAACTGACATGATAGGCAATTTTTTTCAATTATTTTTTTAACACCCTTAATTTTGCAGACTATGTGTTATTTTTTATCTTTAATATCTTATAATAATGCCATTCTTAAGAAAAAAAGAGTTATAAATTCAATGGCATTCAATTCAAGTTAATGTCGCGTCTGATAATCAGCCAAGGAAAGCGGAAATTCGAAGCCGCGGGAGACTTACCGTGTACTGAATATTGGAGGGATGATCCCTTTTCCCGCAAAGTAACGTCGGCGTCTTGCAGCAGCTGTCAGGTACGACGCTGCCGCTCTTGAGGACCTCCTCGTCCTTATGCCACTCGCTCACGAGCCAGTCCTCGAATCTCAAGGCACCGCAGCATTTGAACTGCAAATTTCAATAATAATGTCTCTCACGATAATATTGGGAAGGCTTGCGAAAGCAAGCAAGTAGTTTCCCTGCCATGCTTTCGTTATGTAAATATATTCTTCTCAGCCGTCTTTATTGAAATTTTTAATTACTTCACGTCGAAGGAGAAGAAAAAGGGCTCGATAATTAAAAATTTTGTCACTTTGAATTAAATTGAATTAAACTGAAAATTCATTAAAAAATATATATAAATACAAAATTACTTTATGGGACACATTCCTTGACGATAATAAAAAATTGATAACAAATAATTATATATAATTTATATAGAATCATATTTCAAAGGAGAAAGCGACAATTTTCCAAGCTGCGTTAGAATTTGTCGTGAACGGTCTATCTCCCTCATTTTCCAGTTTCGTTTGCGACGTGCGCAATAAAGTATACGCGGATAAGGCAGGAAGGGGAACGATGATAGCGGCGATAGCAACGATAATAGCCGCGTACGATAATAACGATAGCGGGACGCGTTATACGCCGGGGCACTGGCGGAGTCATTGAGAAAGAGGGGGTCAGAGGGAGCCGAGGAAGGATGAAGAGGGGCAGATTAATGGAGGTGAGAAACGTGTTCCGGCGGCGGCAGCAAGTTAAATGGTAACTTTAATGCGGGCACGTAATCCCGCGGGATTCATCGCGCGCCGGAACCATTAGTCGCGATAAACACTTCTACGGATCCTTTACACGTGCAGGCGTTACGGTCAACGAATTTCACCTTCCTTCCCGAACACGCATAATTCGGCGTGCCGTCGTCTTAGAAGCACTAGACTACTTTAGAGACTCGCTATGAAAAAGCTTATAAAACGTTCCTGATCTATTATTAGTTAGCAATGTTTTACAACAAAAATCTTTATATGATTTTAAAATGTAAATAATTCATTATACGTCATGATCGTTTCTTGATAACAATCGCTAAAGAGCGTACATAAAAATTCACACAAAATATATTATTAGGTACAAAAGATCTATATTCAACCGTATTTAGCACATCTTCTATTTATTAAATATAAATTGAAATTGATTAAATAATATCTTTTCTTTTAGTTTCCGAGTAATTTAATAAATTTATCAAGTAAATTGGAAAAATTAGAAATAAAAATTAAAGAGAAATATTTGATAAACTCGCATACAGCAGCATTTGCTGCAACGTCCACGACCGCTATCCATTATTTACCTTCTTCTGAATGGAGGTCTTGGATGGTTCTTTCGAAGGACTTACGTTATAGAAAAGAAGAGGTCTACAGAAAAAGAAAAGTCTCTGGGAAAAGAACACAAAACGCATTTAACCGTGTAGACGCGTATGCGTTCGTATATATCAGACGCGATCTTCACATTGTAAAGGTACTTGCATAAAACTTATGTAAAGGATGCGCCATCTTTATACAAACAGGACAATATATCTCTCGTTTAACACTTTAACTGTCATGTCATCTATCTAACAATAAATATAAACGCGTAAATTTCTGCAGAGTGACGGTTTTAATTACCTGATTAATGTCCATTTCTATCAATTCAGATTAACTTTAATCTCGATTTAACTTACTTTTCACTTTTTTCGAATTTTTAGGACTAAAATAAGATAGAAAGTAAGTTAAACCAAGATTAAAGTTAATCTGCATTGATAAAAATAGACATAAGAGTAATTTTACTGAGTAGTTACGACATTAAAAAACAATATAAATTATATTATGACATTAAAAAAACAAAGTATTAAAATAACATACTAGATTTATTAAACCCAATGCTAAAGTCAGCTTGGCAATCAAAATGTTAACATTAACAGCGTAATTCAATATCAATAAGAAAATCGTTTAACTTTGTCCTCGATGGTACAAAGATAAAATTCAAATCAAGGGGAATAGAGAAAAAAAAATTGTCGAGATAAATAAATTTTGAGTGAATATTCCACGCGGGAGATATGTCAAAAGATTTTCAATGCGCGTTGCAGATGTATGCGAGACATTTATTTCCGTTCGCGCGAAGTCGCCTTAAAAATTCCCGACGAGCGCTGTCGCGGTGAAACTCGATTTCCCGAACGGAATGAAATGCTTGTACACGCAGATCCTCTGTGTATAAATAAAATGCGGATCCCGAATTCCTCCCACTTGCCCGACGGTCTCTCTCTCTCCAATTTCGGCGGTCGCGAGGGAGGTTTTAACGCCGTCGGCGTGAAGAAATGGAAACGAAAATCCTCGATCGGCCAACGGGATCCGGGCGGAAGAGGGGGGGATGGGGGATGAAATTGCAAGGCTCGATTTATCAGGCCAATGGGTGTAGCGGGAACGACTTAGCTCTCCGCGCCATTATCAGCACCGTAAATCGCATCACGTGGATCGCATCGTGCGCGCGCGCTTGCAAGTCCGATCGAAATCAAGATGCTGTACTCGGCATAAAGTGGATCTAGACATCTCGCGCGCGCACACGCGATTAATTCACTACGCGACGGAAACATCCCTTTGAAACGGGCAATGTGTACGCGGTCGGCATAATCCCGCTGCTACTACTACCACCACCACCACCACCACCACCATCATCCGTCGGCTTAATCCTGCAAATATAACGAACAGCATAATCCCGCGATTACAAACAACTTCGATCTGGACGTAAATCTTCGTTTAAATCTTTGCGGGCACGCACGAGTGCATTCGGGGCGGGTAGTTGACGCGCGAGGAAGCGACGACATCCCTCGCAGAGGTATGAGGCGAAGCCGCAAAAGTTTTTCGCCGCGACTTCACTGTGGCACTAATCGATTTATAGCGAATGGGCGGAAACTGTTCCGCGACGCGATAACGATGATTTACCGTTGTAAGGTCCTCGTAAGAGAGTGCCATCGTCGGCGGAGGACATAAATAAAAGTGCCCGCCGCGTGATATCGCGGACACAAAAGCCGCCACCAGAACCATTTCGACTGCATTCGTAAATTAACGTCGAGCTACTCCGAGGTGACTGGCGGGTGTGGCTTACTTCCAATCAAGGAAACGTGTAAGAGCACGTGACGTTAAAACTACTGTCATTACCGTGTGAAAAAAAGTGACGAACACCGATTTAAATTAAATTAACCCTTGGAGCACCATGTGAAAAATGGCACTTCCTCTGCACCATACACTGAGAGAAAAGTATACTTTTGCACCCAACCACAATTTTATATTTCTAATTATGGTTAACATAATGATGCATATAGTTGAGTTAATCATATTTATTGTTAGAAATATTATAAAATTATGATTGGGTCCAAAACTAACTATATTTTTTCTCAGTGTAGGTATTCCATTTCTGAAATTTTTTTCATTTATTTACAATAATTCAAAAAATGTCTAAAAATTCATAAACATGCTTTAAAATTTCTAGAACAAATATCTATGCTCTATTTTGGAAAAAAATAAGAGTACAAGGAGTGGGGAAACTGTCAGAAGTTTCGAAAAATTTCCATGAATGGTACTCGCATGGAATACCCATGATGGTGCTGAACGGGTTAAACACTCGCGCCAAAGGTTTATATTTTCACCGAGGAAAAAGTGTCGGCAAATTGGCCACGTTATTCCATGATTAGAAGGAAGCTCGCGATTCTGCGACATCCTCTATTTGCCGACGACGTTCGTGTTACGTACTGACAAGCCATATGAAACGTTTTCAAACACTCGACGTCGAGTATCATATGGCGCATTTCTGGTAGCATCGCAACGTGAAGCATCGAAGCCACACGAAAACATTACTTGGGGTTCGCGGCGTGCGCGCACGGAGGCGCAACGGAAAAAAAATAAAAGTGACAATGAGAGAGGGAAATAGGGAGAGAGCGCGCATCGGTACTCGCGATATCGGAATACTACCGGCACGTCCTATTTTGTTCGCAATTGCACGACGGTGACTCTTTAAATGTAAACGGCCGGTGTACACTTGGGGCTTGAGAAACGGGCAAAGACATTTCACCCGATGTCGGGATGGAAAAGCTCGTACTTACTTCTTTCTGCATCCGGTCGATGGCCGCGGTTTCCCGGAATCGCACGGAATAGTTCTCGAGAAAGGTGCGGTTCAAATTCATCTTCAATTCCGGGCCGACTTGCTCCTCGTAGAGGCGCGCCAGCGCACCGACTCCGGCCTCCAGAACGAGCACCGCCATCACCACAAAGACGTACTGCATTGGCAGAAGAAGAACCGAGAACGAGAGGGATTAGGGTACGGTTAAAACAACATCGGGACAATCTTGCCGCAATTACGCGGTTACAACTCAGCGTTTAACGCCTCTATCTTGGGTTAATGAAAGGAATTTGTATTGGGAGAGCAATGAACGCCCCGCCGCCGTCTGATTGAATGGAAATTCCGATAAAAGCTGTCGAGTGAATTCTATCGGCGGAAAAAAAACCAGAGAAAATGGAACAGTTTTTAATGAAGGGGAAAAGAGAACCGGCTTATCTTCAAGTAAATGCGCGCTCGCTTTATGTCCAAAAATAATTCTTCGAAATGACGCGGTGCGAGAGACGGAGCGATTTCTAACGTGCGCGCTCCTTACAAACGCGATAAAACCCGAGATTGAATCTGTCAGATCTACCGTCATATTTTCACAGTGGAGCTTCACGCGTTATATAACGGTATTTATTTTTCGCCGCTGTTCTCTCTCTCGCAGCTTTTTCACTCCGAAATCATCGATTCGCCCGATTCGAAGCACGAATATATATACGCATCTCTCCGACATACGCGTCTCTCGTACTCGAAAAATGTACGCTTTGCGCGAAAATAGACGTATTTGACGTATAAAATTTTATAAAATACTAATGTGTACATATAAAAAGATAGAGAGAAGGAGAGGGAGATTTAATACTGTGCTTTCGCGTAATTTGTAATACGGATTTACGGAGCAAAGCCGGCGGGATGTAGCCGGAGATTCACCTCGCTCTTTCGGAGTCACCATTTCCCCGCCCCTCTTTCTCTCCTTTTTCCTATCTCTCTCTCGTAGAAGCTAGCGCGATGTATTAAAATTGCGTAATGTCCACCGAAGCTTTTTAGACTTTTCATGAATATAAACCCCCGCCGAGGGACAGGGCGCGCGCCCCGAGAGACAATCCCCCTTTTCCATGAATATTCAAGCCGCGGTGACTAACTATTGCTCGTTCGTACTTTCGCAAGATTTTGCGAGCCGTAGCGGAGAAGCGTGTACAAGAAATACAAGAGGGGGAACTCTTTTCTTACTTAATAATTCGTCGGTTATTAATTCCGTTCCATAGATAACAGCTCATGCATCGAGGCATCGGGATTAGCTTCTCGAAAACTTGATCGAATCTGCGAGAGCATTAGATCGATGAAATATTGGCTGATATATGAAGAAGAGCAAGTGCTGCTATATGAAGAGAAGAGAGAGAGAGAGAGCTTGACGGCTAATTTGTGATCGATTCTCGGCTACACTACAAAAACTAGGTTGAATAGTGGATACACAATGCTTTCGCGTAGGTTTGATATTTTTGACTTAACGCACGAAAATAGTGTCGCAGACGATTGATGGGAGTTTATTCACGATTTAAACATTTTAAGATACCGATATTGAATTTTTTAAAATTATTTCACTTCTCAGTTATACCGTGGGTAATAAAATTTTAATCTGTACAAATAAAAAAAAATGGTTTTAAAACAACTCCAAATCCATATTAAAAAATAACAAACAAGTAATAAGATTTACGAGATTCTCCTGGAAAGTTTTGGAAAGTAGCATAAAATAGAGTTCAAAGATAAGCTCTTCAATTATAACCAGAATGGACCAGCGTGGAGATATACGCCGACTTTGCGGAAAACCGTGCTTACCTCGACCTTAAAGCTGATTAACAACGTGCCCTTTTAGTCTCCTAATTAGATCGAGGGGCGGATCAAGTCAAACGTACACGCGAGAAATTGGAGCGGCCGAGAGTCAGTAAGACGGCAATGATCGATCGGGGTTTCCGCGTAAACGCGCGCGAGTCGAGAGGCGAAGTAAAACGCGGAGTTTGCCAATGTGCGATGCAATAACGTCTGATAATTCGTAATATCAGATTGCTCGACGGAAGAGCAAACGGACGAGGCGAGGTGAACGCTCTGCGTCGACTTTCATCTTCATAGTCGTTAGTCAGTATCCGTTTCAGTCATTAAGTGGGAGCAACGGAGACGGAGCAGGCAGAGATGAACACGGATCGCGATGCTTCCGCTTCCTTCGCATCAGCCGTTACTCGGAATTCGAGAGTGCGTCGGGAGTAACGTCGAGAGACTGCGACGTTCGCCGTCGCCTCGCCGCGCTGGTCTCGGTACACCTACATGTACTACCTAAGTGTATGTACATATTAGTACCTAAGTCAATAAATCGCCCGGGATGTATATACGTTATGGCAAATGGCAATCGACAGTTTGGGATTGGTGAGGAGGCTGACAGTGAAGGGGAGAAACGATATATCAAATGCACCGATTGCTTTTCCACTACCTATATGATTCCACTATTAAATTTTATATATATTATGTATAAAATATACATGTATGTATGTATGTATATTAGATACATGCAAACTATTTGAATACGAATTGAATCGAATCAAGTGAAATTTGATTCGACTCAAATTTGAATTTCTATGACTCGAGTCTAAAGTCTACTCGAAAACTTGGAATCTAGATAATTTAAATACGAATCATATATATTGCCAATTTTTTACAAAATTATGTTTCCCATTAATAAGCAAAACAGTATCGTCATTAATATAATTTAATAGCATTCATGTTATTTTTTCATATCAAAATATTCTTTTATTATCTACATGTTCAAATTCAATGTAATAGTATTATTAAATAAAAATTATATTTTAACGATTTATTTAATTCGATCCGTTTCAAATTAATAATTTCGAATTAAATTTGTCGATTCAAGTTGATATAAAAAAATTCTCGATTCACATTAATATATACACATACACACATATATATATAAAACAAACATGATGATTTAGATCGAGAAACGAAAGCCGGTTAAGTAATAATTATTATTAAAGACCAATGCTTTTATCGGGAACTAACGCGTGTGCCGGAAAACGTGCAATCTCGACTATCGAGTAAAGCTTGTTGAAACACGAATCGAAACTCGAAGCGCAAGCCTGGACACAATAATCCATGGGAAAAAGGAACGTAAAACGCATACGCCAGAACACACGGTCTAAAATATGTATAGGATTTCATTAAACACGCTCTAAGTAATACAATGTTATATTTAACATTCTACATTATGAAATTTTTTTTATGCATAAACATGTAACTGTAACATGATATACTTATGCAAAGAATTTTTTCATTATGAAAAAAAATAATGTAAATTGCGGAAAAAATGAAAGAGAATTATTTTTTACGTTATGTTAGTTTGTAAATATAAATCTTTCTTAAATAGACCAGGAAATATTAGTTTCTTCTTTCCTTAGTATGTAATATCCGCAATATTTCAGAATTGCAGCGAACGCTAAAACTTGCAATAAATTTAGTTAATGTTTTTAATCTTTCGTGCATGAATAGTGCATCCTATTGTGTCTGTCGTTATGCATAGTGCAGCAAGATAAACTTCGTCTTGAGATTATCGTCGCGAAACATTGAGAATGGAGTTTAAGCCGGTCATGGCTCTTGGACTTAACACGAGCCTGTGATGGAAACAAGAGCAAGTACCGGAATGCGAGTCGCATGGAGAAGACAGGCCGTGAATGTGCACGGAGGTGAGTACTATATTTGACGAAATGCCAATTACAACTATTGCTCTAGCGGGAACTTCAACGTAAAATAACTATTCCCTATCGCTCGATACCCTAATAATTATTTACGTGTTCGTTAACGAGATTTAATCGTTTATTAAATTTATTAAAAAGAAATCGGAGCTTTTTCCCAGCAGTTTATTAAATCTCTGCTGGGCGAAATATCAACGCCAGCTAGACATAAAAATAAAACATTTACAAGCGCGCGTACGCGATACAATATTTAATACAAAATATATAGTTTAAAAACCGCGCATTAAATGAAAAGTTCTGTATTCATAGAAAATCGTGTTTGAATACTTTCGTGCGTGGGTAAATCCCGAGAAATGCATTGGCCGATCGTAAAAAATAGTCCGGGCAAGCCAAGCATTATATACCTAACTTTCTCCGTGTTCTCATAAAGCCTTTTCTCTCCTCGAGTCGCCAACGTGGCTCGTGTTCATTATATGGATTTACCTACCCAGGACTGGTAAAAATCTTAATTGAGTACCATATAAGGTCTCGGCTAATGAGACGGTTCGCTCGTGCCATCCGAGTATAGATGGTGAAAGGGAGCAGGACCAATGGGAAAGCCGAGGCAAAAGGTTGTTGAGGCAAGAAGGGAGGTAGCCTTCTTGCCTCGAGGATCGCCGATAGTTTATCGCTGCTACGGTGGATTAAGCTCGTTACTTGGTCGTTATTAGGAAACAAGTATTTCCGGATCATGAAAAAGAACGATGATAATATTTCGCATCGGCAATATAGCACGCATAAAAAATATCCAGTAACAATTTTATTATATTAATAAAAAAAAAACACCGTAATAGCACAGTAGAAAATTGACGTTTCACGTAAAGATAGAGTAATATTTTGTGGTAGATGCATTGAGATAAAATCAGCAAGTAAAAGCCGTGCGTATGATAATTGAGGGGAAAGCAGAGAAACAAGTCGCCAATTGGATAAACGATGAAGACATCTTGCGCTGATTGTCGATAGTTTCCCCGGCAACAACAACGTAAGTTGTTATTTTATGATTATTAAGACACGAGAGAGAACTTTGCGAAAGTCACTGCTATTACGAGTCTCTATTTAGAGAGAAATTAGCGGTTTATTCGCTACAGTGCTATTAGAATTTGCTAAACAACGAGCTGGCTCTATGCGATAAAAATGTAATGAAACTGACGCGTGTTATTAGAGACACCATTTCACTCATAAAAATTTCAACGTTACACTTGTATTTATTAGTACGTACAGTGCTATGAAAGATATAAGTTTCTATCACGATAGACGTTGACGAAATTTTAATGTTGTACACACCATTTATAAAACGTCCTTCTTCTCTTTCTTTCCCTCGTGGCTTTCGTGCCTTTTTCTTTTAAATTGCGGATTCTTCGATCATCTTTATACATCATCAAAATCGTATCAGTCAATAAGTTTTATATCCAAAATTTCCCAATCACAATAAAGATGGTAAATTTCAGAATAAAGAAGATAGCTATTTAAAGAGCAGATTTCTTCTAGTTTGTCAAGTTGTTACCGTTATCGTAGTTGAACAACAGGCGATTCCGTTATCTCGCAATAATTATGCAATTCAACAACTCGAGAGTCGGAAATGTAATTAGGAAAAAGGTTACTGACTTGGCGCGCGAGTATCCAAATAAGCGGAATAAAACGTGGCGCGCGAAACAATAGGGCGATATTGAATGAGGCGGGCGGGAGTCAGGAAGAGGGAAGTTAAGAAAACGCCGGCAGAAACTTCTCAGAGATCACCGATATAACTTCGTTAAGAGCGGCGTAAAATCGTTATTCTGCCATTGTGGCGGGCGCCGCGCCGCGCCGCGCCGTACCGCCGCAAGAGGACTCGCGAATTTTCCGCAAGGCGGAAATTATGCTTCTCGGCAGGACAGCGGCTACAATCAGGCAGGATATTGTTCGTTTTCACGAATGCACGCCGGGAAGCACAACGAAAATGCGAAACGGAAAATTTCGCACCTCTCCGTGATTGCCGAGCACGAATTTCCGCGTGAATTCTGAAACTTTGTCGCAAGTGTCGCGGCGAACTATATAAAAGGATTCTCTCTTTTTCGTGTCTCATTTCCCGACGCGATACAAAAGGCTCGTTTCCCTTCGCGGACAATTTCGCTTCATATCTATCGTACTCGGTAAATCTTGGAGACATCCTATGTACACGTTATATGCTATTTAATATCGCAATATGAATAGGAAAGAAAGTTGATAT
This sequence comes from Tetramorium bicarinatum, assembly GCA_928718305.1. Lineage (NCBI taxonomy): Eukaryota > Metazoa > Arthropoda > Insecta > Hymenoptera > Formicidae > Tetramorium > Tetramorium bicarinatum. The sequence goes on from OV788327.1 coordinate 15,167,793, forward strand.
ACAATATGAGGAATTTTAAATATCCGATAGGTCTCTGTATCGGAATATCGAAGAATTTGAAACGACTGGGAAGACATATATAAAATAATAAAGCGAGTTTACTGAGTGGAAGCTAAAGAGACGCGCGCCTTCGCGAAAGATAGGGAAACGGTCGTTTTATATCCGTTCGTGATCCGAGACGTCCAAAGAGAGCGGAAGCATAAAAATGAAACAATAACGGCTAATACTATGCAAAGTACTTTCAACCTGTCGTGAAGCTCGACTTTACGTTTTAAATTAAATTACGCCGTGAACTTATACGGCCGTTATTCCAGGAATGAAACGCGCGGAAATATGCTACAACATATCTATTTTTATGTCGCTGGTTATATAACATATTGCCTCTCAACCTTCTATTATTTAAAGTTAAACGCTAAATTCTCTGGGTAGAATAACTCTGTAGATTGATCTTCCGTGAAATTTCTGCCGAGAAGTTGAAAAATTCCGAAGAGCTTGTTATCAACAGGTAACAATGGAATACTCCGGGCTCGTTTAAAGCCCGTTTTAAAGTTTAATTGTTTGAAATTTTAATTGTTTGGAACGACAAATAAAATTGTAGCGCGCAGTAATTATGACACACAATGCCCTAATTTGTTATATCCGTATAAAACAGCGCTGTCATAAATTAGGAGAGACGAACTTTAATCCCTTGAAATTTTACCTGTTTTTACTGCGAGTGCCCTAATCCCTTGCCGGTCATAACGTGCTCATACAGCTAAAGGATTAATATTACACGCTACGCTAATTGTAAGATAAAATTATTTCTCAACATCGTCCGTATCAAGTAGCAATTAAAAATAGTATCATACGTTTATTAAATACGCTGCTGCGCCCTGCGACAAACTGGACATACGCGGCGGTAGTCAAGTAGCCGTTATCCGCGCGTCGTAAAAACAGTGCGATCGTCGGAATTTTATTAGGCTACTACAAAAGCCACCTCCTTGAAAAACGGCATCGAGATAATTAACGGTAAGAAACAAGCTCATCTCGCGAGCGGGGCGTTTTCCCTTTCGTTTCGCGATTGCAGCCGCGCCGCACCGAAAGGAGAGACGACAGGCAGCAGCGCAAGAAAACGCTGGTTCACCGTGGCTCGTTTTGTCCGCGGGCAACGAGGGAACCGCGCAATTATAAAGACATTAAACTTGACGAGCTCGTAGTGCCGACCGTACCTCATTGAATCTTTACCGCCGCCGAAGATTGCCGCGCCCGCAAAAAAAGGGTGCGACGTGGAATTCCAGGTCCGCCTTACGAGCAATTCGCCTCGGGTAACCCGAGGGCGTTCGTCTCCGAGTGTCTCATATAACCGAAGACTGGGTTTCAACGGGAAAGACGAAGCGGGAAATTTTATAGGAATACGTTTGAACTGGCCGATGAAGTGACGGTGCACATCACGCAAATTTATCGACCTGAAAGTGCATCCTGCCGTTAAACTTCCAATAAATGTTCTTTACGTCGGACGCGTCGCTTTGTAAGACGCGACCGAGAGAACTCGATGATTGCTTCTATCAATACGAAGCAGCCGTAATCGCGTTCATTTCAAAAAAGAGGAAGGGAAAGAGAAAAGGAAAGAAAAAGAGCGCTTTTTATGTAAAAAATAATTTCTCTTGAAATAAATTAAAGCGATAGTATATATTGCCACCGAAATGTATAGAAATTATTTCTGATTCTCGAAGATTATCGTAATATTATTGCAACACAATTTTACAAATTAACTGTTAAAGATTTATAGAATTTTTTGTTTAATGTACTTGTTTGAATAACTGGAAACATTAATCTTTTCAATTTCATATATCCGTCATAAGACGGATTAATCAGTTCTGTTCTCGTCTGTGAGAATTTGTATGCATATATGGCACAGTGCTTAATAGTATGCACGAACAGAGACTGCTTTTCGTACATGTCGAACAATCTCAAGATTCGCGATCCAGAAGGTCGTTATTCTTCGACGTGGACACATTTTAACAAGATGCTCGCCGGCCGTTGCTTCGAGGATCTCCGTTTACGCCCTATCGTAACTCTAACGAGCTTCGCCATGTGCTATCGAAAAGAAAACTTTCGTCTCGAATTCTTCACGAGATTGTCAATTATTTAAAATATAATGAATGTGAGAAACAAGATATTTGATTATTTCGTTCGTTTTAAAAAGCAATTAAAAAGATTTATGGCAACTGAAAAAGGAAAAAACTACAAAAATTGCCTTTTTAATTGATTTAATTGATAATAAATAAAAAGATTCAGATAACAGGTTTAGGGAGCACCCATTATGCTTTTATTCTTCTTATATCTTCTTAGACCAGCGATCATGCAATCCCTGAGTAATTTTGCGTACACCATCCATTCCGCCTCGATAATAATAAACACGCCAAATAGCGTTTTGCGGTCTACGTGGTACCTGTCCGGCCGATGCGCCTGTCTTTTTTCTCTCACGACTTATTGTTCTCGCATAAATTGGCCACGAGCACCGCGATCATCGCGCGCCGGATACTTAGAAAGTAATGCAGTCTCGCCCGAAGGGCAGTTGAATCGAAGCATCCGGGAGATGCTAAACTGGTTCGAAGGCAGCACGAGGCGTCAAGTCTAGTGTTCCGGAGATCTCACTGCCGCGATACGTCATTCCCGCGGCTGTTAAATCGAAAACCGGACTCGTTCCAGGGAAAAAAAAAACAAAGTCGACAGCCTCAAAAACTCGAGCATTTCTTATTTTGATTGCAATTTCAATCGTGCGTATTACCTTCGTGCAATTCGAGTGAGAAGAAATCTAAACTATCAAATTGGACCTACGAATTATTACATTGTATCTCCTTTTCAGATAAACTTCGAGAAATAATATTCATTTCAATATTCATTTTTGTAAAGGTCTCATTTCTGCAATGTAATATCGTCGCAAAAGTAACGTTGATTTGACACGGGTAGTGCAATTGAAAAGGAATCAGCGTCCACGAGATGTCCATGTAAATAAGCTGCTTTTGCATCCATTCATTGCATTGGACGGAACACGGCAGATTGTGCGCGAGATGCGCACGGGAAAGTCTTATGCAATTAAGATCGAGCGGATGGATAGAGTCGTGATTCGAGAGTGCAACGGCGCCCAAGTAGTAGTATTACCCGTGATTAGTGACGGTTGTTACCGGCTGATTTAATGTTTCTTTTGCGCTACGTACGGCAACAGCTGCGAGCCTCTCTCTCTCTCTCTCTCTCTCTCGATGCGTAAGTGATTTATCATGTCGGCAAAAGTACGAAACAGCCGGCCGATAATGTGTGACAATAATAAGAGGATTATGGTTGTAATAATGTCGTAAGAGGGCGATTAAAAAGCGTAGTTCATAGCCGTGGCGCTTCGAGGGAAAATCGCGCAATTAAGGCTGAACTAATGATTCGGGAGGTGGTGCGGGTTAAGTGGAATTATCTGGTGATTAGCGACGGTTATTACGGGTGATTTAGCCCTCATCTTTATTTGAATAGATGAATCGCCGCGTTAAAAGCGTATTACGCGTTCAATCAGACAGAATAGAGTAGGTAAATAAGGAACTTTCTTAGAATATAAATAGCTAGAGCAAGTTTCTATTTATTTAAGTTGAAGTATTCGTATGAGTTAAAGTTACATGGTATGAATGAAATAGTATTGTTTGTTACATTGGCGAAGAAAGAAAGATTGCGATATTTGTTAAGTTGTCGCAGGGAATAAAAGAAAATTCTTGTTGTGCCTCGAGACGAGCACTTATGCGATTAAGATCGTGATGTTGAATGTGCGTAAGTATAGCAGGCCCTATTGGCAAGCGCTGTTTGTAAAAGGACTTTAACTGACCGACTAGATTGGATGAAAGATAATTCAATTTCTCCGACTAGACACCTCGCAGAAGTAACGATATTAACATTCAGTCAACAGCAATTTATCGCGCAGAAAAATAATTGAAGTGGAAGTGAAGACGTTCATACCTACGATCATTAAAAGCTTCACAGCTTCCTAAGCTTTTTTGTAAGCATCGTAGAGAGAGCCCGACATTGAATTGCATTTGCATCTCTAATGAAATACGTATACGTGTACGTGTTTAAAACGCGCGCAGAAATAAACCGACGGAGAAGTGGCGGCATAATTCCCAGGGAAACCGCATGGCGGAACAGCGCGGTTAGTAACGATCGGCAAAGCTCGTTACTGGTGTTTAACTATCATTTAGGCAGGATTAAAGATAATCCAGTCGGTGTCGTTGGAGATATAGCGAAAGCGCGAGCTACCACTTACGGTCGTCGCGCTAACTCCCGATTAAGGTCGATTTATTACCCGGCGAAGGGTGCCCCCTTCTGAAAGGGGGAACACGAACGGAGATAGGGGAAGGCCGCTAAATATACCTCCCGGTAGGCTTATCGTGGGGTAACCGTTATAACACCCGGAAATAAAAAGTTCTCCATTGAAGAACTGGTTTACAACAAGTAGCCTATTATCGTTTTAAGTAAATAGAAACCACGCTTTCGTAGAGTAACGTTTTTTCGAAAGTCGGCAAGGTAGTTTTTAAACCATTTAATATGCCTCTGAAGAAAATGATAAAGTCTGCGCCGCGACTTTAAAGAGCAAGTTTATCGCCACCCGAGGGTGAGGGTGACCGTAAAATAATATCACTGCGTGCCAACGCATGGGTGGACAATTTGTCAAATCTGATGCATGAGAGTGCAGGCTGCATGCAAAAGAGTCCTCTACCCTGAGCGCGATATCCTGGGTATTTCTCGGCGACGGTGTACGCTATATTAAATAATCATCCGTGTAAACAGAGCGGAGTTATCGCGCGATGCACGGTACTCGCCATAATAAAGGAATTCCCAGGATATTTCCCGCCGTACTCCATAAGTTCGTATTAACACGTGTTAAATCTCGGCGACGTGTGTGTTCGCGTATATACCGTCCGTGCGCGTGTGACCGGGTCCCCGATGAGTAACGTCCTTCGTGGCGCTCGTTCGCGCGGGTTAAGCCGCTTTCAAAAATATGCCAGCACCTACAGGCCGACCTCGGGCAGCATCGAGGAAAGACTTTGTCGGCCGACGGCGATAATGTTGGAGGTGGTAGACTACGGGTAAGGTCAAAGGCGAGCACGAGAGAACTCCCTTTACCTGAAGGTTCAAAGGAGCAGATCGGGCATTGTTAGTAGCGACTTATAGAGGGAGAGCGGACTCGGCGCCCAAGTCGCGTCGCCGGCACGGTGAATTATCCCATATCGACATTACGGTTCATTGTAATCGGCCGCGGGGTTATCGATTTTTCATTTATAACCTAAGAGAGGAGAGGGACTTCCCTGCACGACATCGTCGAAGGCCAAAGTCGCGTATTTTTAGCGGCCGCGCGCATACGGGAAGCGGAAAGTTTGCGGAAACGCGAAAATACGCTCGCCCACGTAATAGAATGAAAATAGCATCGTATTATCGATTAGATTATTATTATCAAAATCAATTGTTAAATGAAAGTAACAATATTTATGTTGCAACAGGATTGCGTTGCGCTCTTTGGGATGAAATAATATTATTAGCGATCGAGATACGTTATTAGCGAGAGACAGACAATTTGCCTGGGTATGACGACTGGTTCGCTTTGAACAATTTTTAAATTATTCGCATAATCTCAACCTTCTATCAGTCTGCTTTTCCCCGCTGGTCACGTAACTAACTGGCTTCCAACAAAGACTGCACCGCCTCGAGCAATAATGTTGAAGCCGCTCAGCTAAGTCAAAGGAATGTTCGAACCCGTAGGTGAAGAGCGGCTCGACTTCGAGCAGCGTGCTCGAGCTACTTTGACGAAGTTGTTCTCGAAAGTTCTAAAGAATGATGTTAACAATGAACAGCATAAATAAATTTCTTTTGAAGTCTTGAAGAGTCCACGATCATTTGACACTGGCAAATAATCGTTAAATGAGATGAAAAGATATTATCGACAAATGGATAAGTATAACCGGCGCAAAGTGAAGATTCCATGGAAATGCATATAAAATTTAATTGGCCTCAAAAGTAGTCGCTAACGACGGTTAATTGAATGTTCTCCCTATTTACCTATTTATTATAAACAGAATCGTGATTTAAAAGGAGAGAGTTAATTAAACTACCATTAAAGCTAACTGATGTTGGTGTGAAACCGTCCATTAGATAGTTAATATAAACTTTGTTTAGTAACTTTACCTAGCTACCACAGAAGTCATTTTCGTTATATTGCATGCATGCAGCTTCTCTGTGACCAATTTAATTTAAATATTATCTGCGTAGATGTATATTTATATTATTTTTTATCTCTCTCTCTCTCTCTCTCTCTCTCTCTCTCTCTCTCGCTCGCTCGTCCGCTCTCTAATCTACAAATTCCATACTAGTTTCTGATATCTGGTCCATTCTATTTCAGAAGCCCTGTGGCTTATATATCCCTCTGTATGGGATGCGATCGAAATTGTGATACAATCGCGAAAGAAAAGATGAAACTTATTGTGTCTTACTTCTTATCTTATTTTTTGACTTATTTTTACACGCGAGGTATTTCTTCCTCTTTTCCAACTATAATATATACGGAATTTCGATTTTATACGTATATAAATGGCTGCGTTCAGCAGAGAAAGCTGCTTTGCAATTGTTGTAAAAATCGTGAATCTGATTGGCGTATGCTCTTGATCTTGGTAAAATCTAAGAGTATATACTAATGAAATTCGTGAATTTTACAACAGTTGCAAAACAGCTCTTTCTGCTGAATGCAGCCAATATAATATAATGTATAATTGTAAAAGAATTTTGTTTTGTGCATCAATTTAAAATTTCACTCGTTTTATCTCTGCTTATAACGACGGACTATAAACGAGACATATCGTCAAGATGGTTACGAGATGACTTTCGATAACCGACTAAAGTGTTCAACGTGATATCGATTGCAAACAGCAACCCGTGATGTATTGCGACATTGCGGACGATCGTGCGCATAAAAGCACATCTAGTATCCCGGATAAGAGGTACTTTTAAGAGCGATACCTCGTCTGTGTCTGATACTCGATTCTGATATCCACTCCTTCGCTTTTCCCGAGAGACGTTCTCGCGGCGGTCTCGCGGCGTTCTCGCGACTATCTCAATCTCGCAAACCGGGAAATTAATTAATCGGATGACACCATCTCACTAATAAATGATTCTCTCTTAAATCGATAAGACGGACGAAAAACATCCGCGCGATTTTGCGCGATCACTTCGAGCGATAATAAAGCCAGAGTTGACAAACTCGTTACTTTCCATCACTTTAACGAGGGAACATCCACTCATGGGATGAAAGCAAAGCGAATCACGTAATTTATTTGCCATTTATCATGTAATGAATTAAGATCTCTGCGGGAACTGACGGGATAACGCTTGGAACGGGATTATTACTGTAATCGATCTGACTATATTACTTCGCGTCAAACTCTCCTGCAACACTCCGCATTAGTTTCTGGAAGTCGATTAATGTAATTCGGACGGGGCGATGATTAATGAATAATCATAATCAATCCCGCGTACAGTACTGTATGCAAAGCCGAATAATGAAACGGAATGAATTTAACTCGATTAATTAAACAAGTTTAATTTAATATGTAATAAATAAACGAGTACTTTTCGCGTATCTATCAATGTTTTCGATAAAACTGATATTTGCCGTAGGAATTATTACGAGCGTCGCGCGCTGATATACGACCAAGACTCACCACGAGCAGGACACATCGATTTTCAGAAGTTACGCCGCCGCATCCGAGCCAGCTACCGATGACAGCTAGTACACCTGCGACGATCAAGGCGTAGGCCAAAGTAGGATACGTCGACGTGGACATCAGGGACACGTAGCTGTGCTTTGCCGCCACCGTCCAGATACCGATGCCACCCACAACCAGTCCGGACAGCTGCAACATATGCGAGCGAGAAATCTTCGATTTAATTTCACGAAAGCGCCGAAACGTCAGCGGAACATTCGCCGCGATGTAACTTATGATTTATCATGCGGTCTATTAACGCACTCTCGGCAGCAAAGCGTTTCTCGATAATGCGCAACTAATGCAAATAAGATTTCTCTCGGTGCGCCGGTATGAAAATTTTTATCGTCGCCGATAGAAGAAGACTGAATTGACTTCCCCCCCCCCCGTGTTCCAACTTTGCCTTTTACAGCATCCCTCTCTTCTCCTCCACAAAAATAAATTCTCTGAAATGAATTCTTTAAAAGTTAATGGCCAAGTGAGGCCAAATCTCATTGGTCTTCCTCGAATTCTTCGGAAAGAAGAATTTCTCAAGACTGATTATGCACTCGTCATCTCGGCAGCTTCGAAAATCTCTAGGATAATCGATACCACCGATCATCGGGAGTAACGGGAAGCGAGAGTCGTCGTTCATGTCGGTGGAGAACTTCCGATAGGATCAGCCCACGGACAGTGCGTTTCATTCAATTTCATATCGTGCCGGCACCGCGGGCACAAAGTCGCTTCGATGATTGCTCGGATATCGTCGCCGCCCACGACAGCTGGCGCGATGGAGAGAGAACGAATAACGGATATCGGCTACGATAACTACACGCACCAGTGCGTGTAGGCATTGCGCATACAGAGTGTTCGTTAATTGGCGCCGCAAGCGGAAAACAAACACGTCCCCGTTGTCGCCGATGTAATATTCCCGAGACGTTTCCCGACGATGAATTTTAATTTGAGACCTTGGGGGACAGGGGACAGTTTAAAAATCACTCTAAAGTTAATCGTTGCTCTCGGTATTACGCTAGAAAAAAGAGAGCTAAAAGGATTAGGGAGAGTACTTAAACTATCTCGCGAGATAAAAACTCCTCTAAGATAACCGTCTCTAATTTCCTCAGAAGCGTTCTTCAAAGGGAAGTACTTTCGGAGTCGTTTCCGTTCGTTTCTCTTATCCTATGAGGTACGCGGAGTTCTCGCGACTGTTCCTTTCTTTTTTTTTTATTACTCGCCTCGTTTTATTCGCGTAACGGAAGTGTCATCGTCAAACGTCACGCGTCGCGTCTGATTAAACGCCGCGATTTATTCCGCGGTCTTTTTTTACTTCTCGCGCCAGACATCGTTTTTCTTGCGGCGCGATATTTTTCCCCCGCCCGCTCGCCCCCATTGACACACGGACACGCATAACGCGGAGACCGTTCCCCCGCGGGAGAACGGTCGAAGGTACTCCAGAATATACGAGCCATGCCGACGTAAATATCGGCCGACACGCGTGATATTTACGATATCAGGGGCATGCGGTTCACGTAGGTCACCGCGCACCGTCCCGAGAACAATGACCAAGTTACGAGCGGCTGGCGTACTCCGAATGGCGGAAATGTGCGATTTTATAATTATGTTATCATGTGATAGTCGGTACCGAGGGAAAATGCGGCGTTTCGCGCTGGCGCACGCTCAGCAGAGATGAATGTTACTGGAGAACAGCGCGCGATTTGATTCCTACCCAATTAAAACTATTCGATTCTCTTTGATTATTGATTTGTTTGAAGAGATTGTTCATCGCAGTAACTTGTGTGGATTAATAATTGATATTGGGACAGCTTGATTGACACAAGTGTATTATTGCGTGTAATATCAATGGCGATTATTATCTAACACCCGGATATTACAGAATCAATGCACGTTTGCCAATTGCTGCGTAATAATCGATAATGCGCTGCATTAATCTTAGTACCAGTAATCGTGACTAGAAAATTTTCGTAAATTCCGTTCCGTTTATTACGCTTCGATACATGTCGACAATCTGTTTCCATCTTTAACATGCCGAAGAAGTTTTCTGTAATAATTTGGATACGAGATACATTTATCATTCTCTCATCGCTCCTCATCTCGCGGCTCTCATACATATATTTATTTTTTTATTTGTAGAAATTGCAATAGAGCATAACAGCGAGGACTGTTATTGCATATAAAATGATAATATTTGTAAAATGTGCGAATGTTGATCGGTATGCGATATTTACGATATTGAGGAATGCGGCTTTATGCGCCAGCTCATCGCTGTTTGGTTGAACGAGAGCTGAAATTACCAGTCTGGAATTCGTGCTGTAAACGTGCGGATAATGTGCGAAATTGTAACGTTGCATTATGATGATCTGTTTTAGAACCCCCGTTTTCTATCGAGAAGTAAAAGTGTCGTAATTTGATTTGTAGCTTTCGGAAAATATCGCAATTAATATCCGTAACATCAATGTAATCGTAACAGTGTAAATAATTATTTAGGCAAGTGAATCTATGATTGTATAATCTATTACACGACGAATTTATGATAATGCAGTATTATAATGCTTGAGAATTAATTGCGAAAAAAATAAATGATTAGTTTAATTAATTTACACTACTTACACTGTCCATTTCAATCAACGTAGATCAACTTTATTCAGTTTAACAAACTTCATTTTTTCTGGTTCTAAGAATTAAAAAAGCTAAAGAGTAACTTTTAAACTGAGATTAAAATTAATCTACGTTGGTAGAAATGGACATTAGTAGTTAAATTTAATAAAATGCCGACTCTTGAGGGAAGAGAACTTGAAATGTGTAGTAACGTCGAAATATATTATTAAACGTTGTAATTTCATCGTGAGCAAATTTGACGATATCACTTTTATGTAACAAACTTTGCACCGAGAAAGAAAATCGTTTGTACGAACTAAGTTGCTTAATCCAATGGTTAATTCAACAATGTTTTAGTTGCACTAAAAAAATATAGTTCATTCATATAATATTTTATGTCATTGTAATAACGTTCAGTTGAACGTATCGGACTAAATATTTTAGTTAGATGAAATATATTTTGCCTTTTTTCAACAAATATTTCTTCTCAGCGTGTGTATCATTACGCGCGAAATCGAACAGTTGCTATCGCGACAACGTTTTTCCGAAAGTACCGGGGACGATATTTCGATACAGAACACGTTTCCACGCATAAATAACAAACGGTTCGCCGTATCCATTAAGGATCCCGGAGTCAACGGCGACGTATCCGGGCAATATTCCAGTCCCGGGCTCCGCCGTATTCGAGTCTCGGCGAGGGCGACGGGCACGCGCGTACGTGCGCGTTTGCAGGAAAAGGAACTCGATTCGATTCCCCGCGGGCGGGTTATAGGGTCATCGCGGTAGCGGGCCCGCAATTTATTATTTTATCATTGTCCGGATGGCGCACACGAACATCCACACTCGCGTATAAACGTAACTTGTGCGCGCGTCGAGTCGGCGATACGCCGTATAAATCGTATGTATCGCGCGCCGATATTCTTCGCGTCTACGTGCCCGTATTTCAAATCGCCGGGGCACCGGCGTCGAGTCCGTGTCGTTCCACCGCGATCGGGAAAGCGGAGCAGGAGGGAAAAATGGACGGCATGTACATCGAAACTGCGTCTGCGTTTCACGATCACGGATTCCCCCTCGATCTCGCGGCGGCGCGATTTCGCTTACGTCGGTTCGTCGGTTCGGGAACGTTTTGCATAATTGATCTGGCGAACCGCAGCATGAATTAAGGATGAATTAGGTGGTCCGCGATAAAAAAAGAAAAAAAAAAAGTAGACGGCAGAATCCCATTTGTGGGGAAGCCGTGTCGATAAAATGAAGCTTACGACACGATATTTATTAGATGTACGAAAATTCTGTTCGCGTTCCGTTATTTGAGTTTCTCATACAATAAATTGCGCGAATGCGCGGAACAGATTTATCGCGTTATTTTCCGAATGCCTCTCTCTCTCTCTCTCTCTCTCTCTCTCTCTCTCTCTCTCTCTCTCTTTCCTTCTCTCCGTCGGTAGATTCCTGCATAATACCGTCGTCCTAAACAATCTCTTTCGGTACGCTGCTCAGGTACACTTCAGTCAGCGGCTCGCCTATGTACTTATGCATATAGTGGAACCCTCGCGCGAACTGCATCGGATGTAACGAGACAGCTGGCGAACCGAACGTGCCAGCCAATGCAGGCGCGCGATCAGCTCCGGGTTAAACTACGTTGCAACTTGGGGCAATGTTATGCTAATCCGTTCACGTACTCGCTAAATTTCGTCGGACAACACGCGCACGCGCGCTCCCGGCGAACGGCGCAGAAAACGACGAACGGAAACGAAGAAATTAAAAGTCGTACATCACGCGCGGCCGGGGAAGAGCATCCCCAAAAGTTATTGCGGGCTCGTGTAAATCGTAACGGCCGGCGGAAGCGCAATATAATGAAATATTCGCTCGGGAGAAAACATTTTAATTTCTTCATTAAATTCCGGGCTCGGCACACTTCTATCTCGTGTGAAAGATTTAATTAAGATTCGCGCGCGCGAGTTCGTGTGAAACATTTCAGGAAGGAGCGGGGACGCTACATAACTACTAATTAAACACATTTTGTACGCGGGCGTTCCATCTGTTTGTTTTACGACGATAATATTTAAGACGGGATAAATGAGAGGTCGCCGCCGGACATCGTTATACTACTTTAATTTCGCCCATCGATCGCGCGCGGCCGAGTATTTACGATCTCTACTAGATCGTAACTTTCAACGAGTTGTCTATCGAAAACACTCGCCGCCCGACAGCCACGGAAATCTCGTTCGGACTGGTTTTCTGGTATTCTCAAAGGGACGTCGGCGACCTCCGCCCTCGCCTCTCTCTCTCTCTCTCTCTCTCTCTCGCGTCTTAGTTTACTTTTTTATTCTTTCCCCGGATAATCGACCTGGGCTTATCTCGTCTCTTCCCACCAACGTTACCGATCCACGGGACAAATAAAGTTCTTAAGATGTAACGGCGTTTCGTTTCTTTTTTATTACATTCCGCCGTATAATTCTCGGCCAGACCAATCCGTGGAAAGTCAGGCCGCTCGACTCCCCTCGGAAAGGAATTCCGTTTGATACATAGAGAAGATACGAAGAGACGCGGTATATACGGAGGACGGGAATGAAAAGCGGCGACGTGGCGGCATCCCTGCGCGCAATTCGACTTTTTCCACTTTATTCCCGCTGCCCCGGGATCTCTCGCAGATCTATCGCTGGAATTGGAAGCATCTGTTTCACGCGCGGGCGTACCCTCTCATTCAGAGCGGGATAAATGCTCGCTCCGCTACAACAGAGAATCGAACGAAACGAAGGCGAAGTGGAATTAAAGGCAACATGATACTTCGAATTTGTATACCGGCTTCTGTCTCTTTCCTTCTCTCTTTTTTCCTCCGTGCACGCTCGTTGTCTTCCTAATATAAATTCACTTCGTTGCTCCTGTTCCTCCGACCGAAAGGGGAAAAAAAATGTAACTGTCGTGCAATTGCCGTCGCGTAATAATTGCGCTTAGGAAATGGGATTCGAGACACACGATCCTGCTTGTCTGCTGGACAGAGACAAGAGACGAGAGATACGGTGAAATGGGGAAGCTGGGAGAATCGCGTAAAGAAGGAGGAAAACTGTAATATCTTGGAGCATCTTGGTACAAACCGGACGAAATTCCAAGCGCCTTCAAACGACGTCCCGCATTCCCGACGGGGTTAAGTACTTCGTGCGAGCTCTTCCGCAGACATTCTGCTGGAAATGCCTGGCGTTCTCTAAATAATTAAATCATCTCCGCCATGCAAACAGACATTATTTCGAATACGGCCGTCGAAACTCCCAGCGCGTCGGCCGACGTCGAGGACCGGTCGAGCCGCCTACGTCAACATAAGTGCGATGTAATTCGATTCGGTACTTAATTATTCCTCCCCGTACTTCGTTCGTATCTCGGTATTAATAGCATGTTATTTATCGGGGAGTATCGTGCGGAGTATCGCACAAAGTTAATTAAAAGTGTATCGGCTCGACGCCGTCAGTCTATCGCGGCAAAAAGATATTAACATTGCCGTAATTAGGCGGTCGTTAGAAAGACGAGTCGTGTAAAACAGAATCGTGGTAATTAAAATTACAAGAATAATTAAAAGTATGATTTAATCAATACAGATGAAATTTTAGTTTTATTTAAAATTATTATACGTTAATTGTTATCCACGATAATTGAATATAAGTAATTATATATATATATATACTCTTTTTATTTTAATTATCACTACATGCCTCAGTGATTGAATTAATAAAGACGTCCGATTGAGAGACTATAGGTTGGAAGAGGGTCCAGATTTGAATCTTGGCTGCGGTGACATTTTTCACAATAAATTCTTTACCGTGATTTAAAAAGGATGCTTATTAGCATGGGCGTAGTCAGGATGGAACAGAGGGGAGGGGCGCTTGCCCGCCCTCGGCATAAAGAATTAAAAAAAAATAATGGAATATATCTGATGCATGTAATTTATGTAATTCAACAAATAAAACCTGCAGAGTTTGAGTACCATATTCTGTATAATTAAAAACCAATTACAAGGGATATACAATGTTTTATGATTTTTATTGTTTGATAAATTTTTGCCTCCTCCTGAATGGAATTTTGATTTTATTAGCATCGCTTATTAGCACCAAAAATGAAGTCAATTAATCGATATATATACAAATTTTCTGTTTCAATGAAAAATTGTGTTTAAAACAATTAATTAACGCGCATTTTATGAGATGAAAAAAATATTAACCCTCTACGATCGGCTGTTTTATTGTTTTTTTAATTTTATAATAAAATGTAGTAACAAATACTTTCTTTTATTAGCGTGCAAAATTTATTTGTAAGAATTTTATTTATTGGTTTTTTATAGGGAAAATTGACTGGATGCATATCGCTCGCTTACGCGCGAAAATAATTCCGACCAACAGGTCTATTACCAAGCAGCTACCGACCGCAAAGGGTTAATTGGCTATCAAGATCCAGCCCGAAGATGGTACTTCTCCCTACTTAATTCTTCTTTTTATTACTTAATCCTATAAATTTACGATCAAGAAATTCGTTGTATTATATCTTACGACGATAGCACGAGTCACCTGTGTGTGACATGTAATGACCTCGCCGAATGCATTTGGACGCCACGACTAGCAATTGATTTTTCTTTCTCGACCGGCGCCGACCGGCATTTTATTACATTAGATGTCAGGGTTTCAATATCTCGACGATGTACGACCGGACAACGAGGAAATAAATTTTTATGCGGTACCGCTGGCTATGTGCTACGTGAGAGTCATCCCATTACCGGACCAACATCCGAAATCTGTACCGGACAACGCGTGCAGTTACAGTGTAAAGTCCCGTCGTGGTCCGTTTATGTCGGATGTACTCGTTTCCATTTTAATTGCACCAACAACGTTTCGCGATGCGCTTCCGGCGATTTCACCTCCACCAGTATCGGGAAACTATACTATGGCTCTGTAGCCATCGGATGTCCAGAATCTAGAATTTGCCGGCTCGCAAAATCGCATCGTCTGCCTTTTTTCACGATTATAAAATTCGTCTATGCATTCGCGAGATATAAGGTCGTCCAAATAAAACGTAGACGCCACTTGCTGTGTTGTGAATAGTGATGTCACTGGAAATGGGATACCTAAATGTTAGAGATGCCTGTATAGCAACGGCGTGGTATGTATATTTACCTATGTTCTTACGTTGCCTTAAATTACACTTTATTCGAACAGCTAATCTTTCTCATTTATATCTTTATAACGATCCTCATATTTGTAGCTGTATCATTTATCATAAGCGGATTTAGTTATTATATAAAACCAATAACAGATTTTTTTATTAAAAAAAACTGTTGTACTTTACAAGTTATTCAATAATCATTCAATTTTTTCAACTGAGATTTCACGATGAAATTCTATGAAACATCAATCACAAATCTTTCGACTAATGGCATCATATTTTATAATGAAACGCGTACGTCAGATTAAAATCTGCGCGAGTAAATAAAAATTCGTATGTTTTTCCTTCCTCATTCGAACGGATAAAACATTTGTATTCAACCAATATATCATGCTGTATCTCGTGCTTCGTCTTGTATACCTACAAACTGAGTTATCCATCTAAATCATATTGCGCTGCACGACACACAACTATACGACTGACATAATCAGCTTCAGAATATGCACTTACGTAATCCCGGCCGTTCTGCTTGAAACTGCGTATCTTGCCGAAGTATGTCGGGGTTACATCTAATTTTAGGTTCCGTCTGCCACGTGTCCGATCCTACGTGAATTTCGAACAGCCCGTGCGCTTCTGTATCTCGAATTCGAGTCAAATAAAAATTATCGTATACTTTCCGGCTAATATATATTCATCAAGTTGCTCGATATATACGTGCGCGCGTGTATATGATTCCCTTTCAGCTGCAGAACACATAAATAATCGAAGCACGAGTTTGTTATAATATATGTATATACAAGTAAAATAAAAATCATTTGAAGAATGTTTCCGCTTCTACCGCAGGAGACATTTCGCTGGGAGGACGTCGCCTACATAATTTAAATTCACCAGCCTCCCTTATGTGCAATCCCTTTTCAGCCGCGGAGCACATAAATAATCGGGGCACGAGTTTGTTATAATATTCACTGTCACATGTTTCTTAAGCGAGTTCTATCTGTTGTACGTCTTTTCTCGGATACTTCTCGGATATTTCTCGACACTTGCCTCGATAGTTTCTCGTAAACTTTCGCCGGCGTTTTCTCTCTCTCTCTCTGCCTCTTCTGTCTGTTTGCCCGTATCGCGTGCGCGCATAAACGCCACCACGAATTCGCAAGTATGCATTTACGATCCGGAATGATTACGTACGATACGGTAATTCCCTAGCAGCCTTATTCAAAGATACAGTCCGGATGTTGCCGCCGCCGCCGCCGCCGTCGAGAGATATCATCTGCCCTGCCGTGCACTTTCTTCCAGCCTCTCCCATCCTCTTTACGACCGCTGCCGGCGCGGCGATGTGCGTTCGTACATGTGTGTGCGCGCGCGTGCACCGAGAACTTCGCATGATTTACGACAAACGAGTTAAGAGCGCCGCCACCGCGTAATGATAAACATTTTCGACGTTGCGTGCATGCTGCGGACTCGCGATTCTCAGACCGCGAGGGCGCGGGCGCCTAAGCGCGCCGTGTAATTTAATAGAATCGTTTACGGAGAGAGCTTTATGATAATCAAAGCCTCGAGGCTTCGTACGCGCATACGTACGGATCTGCAGTGTCGTCGCTCCGTATGCTTAACGTTGCTCTCCTTCGCTCTGCTGCAACTGCACGGCGTGTTTCTTGACAATCGCGGGCAAGACTACTCATTGTCAATTAAGAATGTTGGTGAAATTATTTTCACCCAACCGTCTCCCGATTTTCCAAATCCATTAAAAATGATTAAAATTCTCCAACGGTGTCTCTTTTATAAGAAAATACATCTCTCTCGCATAAACGCATACGATGGAGATTGGATGGTCGCTCAACGCTAAACACAGGGAGAGAAAACGGGCTATTATCTTTATTAGATGCTTTCTAAAGCGAATTGTGCCCGGTTTATTGCCAAGGCGTGGATATAATCAGAAAGTTTTCAACTCTCGGCAATGTCACTCTGGCACGAGGACGACGGAAAAATGAACTATTACGGAATTGTAAAGACCCGTACAGATAGAATCTCCACAGTGGGCACGCAGTCGCGATATACGGGATACAGTCGAGGGATACATTTACTTCTTCGTGCCCCGTATTTACTTTCGCACGTTAATATCACTTTGCGTTAAAGCGTATTTAATTCGGATTAACGGCGAAATCTCTTGGGAGTGGGTAAAGTACGGCCGCTACATCGAGCGGAAGCGCTAGTTTCCGTATATCCTCTATCTATCCCGTATTTTATGCTACTTTGCTTCGTGACCGGCGCTTTATCGCACAAAGGATCTATTGATCTACCGTAAACCGGTAGTCGTCTTCGATTAAAACTCGGCTCGTGATAGTGGCCGATAAATTTCGCTTCGGCAACAACGACGGCATTTAATCGGCCGCGGCGCGTCTCGCTGCATCTCTTAGGCGAGAAGGCTCGCCACGATCCGCCTTACGTACGTACGTATGTACGTGGGGTATGAAAGAAGGTGGATATCCATTAGCATAAGACTCGTGGAGATCTCCGGCCGAAGATAGCTAGCCCCCTTATTTATATAGTCAGGACCAATCAGCCATCCCTATGCGTCCTGCGCGCGTGAGTCTGATAAAAGTCAGACCTTGCCCTGCCCGATACGAAACGAGCTGTAGATCGTTCCTTAACGTCGGCTATCATTAAATGCAACACCTTAAATCGAAATATACGGATAATGACCTGGAATTATCGCCTTTTCCTACAGTCGTGAATTTTCGCAAATTCCTTTTTTTTTTGCGGTTTAACGTAACAAAGAAAGAGAAAGGAGAGAGAGAGAGAGAGAGAGAGAGGAAGAGAGAAAAAGAGAACAAGAATGGCAACAAAGAGGGAAGAACAAGGGAGAACAATGTGAGAGAATTGGGTGAGCAAGTACATGAATCAGTACTCTGAATATTTATAAACGAAAGGTAACGAAGGAGCGAATGAAAATGTACGTTAAAGGGAATGAAATGAAATACGAAATTTCATGAAACGAAAAAGAGAGAGAGAAGCGGGATGGGTGAATCGTATAGATGTTAATAATTATTATACGAATAAAGGGAGTGTCTCTTTACGGTGATATGAATTAATTAAATAATATATCGTTGATATTGTAGAGCGATGGAATAGATATTATATCGTACACATCGCTGCAGATAATCCGCCGCTTGATATTCATTGTCAGATTATTTAAAAATGTCGAAATTACTGGAGACGGTACCATTTACCAATTTATAATCTCTCCTGCCCCCCCCTCCCTCTCCCTCTCCCACCTCCGATATCCGATCTGGAGATGTCATTTCGTGGCGCAGCATAGGATATTATTCCACGATGGCGAGCGTGAAACTGGCCTTAAGCCGCCGGTGCCTGGAATATTCCAAGATCCAATCTCATGGAGGCACGTAAATTCTCGCGAGGAAACCCGGAGGAGGTGAGCCGTTGTATCCCGGGGCGAAATTAGAATAATTACGCGTGTAATCTAGCCCGTTTTTGCTGTCGTCCGTTTCTCGGTCGACTTTAAGGAAACCTCACGGGCGTGTCTCCGTACTTTCAGGAGTATTTAGCGGCGAGTTGTATCCCCCGCAACGACAGGCAACGCAGAAATCCGGTTAAATCCTCTTTCCCCGAATGTCTCGTCTTTATAAATGTCATATCGCCTTCGTGAGATGAAACATCACATCTCTGATCTCACGAGAGATTAAGCTGTACCATCTAGTGTTGCCAAACGGTGCACGTTACAGTAGATTTATTATTTCTTTTGAAAAACTATTTGTAATTGATTTAGAAATTTATGCTATTAAAATTTACGCAATTTTTCGTATGTCTAAAAAGGCAAATGTGATCCTGCTGTTTGTGGGTTTTACGAATTTATAACGAAAGAGACGATTACATTATACTTTGATACATGTTTATTGTAATATTTAACAAAATCGTATTATCAATGTAATGTAATCTCTGTTCAGTTGATGATATTTATAGAAAATATGATAGTCATTAAACCGCGCCATCATATATTATTAATCCAATAAACACTCATCGCGACATTTATGTTTATGAATACGTATTGCGAAAATATCACTTTGAGCCGCTAATTATCGCCTCTGTTTCAAATATTACGGAAAAATAGCGTTTCGGAACGGTGCATTTACGATACATTTCACCGCTTTGTTGTCGTGTACCTTTCATCCGGGATGTTTGCACGTCCGCGATCGCCCCTTGCACGCGTATCGCGTTTAATCAAAAGAGTCGATGTCCGTTCGGATGGATTGAATAACATAGAAATGGCGTTTATTCGCCGCACGTTACGGGACGCGACGGTCGGACTAATTAAGTGAGATGCTGCTGCAGGACGCGAAATAATTCAGCACACGATTTCTGTTCCATGAGAAAGGGATTTCGGTCCCGCGCGCGTTGTGCTCGCGTAGTAGCGTCGCGCGGCATGCTCGCCACCGACACCACCGGTAGATCGGTGAACGTACCGATTGCATTCTATCGGCGTCGTCGCGCCGGGTATGTGCGTCGCACACGCATCCGAGGTGCGCGCGACAAGACACGAGCGCTCCTGAGAACGCACCACCTTGCCGGGAATGCGCCGCTCTCGTCCCGTCGCCCGAGAGCTCGACGACGGTCGAATCGCGGGCATAATTGACGATCAAAGTGGGTAACTCGTGTGAGCCTCTCGTCGACGACGGTGGAGAATGAGAATAGATAATGGCAAGTTTCACGAGCAGGTGCGAACGATCCCGCTGATTCCGTTCGCTTGCACTTCGAGTGTCGCCTCTTGAATGAGGAATCTACTCTCTCGCGAGACGCTACGTTTCTAAACATTATTATTCCTATCAGCGAACCTTTACGCGATGTATAATTAATTACTCGGTAATTTTACTTTGGATTATTACGAATAATTTATGGAAATTTACATTACCGATAATTAATAGACTTCATAAATAATTTGTCGTATTTTACAAAATAGAAATTAATTAGTAATTGACGTTAGGGCACGTTGGATATTATTATTATTTGACTTTGCACAAAAATTTGCCTTTCGCGTTTCTCTAAAAGCTGTCAATCAAATTAGAGCGCGACATTAAGGTCGAGTAAGAGAAATTGCGACAAGAGAGTCAAGCGAATGCTTCATTTGAGTACCGTAGGTACTTATTAGTCAGTAATTAGCGACCCTGCCGGCGATATGGTTAATTATTACAATTAAGCCATTCTAGGCTGAGAGTATCCCAATTCCCCACGGGAATTTCCCCGTACATATACAAGATTGCTGCATTATTAACTCATGCCTAGGTTTAATACAATTTCATACGTATTCGCATTATAAATAAATAATATAGATCTTTATTCTCAAAGAGCATTCGCGAAGATTCGTCAAAGGACGCGTCTTACTCGAGAGCGAGAAAAAAAACCGTGACACTAAAGCACGTAGCGATTTATCGGAAAATGTACTACACAGCGAAAGTGAGATTATTTAAACATCTACAAGCAAACTTTGTCGAACGTGAATTTACGCGAATGTCATTTTTTTATGGCTCATTAAAAGTTTCCAACGTGAGAAAATGCTTAAGCTTTAAGCTGCAGTCTTATTTAAGTCTAACTTTCCGACTCAAGTGATTGAATCATTCTTCAACGATTCATTAATATCAAATACACACACGGAATAAAAAAGAGAACAGACGAGAGAGAGAGAGAGAGAGAGAGAGAGAGAGAGAGAGAGAGAGAGAGAGAGAGAGAAGTAAGCTACTTTTCGCATGTGGCGTAATTACCACTCACTAATGGAATGAAGTCACAAAAAACCTGCAGTAATTACTTCATTACCCCCTTTACTATAATAATCCGGCGAAAAAAAAATCTGCGAAAAGTCGTATTTCCTCGTAAGAGTTCTAATTCAAATATTATTGCTGCTACGTTGGAGTTTTTTTAACATACATATGGAATCAACTTGATCAAACCGTGAAATGAAAATAGTCTGTATCGACAATTGTGATATAAAAAAAATTGTCTATGTAGTTAACAAACATTGCTGCAATAAAACAATAGGACTAATTTACAGTTAATAATCAAACTTAACTGTTTATTTTTAATAAAATGGATGAAATAGGATTTTTAAATTAATTTTGGCATATACTAAATACGAGAATGGCAATAAAAAGTTCGTAATACGTCATATTTTTGTGTTATTGACATGTACCGTTTAATTTCAAAGGTCAAGATTCTATATTGTAAAATATGTATGTTGGCCTCAATTTTTACATTTAAATTCTAAAAAGCTGCTCTGTGAAATGGAAAAAAAACAATTCAATCTAATAACAAAGGACATATTAAAACGCAGGCGAATAAATTTATTAATAGAAATAACAGAAAAAGAATCCGGACATACATTACTGGTAATAAAGCATTGAACCAATTTGAAACCGGCACTCCTCTGTTCCATGAAAGTAAAAATATATGTATCACACTAATTAAAAAAAACGCAAAAGTCGCTTTGTATGAAAGATACATATTAAAGAAATGAAAATTTAATTATCACTTTTTACAAATTAAAATCGATTTCTAAAAAAGTATGACGTTGGAACCTTTTTATTGCCATGTTCGTAATCAGCACATATGAATTAACAAAAAATGAATGTGTTAATCCGCGTAAGAAAAACGCGTTTTACAATTGTACTATTGTATAGTAATTATCTTAAAAAATGGATTATTTTCTCAAATAAAAAAAATTTTTTTAATGTTAAAAACACACATTATGGCAAATATTAGAGTCGTGTCCGGCTTCCGGGAGAGAAATTGCATTTCAGTTAAATTTGTTTGCAAATGTGCGCGGTTGCACTTCCGCGCCGTTAAATTGGAATAAAATCGTTCTCGCGCTGTTTCGGTTTCTACGAAGTAGACTTCGCGCGTGCTAGGGTTTCTATAATTACGCACTTGCCGTCTCGCCGGTGCATCGACGGCGGTAACATTGAATTCACTGACTTTGGCCTGGCAGTGACTACACTTCTCTGAATGCAATCAATGGGCGTAAACGCACGTGTTAAGCGGCCGGCATTGTTGCGCCGGCATTGTTCGGGCCAGGTTATTGTTACATTATGCTCGCATTATTGAGCCTTATTACGAGCAGACGTTTAAAGCCGCATATTCAGCGCGACTTACGTTGATGTACAAGCGCGAGCGAAAGCGTTGGCACTCTGGGATTCCACATTCGTTTGATAAGAGTTATATCAAGTGATATGTCATAAATTATTTCGGACACCTTATTTATTAAGTAGAGGCGACCGGAGAAAAGCTAATTGAAATTATTGAAAACCAAAACGCACAGTTACATTATCAGCTGTATAAATGTGACAAATATTAGGAAATGAAAAGACTAGATTAAAACATGAAAAAGTGGAGAATTGCATCAAATCTAGGACTGTTAATAGCAAAAGAAAAAACGTAATGCGATTCAAAGAGCCTTTATGTACAATACTTGTAGGTTTCTATTAAATTGCTCTGAAAAGCATTACGACTCTTTTAATGCATTTTTAATAGGTAGGCTGCATGTACATTATTAACATACAAAACTATTTGTGTATATTTAATTGAATTTAAAGTAATATAAATAAAACAAAATGGTATACTGTAAAAGTTGTCGCTTTTAAGTCACTTAATCACAAACCAAACAATCGTTAATATAAGTTAGATGATTCATATCATTGTAAGCATTTCTACAATGTGCTAGCTGCAAAAAAACGTAAAAGATCCACGGAAGAAATAACTCCACAGAAGGAAATGCAAGAAACAGAGATAGAAAGGAGCGAAACTATGAGCAAAAGCAACCGCAGGATGAAGCACAAAAGCAAGGGCAAAGAAGTATTTTTCTACCGATCGCCAGAGGTCATCTTTCCCATAAAAAATGTATTTTTAATTGTGCTTATAATAGCGCTACCTCGACAATTCTAAAAATTTTGTCCAGAAAAGAGTGCCTTGAAGTATACGTTGAAATTGATGTTTATGTTAGTTATGGAGCAAAAGCAGTCAACTGCAACATTGGAAAAATATATTCCTTACTATTCCAGTAGATTTTCGTGCATCGCACAATTGAGTGAATGTAATTAATGAAATTATTGAATTTATGAAATCAATAAAAAATACAATTACTAATGAACAAAACAAGAAGATGTCTCTTTTATCAATGAACGACAAAATGCAATTCGAAACTAAATAAAAAAGGCCTTGCTTCGCTCACTTAACTGTCTGAATGAAAGTATTAATAAGTGACCATCAATAAAATAGAAGCAACGTTTTATGACAAGATTATGTCCACCATTTTGGATCCCCCACTTTTACTTTTTAACATTCAGGGCTAAATTTTGTTTTTAAAATCTCAAGAGTTCTTGCATAGTAAGCCTTGAAATGATTTGACCAACAGTATTAATAAAATTGTCCTGATTTCTACAGAGGAATCTTTATTACGATGAGGGAGAAAAATAGGACTTCAATCTAAAAAATATCAATGTTCCCCACATTTTCAGCGGAAAATAATAATGTGTTCAGAAAATCAAAATCTATAAAAAACGCTATTTTTTTACGTTTGCATCATTAGACAAAAAACGACTTTTTTAAAACATTGCTCTTGGCAAGCACATTTATCAATTTTTATATCTGTTATATAATTTAAATCTGAAATTGTATTTCGATCTTCATATTGAATTTTCTTTACGATATTACACAACTTTTCAGTCCTCGGCATACATGTCCTTGATTCAATACGTTCTTTCATAAGTAATTTTCCAAGTTCTAAGAGCAATCTTCTTTTCATTAACTTGTTTGAATTCTAATTTGAATCTATTAAAGTTTATAATATAAACGCATTATAAGTAGAAATGTCAAGCATATTATAAAAAATAATTATTGACCAACGATTTGTTTCTGCAAGTATGTACATATATAAATGCTTATAAATTGATTGATAGTGGTCGCAGCATTTTTAATTAAATTATAATCCAAAATCGTCATTTTTATCAATTCTATTATTAATTTTTTTGTTGAGATGCATTGTAGTCGGCAGAAATAAAATCTTTTCACTATTTTTTGAAAGAAAGAAAAAACAAACAATTAAACGTTTCCTCTTTGCTATTTTTTTTTTGAAAATTTGAGTTATTGACAGATATAAAATAAAATAAAAAGATTTTTTTGAAAAAGTATTTTTATCCTTAAAACTGTATCAACTGAAATAGAAAACTGCTACATGATTAGAGATTCACAAATATTAGTTGTATCTAGTATTTTATTTCTAAAAAGTCTCAGATTTGTAAGAATTTTCGAAGATTGGTGAATCTTTCTAGAATCTGTAGATACTAATTCTAAGAATATGATGACAAAAATCACATTATCCCAAAGTCTCACAGTGTATCTTTTTTTTTTACAAATTGGCGAAGATCTGCCGACCACTTCTAATTAGAAGATAATGATCTTCATTAAAAGTTCTGGCATTCCGACAATCAAGATTCGACAGCCAGTATCGTCAGGAAGTAAAATTATTTTGGTGAACAGAATTCTGAAAAAAAGGAGGAAGACGACGACGACTCTCGTCGAACCGTAATCTCGCCAATCGGTCTCGGGAATCTCATCTATTTAATCACAAAATCATCCATCGGCATCACGCTTTTTAACGAGGTGCCGACGTTTAGGATCGAAATTATAAAGTCGATAGGTGCGAACCACCGATCGATTTTCCCTCATTCCGCCTTCTCTTTTCTCTCTTTTTTTCTTTCGATCACACTTTAAAGCGCTTCGTTGTTGCCGCGTCGTTGCTCGTGCGCTTGAATCCCAGACAACGTACAAGATGTCTGCACTTTACGACGAGGACTTTATTAACATTTTATGGCATGTATCACCTCGCGTGAGTGTCGATATCGGTATACCTTATTTTTTTGTCATATCAAAAATATAGGAAAGAGAGAGAGAGAGAGAGAAGAGGATCGCGCTGGGATGGAAAGTGTCGTGTTTTCGAAAAATAAGAAACCTCTCTCTGCCTTCGTAATCCGAACGAGCGTCTTTTATACCGCGCATAATCCCGAAGCAATCTGAAGCTGCTGCTATTTTTCGTGTACACTCTGTATAACATGATACACCTTCGTCAGAATGATCAACATTAATTTATTATACGAGATTAATGACTCGCGGGATGCGTTACATTGTACGATTATCCACGTATACGAGATTATTATGTAATTAGCCGCGTACGAGCGTGAAGCTTCCCTTTCGATTAACGCGAAACGCCGTTCTTCCGGCGCAATATCCGCTCTTCCGCGCTCCAATTATTCGCCGTGTGAGCTGTTACGATAAATGCGATTATTTCGGCTCGAGATTATTTCTTGCGTTGCACTTTAATCCCTCGGGTCTCTCTCCGGCCCACGTACAATAAAGTTCTCTTATAGAATCGAGGGCACGCACGCCATCAAAGAAACATTCGCCTGAAAAGTTCGCCGATTTTCTCTCTCTCTCTCTCTCTCTCTCTTTCCGTTTTTTTCTTCTCCCCTCTTTCGCGTTCCGTCTGTTAATTTAAATCACGCTAGAAACGTGCGTGGTACTCATGATAATAATTAAAAGCAGATAACTGCGCACTCATCGGTTATAGCGAGTGTCGGTGATTGCAAAGCTCGGCGGACATCCGGCAAAGTGACGACCGAGCCCCGAGAACGGCTCGCCTTTACGATAAATGTGCTCTACGACAACGAGCAATCTCGCTCTCGCCGCTTTAATCTCCCATAAATTGCGAAAACGGAAGATAGACGAGAGTAATTGTCGAATAATGGCGTATTTTTTCGTCTTGTTTCAATGACAATCACTTCAGCAGATCGCTATGCGGGTTGTTCTGCCGTTCTATCGTACGTATTTCCTTTGAAAGGCGCATTCTTTAACTGTTAAGTACTAATGTAGCAGCTCAATTAATACATTGAATGTCAAAGGCCACGTAAAAGAGTATCTCGGTTGATTTCTACATTAAAGCTCGATATATCTCGTAATCACTCTTGCAATAATTAACTGTCTAACTTTAGACAATTTTAACAGACAAATTATTAAACTTTACATGAAATGCTATCAATACTCCTTAAAATTTGACAAGATCGACATTACTTTTTTTTTCATTGAAGATTATATTAAGCTTTGCCAAGTTTTGAATCATAAGCTATTATCATATCTTAAGCTATTAAACATAAGCTATTTACTTTTAAGCTATTAAAAGTAAAAAGAGTTAGGAAAAATGAACGCTTCGGTGCTCTACTCGCCGAGTAATTTCACATCTCGCGACGGAAAGTCTACTATTATACATATAAACGGTTGGAAAAACGAGACTTGGATTAAAGTAACTTCGTCGGAGAGTGCAAAGAGGACCGTCGGGCAGGAGACATTTTCTCGTGAAGAGCGGGACAACGGATTTCACAGTCCGCGTCTTTCGTTTGTGTTAACGCGTTCCCGCGTAGATGTGCGAAATAAAATATTCCTTTCTTTTGCGCGCGAGTGCCGGGATAAATAGATGGTACGTACGAACAACACGACGTTGTAAATGTGAAGAACGTATTTCAAGAAATTCACGGAACAGCAGCCGTCGTCCCTGGTCCTAAGTCGGGTAGAAGTACCGGGTAATCTCTCAGCGCTTTTGGCCATTTTCAGTCGATTGTTGGCTGCGTGCGTCACGGTCCTCGTTGTCACCTGCTCGCCGTTGCTGTAAAATAGAAATAACGAAAAAAATCAGAGAAAAAGGGAAAAAAAAGTTCGCCTGGACAAAAAATTCGCAAGAATGAAATTAGATTCACGTTTTTATACATACATGTATTTACACAATTAAAAAAGTAAAAACAATGTACGTTCTTAGTATAATTAAAAAGGTATAAGGAGTCTAACTAGTGATATAACTAGGAAACTTCCGCGAGAAAAGGTTACTTTTGCGCCGCGTGAAATAAAACAAAAATAAGGAAACATTTTACGACTGCCTAAGGAAGCGTTTAAGAAAGTAATCAACAAGTTTTCGACTGTCTATTGCCCAGAAAGTAATCAACGAGCTCTAGTTTCAACGTCGGAATTTTCGTTGCTGCTTGCTTATACACGCTTGGACACTGGATGAAGTTAAGGCACTTCTTACTCTGGCTCAATGTAAACTTTGTCGGAATATCGATGTGACCTGACGGTTGCCGTAGATCAACAACGGCTCAAATAGTTCTAATGTAAAATATATCAAACGTAGTGAAGAATCATCTTTTTGATCGATTCAAGAAAAGTGTGCGTGAAAATTCCATTTTCGTGAAACGCGCTTTTTAACAATAAAGAAATACAGAATGTATCATTTGATCATGCAAACTCACGTGTCATTGTTTGTAGACGAGAGTTAAAAATCGAAAAAAGATTTCTCGTTCAGGCAATTTAGTTTGAGCTCGGAAAACGCTTTCTCGAAGCGACCCTCACTTTCAGACGGCAGATGGCGAAGCGCTTCTTCCTTTGCGAAGAAGCGAGTTAACTTTAATGTCGTTAGAATTCAGGAGAGCGAGGAATGTCCCACTTGTCGCATCGTTATGTCGCGAATGCCAGCAGAGGTATCGGAAAATTGACGTAATTCGATAACCAACGTACCCAATGGTCCCCGCCAGATACGTATGTGTGTGTATCGGACGCAGATACGAAGGTATAATCGGCGACGTAGGACGTTGATCGAGTACCGAGAACGTAACTTTCGTGCCAGTTCGTAGCGAAAGCAGCACACGCTGGCACGAGCCCAAGCAAGGACGTCCATAGATTTTGATCCGAGGGGACTATGGTGGTTAGCCATAAGGGACCACTGTCACTTACTTTCTCGCCATGTGAGCGATTTTACTTATGTGATGTATCAATGTCAGATAGATTTTCAAGTCTTGAAGTTGTGACATTTTCAAAATAAACAATTTATGTCATTTCCTCAGATTTCGTATTGTTATACTAAAAAAAATTCTGGTTAAAAACGGACGAATCAGAAAAATCTTGTAGGCGCGATCAAATATTCTAGTTATTATAATAGAAATTCTGGTTATTATAAGGTATAAAGTATGGAGTTCTATTATAATAATCAAAATTTCTATTATAATAACCAAAATATTTGATCACGCCTACAAGATTTTCTGATTCGTCCGGTTTTTAACCAGAATTTTTTTTCAGTGTAGATCTACTTATTAACGAGAAGGAGTGGCAATATCGCTTTTCCTTTTGATATTAGCAGCCGCCTCATGTATGATAAATAGCATAAATTTCGGTACATCAGTAAAGTGAAAACAGGCCACGGCCTCCCTGTCGAATAGAGCCAGCCTTGGGATCTGGCACATAATTCGTTCTACATTGCCAAGAAATGCGAAGGCCGACCTACGCTCTAATGCATCGCACCCTTTATCTCCGCTTTTCCCCCTTTCCGTTCTTTCCACTCTCGTATGCGTACGCGAGTCGCATTCCACGTAAGAATGCACCAAGTATTTCTTCGCACGGGAGCTGACACGACAGATTACACGAAATATTTTAGTTCTCTTGTACAACGATTATACTCTCATTGAAAGAGCAGTGAGATAAAGTTGAAATGGCGTAACGAAGTATCTAGATGATGTAACTTTTTAACTAACACAAGCCTAATAATGTATAGAATTTAACCTAATCTATTTATCGCAATATTCACTTCATTTGAGTATTCATATTATTCATTTTATAACTTCCTCGAACGTTCTCAGAATTCAGGCTATTGCAGAAGAATATTGATTAGCTCGTAATTTAATTATCGGTCGCATGCTATTCCACGAATTTCGATCCGGTGCAAGATTGCAATTCGGCGGAGGAAAATTACATTTGTTGTGGTCAACTCCTGTTCGTACGTGACTTGTGTACCGAACGAGAACACATAGCAACCACTCAATCTTCTCGATCGACATACACATTGTGTACAAGAAATCTTCTAAACTGCATAAAAGAATAAAAAAAATCTCATGTCGTAGAAAACAACTGATCTTTTTATTCTCTCTAAATTTTCTATTCATATATTTTCCTATTCATATATCTTCATCATTCAAGTCCATCCGGAATTTCAGATGAATATATTTAAATGAAATAATGTTGATGAAAGGATCATGTAAAATATTTCTAGCCAGTAAAATACGTCCTTATAAATTCGACAAAACTTTCATGTAAGCAAAATCGTCAAACGTTATCGTGAGTGATCGCACCATTCGACTATTTGTGTGTAACAAGTTCAGGAGAAAATAGCAACTGCCCCTTTCTGCGTTTCGAGTCTGCCTCGCTCTCACTTGGCTGATGAAGGTGAAGAATAAATGACGCAAAATGAGGACCAGAAGGGAGTGCGCGGATCACGTCGGAGATTGGAAGGGTGGTGGCTGAAGAGCGGAAGACAGAGGTGATTACAGCGACGGGCGAAGAAACCTGAGAAGGAGAGATGAAAGAAGAGAAACCGCGAAATTAAATGGGTGTGACCCGTCCCGCATGTGGGCGAGACTGTTGTGAACGCGCGAGCACGTAGAAAACTTCCCCGACGTATGCATGAATAAATTTTTCTCTCCGCCGAGTGCAAGGTCAAAGCTTTTAGCTACGGGGCGAATGGTTCGATGCACCGCGATTATTGACCTCCTAAAGTTTATCAGTTATCCTTTTTCGCTCGCAATTACACCATGTCAACATACGCCTTGGTTTAGCGAAATATCGGTGATATTTCAGCGAATAATCTAACTTTTTTTTTTGGAGGGGGGATAACGTATTTTTTATGCAATACCGTGTTATGTACGAAAATACGCGATTTAACTTGGCTGCAGAGATAGCTAATTTTCAAAAAAGCGAGTGTTTTGGTACAGGAATATGTAAATATGCAAATTACCGTTATCGATTCATCGAGAAATATACATATACATTTTGTGATAATCAATGCAGCAAAATGAATTCTGATTGATGATGTTAATTTAATCGCTTAAATTAATGCACAGCGTTGAATTCCGTGCAAATGAAACTGTAATGTTTATCTCGAATTTTCGAAAATCGAGTTTTATTTCGATTTTCTCGCGCATGTGCTCATTATCGGACCCTCATTATCTATTATTGCTGTGCTGAAACACTGTTGTACCTTTTTCTCGAACAGCTCGCCGATCGTCGACCGCGCATAAAAACGATTTAATCGACGTAGCGAGTACGCGTCCTGAGAATAGCAGAGAGTAGTCTGCGTGATTTTAACAGATTCGTTATCCACTTCCGGTTCAGAGAAGCGCATTAATTCGCGCTATGGAAATTTCGCTGCTCGCGTCGTTACTCCGATGAGAGGGATACGAGGGGTTACAAAGTTCCCCTGGAAATATCGTCCATTATCCCCGATGCTTTCCACGGAAAACACGGACGCGAATCAGGACAACGGCGTAAACAACTTCGCGGCTTTCCGCGTCGGAAAACACATACTCCGCCCTTCAGCGCGAAAAAAATATTACTACGAAAAATACACCGCGCGTCTGTCACGCAGGCAGTTATATAAAGTATATGTACTAACACTATTGACTATATCATAACAATGTCTTTGCCAATAAAGATGTTAATGTAGTCGTTCACGTCACAAATCGAATAAATCAGTTAATCGATATAAAATCATGATACGATGTCATTTTATATTGGATATGTTGCTTCTATAAATAGTGTAATAGGTGTAAATAATATACACGTAAACACACACACACACACACGCGCGCGCGCGGTTGGAGAAAATAAAAAGTTGTAGATTAAAAAATTTGTATTTTGACATAATAGGAAATTTGATGGAAATTGCAGATGAGAAAATCAACATATTTGCAATATCTAAATTTAAAATCCCTTGAATGTATTTTGAACGTAATAATACCGAAGTAGCGAAAATATTTTCAATGCCCTAATTATACATACGCATCCACACATAAATACGATTCAATAAATCATAACTCATGAAATGCTAATATTTTGCAAAATTAGTACTACCGACATTTTACGGTAGGAACTAGGAAATAATGATGTATATATTATATGAAGAAGTGTTGGTACATTAAGTGTTGAATGTAGTAGATATTTGACAGGCATTAGCAACTGATGTATACTGCGTTGAAAGTCAATATTGATTCTGTTGGAAATTAATGAGTAAACATTATTTAGTTATACTAAATATCCAACAATAATGCATCGCCTGGCAATTTCAAAGTATTAACTGCTCGCAATTGGCTTCACCTAAATCTTAACGCATACATAAAACATAACTTTCATACAAAATATCGACAATCCATCGTTCAGTACACGTTCGACAATCCGTCGTTCAATAATGTTTACGTTGATTGAAAACGAAAAACAAAGTCAGACCGTTTATTGTCGTATGTTCTCGAGCGTTTTACAGCTCTATTGTTGCAATCGCAGAGAGGCAGAGAGAGAGAAAAAAAAAGAGTTATATGAAAGAACAAAATTTGCGGATACTCGCGGTAACGCGTCTCAGGCGAAGCGAGAAAGAATTCTTCGGGCGTTCCAGTAACATTTCCGAGACGAATGGTCGGTCCATACTGATGGTCCGAGAAATGAATGGTCGGCGGTGAACATGGACTGTGAATAAAAAGTCGCACAGCTGCGCGATACTCACGGTACTCGCGGAGAGTAAAGTCACGACCGCGGTGGCATAGCTAAATTTTTTATGGACGTACACTCGCCATGGTTTACGGTTCGGAAGTTTACGGCCGGGCCGAGAAAATAATTCGAAGGAGGACGAATTACATTAGGAATTACTCGCGGTTAAAGTAGACTAAAAATTTGATCGTTATGAAATAACAAACTTCGAACTCGATAAACTTCAGCGATCAAATTCTTTTTTTCCCAAGAATTTTTCATTTCCCAGGTAATCCTTGGTTACCTGTTTCGAATGAAAAGAGTCTAATTGAAATAGTCGCGGACGTGCTTCCTCCTTTCTTGCGGCGCAATTCAAAAAAATTCCCCTCTTTTAATTAAATTTCAAACGTGTTTAAATTTCAAAACTCGGCCCATTGTAGATATTACAATGGACTTTACTGCGTCAATAAATTTAATTCATCCGCAGATGAGCAGAAGATTTGTTGATATTCATAAGTCGATTGCGACAGATTAATTCGAGCAGGCAAATGTACCCGATATTCAGGTATTGGGCGTCCGGGACCCGAATATTCGCGCAGCTGTCGCAGACGTCGTTCACGGGGCGCACTGCCGGCGCGCAAAAAGCCACGTAATGTGCATACTTTTCGCACGGGAATGGGTAAAAACGGGCAATGGTAATAACCTACGAGAGAGGAGGGAGATGGAGAAAGGAGGAGGGAGGGGGGCATCGTCAGCGAAGGGACACGCGCCGCTTGCGCAATGGCGTTTCTTATGGCGTCCCACGTGCTAGGAAGTCGCGCCTGAACGCCTACTTGAAAATACGACCCACGTCGTACCGGATGACGCATCGATATGCGCGCCTTCGATGCTTTTATAGACCCCCGATGGGCCAGAAAAAGCCACCAGAGCCGGGGCCTCTCGACGGAACGCTTCATCTTCCAGATACGCGGTTATATCGATCGGCGATTCGTTCGACAGTCGTGGTTTGACTCGAGTTAACGATTATACGCGCCTATTTCCGACTCCCTCTCTCTTTACGAGTTCAGGATTATTGAAGAAAAAAAAAAAAACATCATCGCTCCTCCTATGTTCTCGAGACGATTCATATTTCTATAGATATTTATGAGATACGTCAGACGAAGTCGGAATAATTCAAACAGACGGTTCTCTTTTGGAATACCGAAATGTGTATCTTTATCTCATTAATATCTTTTAAATTGATTTATGATTTTCCTCGATTTAATTTTTGGTGTCCGTAGTTAGAAATATTCTCGTATAATAACTTAACTTTATGCAAAATAAAAATAACAAAAAGCAATCGATTTTATTTTATCAGGCCAAAAATTTTATGTGTGAAATAATCTTAGTAATAAATAATCTTATGTTATACTATCCAGTATTTAATTTTTAAATGTATTAATGAACATCAGTCAATTTTATTTTAGTACGAATAAATAAAAAAACTTAAAAAATCTTAAATTAAAATTTTTCTAATTATATTCTAATAGCTTAAAGAGAGATTTCATGCAGGATTTGCAAACTTCAAACACACACGTGTTGATAATGCTATCGAAAATCACGGCTCATAATATATCAGCGACGACATCAGCGCTGTCGTACGAGCCCTTCCCATCAATTTGCCGCGGTGCCATGTTCCCAGCATAGACATATCCTCATTTATCCCAATGTTCTATACGTCGACGACCAATTTGCTAATCGAGCCAATCATCCAATCGCATTAACCTTGCCGGCCATTCAGAGACTCCGGTCTCGTTTTTATTGGACGGTTCCTGCGACAGATTTTAAAATCGCGCTCCTCGAGAACGATCGCACGATTGCGAAACGCGGCCGGCTCTCGCTCCGATCTAATTGCACCGCAGAAATGATCGGGGACCCATCTGCTAATGCGCGCGCGCGCGCGCGCTAATTATCATTTACAAATGTCACATTAAGGAGATATCTTGCGCAATTCTCCTCTTCATTCGTCTAATGATTACGGTACGTGCACTTCGAGAGCCCGCCTTCCAACGATCGTTTAGACAATAACGTCAGCTTGCGCATTCCGGTTGCACGAATTGCAATTCAACGTATGCTCGGGTAAAGCTGCAGTAATGCATAACGTGGCTGCATCCACTAGTCACGCTCAAACTACCGGGGAGGAGCGGGGAAGGGAAGCAGATGACAATAACTGTCGCGATAAACGCACAAATGCGAACAAACGCGCGCGAGCGTTTGTTTAACGTAAAATTGCAGCCCCCGTAAAATGCAAAATTTGTCACGCGTTTTTATAGAGGATATCCATCAGAAATAATTAAACTGGGATATATTGGGCCCTCTCGCCAAGAGAATTCGCCCCGGGAATTTGGCTGCGCAATCAATTATAGAGATGGATGAAAATGTGATGAATAATTTCTCGACGATATTCCACCGAAGTGCTCATTTCGATGGCAATTTTTCGACGTGCACTTTATCGGAGATACCACGAAAACGCATCGGGCCGGAGTTTTGGATTTTTAACGCGAATTTTCGCACACACACACACACGCGCGCAAGCATACACGTGCGCCGCACTCTACAGTCGTGCGAAAGGTGGTAGCGGCTCCATAGCACGCTCCATTTGAGATGGAATCGTAATCCCCGATTCTTTTTCTCTCGCGCGTTTCTTATTTCGCAAGAATCGACGCGTATATATATTTCTCATAAAATTTAAGCGGAAGAAACGGAATAGCGCGACCGAGGCAAAACCATTGGATTTTATAGGCCGACGGCCTCTCAATCAGCGCGAGAAAAACACTCCGCCGTGGAAGAGAAGTAATAAAGAGCAAAAAGAGCTATAAAGTTATAATATGTTTCGTGGACTTTAATTCGCTCGCGAAGTGATTTGATCTCTATTTATTACCGCTATTCCTGATATACGATCCGCACTTGCAGGCGTAATTGTTTATAACTTTATTAGTATTAAATATACGAATTGTATTTTAGAATAGAAAGAGAAAGGTTTTTGCAGATGTTAATCTGACGTTGCCTAAAAGCGCTCCAATTTCAATAAAAATTTAGTGAGAGAGAAATTATTATAAATACGAGCTGCTACTTTTAATATTACTTCTAGATCTCTGAACAAAATTCAAATATAATAAATATAGAATGGAAATACGAATTTGAATAACAATGACTATAAAGACAGAGTACGTGTCGCGCGTCGCGATATATTGTATATTGTAAAATATGGAAAGTATATTACAGTACGCAGAGAACACAGTCACGTCTCACGGACAAAGACGTGATGGCACGCAGCGATAGGAATATAATCGACGATACATGAAGGAAGAAAGCTCGTAGCTGGCTGCACGGAGGAGGATGAGTGTATCCGTGATGTCTCTGTCACGCAACACGGTATATACTCCCACGACCGGTACGCCGCGCGACTTACTTCCGGATATAATTTATTATTCAGAGGATAGCCGAGATTTAAAAAGCCCCTCGGCACATCTTCATGATTAATGGCACAGATATCGATGACAGATATCTGTCTGCGCGACAAATAAACAAAATACATGGCGATTTTGCTCCTCGATGCTGAAAAGATTGACAAAATGTCGTTTCGCATCGTCATACGAGAGGAGACGATAGATATGTATGAATCAGGAGAAATGTGCAGAATTTAATCTTTTGCGATGTTATATCGAGTTAGATATAATACACAGCAGCTTATCGCATAACTCTTCAAGCATTCAAACATAATTCTTTAAGCATTCAAATATATACACTGAAAAAAAATTCTATGTTAACTTATAAGATGCATTTTAATAATGCAATTTTTGAAATATTATAGTTAGTATTACTAAATATAATAATAATAAAACATTCGATAACAATTATAAACATTTCATTTTTATAACATTAGTCTGTCATAATGACCTATATGTTTAGTTGAAACTATTTTATAAAAGTTGTTGGTAACTTTTATCAAGACTAGATTATTATAACCAATCCTTTTTTTTCAGTGTATGCGATTGTAATCGGCAAACGATGCGTTTGAAATCTCCAAGTTCAAATTCCTCCAAATAATACAAATTCTTTCATTCATGTTGTACACTGAAAATACGATTTTGTTGTATGAACTAAAAATTTTTTTGAACGTATCCAAACAAATCTTTAGTTCATACAACAAAATGGTAATTTCAACATTATAATAAAATTAAGAACAAAATATATGATCTTTGTTCATATTTGAAAAAATAGTTGGATTAAACGAAAGATTAACCATATATTGTGACAAAATAAAGAATCGTATTCTTCTCGCGTTCAGAAGATCTCATCAATCCTGGATTAATAAAATCATCCGAATGCTGTAGAATGCTCAATCTTCTCCCCTAATAATCGGAAGCCATCATCACAGCTCGCCAGGCTCATTGGCGAGATAGCTGCTTGGGCTATCTACAGATCAGCATGAGTAAACGTCGTATGTTGCGCCAGCAGCTGCTCAGCCTTGGATAAGCAGAACTGCAGCGAGCGACCGAACGATCGTCGCCCACGCCGTCCGCCCGTGCGTGGTGCAGCCGGGATTGCATCGTGGAAAATTGGATAATGCCGCTGCCACCGCCGCGGCGTGGCTACTAACGGCAGGCGTCGGCCGTCGTTGCGGACCATTGCGCGCCGCGCGTTTTGTTCCGGGGTGGCGCGGGATTTTGCAAATTTTCCGCCCGTTTTCGCCGGCTCGGCGGCCGTCTAATTGTAAAACGTTACGTTTTCGATGCTACAACGAACCGGTAACGAGCGAGATGCTGGACATTCCGGGAATTCCCGGCTTTATCGCGCGATTAACGGCGGTCGGGAAATGAAGCGCGTGGAATTTTCATGAACAATGATCCCTCTCAGCGGCGCGTATCGAACGTGCGCGGACGAAATTTCGAGCGGCGGGTCGTGTTTTAGGTAGCTTTCTCTGCCTCTTTTTCGTTAAAGAAGCACCGTCGGAGGGAACATGATGTCGTTCATCTGACACCTGCACAGCGAATTTACGCGATTGGGTCTACGTCACCGTGGCGAATTAAGCGAGTAACACGAAAGTAATGTGAAAGGATGGAATGTCGCCGGAATATATCGTAGCCGTATCTCCACGTCGCATCTAAGCGAATGCACGCGCGCGCGCGCGCGCGAATTACGGAGTCGTTATTTATCAAGTTATTACGCCAAATGTCGTCCGCGACACGGAAATAACACGGGCGCGTTTAAGCGATCGTAAAGGGCCGCGCGCCATCCATCCCATCCCGTCCCATCCTTTACGCCACCTTCCTAGCCCGGATACGAGCGGATTACTTTGCGCGCGGCTATTGCCCGCGCGACGATAAAAATTCCGTCACAGGGCATAAACAAGCGGCCTATATCGCTGGGACAAGCTATATCACCATTGAGGCCTCCGTGTATCGAGCACGCCTATGAATCCCGTCGTTGGCTCGCATAATTGCCGCGCGATTAATTCCGCAAACGACGAAACACGGCGCGTTCAACGGCACTGGTATCGACACAGGTATTTACGGCCGATAAAAATGAAACACCAAAAGATCGCACCGATCCTACATTTTTACCGAGGCAAATGGGGGTCACACAGGCGCGCTTTAATTGCCACGTGGTGCAATCTACGTCTTAATTAATCAAACCGTGGTTAACGATGTTTTTTCATAAGTCGTGTGGGATAAAATTAATGGGAAAAGTTCCCCCTCGTAAAGCTCGTGAAAAATGCAGCCTGCCGTAGTAAACAATATTTTCCATTTAGAATTACAATTTTTCTACTTTAATGACCGTAAAGCGGTACGTACGGTTTGGCCACAAATTCGCGCGCAATATATCTGTTTCATTTTCAGGAAAAGGTATAAACGAGTGTAGTTAAAAAAAAAACGTATTGTGTAACGGCATGTTCTCATTGCGCCTTTAGCTCGCACGTAGCTACCAGATTCTCATTAATCGATAATTATTAATTAATAATACTTCCCTCGCGTCGCGTTTTATCGTACCTCGCGCGAAATTAAATATTTTTCCTCTTAAACGTAATAACAATTCGAGTCGTATCACGCGATATCAAGTGATATTGCAATTTCCGTGCCGAGAGGCGAGAGAGCGCTCTTATTCCGTATACCGAGAAATATCTAATTTTCCGGAGAGTTAGAAATTTTGATACAGGTCGCTCGTAAAAATTCCATGACTCGCCGCACTCTCCGCGCCGTTCGTGGATGCACCGGCGTTGACCGTAAATGCACCTACCTCCGCGAGCGTTCCGCGCCGTTCCGTCGCAATACGGGTCGGAACAGCCGAGAAAAGTGTAACGCCGTTGTCGTTGTCGTTGTCGTCGGAAAGAAAGTCGTACGTAAATAAAGAACATCTCGCCTTGTTTCCCTGAATTACGGCGCGCGTAATTACGACCGTCGCGCAGCGAGAAAAGATTAATGAGGCCGAGGTAAAATGAGAGCCGAGCGTTAACAGAGAGGCTACTCCATCTGGACGCTCCAAGTACAAGCGATATCGCGATATACTTTTTCGTCGGCGTCGAATCGGGGACGCTGAGGTGGCCTCGTGTTTCGAGAAAATATCCGATTTATTGTGCACGAGACACACGCCGCTGTTTCGGTCGCTGTTTCGCCAATCCCAATTTTTCCGCCGACCTTTTAATTAAGCGACCCAAATCCCGGCCATTTCTAAAGCTGCAGCAAAACTTTTCGCGCTCGGCCGATCGCTTTGACATCGCGTTACAAAAGAAAAATATGTATACATGGGCGGCATATAACCATGTTGCTACAGTACGATTGTGGTTACGGTACGAACCATTTCAGCGGTGTGCTCGCACACTGTCGCTTTTATTGCTTGCGAAGATTGCGCTATTAATTCGAAACAAAAACGTAAAGGATCATAATGGAAAGTGTCATAAAATACAGAAAGTAATATAACCGTTAGATAAGCAGAGAAATTAAAAAAAGTTAATTAAAAGCGCTCTTTTTCCATTTGAAGTGGACTCGGGGAATAAAAAAAATTTTTTTTATAAAATACTTTGTAGCAATTATTTCTGGCAAAAAACTTATGTACAATTGTAAGATAATTTTTGTTATTGTCATAAATGAAATAAATAGATAATATACCAATCGTGTTTCGAGAGAAAAAAACAGAGTGTATGTTTTTATTGTTTTAATAACTCTTTCAATACCTAACGTTGTTATTAAAACTTTGGTATAAATACGTATTCGCCCGACTGGTGTAAAAAGTTCAACAATAAACCAGGCATGTACCGAGGGAGAAAAGCGGGCGGACAGCGCAGTTTGATCAAGCCTGTTTTGTCGTCGCGTCTCGAGGCGCGGTAACGCGTGGGAAAATTAACCAACAGCGTCGCGTCGATGTCGCTTCGAATGCCAGTTCGAAAGAGGAGGGAAAAAAAGGGGAGAAAAAAGAAAAATACGAATCGTCGACGATTACTCGCGATTTCGTGGTCCTCGCCTCGCGCGGACAGTTTCACGACGAGTTAATACATTTTCGGGTCCGGGACCGCCGTAAATTTAACGCGTGCGAGACCGCCACCACGCAGCGGCGATAAATTGGCGAACGTTAACACCCCCCTCGTCGACGAAACAGCTGGTACGCGAATTTTTTCCCTACGCCGCGCAATCAGCGCGCGGATCGTACGCGTACGGCCGGAATCGTTCTTTTTATCCCGCTCTTCTCTTTTTCTCGCCGTCCGCCACTGTCACCGCGGAAAACGCGAATCGTCGCGGAGAAGCCGCGCGAAATGCATGTCTGCGCGGAACGAGACGAATGGAAAATACGATTAGGAAAATTTGCGCTTCGCTTGTTAAGCGCTAGAGACATTCATGCAGCGGTTTTTCCCCTTAACTCGATAAATCCTTATACATATATACATGTTGGGTCTAAATATTCAGGTAAAATAAATCGCAGGTTTCTAGGCGAGGCTTAAACTTTCGGATGACATTCGAGGTGTTAACCCTCGCGGGAGTCATTCGTTACAGACGGGAGACGGCAGAGCGATTTCTTTAACGGACACGCGGGTCGAGGTCGTCGACCGTATGATCGTCGACGTGATACCGGCGATACAACGAGAGTGATCTCTGGGCGACAATCAACTCCAGGATGGAGACACTCGTGACGTCGCACCCGTGGAGGGAAGTTAAAGCGGCGGATGTTGAAGAGACCGATTATGGCGAAGGAGAACCGGCGCGGCGGTTAAAGCGATCTGCACACTGGTATCGCCGAATAATTTCCTGCGTCCACGTGCGCGACCGCCAGAAATTTAACCGCCGGTGAGAACGGCGGCCTCGAGGCGTCTAGACAATCTCAACCGAGTACACGATCTTCGAATCGACGCTAGAAGCGTTTCGTTGCCGGGAATTTGCATAAAGATCGAGGCGACGCTGCTCACCGCTCGTAGGTTCGAGATGATTAATTTATTATCGTACGACGAAGAAAATTGCGAAGAAAAGATTCGCGAAAATCAATTAGTGAATTCGAAATAATATATATATTATATAATAATGGAAAAAGCAGCTGAATGATTTTATATAAATCAACGATGAAAGTTTCGCAAAACTTGCTCCGCAGCTAGAGATGTGGGTATCGATGTGGAATACATTTTCTTGAAAAAGATTAGTGCATGGAATTTGATTGAGATTGCAATGTCAATAGACAACAGACACGTTGCTCAAATATTAGGGCAGACCAATGAATATGTCTTGTCGATAGGATAAGCTATCCATACTGATCTCTGTATCTCATTGACGATACGCTGCGACTTGAATGTAAATATTATGCAGATTAATACTCGCTGCGCTCTACGACGCAAAAAGATTCGCATGATGGAGCGGCTGCAAAATATTTTCAACCTTCAGATGATGTGCGATCTCTACAAAGCTTAAAATTGCTTCATATATTGCAATTTTAATAAACTGTTCTACTGTCATCAGATTAAAAAAAAAAATATATATATATCTCGCGATTTTTATAAACATCCGCGCTATTTATTTTTCCATGTAATTTCGCAACTTCATTAAAACCGCTTTATCACGTAAGCGTAAATAAATGAGAATAATTTGGTATTCTAAGTATGAATATTTTGCAGCAGCTCAACTCTCACCATTTTACCACAAAATTGTATAATATCATAACTACTAATCACTTCGCCGCAATGACCCGCTTTCATAGTGGCTCTCTCGCGAAAATAGAATTTTAGATTTGCGTAACGGAATGTCCAGGCACTCGGAGACAAAGCCATTCAGTGTACAGTTTCGTTTTCTCGCGACGGTAACTTCTAAAACGTTTTAAGTCGTCATGAAGTTGCTCCTAACGTTATTATAGTTAAGCTGCTTCAGCACACCTCCGAGTATTATCTACACCGTATCGTTTACATAATTTCGTCGTCATTTGGCTTCTCAGAATTCTGCGTCGCGACATTACAGCCGCCCGTAGCCCGACGCACGCGTAAGACGATAACTTGATAAGCACATACCTCCCGAAATACAGTCGGGAGAAAAACTTTTGAGAGAGACGATAAAAAATATTCATTTAATGAATTTAATTTCAACACATCAACAGCTAAGAATCGAAATAGTAATGGTAATATTTAGAATTTATAATGATAAATGACGTTCGTGTAACTCACAATCAGACGATAAAAATATTCCGTCGTTAGATTACCTCGCGAGTGAGAAAAGAGGAGAAATTTCGTGTAAAAACGAGAATGGTTTCATTGAAAAATGAATGTCTACGTGTCGAGATTGTTTTTGCGACGGTAATGGAGACAAGCTTAGCCTTTTATAATCCGCCTCTTCGTATTAAATAAAAAAAAAGGACGAATCGAGAGAGGAAACGAGGCAGATAGGAGGTTTGTCTAAGGCAGCTTTCTAGAGTTCAGCGAATCCATTTAGTTTCTACCTTGAATACCCCGAACACCAAAGTTGGATTGGTTTGGCGTTACGAGCGGAGAAGTAGACGCGTTGGGAAACTGGAATTAAACGCGTCGATGCGATCCATGCTATTTAACACATTCACCCGTCTATCGGTCCG
Source organism: Tetramorium bicarinatum (assembly GCA_928718305.1). Classification (NCBI taxonomy): domain Eukaryota; kingdom Metazoa; phylum Arthropoda; class Insecta; order Hymenoptera; family Formicidae; genus Tetramorium; species Tetramorium bicarinatum. The sequence goes on from OV788327.1 coordinate 15,209,975, forward strand.
ACGTACGTACGTACGGTTGAAATAATTTTGGTAATCAGGGAGAAACTCCAAGTTGCACTTTGCCGAGAATATTGATAAAAGAAATTAAACAATCTGTTTGCGCGCTACCACTCCTCGAAACTAACTCTTGCATATCTTGTTTACGAAATTGCATCAAACAAACTCGTGAAAATGATTAATATTACAAAAGCATAAGACTACTTTGTCAATATATATTAAAGCTGCGGAAATATGTATGAAAGTACTTTATTAGTGAATAATCATTACTTTCTTGATATTAATCTGATGAAAAAATCTTTCTGTTAAATTTTAATTTTAATTAAACGAAATTATGTCAAGTTTTTTTTTTTTAGGAAAAGCTGGAAAAATTTGTAAAGAATTTTGTAAGCGTTTCGCTGATGGCAATCAGCCGGCGTATTAAACCGCGTAAAAATTGGAAAATTATAACGTAAGAAATGTGTGCGAGCGGTAGTATAACAGCGAGGCTTTGATAACAGCATTCTGATTTCCTTGCACGCGATGTAGCTAGGAACAGCACGTTGTTGAAGGCACGGCATGGCTTTCAGGTCACAGGGTAAAGCAAGATTCTTGCGTGCCGTCAGACGTTTGGGATTAATAAAATATCGACCGAACGTAAATCGGCGCTCGATTAAAGCCGCCGCTAACGGAGCTTCGTTTGCGTCCATCGATAAAGCGAGCGGAGCTTTTCGTTTGACGCGGCCGACCGAAGGGAAGCTTGATGAGCGTGGAATAGATGAAAACTCCGTGAGCAAAAAAGCGGAAAGAGGCCACCAAATTGTCGCGTGTTGAAACAAGGAAAAAAAACGGTATTTAAACCGTAATATTTCAAGCATTTTGCTTGAGATAAAATTTCTTTCAAAAATTTCTTTCAAATCGTACCAAAATCAGATACATCTACAAAATCGCAAACATCTCTAGGAATTATCAATATAAATGTATTAATCTTGAAAGCTGCAGTGGACAGAAATAATAGATACATAGCAAAAAAAGATTATTTTTGAAAAAGATTCTTTTTAATTGTGTAATAAAAGTACAAAATCGATATTTTTCAGTAAACGATAAAAAATAATTGAATGCACTGTCAAATCTAAATTTACCTTCTTACTTTCAGTATTTGAAAATGGAGAATTTTTCTGTTGTACGCTTATTATTTCTGCCATTACTGTGTATTCAATTAATAACACAGTCTAGATTTTCCATTACTGAATTATTAGCCTTGATTTGGATTTACACGAAACTCGGCATGAAAAAAGTCTCACATTCCGTTGGATTTGCCGAGACAAAACAATTTCGTGATTTCGTCTCTCGAGGGACTCCCTTCATCCCTCCCTCAGCGAATCACAAACAATGTTGGCCATCCACCGGAAAATCTCATCCGATCATGGCACGATCGCGTTCTTCTCATCGCCGCCGAATTCCGAGCACGCGTTTCTATCGTTCTCCAGCGAGAGAAGGATTGAAAATGGAGAAGAAAGAAGTAAGTGAAGTGAGAGTCGAAGGAGGGGTGGCACGATAGCGAAATGCGCGAGCAGAAACCATCCAATCTGACTAAAACGAGGTCCTTCGTCCGCGGAACGTGGTGTGAAATCTCATGGCTCTCCCTAGAAGAAACCGTTTTTTATCTTGGTTCTTGACGCCAGAAAGGGTGGAGAAGGGTGGTTAACGCAGTTTTTTGCTTTGCTTCTTTTTTCGCGTTTGCCTCCCCTCCTTCCCCCTCTCTCTTGCTTCTTCTTGAGAATCGTTGGCGGGTGAGCGAGCTCATTTCATCACTGCCAGCGTGTGGTTCCTCTCGGAAATGGAAATTTCGTCGGGATATTATGGATCTCGTCCGGAAAATAGGGCGGACCATGAGGGTTAGACGTTAACTGAATATTCGACCTAGAGAACATGACAGATAGATCACGAAGATCTTTGCAATAAGTTACGCTGTGAATTGAATGCACGTTATTAAATTTCACCCGAATATTATTAATCTCCGTGCAGAAGTAGAACGGACTGCGTGACGGCTAGATATTAATTGAATACTCGATCGATATGATAGATCGCGAAGATTTCCATGATAAATTGCCCGTTGAAATGAACGGACGTTATTAAATCCCGGAACGGAATATTGTGAACTTCGCGGGATGGAAAAATAGACCGAACTGGAGATATTTGGACAATGGATATTCGAGAATCTCCGCGATAAACTGCGTAATATTGTGAAACGCTAGATATTATTCGTCGGTTTACTGCTGGCGAAGAGCGAGTCGCATCTCGTTTCGCGATCGATACACGACATTTAGCCCTTGGAACGATTATCGCATCGCAGATTCCAGACGTCGGAAATGGCCAGGATTTATCGCTCGAGCGTCCTACTGTGCGCCCCTACGGTCACGAAAATGATTGCAATTAATTACGAGTTGCCCCGTGGCGTGTTATGCTCGAATATGATGTATGACGTGTCCCAGAAGTCACCTGCTCCTCTCGCGCTGTAAACGCTGAATGTTAGATGAAGGAAAAATATACTGGGTATCGAATTGAATTCAGTAATGTCGCGAGGTAACAATTGTTACGACGACGTTCCACGTACTATCGACACGCGCTTCAAAATCCAATTTCTCTACGGAAGTATCTCTTTTTGCGGGGGACGTAGTAGCTTGTATCGTCTTCTTTGAACGTGAATTTCCATGCAGCCGTCCGTTCTATCCCGCGGTCTTTGTGTCAGCGCAAAGGCGGAAACTAAATAGAATGAATTATCACGAAACTTGGCGGATTATAAGAGCGTGAAAGCCGCCATTAAACGAAGAGAAACCCTGTGGTGGCGTTACTACGGTATCGGATAATAATAATGTCTCTCTGAAGGCGGAAGACGGGGATGGAGAGAACGGGTGTCGACCATTTCCGGCTATCTTCCCTTTCGCTGTCTCTGGCCCCCATCCCTCATCACTCTCTTATTTAGAAGAGAGAGAGAGATATTCTCTTTGTCGAAGTTGCAGCGAAAACAAGGACAAATTTAACGAAGAGAACTTCAATTGCGTATTAATGCCCAGATAATTAGGAACCCTTAGGGTCCGAAACTCCTTATTGAGTTTTCTGACAAAAGCTTTCGCTTCTGGTACGTCTCAGCGTCTCAGCGGGTTGCAGGAAGATCGGCGCGGAGAACTTTAGCGTGATTTTTTTTTTCTCATTCGTGCGATCTGCTTATCTCTTCTTAATCCTGCCGATGAAACTTTTAAGTGGGTACGAAAACTGTTTTTGGTATTTTCAGACACGGCACTTTAATTGATTTTTAAGGAATCCATTATTTCTCGATTCAAGTTACAATTTCGAAGATAAAATCCAACTTACAATTATGTAATTTATGTAATATTTAGATATATCACTAGAGCCATGACAAAAATCTTGTTGCACTTTCTACCATTAGCTATTTCTTTGCTTTTTCAAGATGCTAATTATACACATGTTCGGACGCTTCGACAGTTTTTGTACGAACACATTTCGAAACGAGAGAGAGAGAAAGAGAGAGAGAGAGAGGAGAAAGAGGGAAAAATGGAGTTGCCTGAACATAAAAGCCTAGACTACAGAATCCGTCAACCAGCAAACTTGAGAGTGTACCTTTCCATCAATCTCTGTCCATGCTTCTGCAAAGAAGCCTTTAAAACGCCACAAAAATCGCAGAGATAGAAAGACATCACGCCGAGTGAAAAGAATTTCTAGCACTCTGTCTGTCCTACGCTAACTTTCTGAAAAGAACTTTTTAGCGCCTCTCTTCTAATTACGCGGTTCACCGCGAGCACAATTTCATAAAGATTCCAACAGTTTTCCAACCTTTTTTATTTATCTCTTCTAAAATTCATTACCCCTTTTATTTTTATTAATTTATTTATTCTTATTAATTAGTTTATGCATTCGGTTGCACTGCAGCCTCTTGATGATGAAAAATTACCGTCGAGTAAAAAGAAAGGAAGAAGAAATACAGAATTTGATCGAAACGAGCATAATTTCTTTCGCTACAAACGTATCCTTTTTGTAGCGAGTTTTGGCAATACCGTAATTTCGATATGTCACACCCGATCGATCATGGGTCCTACCCTCGAGAGTGCGGGGATCACCCTTCCATGACAACTTTCGATGGTTTTATTTCGAACTCGCGTGCACAATGCCGATCATAATGAGCAGAGACGTGGAGGCGCGTATTCAAGGGGCGTGTCGGCGCAGTCAGCGGTGAAAACAGAAGAGTGATCCGGCAGTGACTCTCGACGTACAAACAGGGCTAACCACCCCTCCAAAAAGCCATTACTCACCAACCGTGTCCTGCTGTCAGGTACAATTTGTTCTACTCGCGAAAGCGAGAAGAACGACGCGCGCCTCATGCTGGCTGTGACAGATGAGCTCGGGCTACGTATGAAAAAAAAAAGAGAAGAAATCACCCCCACGATGACGCACGGTACTGGGCAAGATTTCCGCAGACATAAATCAAGCTATGTAAAAGTTAACGCGATTCATGCACATTTAACGACGCGGAATAATTGTTTGTGTATGTCCTGTTAAAAATATAAAACAAATATTGATATTGCAGCCAAAGAGAAATCGGAGATAAAAGTACTGTTTAAAATTTTTAGTATATGTAACATGTATATTTTGAATAATCTTTCTTGGATGATAAATCATTCTAAATAATCCGATAACGAATTTCACGATGAACGGAGAAAAAGAGATGTATTTAATCGACTCAATTCCGATTAAATCTAATGCATTGATATGAAATACTTCCCGCTCATTCTGTTGCAAAGATATATATTTTTGCCAAATCAATCGAAATCTGCGCACATATTTGCACAATTTTCTCTGTAAATATCAAAATGTAGAAAAACATATCATGCTAGTTTTACCTACGCAATACGTTATATTTAACATTAAAAAATCAATTGAATTACGAGCATGAAATTATAATAACAATCCAAATGTAAAATACATATGTAATTTTCAAATTGTTTGAAATTGAATTTGTACCATTTATAAAATTTTAAATCGGCGTTTTTAAAATCTCCTTTAGAAAAAAACTATAAAATAAATAATATAGGTACGTATAAAGTATACTTTCACTTTAAAATAAAGAACTTCTAATTGTAAGATTAAGATAAATCAGTGTCAGCGGTTTCAATCTCCTTTTAACATCGTCAAATCGTTTTAGCGTGATCCACAGTTAGTCTCGCGAGCAACGGCATTAAAATACCGCGATAATTAAAAGCTAAGGCTCCGTTTCGCATTCGCCTTAAATCGTCGAATCCATCAGGCTCACCGAGACGCGGTTGCGTCGTATGCAAAGTCCCGGACGATGTCTTTCCTCCGGGGTTAGTCTCCGGAGCCGGAGAGAAGAAGAAAATCAAGAGAGATGTCTCAAGTTTGACCCACTCTCGTGGAAACGAGGAGATAAAGACGCGGGCGACCCAACCTCACGACGGGTCGGAATAAACGCTAAGAAAATAATCCCGCGGGTTCCAAACGAGATGCCGGCTCCCCCCGCCCTCTTCGGCCCCCTTTGGCGCCCGTCGTCCCGCCAAGGTTTGCCGCGAGGCTCTTAAACCATCGTATTCATGAGAATACAGTGGAGAAGTACCGTCGCGCAAGTGGATATATGCCGCATTCAACGCGCATAGGAGGCCCTTCTCGGCTTACCCCCCTTTCCGACCATTTTCCCTTTTATTTCCTTCGACGACGTCGCTCGTCGCGCGCGCGTCCCTAGGCGCGTTCGTGCTCGCGTGCATGAAGCGCGAGACGAAAAGTAATCTGATTTCAGCGGATCCGAGAAGCTGCCTCTCGCACGTATGATTAATGCACTGAGAAGAGCGTCGATAAAATGCCAGCTTGCGTCCACGGACATAACGCGCACCCGACTTTCCGCTACTCTCGTTTCATTTACAGCGCGATTATAATACGAAGAAGAAAAGAGAATAATTATGGCTGAATCTACGATTATTCTCATATTAGCGAATAACATGTTCAGTTAATCAGCCTAATTTACGCTACGTTAACGAATATCCCGATATTAATTGCGTCTAGTCTTACTCTGACGGCAACGAATTAGCGGTCTGCGGTTAACAACGCGGAAAACGCTAATGTGTATCGTGCTTTACTCGGGGAATATTTTGATTTTGTCTTGTTACTCGCGCGGTATTTAGCGAAGCCTTTCCTGTTAATGAGATGCGCCAACACGCTGACTGCAAAAATGTTTACCGAGCAAACAACACTGGCCGCAACAGCGTCCCGATAGAATAGGCCCCTCGAGAGATCAGAGCTGTACTTTGTACGATACAATCAACTTCGTCGCGGCGACCTGACATCGAACGGTGTGTCAACATCACTTTGATTCAGCTATACTCGTCCATCTCTCTCGTCTTAGTTGTCTCTAGTCGACAGTGAATTTCAAACGGAGAACCGTACACCTCCCATTGCTTCGATTAAACAAATCTTTACTGATGAATTCATGATACACTGATAAATATGTAAACAAAGCGCTAATAACTCTTATAAAAAATAACGAGTGACAGAAAGATTTAAATATAATGAGACAAATTCTACTGAAGAACAGTAAAGTAAAAAAGTATTTGAAGAAACTTTATAAATCGATTTAATAATGAATAAATGAATAAACTTAATAAAAATACTCTCTCTCTCTCTTGTTATGAATTAAAAAATAATATAATCTTCTAAATCTATCAATGTATAGAAAGCGCGAAAATTCTTTAAAGTATAGAAAGTATGTTCCAATTTATATACGCTTTACATTCAAACCATTTACGATAAATACCCAAATTTCACCTGCATGTACGGCTTAATTAACTTCGGTTGAAATTTTGGATTAATACATGCGATTATTTTATTTACAGAACCGCCGGTATATCGGTCGAACGTGTAAATATTTGGTAGTTGGACGAAATAACATCAGGGAACTTTTAAATTTATTTACCAACAACCATCGAGCAGTATGCTGTTTCGTTTAAACAGATAAAAAACAAGAAATATTTAAAAAAAGATGTTAAAGCGATGGTTTGGATGGCATTACGAAAGTTTTGTCCCGACATTTGTCGGGCAAACGAGAGAAAGAGCTCAAAAAACAGACGCTTTCCTGCAATAATTATATTCTGCCCTAGGGCTTTCCATCTTTAATTAAATCGTATGAGATTACACTACCGGAGGGAATTCCTGTTGATTTTAACCAGACGCGATTAAGATATCTCAAGCTTTACGGGGGAATAAAAGAAACTCCCAGCGAGAATATCGATATTCTTCAGGAGATGCTCTAGAGATCTGAATTCGCGGGACGGTGGTAGAGAGAAACTCTCCCCTGGCAGCTTTCGTTGAACACTCGCACCAGCCAGAGACGACAATGGTGCTCGTGCGCCAAGATTTAATCGTGTCCGGAGGGAGAAGGCGGGAAAAAGGCAGGAAGCCTGTAAGCAGCAATTTGTCCTGCCGGAAGGAAGAAGCGATGAAAGGGCATTTAAAGTTTGCGGACAAGCGCGAGCCGACTTCATGGTACGCTAAACAAAAGAGGGTTGGTTTACGGCGATAAAGGCGCCGAACTTCCTTCCTTCCTCCGTAGGAAGTAGTTCCCTTTTGTGGAGACACGTGAAAAGAGGTAATACTGGAAAGGGGAGAGAGGGGCGAACAAGGAAGAAGTCACGAAGGTATAGAAAGAAATCGAGAAACTTATCGGAGGGTCCAATATACTTAAACCGCCGCCGCGTTCGTTCCTTTCCCGGGCCTCTCTCACCGTGCTCGAACGCCTTTCTACGATGTGGCTGACATCCAATAAGAAAACTCGACAACCCCCGTGAGAAAACACGTCTCGGTTCGCTTGAATCGACAGAAGGGAAACGGAAACCGCCCCTCGTTTGCGATTGCGAAAACAGACGTGCGGCCGAAGACACGCGAGCAAGAGTAGATCGATGCTTAATTACTGCGGAAATTCCTTTCGAAGTCCTTCCACAGAGAACAGAAACCTTCGGCGTGCTGGAGACGAAATCCGTGTGGTTTCTCTCGCCCTCCGCCGCACCTGCGATTCCGGCGAGCGAACAATTTATTCGCGAGCGGTTGCGAGATGTGGGACTACACCTGATACCTCGAGAAACTGTTTGCTTTAACGGTGAATCAATTCCGATCTCGATACGCGCATGCAAGCGAAATTGTAGCAAAAAGGAGATACCATACAGATATTTCACGATGATTGAAACCTGATCTATACCAGTCTAAACAATTTATTTTTGTAATTCAAATCTCGTATTAGATATAGAAGCGCGCATTGCACCCTGTCAAATTTAGAGCTAGGTGAGACTTCTCTCATCGATATGACATCGCGAGCGTAGTAGTTGCCACCGAGAACTTCATGTTGACGCGACCAATACGGAAACAGGCTCGCACAAAGCCGTGCGGAATCGATGCGGTGGGAGGAGCAATGTGTGTGTGTGTGTGTGTGCGAGAGACCGCGAGCTCGCGCTTCAGATCGCACGAAACATCGTCGTTTTGACACGGTTCGATGCGATTTCACAGAGCGGCGCCTTGTGCACGCGCAACTTGCGCATTGTGCGGGTGCAACGGCGCGCCCCACACCCGCGGCTAACGCTGCTGCATGCAGCCGCGGGGGGCTTACATCGAATCCGCGTTTCAGCGTCTGGCTTATTACCAGTTGCGGCACGATAATGCGCCCGAGCCGCGCCGCTGGGAAGTGCGGTCGCGAACGGAACGCCCCGTGCAAACCTCTCGAAAGCGAAGTAATTCCCAACTCTTAAACTGCGAAAGCACGTCCGATCGATTCCAATCTGCATCGCAAAAGACGACTTACATTACCGCTGAAAAGCGGTCACGCGCGGCAAAAGCGGAGTCATTATACGCGCGGTGACGCGAAGGAAAACGACTTCTCTTTTTTTCTTCTTTCGACCGCGCGCCAGCGAATCTTCAGCCCTTCTGTGTCGCTCGCGCGAGCGTAGCTTTTTCCTTCCTCCCCCTTTATGATGGGAACCGCGAAAAAGTTCCCCGCTCTGACAGGTGAGAAGGGAGAAGTGGAGAGAAAGAGAGAAAGAGATCTCGGCTGTTATATCTCATTTTAAAAACAGATATTTTCCCTTGGACTTTTCCGACTACGTAATTATGGAAAAAGATACCAACCAACACATTAACTAATGTTATCTCTGGATATGTGCACGCGCTTCGTTTTGCGACACTGTGAATAAAAGTTTAATTATTTTAGCTTAATTCTCTCGCGGTCCATCGCGCACGTATTTCGACGGGACAGGACGATGGGAAAGCCAATTAAAGTAGCGATAATCCCCCCGTCTCTGATATTCCTCATCTGTTTTCGATTGTCAATATTTATATGATATGATTTGACGCGCCGCAAATTTTCATTGTATTGTAGACCAATTGAAACTAATGAGTTCACCAAGTCAATTCGTTGATGTAAAATTACGGTAACCGCAATTGTGTTAGCTGCTCGGGAATAATTTCTCTTCAACGGTTTATGGTATACGAAATCGCTCGAAGCAATCCTCGCGCTCCCTGCTCTCTCTCTCTCTCTCTCTCTCTTTCTCTCTCCCTCTTGGATAAGGTCTTTTTCTACTTATTTATAACTAAGTCTCGGCTTGATTATGCAATCTGCTTTGTGCAATCGGGGAACACTTCTGCCACGCACGGAAATGCATTACCCTTTCCACGGTTTCTACAGCCGTATAAAGCTGCCGGTGAGATTTCGAGCGAGGAATTCAACGGTGAATTCGCTCGCGTCGTGAAAAATGCAAACGCGCGAAAGTGAAAGAAAAAAAAGAAGGGGAGAGGAACCGAGCGGCACCCTCGGGGGTAAGAGAAAAACTGGAGAAATAGTTTGAACTTGGAATTACCTGCCGGATATACGGGAGGTTTGCTAGATTACGAGCATTCGTAAGCCGCTGCTACACTTTACGCGAAAGGAGAAATTCCGAGGAGAGGAGCGGCAACTCCGTCGAATGGAATTCTCATTATTTACGAACTCGCCGGTTCATCTTCTCACCGGAAGTATATCAAAGTCGTATTTCTCCGGGAGTCAATACCGTGGACGCAGCATTCATAAATTTCCATAACTTGCCTTAATAAAGCGTATACGATAACCGAGGCAGCTGTTGCGCGGATCGAATGAAAATTGAGAGACAAGAATAAAGAATATCTTTTTTGCTACGGGCTCTTTCAGGCGTTTCAACGCGTATCATTGAGGCGAAGATTTTTGATCTACACTTTATACGGAATCTGACTTCGTTTTGCATGGCTTCGTTATTTCTAGCGAATAAACAGTGCGAAAACGGCAAATACTCGTTAAATTTGTTAATTAACTCACCGTCTATGTGAGTTAATTCTCTAGTTTACTTGCTATCAAATTAGTTCGCCGCAATCAAATTACCAATCGAAAACTTCCTTCAGGCACGCAATTACCGAGCTAGAAACATGGGGATTTGCAATTCGCCTTTGTCTAAGACTTTGTCGGCGCTAAATATATAGGTTACAAACAGCAATGCCTTCAAGTATACTTGGGAAATGACTGGGACGGACAGCAAAGAACGCTACGAAGTGGCAAGAAGAGTAGCGACAAAAAGTATGGAGCTGCAGTAACAAGCTAGAGTAGAAAATGAAAGAAACGAGAGCAAGTCCCTTCGGAGGCACATCTGACTTGGACCACTTTCTCCCCTCCCCTCACTCTTGTATGATTAATTTTCCTGTTCGCAACCGGTTATTTTATCATCAAGCAAAATTATGATAGATTATGTTTAATGTCAATTTTGTTCATGGTTTCCTCGTAAAAATGTGGCTCTGTGAATCCATTCATATAAAATGACTTTAATATCTACTACTTAAAACTAGCTCTTTTATCTTCTTTTATCACGAGATATGCTAACATTCTGCGTCATGAAAGTCATAAATAAAGATATCAAGAGGCGACAAATTGTAATGGCGCATAATCAGTAGACAAGAAATTTAATTTTTTATTTACTCTTCATTAATTCGAAAAAGTTAAAAAAACAAAATAGATAAAAGCTTTTTTGTAATGGATACTCCGAAGGTGTGATGAGATTAAATTCTAATTTCCACAAACACTCGTATTCATTCGGACTAAATTTCGCTATTGTTTCAAGGTACTCTAAATGCAACTTGCGCTTAGAAATTGGTCTCGCGTTTCCGCAAGAAAGACTGAGGTTGCTTAACAAAAACAATCCATTGCGCGTGGCGCTAGATGGAAAGAACGGAGGCGGAGAATTTTCTCGGAAATGATGATTTGACTTGAAGAGGAGTGGGAAGTCGGTGGAGCCTGAGATACGGCTAGAGGAAAAATCTTTGAGTCTCTCTTAGCTATCTTTCTTTCTCTTTTTCGTGTGCGATTATCTCTGAACACTCGGAACAGTCCGAAGTTGAAGTGAGAGAAGGGGACAAATAGAGAGAGAGAGAAAGAGGGGGAGGGGGGAAGGTAGCATAGTTCCGTGCACGTGCGAGAGCTCGTGCGAATCGTGACATATTATGCGTCTTGGTAGCTGCTTCCGTGAAACGACGCTCGACGGGAGCGACGGCGACAGCGGTGGCGGTGATGTCCCTCGTTATCCATATGCAATATGCATGGAAGAAAATATGCGCACGCCAGTCTATAATTTAGCGGTAGCAGACGGAGGATCTCCGTGTGAGATCCGTGTGTGTGCGCGAGTGCACTATGTTGACGGAGACAGAGAGCACATTGGCAGGAACCAGCGTCAGTAGATTTGTTGCGCTTCTCTTGGTTAACGACATCCCACGTTGTCTTTCGCGGCCACCGAGATGTATTGAGATACGTAGGTAAAGAATAGAAACGGAAGATATTTCGAATAACATTAACGTCTTTATGAATTATTATAAAATTATAATTGATGTTTGATTAATAAATTGTAACGACTACAAGACTTTGTCATAGAATTTATGAAAATATTGCGATGTTATTAAATTCTATAGGAACTCTTGCTTTTATTTTTATCCCAATATATAGAATTTACCAGAAGGTAACGAATATTGCAAGTGAACCGTGTTTCCGATAAAATCAGATTCACCGTAGACAAAGAACGAATCAATTGCGAAGTTTTACGTCCAATTTGACCGTTGACGTCCGCAAATTGAAAACGAATTCCAGAACTGCCACTCTTTGTGTTTCGCTATGACGTTGCGGGGAAATAGAGAAAAATATCGCTTTTGTTCGAACGATATCGGAAATGGAATAAAAAAAAAAGGATCAGAAGTCCGCCCGCGCGGAAGGCATATGAAAAATGCGGCAGAAAAAATCGCGACAACGCATGCCTTTGTCGAGTGTAAAGCTGCCCCCCGCGCGATGTAAAATTTCCAGAAAACTGTCCCGTACAAATAGTTGTCGCATGGGATTCCGGGACCATCTGTGGAAAATTTAGGATTTACGTGACAATTTTATTCGTCGCTTTAACAAATATTTAACGTCATGCCGCTCTTTGCAACAAATCGACCGGGGGTGTCCGACGTGGAAAGCTGCCGCGCGTAACAACGCGCAAAAGCCATTTTTTATCCGAAAAATTTCGCGGATGGTTCGGCGCATGGTGTCGTAAAAAAATGCCCCACGGTCACGCGACGATAATATTCGCGACGCGCCTTCTACATTGCGTCCAATCCGTTCGTTACGCTGTGGTGCAGATAAAAGTTATGCAGACCTGGAAATTAGAATTCAATCGATAAATCACTTTGCGAATCGATTTCTACGGTGGAAGCGCGCCAAGGCGAGTCCCGAATGGCCCTCCGCGAGATATAACGCACCTCGCAACTGTTATTTCGGCCAATTAGTTATCCGCACAGCACCCGCAGCGCGGAAAATAGCGCGCGAGAGCGATGAACATATAATATTGATCCACGCGGCATTATAAGCGTGCACATTAGAGATATATTGAGCGCAGAGAATTTGAAAGAAGCGGATGATTTTATTATAATTCCGGGGCACTTGCTGAACAGAATATTAAAGATATCGCGTTTCTCTCGCAAGACCATTATTTCCCTGAAATATAATTTATAAATCTTACGCACATTGTTTGCTTAAAATCTTATAAGGATTTCCTTGGAATTTGTGCTTGTAAGAATCTTTGGAAATTCCAAGGGCGCGGCGGGTGCCGTCGTGGTCTCTTTTTCAACAAGGGCTTTTCAAGTCGCTCTGAGAATAACTGCTTAACGAGACGGTTCAACCCGTTATTCCGCTTAACTATGGCACAAAGAATCCGGAATCTTGGGACGTTTCGCGGAAAAAGCGAGCCTTAATGGGGTTATTTTTCACATTTCGTGCGCGGCAATAAGGACGCCCGGCGGAGAGCGAAACAAACTGAAAGTACATTGCGTAGGTAGTCGAGAAGTATCGACTTTAATCAGACCTGATGAAAACGGAAGATCGAGATCGAGACGGGAGAGTTCCTCCTGGACGAGAACCTTTCACCTAATGATTTGAGAAACTATTAAGAAACCATATCCGCCTACCTACGCCAGCGTGACCATTTATGGCCGCGCAAATGATCGCGTGATAATGCACGTCAATTAGGTTGAGAATATATTCTCTCTTGCCTTTGCGCGTCGTATTTTCTTTTCCTCGATTCCCCCGGAAACTTACACGATCAACCGTATCGAAAAAGGTAGAAAATCGCCTTGGGACTGAAATATATGTCGCATGTATTCTCCGAGAAATATATAAAATATATGTACATATCGTACAAGCTATGATACCGTGCATCGCTGCATAGCGAAATTTTAGCCATATTTTTTCGTTTTAAATCGAAAATAAATTAAATTGATGAAATTCCTATTAAATTAATCCTCCCTACTAGTGCTAAATAAATTCTAACATACTGCAAAATTAGAAGATAATTAGATACTTGAGTCTAGAATTAGGTGCTTAAAGCGTTTGGCAGAAAATTAGATACATAATGGAGGAAAATTAGCACTCGCTCCCTATATAAATAAATATCGAACATATAAATTGACAAAACGAATATATTTCTGAATTAAATGCTGATTAAAACTTGCTAAGATGAATCAAAAATTTATTATTTTTTAAATATTGTTCTAACATTAAAATCATATCAACTATCTTTTAATCTGATTTATAGACATAATTCATAGTAAAATATTAACATCTATTTTGTTTTGAGTGTTAAAATACTCTTCTCTTAATGTAATATTAAGATACTAAACCATCTGAATTAATCGCTCGTTCAGTTTATTAGGAAAGTGAATTTTTTAATGCGACTTTACTCTTTAAGCTAGTGACGCGGCCACCATGTTAAATTAAGTAGCTAATTCGATATTTTTATGTTTTAATAGTACATTAAAAATCGAATATTTCAACACCAAATACGTGGGCGCATCTAATTTTGTAACACAGCTTTACTCTTATAAACTGGTTGTACGAGGCTAACGTTTAAGTTGAAACTTCTACAAAATGAAATCAGTACATAATTTAACGGTTGTTATAAGTCAGTTTCTCTCTGCCAATACGTATCTAACTTTCTGCTCAAAGTTTTGAACATCTAATATTCTAATTAATACCTAATTATCCAATATGTTAAAATTTATTTAACATTAATGAAAGAGAGGATGACTCAATAAGAGTTTAATAGAATTCAAAAAAGAAATTATTATTATTATTCGTAATTATTACCAAAGATATTTGTCTGCGAGCAAATATATTATATTAATCGATGATTACTCGTGACATACAAAACACGTTGTACTTTGTTTAAAAAATTTTTCAATCCAAGAATCCAATGTAACACTGATTTACTCACCCTGCGTCATTGGCGAACAACGTCCGGTTGATCCTCGACGCACATGTCTATTTCAAAGTCCTTGAAGCTATCTACTCCACGCAGCTATTCAATCTGGAACAAAAATTGTAATCGTATTTAACCGATGATCATCAAGCGTACAGAATGGCGTGTACTTTTTAGTTAATATTCGCCAACGGCTACAGGGTATGTGAAATTTTATCTACAAAGTCAATAACATCGATACATGGGAGAAATCCGATATTTGATGACGTTCGAACGTGCTTCTTGTATCAAACGCTTTTAAAACCAGTGTGTTGCGCAAGTAAATTAATCACGTCGCGTATATTTTTATTCATGTCAACGGTTGAATTTATCGTGGGGAAAAGGTAAAGTGAACGAGGCGTGTCGCGATCTTGTTAACAGAATGGATATTGAAGCGCCGTTGATAGCAATTAATCCCTTTATTTAAATATACAAGTTATTCAAAAACTGCAGGATGTGCTCTTAAAATTAAATGAAGAGATGCGAGTATAATGTTTGCAAGAAGAGTGATTTACTACGCTTACTTACATACTGCGCTTACACAAATGCCGGGAATTAACGAAATAACGTGAAGATTACGACGGTAAAAGTAGATGCTTCTCGGTCCTAGCAGTATGCTAACACAGAGCAGTAAACTACTCTTTTACCTATACCGTTCCGCATCGCGAAAGGGGAACGAGTTATAAACGATGCCCGGAACAACGTTAACTCGTTGCTGGATGCGCCATGCAAACGTGATCAGATTTACGGGCATTTACGGCAATAAGCCACGACCTACTAATGTGAGTCGACTGCACGGGTATAACATTAAAACGGCTTTCGAAAAGGAAGAAACGACGATATCCAGATATATTACACGCGAAATATTTCTCCGCGAAAAACCCAAGCTCCTCTCATTTTCGTTTGCAAATAAAAAGTGAAACTTAATGACATTTCAACTAAACTAAAAAAAAAAAGCGGTGCGTAAAAACATAACGCTAAATAAATATACGCGATGTAAAAATAATAAAAATATTTATATAATAATCCATTTTTCTTTACTTGTCGAAGGATCGATCGCAAAACTTCTTTTGCGAAAAGTTAAGTAAATTTTACGGTTCATCTCGTTGAATTTACATTGCAAATATTTTATGAAACGGTTTTCAAAAAGTATAGGATTTCCCCCCAACAACGGTAATATCTATATTTTCACAAAACTATACCGTTGCATAATTTCGCATCGTAACGGATTGTTTTCCCTCGGACGGATATCGCATTGTGTTCAGAGGACAGTGTGTCGCACTTTGCATTTTTCAGTGAGTCATACGGAGTCTCATATGCTGCCGCGCGGCAGCGACAGAAGCAGCGGCGACATCAGCTGCGACTGCAAATCCTCGGCACCGGTGCATCATCCGGGATGCAGAAGGAATAGAGACGATGGCACATCGGGGACAGCCCTCTTGGGCCAGTCGACTTCCGGTGCACCGTCTGCAATTCCGTTTTGTAATATTAAACTCGCCCGGGGATGAGTACGCTCCGAGAGCCGCGCAGAAAAACGATAACGTTCGGATCCATTGGGAAGAAAAAAAAATAGATACGGTAAGCGAGGCAAACTATCCTGTAAACTTCGTTGAAAGCGAACAAATCGACTCTTCGCTCTCCGACGATCTGTGGAAGCGTATACTTCCCTTCGAGAGCAAAGATATTTTCCTCGAAATATGAGTTGATAAAATTTTAAGGAGATTTGTACAAGAAAAAGAAATATTTTAAGGATGAAAATTGCACCACTCTTATTTGTCCAACAGTACGATTTCACGAGATACAGTTACAATAAAAATTCAGACAGAAAAGAGAAGAGAATATATAACATGTTTTATTTTTGCGTTTATTAAGTTTTGTATTTTTTTTTCCAGAAAGAAATCAGTAGAGAGAAAATCTTTTTTTTTTTGTGATACCCACATAGATATGCGAAGCTGTTTTCATAACTCTCGCCAGGAATTCTTAATATCCGGGTTACATATTTATTCTTGCCTCTGGAGAGGAATCTCTTCCTCTCATCTGGAGCAAATTAACGCGAGAGCACATCAGCCTCATATGACGCAGGAGGTCGGAGTGCGTCATAGTCAGTAAAAACACATTAGCTGGATTCATTCTCGCTTCGTGCGGAACACATTCGCGAAATGTTCTTTGTACGATATGAAAAATCGTAACAACGAAACACACGTCCGCCGGGAGTGAGTAGCCGGTTGAAGGCGACATTATCTCGGAAAACTCATAAATGACACATTGTTTATACATCATACTATCTTCATCGTCCACGAAAAGCACAGAGAATTATTGTCAGTTTTTTTAGCCTATATTTTCAAAAGTATTTTCCGCGGAGACATTACAATATACGTTAAATGACATTGGCACAATGGCGACATTTTATCTCTTTTACCAGACCTTTATCTTTTATCATTCCGTCCACGATAGGCATTTCCCCGTGGGGTCTTACCATTCTCATCTCGTCCTCTCAGCCGTAGTAGTACAAAAACCGGGAAAAAAGTTAACGTTTTCAGATTCTCGAAAGTTTGAAAGTTCGAATTGAATGTCAAAGGACCGCGACGTAACGTGGACATAGGGAAGAGAAAGGAGCGGAAGAGAAAACTGATGTAGTAAGACGAAGGGAGCATCGCAGGAAAACTTTTTCTCCTATAGGGAATAGCTCCCTTTGACTCGCTTCTCATCGCGAGTCGTCAACAATATCCGTTGTATCAAAAACCTTGGGATCGAAAAATAACAAGACTTCTCCTTAGATATCTATACAATCGGAGGATAAAGATAAATATATTTTACAGTTTCATTTTCATAAAATAAATACGTATAAATAGTTAGCAACAATACAAACAGTTGAATGGCTCGTTTAACAACTTCGCATTAATTATTACGTCATACTGTAATGTGTCTTCAACAAACAATCTTTAAGTAAAGATTTAATTACGAGAGCATTCAGAACTTTTACTGTAATTGCCAATATTTAGGGCAATACTTCACGATCCACTCTCGCCATTTACCAATCGAAAAAATCTGGTCGATGGAAACTCGTTCGGTTTATTGCGGGCTGAAATAGAGAACGAAAATCCCTGGCCACCGTGAATAGTAATCCGTGTATAGACCACTGTACAGAACGGTTTCGCTCGAGTGTCTCGATTATCCGAGCAATGTGCAAGTCATTTGTACGATATTCAAATATTATGTGTCTGTCATGACACAGCCCGTTTCATGTTTCATCGGTCTGGAAACCCGAATTGCACTCGATCTTTCGTGTCGTGTCGTGTCTCATAAACGAGTTGCACTCCCTGCAGTTTGCCAAATTTACATGACGCCATGTGTCGTATACACATTTTAGAAAATATTTCACGGAAAAATCTCGAGTTATTGTATCGCGATTAGATAAAATTGAAAAAAATAAATAAAATTAATTTTACATTGATTTTATTCATTAAAATAAGGAATAAATTTAATTAACACAAACATGCATACATTTTAATCGTACATGTGTATATTTGATTTGTATGCATCATGAATACGTTTTTGTCGCAGGATATTAAATGTGATATACTAAATGTGCTCTCGAAAATGTGCTACATGTAGCTTGATTATTAGAAAGTGTAAAAAATAATTTACTTTGGATTATATTTATGTATTTTATTATATTACGCACGCACACGTTGCGACCCGTACAAATCAATCTATCGAAAATTAAAAAAGGAACAGGAGAAAAACGTTCGATATATGTATAACAAAAATAGAATTCAATTCGTAAAATGGATAATGGAAAAAAAGAAAATGGGAGAAATGTCCATGCACTTTGTTCTGGGTACACATCCCCACATTTTTAATAATATATTCCAATACGTGAGCAATGTTAAAAATATCTCTTTTGACGGATATTATGCAATGTTTCCTTCTCATTAACTTTTTTAAATACCTGTTTTGTGTCAAAGTATTCCTTATTAGAATATTTTACATTTTATGCAGCCGAATTTATTCTCATGCATACATAATGGCAGTTGTCGAAAGAAACCCAAACATACAAAACGTTCTAGAAATTGTGTACATATTTAATAAATTTGAGATCAATTTTTTCTTCGAGAAAATCTAATTTAAGATTAAATTTTCAATGATAAACGTTTTTCGTTATTAAAAGTCTCAAATTATATATTTTTTAATTGCAATTTTAAATTAAAGTTCTATTAAAACCAAAGAGAATTTACATCATATATATTTTATGTTATTTATTATTTTTTAAAGTCTCTCTATCAAAGGTATATTTCTCATTTAAATGACTTCATTAATTAAAACACAGCAATTTATAATTGCTGAAACAACCTATGTAGTCTTTTGCAGGACTGGAAAGAGAAGAATCAGAATCCACCGATAATCCGCACTTTTCCAACCGCTTCATTCAGTTACATCGACAAAAGTCTACACGATATCCAAATATTAGATATCCCGCGCGCGGTGTCGGGTATTCACTTTCCATCGATTCGCCGCGTTCCGGAAATCTACCGGATCTTTCGCAGAGCGGTGTGCTGCAGGCCGCAGCCAGATCCGTTTTATCGTCGTCCGTAGCGAGTAATAAAGTTTTCATCGTTTCGACCGCCGGCTGCGCGGAAATGCAGTTTCCCTGTTAGCGGCTGAGCGTACACACAGTTTCGAACGAAGAGAACGGGCGGAAGCACAGCATGGATTCGGCAGCAGATCGACGGTCATTTTAATCAATCAGCTATTTACTTGCCGTGCAAGCAAGCTTCGAAAGATGGGTAAGAACGGTAAGGGAAGTGTCTTAAATGAAAACGTGCGCCAATGTGAATCACATTTATAGACTCTAGACAAAATTTCTCGTACGGTACCTTTTAATTTATCGCAATTTATAATTTATATGTATACAGTATATTTCCAAATTATACGTACTACGTGTCTTTCGATCTTTGGTACACCAAAATCCAATTTTTTTTTCATCTAATCCGTTTTAGAAGAAAATATTTCACTGTAATGTGATTTAGCAGGAAGTATTGGTCCCAGTGAATGAGGGAGCAGTCTTAACATCTTAGCCAAAGCTCGGCTTTCCGACGGACGATTTCTATTGTGTTTCTTCAGCGAAATTCCCGAAGCAATTTCGAAACCAGCACAAACGAGTCGCCGATCGTTTCAGGGGGAGAAACTTTCGTGGACTGGCTCCAATTTTTCCGCGACGCCCGACGACGGCGATACGTATCGCTACCGCACTGTGTACTGCGTTTCTACGGCTTTTAACCAATGGAATTCTCTCATTTTATGTCGGCAAAGCGAGTGCCACTATCGACCAGCGGGCATGTCTGATGGATTCTGAGTTAACACTCTTCCCACTCCACCGAAGAACCGATAAAATCCGATTACATTTTATTATTCATTTGATTCCCCGAATGCAAACTCTCGTTTAGCACACGACGCATTGTGAGATTATAAGATTATAAAGAATAACAAAATAGGGATGAACGTGAAAGAAGGAAAAAGAGAGGGATCGCAAAATAAAGACACCAAATGTAGGCAATTAATCAAAAAGACTACAAAATCTCGGTTATAACGAAGAATTTAGTAAAGAAAGAAAGTTGTTGCAGATATTTTAACTTTGATTATTAGCAACGCTATTGTTTTCGGTCAAAATAAAGTTAAACCTATCGCAAGTTAAATCTACCAGACGTTATATTGGTCTCTTTCGTTACGGGAATTGAGGTTTCTGTGTTTCTAAGCTGTCTGATTGCCCTTCCATTCGACAGGAAATTCGAAGACAATTTCACTTAACGAAGTAAACGCGGATATCCGTCGGGGACGGCCTCGCTTGAATGCTATTGCCGATGGCTCTTTATCAGTCGACATTTTCCCATTCAATTCTTTGCCGCAGTTATCGTTACCACTTAAAATACGTTTCCCTCTAACAGCATCTATTAAAGCGGGTAATCAGCCCTGCCGTGTCCTAATCACGCGAGCAAACTTTCGATATTAAATTTTTCCAACTATTATCGTCCACGTCGTTTCATTCTGCATTTCTCTCTCCTCGAGAGACACGGCATTTAATTAATAACCAAACTCGCGACAGTCGCCCCGAAACGGCGCTTATCACGAACATATTCAGCGCCGGTCTGCGAAGTCATAACCGAGGTCAATTGAGAAAAGGAGGCTATACTGACAGCGCTACGTTGTCTAACAATGCGGTGGACACTTTGCCGTAATTTGGCTGGCCAATAGCAGGGAGATAACTACGTTATGTGGGATTTCGACCCGCTTCGAACGGGGGAAATTTCAGTGGGATAACACAAGCAGACCCCGGGGTGCAATCCACTTACATAGCTAATATCCACCGTCGCCGGCCGGTGCACCGGTGGCTAGTAAGTATTCTATTAACATCGGGATATTTTGACGACACTGGTGCCAAGGATATTCACACCTAAAATGTGATTTTAAAAATCATTTAAAAACACATATCATTGTGATGAACAATCTTGAGTAAAAAATAGACTTTCTTTTTATAATGCAACTATTTTAATCTCATAATATTAATGCGATGAATTATATGTTTGTTTAAAGCATATTAATAAAGAGCTCCTGGTAGTTATTAATAATATTAGTTTATTAATAAATCACAATTGTTGATAACTGTTTTCCCTTTCTTTCTTCACGATTGACTTACACAAATCTTACACTGTTAAATATTAAAGAATCAAATTAGACCATTTTCTTGAATTAAGTAAATAATATCTCGTTAGTTTTGACTATTATATGTGTCAAAAATATTATTATTTTAACGCAAAACATGTGGTTAGTATGTTGTTATTCAATTCAATTGTTTTAATTAAATTAACGACACATTAAATGAAAGCAGTGGCAATGTAAGGAGTGATTCAAAATTATTAAAATTAGTATAATTTGACATTACGAATTTAACAATATATTACGACATGACCGTTGTGCAAATATTTAATTAAATCAAAGTACCAACAAATAACTTGAGGTGCAGAATTTACAAAAATTTTTATGTTCATCGCATCTAACTCGATTAAATTCCTGCCCGCATTGCATTATACTCGAAATTCACCGCGTTATTCATAACGACGTCTGTCACAGCAGCACAATAAAGCGATCAATCTGGATCGGACTAACATACCGAGACTCAGCGTGTCCAGCAATCGGGGAGCCCGTATAATCTTCGCGGCTGCTTAATCGGCTGAATCAATGATCGGAGAGACAGAGCTCACGATAACATTCATGAATTCACGGATCCGCCGCGGAGCGCGAGTGCGAGTACGAGCGCGTGAGATACCGGGAGCGTGATTGAGGCAATCGGAGCCACTTTGTCGAGGTGCGACCCTTTCATTGAATAAGAGCAAAGGGATACGATTCATTTGAGAAGTGGGACGAGCGGATTGGATCTCGTGTCCGTTACGTGTACGGTCGGGCCGTGATTAGCAAAATGGAAATGGCATTGGTAAAGCTCAGTCTCGAATCGCGGCCCCATTGAGAACGGGATCTCTGTCTATGCATGTGGATAAGTGATGCCTATTGTACTGCATTAAGGAGCTGTCATTAGCACGCACACGCTATTAACGTGAGCTACGGCTGTTTATCGGCGTCTGCTAAAATATATCGTTTACCTCGACAGAGCTTAATTGATTCGTCGGAGAATTCTTAATTACGAGCGGCATTGAGTGCGAGTACGTGCTTGTGCAACGGCCACGCGGTGGTCGCACATTACGACACGGTAATTTTTCTCGATCGCCACGGATGGTTTAATTAATTTAGCGTCGCCCGCCGCCAGCTGCGAATATAATACAAAAATAACAGCAAACCGGTTTACATGCCTTGGCTGTGGCGATGTCGTGCGCAGTCCGGTAATTTATGTATGTTTTTACGCAATTTAATATTTCCTTAAAATGTTTCTTCATTATTATGTCGACACTTTAAAAGTATTTCATAAGCGTATTCATATAAGCGAAATTATAACTTTTACAGGCTAAGGTAATATTCGATATTTTTCAGATGTTTTTTGGACGTTTTTCGGATGTCAGTTCTATATACGAAATAGATATTTGAAAGAAAATGGATAAAGAATTCTCGCAGACTCAACAAATGTCTTTTTGCGATATTGAGATTTGTGTCACGATTCACGATGTATTTATTAGTCGCTGCTCGTTCTTTCGTCTCTACATAAGGAATGGCTAGCAATTGGTCCCCGATGTTTCTCTTCATGATCAACTTGTCTAGACTCGCGAGACAAGAAGTAACATAGCCGGAAGGGATGTACCTAACACAACTCGATAAATTTATCTTTCTAGTTAAGTATTTATCTACGAAGCTACGTATTTACATATATACACGTTACATCCGCGTAATGCTGATAACATTTTCTCATTTATTTTTCATTTGATATAAGATGAAGTTGCAGCAATTAAAATAGTCGTGACAGAAAATTAATATTCTAACATACTAATATGACTACTAATGGTTGTTCAATTTCCGGTCGTGGTTAATGCAACAACAACGACAGATTCTTGTCGCCGCAATTATCCCTCCTCTATGAATCTAGATTAACTTAAAATAATTGAGTACCGGAAAAGCCATTGAGAAGTTACTGAGCGAGTTAATAACGATAAATAACAAGGACATTGAAAGCGGATTATAGTCTTACAAGTAAAAGCAAAGATTAAATTCAAATTTGAATTATAATCATAATTATTTACTCGTAACTATTGAAAAACCGAATGTCCGAAGGGTGCATAGACGAGAACACCGATTAATCACATTGGCGCAGCATGCACTTCGATCTTTTGTGACGAAGTTGTGCGCAACCTTCGCTGTGGAGCCGAGGCGTGCGATCTTAATCGGCGAGGCCGGAGTAAATGAGGCTAATTAGGATTTAACGTATGCGGTCGGGCTAATGAAGCTCAACGACCGGTGGCAAGTTTGCACCGGAACCAGTAGTTGGCGTAACCGAGGTAACTTCACGCTCAAAAGACGAGATATAGCTTCCTACCATGTGTCTTAATACGCTTTAGTGACTATAAACGGCTTAACAGGAGATTGACGCCATAACCGTGCACCAAAGCGATGCCCACACAACACTTCGATTAATAACAGCACTTAAATTCGCGTAACGTCGATGTCGTGTATGTCGTACGTCATGCCAACAAGATCGAAAGTTGTGGTGAAAATTGGTGAAACATTTATTCTAGTATTGTCATACATTATATGTTAAATAAAAAATGTTAAAGTTTTTGTAAATTTTTTGGGAAAAATAAATAACATGTTCTCTATACATGGGGAAAAATTGCTAGAAATCTCAAAAAGTATCCGGTCGTGATAATGTATATATATGGGCGTCACTTTTATAAGAGACGTCGCTTATATATCTTAATACTTTCTACATATGATAAGAGGATAGAACGTGTCAGACGATGCCAATGGAAACTCGCCTGATAGAAGTGCCGATTTCAAAATAAAAATCAGTAGCTCGTGCGTGATCCCGCCTTTTAATGTAATACTTTCATGGCGTTTCATATGCCGGTAAAGTGCTTTCGCATTAGATTTATTTTTCTATAAAAAGTAATGCATTCATAGGGATATGCAAATCTGAAAGTGCTCCAATAATACGAAATGTTATAACTTGTTATCAAAATCTAAATTAAAAGAGTATGTTATACACAGAGGTTGCTTAATTAACATATGTGAAATATTCACAATTAACAAACACAATTTAATATAAAGCAAAATGTTTATAGATATCAGTATAATAATGTCTCTGTATAAAATTCCTATAATTTCTGATAAAGTAATAAATAATACATGTAAAATTAATTATTTATGACTGCCTTATTTATGACTCTTTAATTAGTTTCATAAAAACGGGTAATTTATTATATGTCATTGGAATTTCAAATTAAATTTTCAAATTATTACAGCTCAATTTAGAGGAGCAAAACAGATACTTTTATACATATTTATTGAAATTGGGTATAAAGAGAATTTTTATGATTTGTGTAATGAAGGAAAGATAAATATAAAATAATAATTAACAGTTTGAATTGGAAAATTATAAGAATTGAAGTATTAAAAAGAAACGACTATACAGTTTAGCATAACCGTGCCATAAGATCGTTCCCACGATTGGGATGCCGAACAGAAGACATCTAGTATTCCTCCGAGGTTAGAACCATTTCCATGAAAAAACAGAATGCCGTCCCAATACAACACAACTTCTAACGAATGGCATACGTGTGCGAGACTACGTACATATGTATATACAAGGTGGCCAAAATAAAACGTCACAACCTTATATCTTAGAAAATATTGGTTGTAGAAAAAAGTTTTAAACAAAAGTTGTACGGCTTGAAGGGACAAATAATATTAAGTAATTTTCAAAAATTAATTTTTTAAAAATTCGATTTTTTTACAAAGTCACATTCAAAGGGCATTACTATTTTTTGAAATGGAATTATATGATTTTTTTTACATAGTATGATTTCTCTAGTTATTTTGCATATAAAAGTATTAAAGTAGAATTGTCGAAAAAAGTTCAAGTTTATGAGATATTTTAAACTTCACTCCAGCACATTTTAACATAAAGTATAGAATATCTCATAAATTATGACTGATTTTTTTAGCAACTGTATACTTTAATACTTTCATGCATGAAATAATGAGATGAATCAACTGGTGTAAAGAAAACATATAGTTGCTTTTAAAAAAAAATATGCAATATGCATTATGCAATATACAATCTACGTATCTTTTTTTAAAAAGCAACCATGTGTTTTCTTTATACACAACAAAATTTTTCAAAAATTATAATTATAACATTATTTGTCTCCCTTCAAGCCATACAATTTTTGGCTGAAACGTTTTTTTTCTTACAACCAATGATTTCTAAGATATAAGTTAGTGACGCTTTATTTCGTCCACCCTATATATGCGGGGGAAATAATGTTCCGAGTGAAAAATTCGAGTTTCAAGGTACGAACACCCCGAAGGCGAAGATGCGAGTAACGACTACGGAAAAGAATCCGAACGGTCGGAAAGAAATTCCCCGCGGATTTAGGAGGCGTAACAGGTGATTCTTCCTCATCGCAGGACATGTCTCCGTGGCACTTTGAAATATGATTTAGCTACGACCTTACATACCTCGCATTGCAATTAACATTGGCGAATAAAAGCAATAACCATCCATTACTCATCTCGGAAAAAAGTAGTAATTAATGCTCGTTATATCGCTACATGAAATTCTAAATTCTAAATTCTAAATTCAACCAAAAGCTACAAATTGTTACAACTTTGAAAAATATTTGATAAAAACTTGTGATTTCTTTTTAATTTGCAGATTATTAAGCGTAATATATATTAAAGTACAATTTATCTAATAAACACGAATAGTAATATTTTATTATTGCTATTACTAATAATAGTTTATTATAGCATATTAATATTATAATTTGCTACTCAACAATGTAGCTGTTATGTACAAAATGTGTTTGTTACATTTATATTGCTGAGTGGGAAATTTTAATTTTCAGGTTATTTCAATATTATTGTTAGTTAATATTTACTGGACAAAATTACCAGATTACAAAGATTTTTCAAATAGAAGATACATTTTAGGTGAAAAGTTTGGCAAATTCTATCCTATATTCAGAATGAATATACCTTGCATTTGTGCTAATTAAATTGATCGTATGTATGCTGGTGCCATCGGGCAAGTTGTTTTACAGAGTTCGGTATGAATTACTGCGACCCCTTTCTACAAACTTTGTGTCACTCAGATGTCGCGTTTATTACGGATGGGAAAGAGCGACGTGTATTGCTATACGACACGGTGATTTCTCGCGCGCGCGTTTGCCAGGCAACGGGATTATACTTAACTTTGACGCAGGACAGAAACCCTGACACTCTCTCTTCTCCTTCTGCCCTTCTTTACTACCTGAAGAATATGAGACCCATCGGTATACCGCGAGTTCGCCCGGTCACGTAATTCTGTCCTCTCAGAAGAATCTCGACAGGTTTTATTTCCCAGCAGGTATAAATACCTGAGAGAGTCTAGCGTACGATTTCTAGCGGAGAAGGGTCGCCATCCGCTCGTAATAGTCGGGCCTACCCCGCCACGATGTTTCGACATGAATGCACAACGATGATAATCGTAATCTAAACGATGTGATCATAGTTATATAAACAACATTAGGATAATGACTGTGATATTTTTAAGAGATTTTACGGATTTATAGAGAACCTATCTCCAAAAGCAAAACAGTGAAATGTTTTTTTGTCAATTGGAATGCTCAAAGAAATGTAAAGTACAATTTATAGTTCGAGAAAATTGTTATTTCTATTTTTGTAGGTCTCTATAAATTAAAAAGTTTAAATATATACGAATGTATTTTTTATACATATATAGTATAGATTATTTTGTTGCTCTAGTAAAGTAAATAGTAAGATCTAAATATAAGAGTTTACAATAAATGACGTTCTCCTATTTTGTTTTCTAGTAAAACAATATGCATAAATGATGTCTTGTGAAAAAATGCAAGAAAAGTTCAGCCTCTCCCGTTTTTCATCTCTGCTAATATCTAATCTGATTATGTTGCGAGAAAATTAATTATCTGTGTACTACAAACGGATATTATAACCGGATGAAAGAAAATGAATCCACGACCATGTTCTCTTAATAATCATATTTGCAAACGAGATTAAATGTCCAAGCATCGACTTTAATCTGCTCTTTCTTTTCTCTTGGAAATACGATATTGTTCATAACAGTCTTTTCGTAATTAAAATCTAATACACCGCGTGTAGAGAAAAAGACAAGTTCCGTTGTGAGAAACTTTTAAAATCGTTGAATCGAAAACGTTGATTGTACTGAATATTTACACGCTTTTGCCCTCTCACTCTTTCATCCCGTCGTCATTAGCAACATCCAATTAACGAATATTTTCGATTCTTTGAAAAGGGTTTTCATCATGAACGGAAAATCGCGGGTCACGATCAAACGGGCGTGCGAACACGGCAAGCAAATTTTTCTCTGTTTAATGGCTCTCTATTCTCTCATTCGTACACTCGATCCGCTGATTCACGACGCGATTCGACGCGTTGTCAATTAAACCAGTGCAAGAACCAATGACCGGAAGTAATAGTCTATCGAGAATCATGGAAAAGGTCTCTAACCGAGATGCGTGTCAGTCTCGTCATGCCCCCATGGAAATGCTTTTAATATTCATCACTTGCTGCCGCGTGTGAATTTCCCGTAGACATGTTGTCGTGATATTATTCAGTCAGATATTAAAAGCGTCGTTACTTTAGCACGTGTAAGGATCACACGAGAAAAATTTTAATACGAAGCTATAAAGATAACAAGACACTCTTGTCCACTCTATTAAGCATAAATTTCACTCGCGAATTTTTCAAAGTAAAATTACTCATCTTCATCTGTTTAAAAAGGCGAAAACGTAATCTTCATGGTACAACGAACAATATTTAAAAATTTCGGTTACACTGTCACCAACGCGTACATTACAATTCACGGCTGCAGCCGAACAAATAGGATTGTCAATCATTTACCTCTCGAACTGGAAACTTTGCGGGGACAACTTTCGGTCAATCGCTCATTACACGTGACAACAGCTGACACATCTCCCCGAGAACGTTGCGAGGGCGCAACTCGGAATTAATGCAACGTGGACAGGTCGAGATATGCGAGACAGAGATGGGGGGAGAAGCGAGCGAGCGAGAGCGGGCTGGTGCATACGCGCCGCTACACACGTATACACCCGGTCGGATTTATGTCAACGTATCTATTAGCCATGCGGCATCGGCGAGCCTCGCCTCGTCGGCGCGAAAGCGCGATCGCGTGAGCGCGAAATGCAGCCATACGTAAAATCTCGTTGCGGATTCTGCGCTGTGAACGGGCCCTTATAATCGGGAATGCAGGTACCGGCCACGCGCCCACGCACGTGCGTGCGTACGTGCGTGCGTGGGCGGTTTAAGAAACGGCGGCTGACGGCCGAAGGTGGACACTTTTCGAACGTGCACGGTGTATTAAGACGTTTTCCTCGGACGGAAACGCTCGCGGTCTGGAAAATGCATAGCTGTAGCGGAAGAACAATAGTCCGCGCGATTTATCAGCGGTGAGCGTCGGCGAGAGCGATTCGCGATTAACTTAACGCTTGGCTGTGCATTATAATGTTCGCAGGGCGATGTCATATATCAAATGCGTTCGGCGCACCTGCATGCGCTTTTTCTGCGGATTATAATTTAATTTGCTACATCGTTGCGCAAGTTTATTGACTCCGTGTCTTTACCTTGATGTATGTCGCTAGTATTTCACGACATTTCTGATGGATCGATTAGATACATGTTTGTCAAAAAAAATAACTGCGGGTATAGCATCAAAATTCAACGTTACGCAAAAATCGAAATACATATATCGTAAGATAAGGGAATATAAATATGTTTTATAATAAATCGTATTTATATGTAAATATATTATATGTATATAATTCATACTACTATTAGTATATATTTTATATGTAAAATTTGGCCATGTGAGTGTAACCAATATTTTTCTAGAATTTTAGCTTATGATCTTTACGCTCGTTGTTATAGCTTTAATATAACTTGCTTAATACTTTAGCTGCTAATGAATTATTAAGTGACATATAATGCTCTGCACGTGACTGGAATGAACTGAATTAAAAAGAAGGTTAAATTAAACTTTGGCAGCGCGCGCTTCCGATCTTCAATTAATTTTGTCTGACCGTTTCTACTCCCCCTCTTCTTCGTATTGATTTCAGCCCCACTTTATTTAATTTAAACGAGAAGCTGATACTTTGGTAAAACTTCGTTTAACTCAATTTTCATTGTCGTCGATGCGCGAAATGTATTTAAAGCAATCTTCATTCTTTTCCCTCTGGATCTTATTCTGTCATTTTTAATGCGAGACAACTACCATTTGCATAAAAATGAGAAACTCGCGCACGAAGAGCTGTGAATATTTGATCGTGGGTAGAGATTAATTCCATCTAATGACATTATTCGCGATCAAAGTGTACGAAATTGCAATGAGATCGCGCGTCGTAATTAAAGTTCTGAATCTTTCAAAGTACCTAGTCTGTTTTTATCATTAAAACTTTAGAGTTGATTCAATCTCACTCCGTAAACACGTACATCTGGACAACTCTCAACGTTAAAATACCTCCTGAATTCAATTGACTTGTGTTCAAATTAACAATAATAAAAAATGTTGACTTAGTTTCCGCCGAAAGAACTTTGTTTATGAAAAATGGAATCGGGGGAGCAGAAAGAAGGGGTCGGTACACGATACGTCATGTTGTTTCGTGTCTCGGCGTGAACAGCACGTGGGCCTTAACTTTCGTTTAACACGCCCACGCACAGTTCTCGCAGTATACAACACTTTCGGTTCGCTAACTTCGGTCACGGGGTTTGAATTATTCAGCGGAATTATTTATGAAGTTTCGGGACGACGAGATCGAAAATATATTAAATTCACACGCAGCTTCGTTCAGCTGCGATTCGCTGGCTCGTATAAATTCATCACACTCGCATTTATACATATACATATATATATATATATATATATATATATATACATATTGTATATACATATTCCCGCTGCGACGCAACGGTAATGTGCACGTTTATTAAGAGCGATATTTTCCACGCGCGCGCATAACACTTAATAGGTTTATCCTTTGCCGAATGGAAGCCCGTCTTTACGAGATGTAAACTCACTGCCCCATTAATTGCGATCATATCTCTCGTTGCGCTCCAACGGGACTGCAGTGTGCGCTCATAAGTGTAATTGATATTGCGTTAGGATTAACGATAATTTAAGTGCTTTAATTGGATTCCCGTTGTAATTCACGGCGCGTAATTATCGCTTTACAATTCGCGTTCCATAATCGGAATGCTAATGCAATGTGACGTTTCTCAAGATCTGCTGACCATGGAAAAATATTTATATTAAGTTCACTGTTTTGACTTGTCAAGTACGAACGAAGTTTTATCGAGTGGAGAAATCTGAAATAAATATACGAAATGTTATACATTCCCCACATTTTTTCACACACACAAACAAGTTTTTTTTAATATTCAAATTATACATGTTCAAATCTTTTTCATATCAATTTTTCACGAAGCAAACTTTGCGAAGCGTTGCCGTGGTAAAATCGAGAAATAAACATCAAAGGGGTGGTTTGTCCAATGGACAGATGAGAAGCAGCTTGATTTCGCCTAGACGATATTTTGAAGTGGAAGCCATGGAAAGCCTTTTCATTGCCTATCCACGTGGAAATAGCGGGACTCTAGCGGGCGGATCTACATGAATATGTAAACTATGCAAGTCGTATTAGTATCGTGCATCTCCGCAACGCGCATACTCCCGCGCATATATCGGAAAATACTGAAAAGTTTCGCGCACAAAGGATACCGAGACATGCCGTAAAACGTGCTCGCCATGCGCGACAATGCTTTCCGCGTTAACTTTGTTCATAAAATTTCACAATGCCATGAGCATTTAAAAGGTCTTGTCGTAACTCTTCCTTAGATCTCATAACTTTCATAATCCTATTTTTAATTGACTTATCTATATACGTATAACGAGTTTCGCGATATACGTTTCAATAAAAGTCGGATTTACTGTTTTTGTGCTAACAATCTTATTTACGAAAAATGATTATTTTTCCGTGTACCATGCCTCAATATGTAATATTTAAATTGTTATCTGATCGAAAAGAAAGAGAGCGAAAAAGACGTGGAAGTTGAAATACTTTAAAAGTCAAATATTTATTCGAGTCTCAAAGTCTTTCTAGGGTATTGTGCCCGCAGGGGCATTTGCCTTTAGGCAATGCGATCTTATATACATATATACCATATTCACGTATCGTATCTGGAACCTGTACTGCTACTGCTCGAAAAGGAGTGTTTTAATTGGCGGCATAGTTAGAGGGAGCAAGCAACGTACCACAAATTTGCATGGAAAGAGAAAGATGAGAAAAAGGAAAAGGAAAAGGAGGGCGGAGGATTGCCTTTTAAGGCGGCGAATCAAACGAGATTTAAAGGGTTACGAGAAGTCGCGGCGCACCATCGAACGGCACACAAAAGGCTATTAGTGTAATTAGCCGACTACCTGTGTGGACGTCGTCGGACAATCCGTGATCTCACGCAGATATCGAAATAAGAGCGACGAAATTAATGAGGCGTAAATCGCGGAGATATGTTTTAATTAATGTGCCGACGCGGAAATTCGTGTTGTCGAGGACTTGAAACGCTCGCGTACGCCGGAGCGGCGTTAATGAAGCGCGGACATCGCAAGGAGCACGTAATGATGCGGCATAAGAAATGTTACAAAATGTCAACGAGCTAACATTACAAAATAAATCAATATCACACAACATACGTGTATATGTTATACATTTATATAAATTGTAAAAATAGCTAAAGATAACGAAAGTCAGAGGTGCGTGTTGTGCGTAATGATAAATCGAAAATGATAAATCGATTTCACGCGAGATTTATTTGTTGTTAAATACTAGGATAAAGTAATGAGTCGATAATCACTCGGTAAATCTACACGGCGCGCAGCGTTTTGCAACGTAAACAAAAGCGCGAAATCACAAACGCAATGTGATAAATCTTACGCGATTCTGTTGCGCGTCGTCCAATGAAAATTTATCATGCACAATGAGAGGTGGAACATTCATTTTATTTCGCAGGAAACCACAAATTTTCTGTGTACTCGGAGTCGTTAAATAAATAAATGCGCTTTGATCGAGACACGCTATTTCGCTCAAAGCGGATACTGTGCGCGCGATATGCTGCATTGCATTTCATTTTAGTGGATTTACACGCATATGTGGATTTAACCATGCAGGCATATCAAATCCGTCACGCATCGTAAACATCGCGCTAAATTTATTATGAAATAAATAGAAAAAAAGATCTTTTAATAGGCTTCACTACTCTATCCGACATGATACGTATAATTTTCTTGTGGTAGTTGTGAACTTTGCAGGCGCACATTCACCTCCGTTTCACGTTTGCACGACCGATCATTCCGTGCGACCCACACGGGAATGCACACTGTATGGAAAGGTGACGTAATATCGCAAACGCCTCTCTTTATCGCGCGAGATAATGCATCATTAAATCCATGTTGCTACACGCATGGCACGTAATAGCCGATGCGATGCGCTTTCGATCGTAAACCCTCGCAATTTTAAACGCTGTGTTCCGACGGTCCCCTTTTACATCCCCGCCCAGTTACGACATAACTGTCTAAGTTTTAATCATACAATTAAAATATTATCTCAGTGATCCGTTTTCCGCTGAACTTATTTCACTGAAAACTTGCGCTTGAAAAAAATCCCTAAAATTATTCTACTTTTTTATGAGAGAGGAAGAGAGTGTTAAAAATAGAATGTTACTTTAAAAGAATTAGATTGTCATACTTTCAAAGTCCGGATGACGCTAATTGTACTGAGTCATTTCTCGGCACTTAGCCATGATCAATGATTGCGTAATTATTTTACATTCTTTAGAAGTAAACATGACACTATTAATGAATCACGATCGACGCATCCGTTTTATACAATCGCTTTAACAGATTCTTCTTCTAGAAATTTATCTTTCTTATTTTTTCCACAAAAGATATCCACCTAAATCATTTCAGGTCCCTAAAATATTACCAAATCAATATCTTTCATCCAATTTTCTCTCCATTTTTTAAATTAAAATTTTATTACAGATAAAATAATCTTGGGTCTTGAGAATAATATACATTTCAAGCAGTTGCCCATTAACTTGGCTTGTTCCAGAATAAGAGTTAATCTCAAAAAACGAAAGGAAAATGTAGGAACAATTCCAATATTTTCGAAATGAAAAATTCCCATCTCGTGAAACTTTCGAGCACTGAACTTTCGGCGACCTTATCTCGATTTTCGCGAAACGATGAGAAGTAAGATCGCGCACCGTAGGAACTTCATTACCTCGGTGTCCGGAAATACAGTGATTGGCCGGTATGTACGGAGCATTACACGGGTCACGTAATTTTCCGGCAAATTAGAAGATTAAGTGCGACTGGTAAGAATGCTGCGTGTTCGGGGTCAAGAGTGCACCTTCGCAATTCCAGTGTACAAACACGGACGGAAGATTGAAACTGGAATGCCCGACCACGGGGACAGCGCCGTATGTTTTTATTTTTTATGCTTTCATTAAGGGCTATCTCACGAAAAGTGGTCGCGGAGATGTAGGTCAGTTTGCGACCTACCGCATTTCGCCTCAGGTCCATTATCTTTCATATTTCTTTTTTTTTCTTCGTGTAAAACACAATAAAAATTGTAGCTCGATCCCTACGCAAAATAAGAGCCTATCATGTTTATTAAACTACGATCGCAAATATAGATGCAAAAATAATTGCATCGAGATATTTAGATCCCTGATCTAAACCCGCCGTCATCACGCGCATTTTCACACTCGGCATTCTCATCGTATTGCGGGCTCGTTTTCCCGTGCACGCCTCACCTTCATCCATATACATAACATGCGTGTCGATACGTTATATCGGAATGAAAGTTGCGCATTGCCGCGAGGTGTATATTGACTTTTCTCCCGTTCGCGCAGGGACACACAATCTGCGGGGCAATTATTTCGGCAAAAAAAAAGAGAGGAAAAAAGTAACGTTACGACTGAATGCAACGTAGGCAAATTAGCCGGCTTGCTTCCCCCGTTCTTCCTCGTCCCGCATTTGCAACAGGTAAAAAACGAATGGCGCCTCGAGTCACGATATGACTGCCGGAGTATAACGAGATTGTTCCGCAATGTTACTCAAAAACAAGGCGGCTGGGGACAATTGAATTAATTTCTTGTACGCGGGATCGTATTCCGTGAAATATGAACGCAAGAGTGGGAACCGCGAATCGATTCGGACGAATTTCAAAGCTAGTCAGTGGCGAAATTCTATCTCACAAAGTCTCGTGAGCTGAAAAAAAAGCGTTTTACAGCGAAAAAATTTTATATAAATTTCTGTTAAAGTTTTTTTTAACTTGATGCAATGAAGAATTGTAAGAATGTTGTAGCATTCTTCGTTTTTTGGGGAAATATTATCATATTTATAATTCATGAACCTGAAAAACAACAATTTGTCTCGCCATGATCGATAAATGAATAACATGAATGTTACTCGCGCGTTCAACTGGCAAAAATAACAAGCTCACTAGATAAATGCATACTAAAAATATAAAAAGGAAAATAGGGAGAAGGGAGGAAGCAAGGGGGGAGAAAAGAGAGAGAAATTACGATGTATAGGATAAACAATATAGCTGACAGATTTGAATGATCCGCAATTATGAATACGTGCGCGTTTCTGTCAGTTCTGGCGTTGTGGCAGTGTAGAAAGTACACGCAAATTAATGGATCGGTTACGATACGCGTATGCATTGTAAAAACATTTCGTCAAAATAATTGTCAATGATTGCGATTTTATGCAAGTTACGTCAAGATTTCAGCCGAAATAACCAAGTATTAATATAGTTCATCGATTAGTGACAAAATTTAAACAAACCGGTATTGACGACGATAGGCCAAGGTCTGATCCGTATTCGAACATACACGATTAAATATTGAAAGGGTTCGTGAAAATGTAGCCAAGAACTCCGAGACATTTTATTGCTGCAGATTGGTACACTGTCGGCGGTGTTCATGGTCTCTAGACTGTAGATTTTGTGCCAGCTGAATTTTGTATGGACACAATTGGAAATCCATTTTTAAGCTAGTGCGTAAAGATGTGCGACAAATGCCCAATTCCTGAGAACGACATTTGACAGAGGACTGACACCACAGGTTTGTTAAAACTTTATCTCTAATTCTGACAAACTATATCGATACTTATTCCAATCAAAATTTTGACATAATTCAAAATTACATTCAATACATAAAATTACAGTCATCGACGAATTATGTTGATAAAATGTTTTCACAATGCACATCCGCGCTGTATCATTTAACGCTTCGTAATTAATATGCTACGTGTGCTCGCTACAAAGCATAACTGACAGAAACACGTACGTCAAAAATGATTATTCATTCAAAGCTTTCAGTTATTGCCTACCCGTACATAGAATAGTGAAACAT
The DNA here is from genome assembly GCA_928718305.1 of Tetramorium bicarinatum. Taxonomy (NCBI): domain Eukaryota; kingdom Metazoa; phylum Arthropoda; class Insecta; order Hymenoptera; family Formicidae; genus Tetramorium; species Tetramorium bicarinatum. Next base: position 15,246,022 of record OV788327.1, read on the forward strand.
TAATGCCAAATATATTCGGAGATTATTTCTTTTCGAAGAGATAAGTACAGTTAGCATCGAAGGTCAAACAAGCCTGTAGATTTGCAGACGGGAGAAGCCGTAAAAATGGCGTCCTGATTAAACAATGACTAACTCAGCGCAAATAACTCGGCACGTGTCATTTCTAATTTTGTGATGAGTGCGAGACGAATTTGCACCTGCGATGTGAATGGCAGTGTCTTCGACAATGATGATGATGATGATGAGGATGGGCGACTTGTCGGACAACGACGTCCCCGAAATTATACCAGTATAAGCGTAATCGCGGCACCCGAAGCGATTGTTAACCGCCAGCAGCTGTCACGTAACATCGGCGCTGCATCTCTCTCCGTCGACAGCAACAAATATTCGTGATGGCAAAATTAAGGAGAATGAGACGGCGTCAAAGATTGCGAGAGCGCGTGTCGCTTCCCGGTTGGTAGGTACCTCTAATTGCGAGCTGCGACACGTATCGCTTAACAGCTGCGTAATCACTTTAGAATGCATTCTCGGAGCTTGCATTTAACGGAGGGAATACTCTGAAATGATTGCACGGCATATTCGCTCGCTTATTTCGTTCAACGAATTTTTTAAAAATTATAATTTATAAGAGTAAACATTTTTCTCTCGCTATCTATAAGCTTGCCGTGTCTACAGAAAATTACATTTAACATTTGAAATTGAAATAAAAATCTAATATCAAAATAATAACTTTTATATCTGTTGCATGCAAAACTTGGAGCCGTATCAGTATGTGCGTCGCAAAAAAAGTGAACTCTTTTCCAAGATCTTTCCCGGAACGGAAATTGGCTCGGTGACGGAAATAAAAGAGATGCGCAACGTGATTCCGCGTCGCGCTGCTTTACGCCGTGAAATATTCATTTTCTTTCACGGGAGTTAAATTTTAAACAGGATCTCCCCCGGACGGGGTCTCGGGGTAAGGAACGGCCGCCAGGATTTAATTTAAGTTTCGTTGTAAGTTCGCACCAGGTCAAGCGCGTATTCCAGCGGCATATAATTTCCAGAGGCGTTAGAAGTGAACGAATCGAACGTCGCAGGAGGTCCCGTCCGCGTCGGTTGCGAGCCGCTGACGGCACGTAGGGCAACCGCTGCGCTGTATGCCGATGACGCGGTGTATGGCTAATGCGCACCAGATAACGACGATAACGAGACACTTGACACCCAAAACGAGCACACTCAGTATATCGCACCTGTGAAGCAACTGTTAAGCGACGATGGCAAAGGCTGAAGCGGAACACCAGCAGCGTGTTGCTCTCGCGCGATCTATCACTACCAGCGATTTATCTGCACGCTTCTTCGTACCCAAAGCTGATATTACTTCAACCCTTTCAGTGCTGAATAGCGTAACAGAACATATTCTACGATTGCTATATTGAAAATTGAAAATATAAATAGATATATTTTATTGTTCTTCTCTCTCTCTCTCTCTCTCTCTCTCTCTCTCTCTCTCTCTCTCTCTCTCTCTTCTCCCGCCCCCCATGACTTACAAGAATCTTTATTTAAACTTAAACCCGATAAACCGAATATACCATAAGAACACTTGAAAATGTATTGGGATATATTTATCATCGCGAATATTAAAGAGAGAAAATGTAATTTTACAAAACTAAACTTCTCATAAAGTTCAGGATTCGTTTTGTTCAAAAAGTAATCCAACTGATATAAGAATACGAAAATACTTCAAACTGTATTTGGACATTTTATCATCGCTAATATTAAGGGGAAAAATGTAATTCCATAAAATTAAACTTCTCATAAAATTAAGAAGGATTCGTTTTAATCAGAAAAGGAAAGTTTCCTTTCTCATGGGAATAAAAATTTATATCGTATAAAAATACTGTTCAAAAGTAATTAAAAAATATGTCAAATAAAATCTCTTAATGTATAACAATGAATTAAATCCGATGGAGCATTGAGATCACCGGTGTGTGAATTACTATTTTCCGTCGTCGTGATTTGCGATACTCTGCTGGCACCACCAGGCCTAGATCTTTTAGCGTCGGCGTAAATTTATCGCGCCGTGCCGCGTCGGCGAACAAGGTAAATCAAATTAGAAACGTATTCGCGATACGACGTATTCAGCGCGGCAGCCTAGATCCGTGGCGAAGATTATTTTAAGGGGCAGCCTCAAGGCGGCGAAACGCCAGAACGAATGAATATGAAATGTGCGAAAGAACTATGCTGAATCGTTGCTCTAAATCCTTTCGCCACAGCGCTCTGCATAACGAGAAAATGACTCGGTGCAACTCTCTTTCTTCTATTTGTTTCTCTTTCTCGCGCGATTCACTTAACTCTGCGCCGCGAAAACCGCAAAATGCCTTCAAACTGGAATCATCAGCCACATGTTTCCGAGCTTCCTCAATTTCACATGCGATGCTAGATGCACTTTAAATGCATTTCTAAAGCGTCTATGATACATTTCCCTCTCGCATCTGATAGCTATTATTAAAAATTTTTTTATGTCTCTTATCACATAGTCGATATAGTTGGTGAAAAATATCTCACCTATTCCACATTCGTTACAAGACATCCATTACAACAAATTCTGGAAAATAAAAACGGACAAATCAGGAAAATCTTGTAGGATTAATAAAATATTCTAATTACTTTAAGTTATAAAATATTGAGTTCTATTATAATAACCAGAATATTTGATCAATCCTACAAGAAATTCTGATTCGTCCGTTTTTAACTAGATTTTTTTTCAGTGAAAAGACATCATGATTAATTATTTATTCCATTTTTTTAAATATCCGTATTTATACACCATTTAAAGCCCTCGTCCGTTCTCCGTTGTTTCTGCGAGCTAAATGTGTATTGTTTTATTTTTGTGTATTTTGTTTTATTTCACGGTAGAGCGGTGTCAGGCGCGCCAGATCATTCCACTCTCGACATGATCATCCGTACGTTTTCCTATTACCTATTTTTAGAGTGGGGCGATCAAACTAAAACTACCTGTTTACAATTCCGTGAAACGATCTCGCTTTAATCCCGAAAGAGCGCGACGGCGAATTTCTGTCGAGCGCCGACGAATCTCGGAGCAGGATACCTAAGCTCTTTCATAAGACCCTGTATTTGAACCCCGTCACATCGCTCCGGAGAGCAACGCGTCGACCGGAAGGCTCGCCTTATTTCTCCCGGCAACTTCGACCGAGGGAGAGATAAATCCCGTCAACGTTCGCGGCAACTTCCGAGCTCGCGGAACCGAATAACGGATATTACGGAGGTGCAGGCTCTCCCGGCTACGGGAGGTAGCGCCAACTCGAATAAACCTCGAATTGTGCCGCGTGCCCGACCGTCACGCAATATCCCGGGAGAACGAGACACACGTGGGGCCGGTGTTACACAAACGTCGCTTTAACGCGAGAGCCTGTTCGATGTTGTACTCCAACACTCGCGCGCGCGGAATATTTCGGTGTCCCGATGGGATAGAGAACACCCGCGGGATGTTTTAGTTTACAACCCCGACACGTTACTTAAGAGCATGTAACTAAATTTCCGCACAAATATATAATTTACGCAACAAGTTTGCTAATCTCACAACCGCCGCTCTACTCGTCTTGCGCGGTCTCTTCTTTAAGAAAAAAAATTTAACTCTCTCTTTTGCCTTAATCACTTGAATCTATTTCTTAGCTTATTCTCTGAATCTATAATTTCATTATTACCATCAACTGTCTATAGATATTTTTATTGGACAATTATTATTAATAATTTGTAAAAGAGAGTTTTGGGTTTAAATACACACGCGCGGAAATTATCAGTTTCTTAAACGCATTGCGAAAATGATGAAAATATTTTAAGACATGAGTCTTAGGCCCGGTTGCATCAACGTTATTTTAGCTTTAAGCGAGACTTAAAAATGTGTTTATCTTCATCTTTCTTTCTAAATAAATAAAAACACATCTCACTTAAAGCCGAAATAACGTTGGTGCAATCGAGCCTTAAAGTCTTGCAATTTATATGTACGATTAATATCCATTTCCACCAATGCAGATTAACTTTAATTACGGTTTAACTCACTTTTCGTCTTTTTCTAATTCGTAGGAGTGAAAATGATGGAAAGTAAGTTAAACTGAAATTAAACTTAATCCATGATAGTAGAAACGGACATAAGTTACTCTGCAGTTGTAGGATTAATTTTGCTAATGAGACCGAAACTACGGAATGTCGATACCATTGAATAGTCCTCCAGGACCATGGCGAGAGGAAGTCACGCGACGTTGTACGCGACGGATTTCTTGTTGACTAACTTTATTTCTCCTCTGGTGTACTTGCTTGTCTATCCGCGCGTCTCCTTCGCAGGCTGCGAACAACTCGAACCGGTACGACCGGAAAGAACCGGCAGAATTCTCTATTTCTCCCTCCGTCCCGCAATCTCACCGCCACCGTAATACCTTTTTCTCCGCGCATTGTCGAAACAAGCGCGCGTTATAATTAGATCCCGAGGCATTTAAATCTCTCGGAGAACACCGGGACATCTGCGCTCGCGTGCAAGTTCCCGGATGGTATTCTCTTTTCTTACGTTTGCGCAAAGGTCAAGTATATGCTGGCGGCGTTGTGCGAAAATGAGGCAGTCACGTGTGTATAGCGCCGCTTTTCCCGGATTATCTCTGGAACTTGTTCCATAAGCGCAGGCACGTTTATTACGGCGAACGACTTTGGCATCGAGAACCCGACACATCCTTTTCATTTCATTCCGTTAAACTGAAGCAAAACAACGGAGAATTTTAATATCACGAACGAACGCGAGCGATATAAAACATAAACACAACGAGAGAGAAAGAGAGAGAGAGAGAGAGTGCACATCGAATGTAATTCTATGCATATATTTCGATCTCGCATCTCATTTGCAAACATAAAGCTATAATTGATCCTTTTTTTCTCCCTTTCAAGCGGAAACATTGCGAGAGTGCTCGGCTGTTGATACGGAGAGACGCGGCATGTCAATAATTCCACGTCAATACGGCGAAAATGATGTGTAGCGCTCCGACTGGTTTTATCACGAAAAAAAAAAAGAGCACGTCGGTCCTCGAGTAATACTAGTTTCAATGGTCACCCGTATACCCGGCCGTAGCGCCGAGACGCAAATAGAATACGCGCTTTCTATTTGTTGCAATTCCACCCTCCCGCCAGCGTGTTTGCCGTCCGGAATGCAAAGGGCAGCAGCGCCCCCGTATTTTTCGGAATGCGTATTTGTTCTGTGCAGATCTCAAAAGTTTGCACGCTCAAATGAGCAATCTAAATTTGCGGTGCGCACACGGGCTGACCGGGATGGACTCTAAGAATAGCCGTTTTCCCAGTGCGCGATACACCTATGCGTCCACTCGCGAGACGCGTGGTGACGTAAAAATGCACGTTGCGCAAAACACGTTGGACAATGTTTATTTAGAAAGAGCGCAACAAACACACGCGCTTTCGACCAGTTTTACCCAGTTCTTTCCATTGTTTTCGTTAGCGCGTCTCCGTTTACCTTACCGGTGTAGCCACGTTGCGCAAAATAAAATTTCGGCGTATCATATTCATTTAATCAAGTTAACACGCACGTGTGTACAAATGTACAAATGTACGTACGTGTGCGTGCGATGGCACGTATTCATCGCTCTCCGCACAGTCGTCCTTTATTTTTCGTGAAATAAAAGACGAACAAAATCGACACCCTACTCCGATTTTCATCGTTCGCACATCGCTCGTTTGTTGCAACAATAATGCAACTCAACAAACCGTTTTTTTAGGAAAATGAATTTTGATGTTTTGAAACATAAAAATTTCATAATATTATTTTCAAATAGAATTTTGACATCAATAATTGATTGTAGAGAAATAAAAGTATACATCTAGCTGTATGTACTAGCTTTTCATTCAGCATAGTGAATTCACATTATTCTCCTTCAAGCAACTGAAAAATGACAATTTTTTTAGTCATGTCATTGTTGTGGCAAATAATATATGATACAGTTCTACAGAAAACAAGGGAAGAAAGTCGTAGTCGCGAGTAATCGCGGCCGTGCTCCGAGGAAAGATCGCGGTCACGTGACGCGTCATGTGAACAATTCGAAAACGACGCGGCGTTCGCGCCGCGAGCGTTTCTCACCTGGGGCAACTCGAGCTCCGCCGGCGTGAATGGCATTCGCTACGGCGCGCCGCGCCGCCTGTGTGTGTGTTTGTGTGTGTGCATACGTGTACTTACCGGGCGGTCCTTGAGGCACGAGATCTTCGGCGGCAGCCTGCGAGCAGTCGTCCACGAAACGATGGATCCCTGGACGGGCGACGCGCGCGTCACCGCCGTCGGCGTGGAACTCGCGTAATGGCGTACCTCGGCACTGACCTGACGAATAAAAAAAAACAACTCGAGCACGCGGTGTCGCGACACTGACTCGCGGCGTGTCTCCGACCGGCCGCTCGTCACCTCGGAGGTCGGATCGCGCCGAAAGGCCGGTGGATCGGGAACGACGATCGCGCGGTACGCGGCGACGTGGGCAGATTGCGCGAGGAAGGAGCGACGCGCGAGATACTTCCACGACGAAGGTCGAAGCGCGACTGATTTGAAGTGCGCCGCTGTCGCGCGCGGCAACGGTTGCCTCGCCGTCAAGTGCGCGCGCCTCGCGAGTCGTGCGCTCTCTCTCTCTCTCTCTCTCTCTTTCTCGCTCGCGCACTCTCCCCTCCCCTCTTTCTCACGCTCGCTCGGCGCGCGCGGAGCGAGTCGCGCGACTCGTATACCTGTCAATCTCTCACGGGCGGCCTCACACGATTATTTCCTACGCGCCGGCAAGTTAAACGCCCGCCTCTGTCATTTGCAATTTTATAATTTCATCCAATTATCATCTCGGGACCGTGTTAAAGAGCACTCGGGCTTTTCCCGCGCGACGGTGTCGGTCGACGCGAATTCTGAGACCGGAAAACGATTTTAAGGGCCTAAGCAGTATGGCTTATTATTTCAAGACATGTTTTATGGTTTAAGTTTTAAAGCACAATACTGTCTTATGTCTAAAGTTTTATAATGAATATAGATATAAAACAATATTGTGCGTTATTTTAAAACAAAAACTTAAATCGTAAAACATGTCTTGAAATGATAAATCAGCCACTCTGCTTAGGTCCTAACGCTCCAATCGAGGTCTCTACAAGTTCAATATTTAGTAAAACACATTTTTTTCATAATAAAATACAAGTTTCATTTGAGTTTTAAAAGTCTGTATAAATATTATTTCTACAAGATATAAATTGATATTTTTTACTAAAATGTAAATATTGGATCAAGATCCCATACGTCTCGTGTTACGCAGAAAAAAATTAGCACGACGACTGAAAGATTAAATTTACGCGGCGTATCTTCTCTTTTCCTTTCGCTTTTTTTCCCCTCTTTTTCGCGAATCGATATTCGACCTTGCGGCCTCGCATGACACGCTCCGACTTCTGATCGCGTTCAGATATGTAATTTGCAACTGGGTAACCCCGCTGTAATTAGAAGCCCGTAAAGAAGTTATAATCGTATTAAATGCCGCCTTGCTCGTTACCTTTCCAGTCACATTGCGACCACACTGGAAATGGAAATAATTTCGATTTCCACGCGGTATATATTTCCACATGCTGTACCTGTCACTCACCTGGCATCACACGATTATTTTCGATCCTGACAGCCTTCACGGAAATAAACACGCTCGCGACATATAATTTGCAATTTTATGATCCGGCACAATTATCATCTCGTGAAAGCAGTTATAATTGTATCAAACGCCTCTTTATCTCCCGTTTTCAGCATGCGAATATTGGGCCTTGAATATTTCAATTGCAGCTCATTGATAATGATTTTCCATCCGCGACTTTATATGATTTAATAATGATGCGCATTATATATGAAATTATTATTGTTATTATCATTAAACACTTTCCCGTTGCCTTGTTACATTTCCAATTTTGATTTATGCAGAACATGCTAGTGTTTTATGCTAAAATTATTACTGAAATCATTTACGCCAATTATCGATGTATGATCGTGAAATTAACTGGAGTACAGCTATGAGCATGAATTATCATTTATGATCAAGATCAAATAATCGGCGATGGACAATAGTACAATGTATATTTATATAATCTCGGTATTTTGTGCCGATTATATTATTTTATTATATGAGAGATTGGCTTTAACGTGTATTTATATGTGATTTGTTTTATCTTCCATGTATAGTATTAATTCAATCCATTAAGTCTTCTGAGACCTGTCCGCGCTTTTCTGTTTCAAATTTCAATTCTTGTAACTTGAGTCCTAAATTTTTAAATACCGCATTTGGTATTTAAGGATAAATCTGAAAAAAGATCTAAAAAAATGAGAGGAAATATAAGGATTTGCAACAAAAAAGCGCGTAGAAGCCTTCTAGGACATAAATATAAGCATTAAAATACTGATTGTTTTTCTTTTATACATGTTTTTTGTTCTTATATGTATATCACATATGTACATACATCTCTTATTACATGTATACGCGCACACAGGAAATGTCACACGAGTGGCAAAGAGATTCCGCGATGATGGAACGCACAATAAGACAGCGTTATGTAGACTCCATTATGAAGGGGCATCTATTGTGCCTTTCCGTTGTACGTGTCGCGAAACAAAGCACGACAAAGAGCATAACACGTACCCGGGTGATAAACAAATGGTTGTCAAGCGCCCAAAAGAGCCCGCTGCCGCCGGCAATAAGCATTGAATTATGGCCCAAGAAGTAATAAGATCTGTATACCGTATAAATGGGCCATTTAAAGACGATTATTGTAAATGTACACTGAAAGAAAAATATAGTTACTTTTGGTCCCAACCATAATTTTGTAATATTTCTAACACAAAATACGATTAACTTAACTATATACATCATTATGTTAACCATAATTATCGTTAGAAATATTATAAAATTATGGTTGAGGCCAAAAGTAATTATATTTTTCTCTCAATGTAATATAGAACTAAAATTTATATCAATATTATAGAATATTACATTAATAAGCTCCCAAGTGACCCTCTCCAATTTTAATGAAATTTGATAGGTTTATATAGGGTGTCAAAATATTTGACAAGTATTTTTTTATTTGCAACCAGCACATTTAAGGGGTGAAATCGCCCTTTGAAAATCAGGCAATTAATAATAATAATTATTAACTTTTATTCTAGTGGATAGCTTTCAAAATTCTATACGTCTTATATAGTTATAAAATTACGCTATTATGTTTCGTTTAGAAGTTACAGTCAAAAAATGAAAACTTTCAAGAATTGATTTTTTTTCTTAAACATGTTTGATTGCAAATAAAAAAATATTTATCCAATATTTTGACCCTCTCTGATAAACCTATCAAGCTTCATTAAAATCAGAGAGGAACGCTTAAGAAGCCTTTCCTTGTAACTTAATATTACGCTTCAAACGAGTCGCTTGATTACATTAGCAACAAGCTAATTATAAGTGAAGAACGCGCTCAATTTTTCACGGTGGGATAAAAGGACAGTAGACGTGCCTGTTAAATGAGAGAAGTAACAATGATCGAAGAAAAGTTTTTTTATTACGAAATCCAATTTCTCGTGTACAGAAGCTTCCGGCATCGATGTCCGCGTAAAGAGAGATGCGATGTGAGACGTGCCGTGGATTATTTACAGAATTCCGACGCGGAATTAGTTACGTTGGAGAACGTCGGGAACGCGAAGCGCAGCGACCGTTTGATTGCGCATGTTGGAAAAGTTATCGGATGCACGAGCGAAACGTGATGAAACGTGTGCAAATGTATGCTCGATGTAATCTCGATTAGCAATCGCAGCATCGTCGAATAAGGACAGCATCCTCCCCCCGTTCCCGGCATTTTAATGACGCGTTTCTCATAACGGATATGAGGCGAAAATATGAGCTCCGCGTCGAGCCACGGCGTTTCTCGGCCACAAGACATATCGTGTCCGTGACACGTGACCCTTTCTCGTGCATACATTTCTCTCTTTTTCTTTTTGTTCTTTTTTTTTCCTTTGAACCTCGTGCGGCACGTGCGAGTTTTCGTGATGCATGAGCGATGAATATGCAAGACGTGAGCGATGGAGGCGACGGCGACGACGGCGGCGGCGGCGGCGGCGACGGTGACGACAGTGGTGATGGCGATGGAGATGACGGTAACGATGCTAAGCGATAATGATAATGATAATGATGATGACGACAAGAAAAGCGCGAGCCGCGACGTCAGGTATATAGTGCTGGTTCCATGTATATCCGCATCTTTATCGTTGACCGTGTAGATATCCCGCAAAGTTTGACGTCAACGAGAGGTGAGTGTGCGGCAAGATGACTCCTCGACCCTTCTTTCAGTTACGATACGGGTGCTACAAAGGGGAAAGAAAGAGAGAGAATATTAACGTGAGAAGCGACCGCTGTGGTGAGATACGAGTGCGAAATTATTAACTAAAGCTAAAATGATAAGCCGATGGTAAAGCCGAGGAGAGTAGTTCTCATCGATTTTCCTCCAAAATTGTATGGGCACTAATGTCGTGGATGATGACTGATCGATGCGCAATTAGTCCGTGATAATTAATCCGTCCTCGACATGCCAGTGACGCGGAAATTTTATTTTTTTTAGTCCGTCGAATGTGATGACTTTTTTTTTAGTCCATTGTGTTTTTAAACTTGTTGGCTTTGACATACCGTTCATGATGTATTTCGCGCTTTTTAGCGCGGGACTGCCTCTGATGCGGATTGTAACTCGCAATATCAAAACTAGATTAGCTAAAAATTAAGTTAAAAACGCAAAATTAATATACGACGCCGATTTTGTCAGATGACGTGGAACTGGCGAAAACGAAAAACTCTATTCTTGTTGTGTATCTTCTCGTTCCTTTTTGCAAAATGTGAAACCGTAATACATTTGGTTTAAAAATAAAATAAAGATCGTTTGCAAAAATGTTTAAAGCGCCAGATTTATAAAAAAGTAGATTTCGTTATGCAACCTGGAAAGTAATATAAATCAAATCATAGATGCTTCACATTACGTACTTTCAGCCGGCGCGGGTGCAGCTTCCGCTGGAGCTGCGGGTGTCGCATCTGCGGGTACGGCTGCAGGTGCGACTCCTTCGGCTGGTGCGGCTGGTTCGGCCGGTGCACCTTCCGCTGGAGTCGCGGGAGGAGCAGCTCCGTCGGCTGGAGGAGCTCCTTCCGCTGGCGGTGCAGCAGAAGCTCCTTCCGCTGCTGGTGTTGCACCTGCACAATTTTTCTTTTTTGTCTTACGGAGGATGCTAAAATTTCTATTTCACGTAACAGATCAATCACAATTGCCCTTTACAGAGTACTCTTTTGCATCGAAAAAACTGAAAGCAAACATTGATAATGTATAAAATTGACAATGATTGATTGACATCAATCTTTCAACTGTAGCATGCAAACAGACATTTTAAATTTATCGATAAACAGAATGTTTTGCCCCGATCTATTATTTTAATATTAATTGGAATAAAGTAATAATGTTATAAATTTACAACAGAAAGCCTCCATCAATTATTCATTAAACTTTGTTACTTCTGTAAATATATTAATATTAATCTTTATGGAATAAACACATATTTAGAGCTAAAAAGTTACTGTATAATTCAAAGCATGATGGTGAGAAAATCACAATATTTGAAGAACATGGTCAGGAAATTAAAATAGATGAAACAGTTATAAACACACCTAGGTTCAATTCTCAACTTCATTACGAAGATACTATTAGTTGCTAAACGTTCTCACTATAAACATTGCGAGATGTAATGTTTAATTTCATTTTGACATTTATTTGTTGAAATCGCTTAGTTATTTGTATTTTCGCAGTGCCAGCGACATTTACACATCGAGAATATACCGATATCATTTTCGTTTATGGGTACTGCTATGGGAGCGCTAATCGTGCAGTTGCTGAATATGAAACGTCGACGGTAATATTTTTGAAAATGTTCACAATTAAAATGTTTGTTTCAATTATATCGCGTATTACATTAACAAATAAAGTTTTCTTCATCACTGATATATTGCGTTTAGTTTGTTAATTAATTACAATTAATATTTTCTCATCAAATATTATGGTTTCCTCACCAATCATCCTGTATATTTTTTAACAATTTAATAAATTAAACCTTTAATATTAATGTAAAGGCATCAAGTGAGAATGAAATAAGATAAAATTAACCTTCAGCGGGAGGTGCAGCGGGTGCTCCTTCTGCAGGTGCACCCTCCGCAGGAGCAGCGGCGGGTGCCGAGCCTTCGGCTGGAGGTGCACCCTCTGCTGGCGGGGCTGCTCCTTCCGCAGGTACTGCTCCTTCTGCCGGTGGCGCAACCCCTTCTGCTGGTGGCGCGACACCTTCCACTGGAGGCGCGACACCTTCCACTGGTGGCGCAGCACCTTCCGTGGGTGGTGCGGCACCTTCTGCGGGGACTGCTGCAGGTACGCCTTCTACACACAATTAACATTTTCGTAAAAATTATAAAATATAAAAAAATAAAGATTACGGACGTCATGTATTCAATTTTCGAAAAAGAGATTTCTGGAAAATAGATGAGTTATTGTAGGAATATAATCCTGGAAAGTTATTCCATATATTTCAGAATATTTATACAAAGTCTAGGCATTTACCAGCGGGTGCTGGCGCAGCTCCGTCCGCCGGCGGAGCACCCTCAGCTGCTGGAGCACCTTCGGCCGGAGGTGCTGAAACAACCGGTGGCGGCGCGGGAGCTGGTGCGGGTTCCGCTGGTGCAGGAACCGGAGGAGTTGGGGTTGGCGCAGGTTCTGGGGTTGGTGTTGGTTCCGGTGGTGGTGGCTCTGCCGCAGGTGGTTCAGCCTGTTCGCCCTCCTACATGGCATACGAGCACTTGTTCAAATGTATTGTCTAGCAGCATCTTTGTCATAAAAGATGTATTAATTATATAGCATATATTGATATATTAACAACATTAACAAAATATGTATAGTATTCTAAAGTTACCGGAGAATTTAAAAAATTACTTTGAGTGTAATAGCATTTTTTTTTTCAACCGTTCTACGATTTTTTTTCTAATAAACCGATAAAACCGACCAGATAAAAGCAAAAGAGACACAAAATATTTCATTAAGATTGAACGCGCGATTGACAACTGAAACGGATTCGTCTCGTCACAGAAATCATGGTGAAAAGCGCTCCCGAACAAAACGCTCCCGAACGAACAAAAACAGAATTGCGCGTGCAGCTGCGCGAGCCGTCACCGACACGCTTATTAAATTGTGTGATTAACGGTCAGCGCGCACGTTTCGCAAATGTACTCGCATTAAACCGCCGTTTATAGATACGTCATTTGTCCCGCTCTCGATAATAATGCTTTACGCAACGTTCAGCTGCGAGCTTACGACGCGCCGCGCGCTTCCCGTGGTTTCGTTGACGGCGTTTTGCGCCATAAATCATCGTGGCCATTGTGATCGGCGAATATTGTCAAGATAATTAAACAATGTACACGACATCCGATATGATTATAAATACGATCGAATGCGTGAAACTCGTGTCGAATGAGGTGGCAGCGGAGGAGGTTTCGCCAGCGTGTCGAGAACGATCGATGAATCCCGAAATCCCGAAAATAAATTACTAGATTGCGAAAATCGACACATGTAACGTACAATCGAATGAAAAAGGACACTCGATGTTTGCCTGGAATTGATATAATGAGGCTTTGTTGGAAGTGCCATTTAATTAGATGTATCAACGCCCATTATCGAGGCACAAATTAGCGCGATAATTAATAATAATCACAAACAAAAGAAATGGTGAACACTACAATAGCAAATGTTAAATAGAAAGCTAATATGTGATTTTTAAAAATCCTATACAATGTATATAAATGGACAAGGATTGCAATATGAGATTGCAATATAATATTTTTAATTAATAAATGTAAAAAAGGCAAATGGAATTGAAATTTTTCTGTAAATTAAATAAATCATATCTAATCACAAGAATATCAATGATGGATTTAAAATAAATTGTCGATCAGAATTGTATGTTGTCGATATGCGTTTCATTTTGGAAAATACTGGTCGGCGAAATACTTCTCGCAAATGGAGGGAAATGAACACATCCATAAATCAATAAAGCAGATCGAAATTGCCAACGCACATAAGAGCGAATGTGTATCATAGCGAATGTGATGAAGCTGTGTCAAAAGCGTCACTCGATAGCGAATAGTTATGAAGCGAAACCCGGTTAGTGACATACCTACCGTATCTCTAATATTGGCTTATCTGCAAATTAAAAAGCTTTTGGCATTATTCTTACTAATTAACATTGCAACAACACATAGGAATATAAATCCTTTATCATATGCTATAACAACTACGTCTTCATGAAGTGAAAATTACTAAAAGTAGAAATAATAAGAAAAATGCCAAAAGCAAATCATCTTTTATTTAACTTTGTTGTATTTTCAATGAAAATTAAAAGTTTAACTTTACATTGTAATAAACATAAATAATAAAAAATAGAAATATCTAATAAAGATATTAATAAGAATGTTTTTTTTTCTAAATAATTAAATTAATTCGAAAAAATGCTTTTACGTTGTTATATATAATTATATCATTAAGAATAGTTAATTAGTATTTTTCTACACTATATACGTGGCGAGCAATGTATAAACGAAAGATAATTATTTAACGTACATAAAACATGAAACGTATACAAAATATCAGATATTATCCTATTATACATATCAAAGGTTAAAACAAAAACTCTCACAGGTGGAATATGAAAGGAATATGAAAAAACATGTGGGAAAATGACCACGCATAGAGGTTTTGAGTACCGTTAAATATTTTGCTTTACAATAAACCTTAAGTAACATTTTTCCCCCCATTATTCTCTCTACAATAATATCTCTCCTCTGGCATTTGCAGAAAGACAAATTTTATTTTACTTTTTTTTCAAATCCTGCCCGCAAGAATTCTAGTGCTCTACGGTGATTTACAAGGTCCATTAAAAAAATATGTTACGTCCATAAAAAAACATAGGACAGTCACGAGTAGAGTGTACAGTATAGAGTTATGGACTGGATATTGGATGTCAAAAAATTTCAATATAATCTGGAACGTACGAACAATCATAACGGACAGACGGACGGGCAAGATTTTTGCGTGCAACTCACGGCAACGGGACATATTAAATTAGCGAATCGATCGTTAAAAAATATAGAGGAGGTTCTTTGGAGTTCCTGCATCGAGCGGTTATTGACGACGACGGACAGATGATCCTGCGCGTCTCTCTTTCTCTCAGGAACGACGAGAATGAGATTTTCAATTGTCTCATGCTTCCACCGGTGTCGGTGGCGCCGCGTCTTCTTCCTTTACCTTCTTTTCGTCGCCCTTCTTCGACCAGTCGGGTTTCTTCTGCAAAATCGAGGAAACGTTGTGTTAAATGCAATGGAAATCTCATTACACGTTGAAAATTAGATTCGCACACTGTTAGCAGTGTCGGGGGGTGAATGCTTGCAAAGCTGGGGGATAGTCCTAAAGGGAGTCAAAAACTTCCGAAAGGGGCTATTCAGTCGGGAGGACTCTATGCCAAAAATCTAGAGAACGAGATCTAGACAAAAATTGCTTCGTAGTCGTCGTCGGGATCGCGTCGCCATATACTGTTCAATTCGCGAATTTCTGCGCCAGCTTTCGGATTCGCCAATTCTCGTGCTACCAAAAAATTCTCTCGACATTTCCGGGAACGTCGCCTGGCACTACGCTCAGTCACGGAGCGTCTATAAAGCCGTGCAGATTGTTAGTGAAAATAAAAAAAAAAAGGGCAGAAGAGAATCGCGAGTCTCCAAAAAGAAAAATAAAAATAAATAAATGAGATTGAAATGGAGGAACTAAGACAACGGCTTCCAATGTTGTCGGGAAATGCTGGGAGCAATGCGTCTAAACATCGTAAGGAAATCACGAACAAGCGGAATATAATACTGAAGAAAAGATTGCACTGAATCATCACGAACGTTAAAAACGAGGGAAGGTTCTCCTATCCTATCTCTCCATTCTCCCACTTGCACACATACACACTAGCATATGGTCTATTCGTTCTATCTACTCTCATCTATCACACGCGTCATTCTCTCCTACACAGGCATGCCGAGCTACAAGTTGGTTGTTAAAGTTTTACCTTATCTTTTGACGCACTCTGCGAACATAATGCAAGAGCAATATTATTAGTCAACAGATAAGACATGGACACTGATTAAGCATACATTTAAATATCAACTTAACGAGTAATGTGTCGTTCGTGGCTCACGTCGTGAGCCATGATCGACGTCGTGGTAGACACGCATATTGATCGTCAAAAATATTTTCTTCTTAATTATTATTTATGATGAATTAATTATATTAATTAAAAATAGATGAAAATAATAAAAGAGAGATTTTTAACGCGTGAAACGTCAAAATGCGCGGCTGTGCACAAACAAAGACAGACAGAGCAACAAATTCTACAGTCTGAAAGCATGGCAGCCAAGTGATGGCGATAAGGCAAGCTACAAGAGGATTTCAATTGCGTGATCAAACGACTTTAGTTTCAAAGAGTGCGTGTTTCAGTTTCTGGTTTATTTTTTCAGGCGAGCTTGTATTCCTCTTTCTATTGATCTCTTTTTTTTTTTCAACATTTTGCATTCGATAGCAATCCGCTGGAACGAACGATTTTGCGTGAGAAAGTATGCGGCAATTAACACGTGTAAAAAGAAGATAAACGAGGCGAGTGTGCAAAAAAAAAACGGAAGGCAACAATATAATTAGATAGTGAAGAGTAGAAAAACGCGAGTGTGGGCAGGCATGTGTGAGTAAAGCGCTTCTGCCATTATATACGAAATAAAAGTGGAACTGTCAGCTTCAAATATACTTCGCAAGCCAATCTCACCTTTTTGCGTCCCTTTTAATCTTATACTTTATTTACTTCGCGCTGGATTACGCTATCGCGAAGATTTTTGCGAAATTACACAGATAGAGACGGGGAAAAACGCGAAATATAATAATAAAAAAAAAAGAAAAACAGATATGGGTACAAATTGGACAGTAATCGCCATAATGTGTCGGAAAAAAAAGTACAAGATAAAAGAAATTAAACGATGCCTCAGAGAAAAGCGAATTAGTGAAGTTTTACGAGAGGGAAAGAGAAAGAAAGAGAGGAAAACGGTACGATCTTCGATAACAGTCGACCTCTCTCCTTATCGAATATTTGAAATACGCGTTTGCGTAACATTGTCTGGAAGAATTTCTCTTATCACATGACAGGAAAATACGAGCACGCTGGAGCGGAAATCATATCTGATTTTGCATAAAATACAAGGTGCTATGCTCGCATTAACATTCTCATATACAACGTCACATTTCCGTATAACGAAAAACAATCGGAAATTGAGATCAATTCAAGTTACCGAGTTTCGTATCAGATGGACGCCGAGACAAAGGAAAGAGAAAATAAAAATCAAGCGCGATCCGTCGCAGTGAGAAACTTCAAAGATGAGAGGCATAAAAATTTCATAAAAAATAAAAAAAAATGAAAAGAGAATGAAGGGAAAAAATCTGCCGATGAGGGATATAAAAGAGCATTGGAAACACGAGGGAAACATCTGACTTATTCACGTGCGCTTTCTTCGATCGTTTATTGCCACAACTTATCGCTTTTATATGTATAACAGTTGTATGTACGTGAATATTTACGCAGAGTCAGCTTCTCTCCCTACGTTGCTTGTTTTAACTGTCTAGTCCGTGCGGAAGAGGGATATAATCAAATATCGGCTAACTCCTAGAATTATTCGTGCAATTTTCAATTGTCACTCGTTAAATTTCCGCAGCGCTAACGAACTAGTTTGACAACAATTCGAACAAAAGTGACGGCGAGAACGCGCTGGTGAACACGCGAGAACATGTCAATGGTATCAAAAATGTTCTAAACACGTTTACGCATTTACTTTTTTTTTTCTTCTTTTCTATGCGTATTTTTGCGCGCACGCGAGCGCGCCTGTCAGATCGTCTGTACGAACGCGGGTTAGTGTTTCTTCATATGTGTGTACGCATGTGTATAGACGTTTCTTGGTTTCTTTCGTTTGTTCTCGATTCTTTTTATGCCATAATAATAATGTTTGTATTTTATTGAGATTTCGCACTCAAATTGTTTTACTGTTCTCATATTAAATCTACTTCTTGGTCTGCCACTCTGCCTTCTCGGACTTCTTGGAAGTCTGTGGAGAACAACACAAATTGCCTAGTAAACTACTACTACTACTACTACTTCCAATACGGATATATATGTACATGTTACAGGTCCTTTTAAGGAGATCCCATTTAATGAGAGAAATAATTATAACAAATATTTTTATTATGAATAAATTTATCACATTATATATATATATCAGCTAATTGTTATATGTAATACTTGAACGTAAGAAAGTAAAACGAAAAATCGATTGAGTAAAAATCAACAAATTTAAAGATAATACACATTTAAGTGCAATTGGTAACGTGAACACGTAAACTTTATTATACTATTAATAAAACAATTAAATAATATTATCGATATTATTACTGATAAAAACTCGAAAATTATAGTAATCTTGATACCTCTTAAAATTTTTGAATCTAATTAACCTCCAGAATTCATATACTAATGCAATATTGCAAGAAGTTTATGAAAAGACACCCTATATATCGACATTTATTATTCAAACTATTACAGTCATTGATTATCGCAATGATACATTTTGCGGTTAATCGATTTGCATAAATTCACCATCCTCGAAATGACAATAGCCTCATATATTTAACTGAAAGTATCGCGGTTCGATGAATCGATGATTAATTACCGCGCGATTATCCATCGCAGCTCGAGATTTCCGAGAGAATTTTAGCTTTCAAATTAGCTGATAAAATAACGCTCCTCCAGGGAAACGTATCATCATAAATATTTTAATAGCAGCAATATTGAAATGCAAACAAGTCTATGTAATGCGGATCTCCTAAATTGGACACGATACACTGAACGAAAAAACTACTTAAACGAAGAAAACCTGCCAATTGGGTTTTGTACACAAAAAGAAAACCAGGGTTACAAAAACTGTTTTTCGATTCACTGATAAAACATTTACTATACTACTGTACGTCTACCCGTCATGCGGTCGTAAAAAATTAGCGTCCCTTGCAAAACTCAATAACTATCAATGGATTTATCAGTCGAAATTAAATTCAGAAATATAAAAAAATTGAAATATAAGCTGCAGGATAATAATATAAAAGATGTGACTGAAAATAAACAAAAGCAAAATAAAACTTAAATTAAATGCTATTAAAATAAATGTATCACAGAGATCAAATTCTCCAGCTTACATTTCCATAAAGTTCTTTTCGACTTGACAAATTCAAAGAACGCTTGAGTGGACCTTTGACGGGTAAGGAAAAGAACATTTTTACAAAAAGATTCACATCGCGTAGACGCGAGGATTTTATCGAAAACGATCGTCCTTACCTCCTTGTCCTCCTCCTCCAAGGTGAATTCCTTCTTCTTGACTTGTTTCAGCTGATTACGGAAATTAAACTCGGCGGCTTTCTTTTGGAGCTTGGCGAACTTGTTCTCGTATTTGGACACTTTCTTCAGGGTTGGTTTCATGCTGAAAAAGACGAGAGTTCGTTGTATAAAAAAATAAAATGTATTCTTAGTGTAACTATTTCAATTATACAAATTGTACCGCGTGATTATTGTTATATGTTACGATGCAGGAAGGAAAGATACTTACAATTTACCTCGGAGATCGTTGACCTGGCTGTTCAAGTCTGCGATCTGCACGTATTGAATATCTTTATTAACATCCATTGCATTCGATATTGCGATATAATTTATTCATGCGCATTTATATTTTTCTTTTTATATACAAGGCATAAGATAGGAGTTGATCGTTTCGAATATGTCCATTGCGCAATAAAGTATTCATTTGCAATGTGACGATATTCGAGCAAGTGTACTTTGTACGAAAAATTTTCGATACGTATTCGAACTTTGAAATTTATATAAGTAAAGCTTTTTCCGAAATAATTATATTTTAATAATTCTTGTATACAATGTAAAGAAACGTCGCGTATTAGGATTAAACGTAGATTAGTGGACTCACGTGAACGGCATGACAATCCAGCCACAAACGGTTAATCAAGAGAAAAAAAAAGAAAGAAACGGACAGGTGAATCAAATCGTATCGGCGTGCGTCCTGCGTGGCAAAAGCACAGGCAAGAGAGAAAGAGAAAAGGGAGTTACACAGTGTTGAGCAAACGCGCAGATATTCAGCTGGCGAACCACTCGACGAATCGAGATTGACAGTAAATTGGCTTGCGGATTAACTGCAATAGCGGATGACGGCGATGGGTCCAGAATGGAGGAGCGGTTTCGCGACGGGCGAATGATAACGGAAAATGGAGGGAAAAGGGGGAATGTGGGGAGGAGTCCGTGGAATAAATAATAGCTGGAAAATCTATCCAAAACTTACGACACATGTGCAAAAACATCTAAAAATTTTGGCAAAAAGAAATCATTAATGAAAAAGTTTACATTACTTGCAAATACGATAATTACGCCATAAAATAATACTTTACGTTTTTCAGATAAAAATATCACGATTGAAACATCGCGAGAGTCATTTCATTTCAGCTCTATAACAAAAAAGAACGAACACACAGTACATAAAAATCAATAATTGCAATTTCATAGCGATAGGAAGTTTCGTAGACTAACGTTGCAATAGAAACTCCATGATTCGTGCAGTTTTATATCTGGATAGACATATGTATAGATTAACTATGGAATTGTTCCCATAGAATTGAATAACTGTACAATCTGTCGCAGAAACTCATGCAAGGAGTAGATAAATCATCGAATTTGTTACATACGCAGAATCTCGGAATAGATTCAATCTGATTCAAATACAAGCTGATTTATATCGTCATAGTCCTCATTGTATGAGTTCATCTCTGTTTCTGAAAATACTTTTATTGCTCTCACGGGTGACACTGATTATTCTATCTTTCTGAAACAGTTTCTTCGGGAGCGAGGCTTTGTTCTAAAGCCACTTGTCGGATTCTCTCCCTTTCTTCTTAGGAATCATTCGACCGTTATACTCTTTTTCCTTTATTCTCTTTCTCGTGCAAGTTACGAGAAAGGGAGAGAGAGAGAGTAGGAACGACAAAAGAAAAAAAGAGAGAAAGAAAAGAAGGATTGGATACGATGGGGGTGTGAATTTCATTTTGGCCAATCAGGGGACCGGCTGGTCACGATCAGCTCTTTCGTCCGCCGTGGGTGATGAGAAAAAAATTACAAAATCCACTACAATCCGTTTTCTAGACTGCCAGAGCTCTGTTCGCCTCATTCGAAGCGTGAAACTTATCCTTTGAGATCGATACCCGATTGATTTCACTTGCTATTTTGTACTCGAACGTTTAACATTATATCGGATATAATGCACTCCAATTATTTCAGAATAATATTTTCAATGCAGCGACGCGTAAACATGTAGAAATTGTTTGGAATGTTACAAGAAAATCGTTGTTAACAGAATGTTATAGTGCATAATGTGAATATATCTGAACAGTTTATAGTTGTTGACAAGATTGGAGACTGAGAACAAAATTCTCTGTTAAAAAATTGATGAAAGGGAAATAATTTTCTTACACGAAATCTTTTTGCAAAAAAGAGAACAGAGTTCTGCCAAGAAGAGTCCGCTATTTACAGCCTAATTGAACACCATAACAAGAGGACACTGATAGTGGTGCGTGCGAATCGGTGCAAAATCAATTTCGCTTTACTTTAAAAAACATCGTAGACGCCTGTACGTGTTTACTCCAATGTCTCTCTCATGAGTCGGGTATTTCATGTACACATTTGTATTGTCTATCTCACAAAAGTCAGTGGAAGTCAATGGACGAAGGAATGGGCTCGATCGATGGCACAAAAAGAAAAAGAAAGAAGAAAATAGTGGCGCGCGAGGGGAGGGTTGCGACCTGAAGATTTTCACAGCATGGCACTTCGGTTTCGTGATCTTTTAATCGGTTCTTGAGCCAGTCCACCTTTGTGAGAATTAAAAATGGAAAAATGTGTGACAGGAGAAAGTATTCAATCAATTCTTCAACTTTTAAAGTGTTTAGGGAAAAGGTATACGATACTTATTTTCCGAAGTCATAAAAAAAACCGATTTGTACCTATCATTGATCGAATATTTATATACTCGTCGTCGAGTTTTTCAAATATCTTTAATACTTTCTTCGATGCGTTCTCGCAAATATCGGAAAACGATTATACTTCTTGGAAATGACAGCATTAAATAGTCCGTAATACAGATAAAATATGCTTTTTCAAAACGATAAAAGCCAGTTCTTATCAAAGTTATTAAAGTACGCACTACTATTCACGTGTTATGCTACAATAAAATAAAAATACCGAGACGATTCATGAACAATTTCTTATTTTTCTTCCTTCGCGATGAATATGAAGTGCCATACTTCTTACGTAGTTACGAAAGTATATGCGAAGTAAGCTCATTAACTGGATCGACTTGCGATATTCGTTACAAACGGAGTTTTTTCAATTATAACCACGGAAATTAATAGAAAACTTGGCGACAGGCTAGCGTTCATGCAGTTAACTCAATTGTACATTTTGAATCATTTCATTTTCATAAATCACCATTATCATTTTTAACCGCTCAAGTTATCTCGCAATGATAATTAAATTGCTGCGATTGATATTATAATTATATTTCACTTATCTAAAACTGACACAATGTAAAATAATTAACATCTAAATAATCACCTCGAAATGAATCCGATCGCTAAAAATGTCTAAAATAAAAAAAGGAATGTAATTTGTCAGTTTATTACATATTATTCACAGATATATACCAAGTTGACGATGAGAGTATTTATTTGGCGATGATTAATTTGCGTAACGAGATACATAATTCCGGCAGAGTATTTCGACAGAATATGAATCTACCTTTCATCGACGCTCCGTTCAGATGGTGATGCCTCGAAATATCAGATAGCGAATGACCAAGTCTTCAATAACATGAAATTAATCATCACTATAATGGAGCCATTCGCCTGTTTTCTCATAATCCTGTTACCATATCCAATAGCGTTAATTAACCCGTGTTCATTACGCCTATACACACATGTATGTATACATATATGTATATATATATATACATCGCATCTCTTAAACAGTTTATTAGTTAGAAAAGCCATGCATGCGCGGTAAAGCAAATTTGTTGGGGCTTGGTAGAATATCCTTGTGTAGCACAGTATTAAGGACAAGCAATAGGACAGAGCAATAGGACCCGAAAAAAAGAGAAGAGGGAGAAAGAGAGAAAAAGAGAGAGAGAGAGAGAGAGAGAGAGAGAGAGACAAAGAGAAAAACGCACGCGAAAAGAGGAAAGAGAGACGGAAGAATATATGTGTAAAGCAGAAGAGATGAAGACAAAAGATAAGAGGAAGACACCGTAAAAAATCATAACAATCGTCGTATTTTCCCGACGTGTGTAAGGCCGTTTCTTTTCTATCGCTTCCACTTCTGATTTTGCACCGCACACCTACGCACGCACGCACGCACGCACGCACATTTACGCGCGCACGTGGTCTCAGGCATACAGTGTCAGCTCAGTTCTCGCGTGAGACCAAGGGTGGAGTGATCCCTTTTCGGTGATCATCGTGGGTGATATATTTTCTTCGATTGCGTACTCTTTTTTTTGGCAACAAATCTAGGGCAACTGCTTCTATCACTGCGAAATCGTGCGCCCATCTCGTTTCACGATCATTTCTCTCGGCGCGCGAGATGCGACATTAATTATCACAATCTGCGATCGGCAAATCCGCGTGCGAATCAATACTGCAAACTTGAGAAAATGTATAAAGAGATATATACAGTTACGAGTATATAGTAAAACAATAATGGCGTCTTCTCTATAAGCTTGCCCAGCCCTGACTCGAGAGAGTAAAGCTTTTTCTTTTTATTTTCATTGGCGAGTTAGTATAAAGCTCAGAGAGATATACTTGCGTTATGGTTAGATAATAGAAAGAGAGAGAGAAAGAGAGAGACAGTATAGAGAGATTTGTGATAAAATAGATACGTTATAAGAGAGCAAGTGGATATAGTATGCGTTTAGCCAGACAGCGAAGACAGACGTAGAGAAATGAACAGGCAAGTTGAGAACGGCACGTTACGCGATAAAAAGAAAGAAATAGAAAGAAAGAAAGAGAGAGAGAAAAAAAGAGTAGAGCAAAAATATGTGACCGACAAAAATGTTTTTCCGGTTGCGGCACTTCATATCCACGTAAAAAGAAAAAATTCCCTTCCTTATTATTCGCGACTGCTCCGTCACGCTTCGCAAAAAGATCGCGTTGAAAAAAAAGAAAGGTAAATCGTCGCCGGATTGTCGGCTACAAATTATCGAGACAGGACTGATCAAGATTACAAAGATTCCTAGGATAGCGAGATGTCGTCGTCAATGGTTCTTCCACGCGTCTCCGCCGTGGGAACTTTTCCCATTGGTTCTCGCGGTCCCCGGAGCGAACCTGCGTTCGCGCCGCAAGTGTGTTTTCTGCCAAGAAAAACATCGTGAAGGAGAGAACAACAATCGAAAGAGAAACGTATGTACAGAAAGGGGGATGGGCGGAGAACGAGAGACAACGCGAAGAGAGAGACCGTGGGAGGAGAAGGGTGATGCCCTTATCGTCTGATATACGCGCAAGGGGGTAGGGGGTCGAGAACGTAGGAGGAAATGATCAAAAGAGACGTGCGATCTGACGGTTGCTCTCTTTCTCCTCGCATTGTTCGCCGTTGTCGCTGCTTTTCACTTTTCCTGTACCTCGTAGTCCCTTTTCCGAACTTCACGCTCCAAATCCCACTTCTGACCCTCACAAAGGTAGACGCGGTCGTGATACATTTGGCAAATCTTCTTCAACTCCACTACAAAGAATACGGAGAGTCTCTCAGAAATCTTTGGTTCCTCGATATGTTTGCTTTTCTGACAGCTTAGGCAGTGGAGGGGCACAGGCGGAGTGAGAGACAGACAGCTCTAGCGTGTGATCGATCTCACGCGACGTGTGATGTGAAACTTAGGATCATCTCGAGTCACGAAAAAGCGAAAATCATTGGAATACAAGTATATTCAGCCAAAATTCGATTAAATTAAATTAAACCTATAAAATATAATAAAAATAATTAATTTAATTTTTGAAATAACATGTAAAGAGAGAAAAAGAAAGAAAGAAATATGTAACAAATAGCTGCACATATTCCCTAAAAATCTGCAGGAATCTATAATTCTGATGTATATTAATGGTAACAGTTATTGTTGTTGACTAAATAAACATAATTACGCGAGTGTGATATTGAGGGATAATACTTCTTGCCTTACGTAAACTTTACAAGTAAGGCGAGCTTTACATATTTTAGTGAAGAATATAAACTGCGCGCTGCTCGAATACTAATAGTACACCGCGAACGACGGCGGAATCCCGATGAGAGAGTCCTTGATCTCAAGCAACAAGCAAAACTTCCGAAATCTCCGATTCGAGTAAATTGGCGGTCCCTCTCTCGCTCCACGTGCGCGATAATAAAAGTTGCGCGGTGCTCGAATGCTTAATCGCGCGGGACGTCGAGGAAACCCCCGAGGTGTTTTCCCCGGCGCGCTGTCGAGCGGGGGAGCGTAATTCCGCCCTGAAGTCTCTTTTCGTGAAAATGGAGATCGCCCTGTAGTTACCCTGCCGGTATCGCGGGGGATGTGCACGGCGCTGCCGCGCAGCCTCGGCTGAACTCCTTCGAAACTTCGATCTTCGACCATTCGCACGTCCCGGACTATCCTGCATGAACGCAATTGGAAGCGGCGCGCGGCGTGAACGAAAAAAACCACAGCGCCACAACTTCTCACCGAAAAATAATCTATCGTTGTTCGTTTACTTGTCTAAAGTGAAATGAATCGGAACTGATTAAACAAAATAATCGAACAAGGAGACAACTCGAGTGAAATGAAGCGAAAAAGAAATCTCGCTTGAGTTTGTTGCGCGAGCGCCCCTCAATGCGATCTGGTCTCGTCGAAGTAACAACGCAGCTGCGACGGCCGGTGGCGCAAATAAAAAATCGAAACAAAAGGACGTTAACATTAAGGTTCGCGCGATAAAAAATGCAGATAAAAAAGTTAATGTTGGTTACGTTCCTTCAAACTGTCCTCAAAGTCTCATCGAGAGTTTGGAACATTAGTGTCTTGCGACATTTCCCCTATCTAATTGTAAGAGACGTGCAAACGTGCTCGAACCGAAGGTTCAAAGACCCGTCAACCAGAAACGCCTTCGAAAACCGTTCGACCAAGGATGTCGCTCGGTCAAGCACGTGGCAGAGTTTAAAAAAACCACGTAAATAAGGGCGGGAGAGTAAGGGTGAAAGTTGGACAAAAATAATCTATGCAGGTGACTCGACAGGCTCTCTCTTCTTTAGGCAAGCCGATCGTAATTACCTCCATCTGTTTCAACCTAATTTGCCTCTCGAGGTCATACTTATCGCCCTCGAGTAAGTATAGTCTGTTCCAATATGCCGAACAGATCGTCTGCAGCTCGGCTAAAAGAACAAAAAGTCATTGGAAAAAAAAGGCAAAATGGAGTCCCCTGAATGTGTTTCATTATTCCTGCTGTCGGCTGTTTTAAAAATTAATTCGTTGTCGCATTATAATTGTTTAGAAATTACAGCGTCAAAAATTAGAAAAACGATGGAATTGAAATATTAATTATGGCTATAAAAATGTAAAATTGCGACGGCTGTTATCCAATTCGTTGCTAAGGACAAACTAAGAAGAATAACGACTATGCTTATGATTCGTTTTGTTGTCATTCTTAACAACGTATCAGTATCAACGAATTGTTCCGTTGTATTTTTTTTACATTTGAAAAAATAAACATTGTGATATTTAAAAATGTGATGAAAAATAACGCATGTGACGACTTGTGATTTTCTGTGATGATTTATATTACTACGAAGGATTATTCGTGAGGGAATGAAATTATCATGGGGAGAATAGAAAAGAAATGAGTCTTTCGCGTTGGAAGCGAGAAGCACGAAGCTGACAATTGCGTGATCGTTAACCTGGCCTGGGGAGGCAAGTGGGCGGGGGGGGATGGGGAGAGTTCGACGAGAGGAAATCAGCGGGATGAGAAATCACGGGACTGTGAAGAGGCTCTGAGACTGGTAGTTGCTTACTCGCAAGTATAAAGTGAACAAAGTTCTTTCTACTCATGGCGCCTGGGTGAGAAATTAACATTATAGAGACAGATCTACGTTGAGCGATTCTACGAGTCGCGAAGGATACTACGTTAGAGCTGCTGCTAGAAAATACTCAGATGTCTATGTCTAATATTATTACGGATAGCTTGTGCAAATTGAAACAGTCGCCAGATGTAGCGCTTCGCGCGTAACAGAAGAAAGAAAGGAAGAAAGAAAGATGAAAAAAAGACGAAAGAGTATTGGCGTTAATCGCAGCTCATCTCTCGTGTGCCACGAAAAAAAACTTTCTCGACCTCCATATCCTTCTTGGCGACTTCGTACTCAAGGTCGTACTTCTCCCCCTCGAGAGTGTTGATCCTCTTATGATACTGGGTCAGAGTGGACTTCACGCTAGCTGTTAAAATTCAAGTCACTCCTTGAAACATGCTCGCGAAACTTAACCGTTTATGTCGCAGGTATCGCGCACAGTATAGATATCGCTACATACTGTAATGGATAAATGTTGTAACAGTATTTGTAACTTTTCGCGAATGATACGTACGGAGTCCGTTTCGCGTGTACGACTTGAACGAACGAACGACGGGTGAAGTGTAAGGGCGAAAAGCGTGAGTCTCTGGGGAGGGAGTGAGACCGGTGTGTGAAAGCTAACAATAAGTTGAAATGTTATAAACTGTCGCTGTTCCGCAGCGGTGTGAAGACTGTCTCAAGTTTCCCAGCGAATGAAAGCGAGTTCTTAAATCGTTCTCTTGCGAGAACGACTTTCCAGCGTAGACATCACGCTACGAAATTTGAGACAATCTTGCGTCTAGGAACGAAGATGCATATAGATATTCGCGTATAGATTGAAAATAATGGCGTAGTGAGGAAATGGTGCGTATACAATACTTTGCAAAATGAGAGAAAAAGCATCAGAGGTTTTTCCGTAAAGAATAAATAAAAATCAGTTGAAAATATTATGATGCGTGTTGGGTGAAGCAGTGTATAATAATTTATTATATTTGAATATACCTAACGTGTGTTCCTCTAAACTCATGTTATTCTGTTATTCTGACTTGTTTGTGTTTTGCGAAAATAGAGAGTGAGTAGTAATAAGCCGTATTAACACAATAATCAAAATGCGAGAGTAATCTATATAGTGTTCTTAAATCACCATTAAATTCATCAGAGATTCATGAACGGAAGAGGATTAAACGAAGAGAGCAAAGAGACAGTAGACAGTATGAGAAATCGCGCGCACATTAATGCGAAGAAAACCAAGATGCGGACAGAATCAAGAAAATCGACGGCAGTCTTGTGTTACGTAGAGATAGAACAAAAAGAAAAGAAAAGAAAAGTGTGAATGGAAAACGGTGCGACGAAAGAATGCGAAGCTCGTGTCTCTTGCCCGACCGCAGAACGGCGGAGGCTGCGACGAACGATTCAAGTTTCAGTAAAGAGCCGTTAATCATTCACGAAGTTGCTCCGATAACGATTACTCATCGGCTGGTTGGTTAATGAAAGTAGCCACGATTAGCCAAAATTGCAAATAAAATCTTTTAGCAAAAATGGAAGCTTTTAATATTATATTTATAAATAATTATAGTAAATAATTGTAGCGACATAGCTTTAGTAAACTACAATTAAATAACAAGATAGAAAGATAAATTAATAATTAAATAGTAAGAAAGAAAAATTAATTAAATAGATTTTCGATCTTACTATTTTTTGAGTCTAACAAATTGCTCTATTTTTTTATGGTTTATGGTTCGTGTAATCATTTAGATATTTTCATCGAGTACGCTACGTTGACGGTAGCTAAATATAGCCAGCGTTTTGTAAAATTGTGCAATCAACCAGCGACGTTGGTCTCTTTGCCAAAACTTTAATTATGTTCGCCGTCGTCCTACGTAGACGTGCAACCGGGCGAAGATTGGTGCGTTACACAAGTGCAACAACATTGAGCGTCGTTGTTACTATATCGTGAGCGCCGCATTATCATACTGCACGTCGCGTAAACGTTCCGTTGCAACTGTTGCTCTCTCAAAAGTACCTCAAAGTCCTTCTTCTTAACAACATATTCGATGTCAAATTTTTTATCCTCCAATGCCGAGATCCTATTGTGGTACTCGCGCAGCACGCGCTTTAGGGTCTCTGTGTGGTTCATCAGAAACAAAATAATGTAAAACAAAATAAAGACGCGCACGAAAAACGTCGCGTAATTTGTGTGTATGATGGCCTGAAACGTATCTCGGTTATTGTGCCTTCTCATGTACACTTTTTTTTCTATTGGGATTGAAACATTATTTCAAGTTGCAAGAAATTCTTAGTGACACAATTATTTAATCTTGAAAATCATATGCAAATTACCTTCAATTGGATTTTCTATATTTTTGAAAAAAAAAAAAAATTATTAATAATGATTTTTAAAAAAGAATTGGTAAAACACGGTGAAAAATATAATAACTAAAGTTTCGGCCTGTGAAACTGAAAATGATCACTGCATTATTATAAATTATTGTGACTTGATAGAAATATTTATGTTCTTTACACAAATGCAACTTTACAATTAAAGACTGTTGCACAGATGTAAGAAATTTTTTCTTAAATATCAAATTCTTTGTATAATTTATTCGCAAGACGACATTGTATCAACTTTTCGACTTTACTGTTTCTGTGCAATGATCTTTACCATCAATCTGTTGATTTCTTATGTATTCAAGATAACACGAATTTTGTTCGAATATATAAAATATATTCTGCCAAAAAATTCTATCAAAAAATACTATAAACGGTTTTTCGTAGGATTATATAACGAAGCAAAGTACCTTCGTTGGCTTCGTCGACGATCTTGGGCTTTCCGCAGCGCTCCTCGATTATGCGCCTCCTTTCGGCCGCTTTTCTCTCCTGCTCCTTCTTCAATTCCTCGGCGGCTTTCTTACGCAACAGCAACTGTAAACATATGAAAAATTCGTAAGGTACGAAGAAAGGTAGGAAGAAAAAACATTTCGTAAGCAGATAAGAAAGAAATTCTGCCAGGAATATTTACTCTGAAATATTTACGCAATTTGCCAACGCGAATCGACCTCCTAATAGCTTGAAATTCATAATTTAAATAGAATGGCGAATTTATACATTGTCTGCTATAAACCGTACAAATAATTTAAATCAGACGCAATGAAGCGGATTATTATTATGTTTATTTAATAAATATAAAGTGGCTCATTACGCGATCGTTACGTTAATCGTACATTAAAATGGCTATTAAAACAAATAAAGTTGAACGCGATGCCATATGAGTAATTAATCTTTGTGTCTATATAAATATGTGTCGTGTAATAACAGAAAGGCGAAATGGAATTGAATTAACATGAGCTATGACGTGTCGAGCTTACAATTAATGCTCGACCTGAGAGGAACATTTTCATCTGGTTTACTCACGGAATAATAATTTAAGCTTGCGGCTAACGCCTTTCTCTTTCGGTCAACGGCGGGATAACGTCGGTCGGAATTCGGCGGATAGCAAATATTGACGCAACGGAAGGAAGGAAGGAAGGTGGATTTACGGGAAAATAACATGCCGGCGGGGCCGGCGAATGCAAAAAGATTCTCCAAGAGGTAATCTGCATACACACACGGGAAACTTTATGTACTGCTACTGCGAATGTTCGCGACGGTGCATGAAGAGAAACGAAGGCGAATCGAAGGGGGGAGGGAGGGAGGGAGGGGAGGTGCATGGATGTTCCGCAGGATGTTACGCGACGATGGAAACAGAATGGCGAGCCGTAAGGCGGGACCATAAAGTAAAAGTAAAAAGGCGAGATAAACTTGGAAAAGTTTCGGACGCCCGTGCCGGGGCGGCTGGAAAACAGAGCATTGAAACGCGAGGGATGGGCAGCGAGGAGAATAGGAGAAAGTAATAGAGAAATGGATGTGGCCGTTACGAGAAATATTTTGTGAGAAAATCGGCGCGCAAAGAGGGCAAAGAGGATTATCGCGATATTGCCCAGCGGCTCGCGAACAACGCGGGAGAAGATTATGGCGTGCGATGAGGCAATGAGATAAATCGGGAACGGGAGGAGCTGTCGATAAATGAACATTCGAGCGCGACGAAGGTATTGATGCAGTATAAAACATACTTTTGGAAACCCTGGCGCAGCATTAGCGCCGTTTCCATTAGCGGGAAGAAGAAATATGACGAAAGATTCGCGGCGACTCTGTCGCGATCGAGCTCTTTAAAGAGGATGTCCCGTGAGAATTCACTCGGTGTCGCGCGGCCAAATTCAAAGGGGAAGAAACAAAAAGCGCTGCTTACCCTGAGCTTCTTCTTCCTGTCGGGGGTCATGAAACCCTTCTTCGCCTTCTTGGCTTTGGAAGCCTCTTCGAGACGGGCGCGGACCTCCGCCCTCTTCCTCTCGGTCTCCGCCTGTTTCCTCTTCTTTTCCTGCATTTTTCGTGCGAAACTCCCTTAAAACATCTCATCTGAGAAAGCCCTGAAGCGTCCCGTGAAACGCGAATTCGGAAAGTGTTGCGCAATTTGAACTCATCTAACATTTTTCGCACTTTTATCCCTCTGCTTTTAGCTAAACTTTCGCGAGTCTTAAATTCAAAGGCAAGTATACTATCAAACTTATACAATAATTGCTCTGCAATGCAAATTCTTTGAAATAAATATATTAGAAAATTGTAAGCATCAATATTGATATATTAATATAAAATGTGTACTAAAAGATGTATAAACTTTTCTAAACTTTATCAGAATATTAATCCTATCTTATATACATATAGGGTTACTGATTACATCTCTCCACTGATATTAAAATTTTTCATTATATAATATAAAATCATAAACAAGGAGTTTTCTGTATATTACATATTTTGATTCTAGTTAAAGGAATGTTATCCCGTGGTTTCTTTACTTGATTATTTTCGAAAAATTAAAATCGTTAATTTAGAATATTTGCAATGGATTTTATTTCGTAATAAAACGAGCATAAGCTCTGTTCCGATGAAAGGATTCCTTTCATCCGCCTGGTAAGTGGCCGTCCTTTAAGAGGCGACTCTACGTTTCATAGCTAGTTTCTTCTCTTACGTACATCCTCGATGCGCTTTCTCTGCAAAAAAGAGTGAGAGAAAACATTTCTCGTTAGTATATTCTCTGTGTCGTGGGTCGCATGTACGGGCGATATCTGAAACACTTTTTGCAGCGCGATCCTTTCGACTGTGAAAAAGGATATTTCTCAATGGCGATGAAGGAGCGGGAGAGCTAAAGAGTTAGAAAGGAAGAAAAGATTGTCGCGTTTGGTGTTCCAGATTTCGCCGTCAAGAAATACCTTTACAAAGCATTAGCGTAGCGTACCGTGTTTCGCGTGTTTCATGACGATGCAGAGCTAATGGAGTCTGTCTTAAGTGATATAACTTTGTCGCTGTTAAGCGCTACAACAGCGAGCATCTTGTAATATCGTTTTGCGCAAACTGCCGCGTTTCGCTTATGGCATTACGCGCGCTCTCGGTCGATCATTAGCTCTGCCTTCTACATGCAGGACTCGAAACCGGCGTGTGGATCAAAAATAAATCGTAGTCGCATATACAGAAGCGATAGCATGCGAATTTTCTTAGCGCGACTTTAAATCTTGACACCTCGAGAATGGACGTTATTATAATGTCGCTAATATAATAATTATTATAAGCGTGTCGCTTAAAAAATTTTGTTGATGCTTTATTGTTATGAACGCTATTAATAATTGACGATTACATATTTGTAAGGTGCGAGTAAAAATGTGACGGTTTTTCTTTTTTTCCTATCTTTTATTAACCAGTTTCCAATTTAAAGCGTCGATTTGAATTTCATGTACTGCTATCTGCGGTGCGTGCTGCGAATTCGATACGGTGGATATTAGATATATTGCACACTTGTACACTTATAACGAGAAAAGAATAAAGCATTAGAGAAACATATAGAGTTACAAAGAACAGCCGAAAGACAAAATCACTCAACATGCGATTTTCGTATCTACTTTACCCCAGATCTGTTCGATCGTTTTATATTTGTCTATGGTGCGCGTTCTCAGGAATTTTACATTTTAGATAATGGCTTTCCAATTAGCTTTGATTGAAGAGAAAGCAAAGACAATGTTTACAAGGAGACTGTTAAATGTTTGCTCACAATATGGCACAGCAAAGAAAGAGAATCATTTAAAACATAATTTTAATTATCTGCTATGATATAAATAGTATACAACATTATAATAATTTTCTGAAATGTAATTTCTCAAAATTATGTAACTTTATATAACTATAAAATTATTTATTTAACAAATAATTTAAATCTACTAATCTCTCTTTAATGAACCTTTTGCTAAAAGGCTAAATGTTAGAAATCTGTAACATCCCGTACAGTTTAAACAAATGAAACTGAAATAACTTTAACTGTATACTTGACACGGTATATAATGCAAGCTTCGTAATTATCAATGGAAAGTTTGTACAAGAGAGACGCTCCCTACGTCGACATTGCTAAGTTATCGCTCGTGACTCCGAATAAACGAACCGTCTGCAAAACTACGTTCATGTAACGGTTTTAATCAGTAAATGGAAGTTCTACCGATCTTCGCTGTCTCCATTGAGTGCAGTTACGCTGAGTTTTGCCTCGCGATATATACTGACAAATATCAAATATTTTCTCGTTTTAAGGACAAAATTTCTTCTTCGTGCCATCGTGAGCGAAAGGAGTTAAACCGCGACGAGCGGACGGACCGCTTTATAGGTATAACCTGAGAGAAAAACGGCGGTGAGAGAAACTGGTGAATCGATCGGGAAAGGGCAGCGCGAAAGGTACAGGGTGAAATATAAATCATTACGGTACACTGAAATCGACAAATCAAGGGGATCACAAGTCTCCTCGGTCTTGAATTCGCAATTGAAAATCTGGAAAGACTTTGTTCTCCCGTAAAGATAACGTAAGTGACAAATAGCTCGCTCGAGTAGCGGGAAAGAGGAGATATAAGGAACAAGACGAAGAGACTCGGAGCGAGTGGAGAGAGGCTCCCACGTTAAATAATGCCGAAATAAGGGCGAGAGTGTGACGATAAATCAGACAAAAAGTCGCGCCGTAGAGCATATAACGGAGACAACGGACATGTCGGTCGTAATACGACCAGTCTCCATTTCCCGTTTCCTACAGAGCGGAAATTTTACGGTGAAATTTGCGGAATATATGTGCTCCCTCTCCCGCGCGCGGATGCTCCAAAAACCTTCATTAACTTTTACATTTGCGGTTCGGGCCGCGCAAATTGGCTTCATTATACGAAAGAAAAGTCTATCCCATCGCACAAACGAAGAATTGTCGTCCGCGTGGTGGACATTACGCAGGAATGCTGTCGCGATCATCAAGGTAAAGAGCGCCGGGAATAAATTGCTTATTTAAGAACGCGGAGATGAAAGTCTCCGCCAAAACGGTGGAAAATCTCCGTTTGAAAATCTCCCGAGGATATTTGTTCCGTGATACAAAAATCAAATGTTAAAAATGAAAAAGAATATTAAACCACAAACAAATGAAAAATGAAAGTACGCCGGAGAATGAAACGACTGAGAGATATTGGGAGATCGTGGAAAGTTTTTTGCGGAAGGATAATCACAACGAGAAGCGAGCTTCCATGATCGCCTCGTCATTCTACGTAGCATATAAATCTTTTTCAGGGCGCACAAACTATGTGGTTCATCCTTGACCACACCGTCTATATCCTCTACTACTAAGCTGCTTCAAAATGCCACTGTAGAAGAAAAAAAAACACGAGGCTCGGTCTGCTCGAAGTCCTCGGAGCTTTACACATAAAAGCTTTACATCCTTGAAGTATAATATTGAAGGAAAATGATTTATTCATAGAAACGTGTATTTGAGACCGAATTTTTATATTTTCTTACAACGCTGTGTCTCTCGTTGCGGTAAAATATACGTGACACAAAATTGATTTAAACCTTTAAAATTAATAAAATTATAAAATTGATAAAAAGTAATGCAGTTAATTTAGATTTTTTTTATTAAGTGCTAGAATTAGAGTCCATCAAATACACTTTCCGACAGTGCGAATCGAAAGATTCGCGGTAGAAACATTTAGTAGAACCACTGTTCTATTTTTATTGACAAGGTCTATACTATCTTTTCTAATACTATTACACAGTTTATGCCAGCGGCTTCTCACAAAATCACAGAAAACGCAAACAATGCATACCTTTCGACAGCAATGCTAATTTTACTGCACGAGTTTCAATGCGTAGAACGTGCGTGGTATTTCAGCGTTTCCGTTATCCAAATGTGAAAATCAGCAGCGGCGAAAATCCCACCGATACAATATGAAAAAAAGAATGTAACATTAAGAAATATCCGATACGTACTTTCGCAGAACTACAAGCCATGGACCTTCCTCGATCGTCGGGCTTTTAAATAATGAAATAAAGACACGAGAAAAAATCCAGATCGGAATACACACCTAACCTCGTCGTCCGCCATAGTGGTGTCTTGTCGTTACGCGCGTCTACCTAAAAAAAAAATAATAGAAAACGGTGCAAATGTTATTGTCATATATGCGGTTGAAAACCTTGGTGTAATAGTAGCTATTAATAGCACCATCGTAACCCTCTGGTCGTTAAAATAAATAGGCGCCTGTAATTAGGGGTCTCGTAGCAGGGACGCTCATACGAATGATGGGCCCTTTTACAAACATTTATCAAAGCTTTCCTCTCCCCCTTCAGCCGCCCGACAAACTTTTAATATTAAAGTCTTATAATTTTAATACTAAGTCAACAATCTAAGTTGAAGTTTTATTACAATGTTTAGCAACCATGTTTGTTACTAAAATTGATGTATTATATACTTGGGCTAGAGAAATAAAAATTCCCTCTATTTATAAACATGTTTAATGATCAATCTTTCAATCAGTTAAAAAAAATTAGATAAAGAAAAAGAGAATATTTCTTTATTAAAAGCTTATGTCTTAAAACTTGTTGAAAATTATTATTCAATGACATAGGATTTAATAGAATGCCTCTTTCATGTCAAGTACAATTTTAAGATGTTCTAAACCAATTATGTATTAGCATCTTAAGACATTACTTAAGATGGTCTTAAATATAAGAAAGGACTATGAATATTGACCTAAAAAAAAGTTTTTCAGATCGTCCCTTTTCTCGAAAAAAAATTAAAAAATTAATTCGGCCATCTTGACATTCAGACTTTCCTATTCGAATGGTGTTCGTCCCGTATGGGTGTTCCTACTCGCATGGAACGGGATCGAACGGGAGTCTATGCACGAAGTATTTGCGTATGCATACGTTCATCGATTGTCAAACCGCTTCCGCGCTTTTTTTGCGTAACGCCGCGATCGCGCAAATGGACCGAACGAAAATAATGGTGGAATAACGTCGGGGATCAAGGGGGGCTCGGACGTCCGTTGGTATTCGCCGCACGACGGAAATAATAGCGGATAACCCGAAGAAATTGATCGACGTGTCTCCGTTTATTTCGGAGGGCGAAGGAGGGATGGGCGATCGATTCGACCAGCCATACCGATAAATCATGTGGCTCATGCGCGAGGATTTCGCCGCTTAACGCGTCGCGCGGGGCGAAAAGGCAAGAGCGCGCGGATCTCTTTCGCTCTCTCTTTCCCCGAGAACGTGCGACGGCGGTATAGAATATCCGGCGCGCGAAAATAGACGCCGGCCGTCCCCACTTTCCGCGACGTGCCGTCGTCGGGACGTCGGGTAACGTCGACGATCCAAATTTGGATGCAACGACCACGGTAGATATCCCCCGTCGTCGGCGGCTCCAACTGAATTCGATGTCGAAACGGCGAGGCGAGCGGATAAACAAAGTCGTGCACGTCTTGACGAGAGGGAGAGAAAGAGAAGAGCTCGCCGACGAACATGCACGTCGCGGCACGTCGCGCTATTTGCGAATGACATTTCATTCGAGGGAGATGACGGTGCTCGAGGGGAAAATATCCCGCCGCGTATCAGCCGCCGAGACACGCCGATCTCTCTTATTAGACGCGAGACCCCCGTCGCGGAATTCGCGCCGATGCGGAGTATCGACTTGCCGGGAACGTCCCTGCCGCGAGACGCGAGAGGTGACGAGGCGGGTCTCTGAATGAAGTTTCAAAACAGATAACTTATATAGGTAAACTTCCATGCGCGCATCCGAAATTGCGCAATTCAGTTAGGGAGATAACAATTGCGCATTTAGCGGCGCTTCGCGTTGCCGCGGCTGCGAAACGTTCAAGAAGATGGATTGTGCCCCTCATCTACGGCGACATTCCGCATTCCGAAAATACTTAGGAGCATCACGGTTGTACAAGCGAAACGTAACTCGCCGTCGTAACGAACACTCGACAACGGTGGAACAAGATGTCATTAGTAATATGCAGAATACTTAGATGGAACGCGCTGTCTTTTGTGAATATTTCATTCGTTATTTCGCATTTTTTCTCCCGCTTGTTACACATAACAATTATAATTTACCTTTGTTCGTTTGTTAATTAAGAAAGTAATTTTGCTTGTAATGTAGCATACCGTTTTCATAAAAATTACCGAGTAATAAGAATGTCCTATAAATTACAAGTCAATTTCGCAAGAGTAAATTTTTTAAAACGCCACTCGAAATGTTATAACGCTCAATTTCTATATATATTCTGCCGTGAACTTTGCACGGCGCGTTCCACGACTGATGTGGAATTCGAGCGAGCGTTGCATAATCGCGATATAATTTTGTTGCCTTGCGTCACGAATGACGTTAGTGCGCGAAATTCGTCAGCGCGGAAACGTTGGGTCGAAATTTTATAAAAATTGTAGCGTGATCAAGTTCTTGTCATCCATTAACGGTTCGTACTTGCTGCAGCGTCTTTCTTTTTTTTTTTCTTGTTTGTAATGGACGTTCGCCTTTGCTAAGTA
Organism: Tetramorium bicarinatum; assembly: GCA_928718305.1. Taxonomy (NCBI): domain Eukaryota; kingdom Metazoa; phylum Arthropoda; class Insecta; order Hymenoptera; family Formicidae; genus Tetramorium; species Tetramorium bicarinatum. The sequence goes on from OV788327.1 coordinate 15,284,270, forward strand.
TAGATTTCCTCGCGCTCGAACCATTCCGAGACACGTCCTATCCTATCGAGAGACGCACGTACCATCTCCGATATCAAAGAGGCAAGCACCGTAAAAATAGATACCTCGCTAAATCTCATTAAATTATGTGAGACAGTTAAAAAAGGAAACTCGCTCGGAAGAAGCTGTGTTCTACGTTGTTGAGCTCTCGTTAAGTTAAAGAAGATGAGATATTTTCTTCTCATTGAAGAAGAATTATAAAAATTTATCACAAAATAATAATCAAAATAGCGATAACGATCTAGCACTGTTCATTGATGGAAACAAAATCTTATAATTTCTCTCTCGATTAAGATGTGCTATGTGAAAGGAGGTCCAAATCGTTATATGATTGTATTTCGCACACGTATTTCACCGAAGTATCTCGATCAACCGATCGACGGTCGAGGTGAATCTTAAACGGGAGAAGTTCTCGTCCATCACTCTCAACTCCGTGTCACTCTCAGGACGAGCGATCGCCCGTCGATGAGCGCCGATCAGTCACTGCCTCGGGAGTCTCGGGCGAATCAATCGTCACAACCTTGAAAAGTATCTTACAGCCACTCGTTTCACTGACACTCAAACGCGAAAAACTTCTCAACGATTTTCCTCTAAATGTCGGGGCGACGTTTCAAGAGTGAGAACTCATTTTCCTGCAGGCAGAAATCGCGAATCGTTTCCATTTCTTTTTTTCTCCTGTCCCAAGGTTCTTCAGGGCTTTCTCCTGAAGAACGCGGTCGATCCCTTCGACGCGGGGACACTCTCGCGCTGCGATAATAGCGGGGCGACAATCGCGAGGACTACAGGAAGTAGGGGCTTACCTTGTGGAGAAAAGCTCGCTGGCTGCGACTGGCCAACCGGACCTTAGGCAGCTGACTGTGCCATCGTGGATACCTAGTCGACTTCGTGAACCTCCATCGTAGACCGTTCACGTGGTACGAGCACGACCAATGGCGGCACGCCATTGGTCGTAAGCATTTTTAGGCGATTGCTCTGCCCGCTCCGCTTGCTGCCAAAAATAATCGGAAACTGAAAACGGAGCCGAGCCCGCTTGCTACGTCGCTAAGGCTTACCCGTTCGTTCGCCGGATCGCCTTCTGATCTCACTCACCGTATTACCGTGGCTGCAGTTATGAGACTAGAGCGGAGCGGTCTTGAACTCGTTCACCCTCGAATGCCACTAATTAGAATGCGGTTATTAAGGGCCGATATGGAATGGCTTACTAACGTTGATAGAATTTTCAATCAAAGAACCAGTATTTAGTATTATACACGTATAAATGTATTCCATGTATTTATAGACAGTTGCTAAAAATACATTTCTTTTTATACGTGTGTTTTTAAAGTCTATTCTGATATGCAAATGTAACTGATATAATTTTAAACGGGTTAATTTACTGTTACAGGATATTAAATTAATACTTTTACATTTTATGTATGTTGATCGATAACAATTTCATTCTTTACCATATCGCATTTCGTGAAAAATCCTTGAATAAAAACATTTATTATTCTTGGAGACATTACAAATACACAAAACGTTATGCGACTAGATGCAACGATAAATGAGAAATATACGTCTCAAATCTTGTAAAAATTATTATAATGTACCGCTCACGCAATTGGGTGGGGAGAAACTGAGATATTATCGGTGTCATCTGAATTTCTCGTGTTTGCAGCTGCTGTTTGGCACTAAACGCGGTTACGATGACGGAAACGTCGACGCGCCCGAACGTAACACAATCGTATCGGCGTAATGTCACCGTCGAATTTCAATGAAACTCTTGGCTCGGAAGTAGAAGTTGCGTGTGTTATGAGGGACTCGTGGAACATCCCTTATCTGCAAAAACTAGTCAAACACGATTCCTTCCTATAGCATTAATTATATAGGAGATTAGTATTAATAATTTCATATTTATAAATGTCAACATATGATTCACTTTGATATTTTATTGATATATGATAATTATTATTCACACAAGAATTAATAATATTGTGTTACGTGCATATATAATGTATGACCTACACTAGTAGATCCTGATGACTTATACTATAATATACTATAATATACATGTACAATATCATATTTCGCGAAAAGCGCGATTTATTATTAGCATTAAAATTATACATTTTGTTAAATAAGAGGAAAACACTTATTATTATAATTTTGCAGTATTATTATATTACTAATATTTTAAATCTAAAAAATTAATTAATTTCCTTATTCTAAAATTATTCAATAGTTACCATAAAATTTATTTAAATTTTTATATATATTACGTAGCAATTAAGTCATTTGTAAAGAAATTTTTGCATTTTGAAGACATTTAAGAATTTTTTTACATATTATTGTAACTGTGTGTATTGTAAAATTATTATAATGTAAATTCTTTTTTTTTTATTGGTAGATTTACCTGAAATGTTTCAAGAAATAGAAGAAAGAAAGTTATAAACTCTTATTGCGTTTATAATAATTTTTATCACTGAATCGTAACAGCAAAAATAAAATATGATAATACTCTATTTTACCGAGAAGTTTTTAAATACATTCCAAGATATTTATACGAACCTAAAGTATTCATAGCCATTGCATTTGTATAAAATGAAAACAAATTAATATACATTTATATAAATATGTATATTAATAATATTCGGAAATATTTTATTTCATAATTCTGAATATGTAACCATATATTGCAACAATAAAAACGAAAGAGAAATGAAAATAATTTTTAGATCTACTTTGAAATGCATGAAAGAATTACATAAATTAGAAGAAGTTTAATAAAAAAAAGGACGCGTGTGTAATTGTTTTATCTCGAAAGCAGAGAATCAAGTAGAACATACCTGCCAAGTCAGGCATGTGGCACACGTCGATGTTACGTCGCACATTCATCACAGGTAACGTATCTACGGTAAACTTCATTATCGGTAACGTTTTTTTCATTGTGCATATTAATATTTCTCATATTACCATTTTTTCTTGCATAAAAAATCCTTTTCGCGTGTCTTTCACTTGTACGGCAATTTAATCGACCTTTGAAGAGTAAATAAATTTGCTAGAGGAAAGGAAAGTGCACAAGCGCGAACAGACACGTGGTACATATCGAGACTTGGTCAGACAGTTTAGTAAGGACGGATAATACAGGTCTCTGCGAAGTTGTAGCTGAATAAAGCTCGCTATGTAGGTGCTGCGTTATCGAGAAGATGGCGAGAACTTACGGGAGAATTCGAAGCTCTTTTACCGCTGTAAAATTCTCATTACATTCGTACGCGTATAATACAAGTCATATCGCGGTAAAGCTCTCTGATAAGGACGTTGCGTGTTGCGGGACTATACTGCAGGTTCATCAACATGCATGCAGTATCGCTGTTACTGCAAATACCTTTTGTTAATTAAAATGAAGTAAAGCCCAAGGGAATATAAATCCTGCAGTATTGCCTGCGTCAACTTTTGCCTCCCTTATAATATACCAAGGTCGACGTTTCGGCATCTCCTTTGACAAGAGAAGCTTCCAAAACAATATGCGACCAGGTGTAAACAGATCTTCCGCATCATCTCGCATTCCGTAACCTTATCGAAGTTTACGATGTTCACATTGACCGCTCAATCTGGCCGTTTAATATCAAGATCATATTAATTATATACTCGGCACTGTCCGTTGGCATTGGTCAATCAGCCCTATACAGTCACCTTCCTTGACGTTCACCTTTGATATTAGAGCCTAAATCCTGTGCACGCGAGCAAAAAGGACAGACCTACGTGTATGCAAAAGGTTACGGAGAGAAAGAGAAGGGCACGAGAGCTAGAGGGTAAAAGACTGTGCAGGTTCTCCTGATGCGTGCACCATCGGTGTCGTAACCTTTAACCTATTCCCTCTCGTCGGAGGGGGTCACAGGTACAGCACCTGGGGGGAGGGACGGACTGGGACGATGAGGTTGAATGTGGTGCGCTCGAACGAATCATAGGGTGAAAGAGAGATGGAGAAGGCTACCTCTGAACCGGAGGTGATTGACCCGGCGTCCCTGTTGCCACGACGACGATCCCGTGACGTCACGGGACAAGCCGGGGTTTATGGGTGACCCACATTCCAAAAATAACCGTCACCGACCTGCCCTCCCGTCTCATCGGCCGTTCTCACCCTTCGCCTTCTCTACACAAACGCACACACGCACCGTGCACACGCTCGTCGCACCGAATCACCGACGCATATCTCAGCACGATTCCCTTCTCTCCTTAGGATGTATTTTTCCTCCCCCTCTCCACTTTTTTCTACAGTCATCCTCGTGGCTGAAATTGGAGGCTATTGCCGCGTTAAATTATCCTCCAAGCTGGACCACGAAGAGGAGGTGGAGAGGTCGAGGTGCACGCAGTGGTACTCGAATACCCCCTGTTATCGATTGACAAGTGACGAGAAATGCATGTATAAATGCACCAAGATAATTGTATGCTGTTCTCGCAATTCTGCAAACTATCGCAGGGTTATGACGTAGATTTATCAAAATGAAGAGAATCGAAGGAAAATGCACAAAACAATAATGATTTATCTTATTTATTGGATAAGATTAGAATAATTATGACTCATACAATTTTCGTGGTATACATATACACACGTGTAAAAGACGCTTCTTGATATCGGAAACTTTTAAATATTTTTAACTCTTAATTTTTTACCATTGAACTATAATCAATCTCTTATATACAATATTAAATTTGCAACATGCACAGATAAATTAAAAATAAATGAGACAATATTTTTGTCTACAATGACATGCAGTATTTCAAGTATGAATATTTTCTTCCGAATATTTTTTTAACGATGTTTCAAATTCTAGCTGCAACAATTGCAATTTTTTATATTTGTTCAAAGATATATTTGCCAATTTGAAAATTGTCTTGTTTTATGATACGACTCGCAATCTATCGTACTACGATTGTCTACTAAATTTTGACAAACTTTCTGCAAAGTTTGACGATTTTGTTGTTAATTTTCGTGACTTAAGTAAGATTGCTATAAACCGAATAATTTATACTCGTATAATCTGCTTTTAAATAAATAAACAGATTATCTGTCCGGGGAGAGGGGAAGTAAGTTGGAGTTTTCTTATGGAGTAGGAATTTCTATGGTGTATCGTGGAGCATGTAAAAATGCGCGATCTTTTATTATATTAATTTTAGACCAATTAGATCCCGATTTAATATTCTGGAGAATAATAAATAACATGTATTATTGGAATTGAAGACGCTATACGATTTTACATAAGATGTATTAAATTAAAGCCAACTTAAAACATTTATGTATAATTTGCATCAAATTTACGATGCAAAGTAACGATAAAATTTTATTTACAATTTTACATGTATTTTAATTTATGTGTGAATATTTTAATATACCTATATTTTATTGTGTATTTTAATTTTTTAAATGTTATTTGTATTACATGACACAAAATTATAACTAGAATCAACTTTCATAAATTCTAATATAAATTATAGATCGTTTAAATTAGATTTATATTTATGAATTTTTCAGCCTATTTGGATAATTTTTCTAAATTTAATATTTACGTTACGGCTTTCAAAATAAATGCATCTTTCAGATATAATGTTAATTTCGAAAAATTAAAAATTTTTTAGTTTCTTATGCCATAAAATTAGACAAATGCAAAATGTGATGTTTGCTTCTTGCAAGAATTGTAAAACAAATGAAGATCTGTGAATGAATAAGATAATTCTCAAATGGTAAAAATCATAAAGTGTGTTAATGTTAAAATAATTAACACTGATATTTTTGTTTCTCCATTTACAAAGATCAAATCTCAATTAGATACGCCATAAACACGAATAAACATACGAGACTGTCCGACTTCGACGGTAGTAACCATTTTAATCTCGCTCCTTTTTTTCAATGAATCGGACGACCGAGCAAGCGGGCAAGTATCCACGGGAAGTCGATGGGGTACTTCGACCCCGCGACCTAGTTTATGCCCCCGTGACGTCATACCGACGTCATTGCCCGGGGAAAACTAGGTCGGGCAGACCCAGGCGGACCACCGGAAGAGAGGTTGGAGGGTTTATTGAGAAATTCCCTCGACTGGATTCGGCCCTATCGGGGACAAATTTTAGATCGACAGGAAGAACTTTGCTTTCTTCATATATTGCATTAATAACAGTCGCGTGTCTGGAATAACTATAGAATCAAAGCGTCTTTATCTTTTTTCTTTATCTTGTTTAACGCTTTTCATAATTCATAAGAGAGAGAGAGAAGAGAAAAAGATTGTTTAAAAATTAATTTTGATATTAAAACATGATGTTTTAATATCAAACATTATGTTTTATCTCCATCGTTAATATTAATCAATGAAACATATGATAATATTTCATAATATTTGAGATTTTTTTGAATTTGGCAAGTTCTCAGTTTTCGACTTGTAGTAAATTCAAGACTTACGTTAAAGTTTGTGAGCCGTGAGTTAAGAAAAAAGCTCAATATGTTATATTGTCATTTGAAGATAATTTATTGATCTATAACACAAAAATTTTATTAATTTATTGTTTTTTATATTTGATTAATAAGATATATGATTTAATGTAAATGAAATTGTATCACATTTTAATCAATTAATAAAGTGGCATACGATAGAAGTTTGTAGCAACGAGCTATAAAATGCTTGGAGATATAATACACTCGATATCTCCTGAGAAGATTCATCAAGATCGATATCGAGTTGTTTGATTTCAATCGTAGATCATTATCAAGAACATATTGAAATAGCTCGGAGAGCGATTTGCTGTTATTTGTGCGCAGCAGGAGAGAAAGAAGAGATAAATGATAGGGAAACTTATTCAATCTTGAGGCTGTATTCAGTTAGCGTATTTTCTCAGTCGGAAGAAAGGGGGGAAAAGGATTCGTTTGCGAGTTGGGGGGTTGCAAACGCAACTCGACGATAGACCGGTAGAAGAGAATTTTGGAAAAAGTCATGGGATATGCCGAAAGCTCGAAAACCAAACGGTTGGCAAATCTCATGAATGGCCGCGTAATGTGAATGAAGCTCCAGTGACCCAGTTTTGCTTAGCGCCCCTGCATCCTCCGGCCTTTCCGCTCCTCGCTCTTGGCCGACGGGAGAGAGAAAGAGACAGCATCCCTCCCCGCCAACTGCATTCGCGTGGGTGTTACGTCAGGGACAGGTTATCGACTGCACCAGCGGCCGCACCGAGAATATTAATTCGTGGCATCGATTGGAAATTTGCGCGATAACACGCCAATCGCCACGCCGGATGTAACGAACGAGCGGCGAGATCTTCCGATGAGATTACGACTATTTTCCACAGAAGACCCGTCCCGTCGCTTTCGGCAATTGATTGCCTTGAATGCTATTGCGCGCTGGATAAATACTTAAGATTGACCACAATCACGTTTTCCTCGAGCGATTTTATATAGCATAAGCATTCGACATTAATGTATTAAGATTTTATTAGTACATGTTACAGAACGTATCTATGAGGGAAAACATATTTCGTCATAATTATTGTAAACATCTTCCGGAGAGACCAGTACTGAATGTTCACGTTTCATTTATTAGCATGCATTAAATTTATGCATAAATAATATATACAAATATTTTATGTATAAATGTCCTATACAAATTTTTATACTGAGCATTGATGAAACGTTAAAATTAATATACTGTAATTTTAATATATTAAAACATATTCAAAATATTATAATTCATTAACATATTTATTTGCACAAGAAAAGAAGGATGTATTATAAATTACAACATATAGTGTCATTACATTCATTGTTTTCATATAACGCATTTATTAATCTTAAGATACCTCGAGAGATCTTTCATTTTCTGCAAGAGTAATACACCAAGTGATACGAAATCAAGGACAAATTACGCATAGAAAAATCGTCTTTTTAAATTTAGAATAAGTGAGTAACTAACGTAAGAAACAATTCCATTGTCGTAAGCGAGGAGAGGTTCCGATCCAGTTTTCGAAGGACGAAAATTTGATCTGGCCGTCTCCCGTTGTTGCATCGGTGTCGGCGACGTACGGGGGGAGGGGGGATAACCCGGGATCGCGAGGTAGGGTAGAATGACGTCAGGGGATGACGCGGGGCGTCGAACTCTCGCTGGCAAGCGAGCATAGGGGTGCATCGACCTGAAACCCCCGGTTGCCTGGCTAGGACTCTTTCTCTCCCTCTGTCTCTCTCGCTTGCGCGAGCATCAGTTTGCTGCATCCTGACGAATCTTCGTCGAATTGACAAGGAAAAGGTGGGAATTATAAAAAGTGTTATAGAGCGCGCGGTGACAAAAAGATGACTGTGAGAGACTTAGAAGTGGAGTGAACATCGTTGTTTTTTTTTTCTTTTTTATTAAACGCGGCAGTTTGTGAGAGGAAATGAAAGAAGTATTATAATAATTATTTCTTATCATATAGATCCTTATATTTTTTTTATAGATAAGATCTCGCAGATTTATTAGGTACTTAATCCATTGGACTGTTACATAAAAGCAATTTCGAGACGCTAATGAAATTAAATATTAGATCTTATTGTCTCAAACAAGGTTGAAAAAGCCATATGCTACGCTATAATCGATATAATTTCTTCTCTCTTCGCGTTATCTAAATCAACAACAAATAAATTGATTTCCCGGAAATAACTTATCAATCTCTCTCTCATCCATTCTTGAGAATAATCGGCGAGATATAAAGATGTACGTCAAACCACCTATTCCTCAAATCGGGATATGACGGTTGCGAGGCACGAGAGCTCACTGCACACAGAAGTGTGCAGAACCTGAAGCGACATGAAACACGAGGGAGGGGGGAGATGGGGTGGAGGATGGAAACTGGGTGAATGAGGTTGCTGGAGAAGAGCAACCGGCTGTGGTGGCTAGTGGTGGTGGTGGCTGCGTCGTTGCTGCTTCTCCAACTGAGTATTTTTGGAATCGTTGAATTAGGCATCCGGGACAGACGTCACTCTCTCCTGGGGCGCCTAAGCGCGATTCCGGAGTATGTAGTCTCCAGTGAACGAAGGACAAGGGTATGGGGAGAGCGGGAGAGCGGGAGAGGGAAACACAACAATGTTGTTGCCATGGTTCGAGGTTTCGATCGGATTGATCATCGATTAGAATATTAGTCGATATTATAGATGAGCTTGTTTCTAACGTTCTTTCAATTGTGAATGAAATCCTGCGGAAATGCAAGTAAAATAAATTAATATGAGGTTTTCCGAAATTATGATAAAGCTTTGAAGTCTTTTTTTTTTCAATTGTTCTATATTTTATTGCAATTTTTTTATCAATAAATCTAAAGATTTAAAATTTATTATTTCAAAATTTCGTATCTTAATTGATTATTAAACAATGCTTGATTTTAATTACACGTTTTGTATATATATATATATATATATATATATATATATATATATATACCTCTCTCTCTTCGCAGTTTTATTGCAATATTTATATTTATTTTTATTTAGATACGTACAATTTATATGTTATACAAAAATTGCAGATGTCATCTATCGAAATCGTTCCTCAATTAGAAAGGTTTTTTGTTTATCAGCAAAACAGCAAAAGGTGACAGATTAGTAGAAAAATCCCTCTCCCCTCTGCATATCCTGCAAGTAGTTTTTACCCAGACTGGTGGAACGACAAGCTGGAGGGTGAAACGGGTGCCAGGAGAAGGGACAGGAAGAGAGGAAGAGGACGATCTTCGGGGTGCCACGTGGTGTGGCATGCGCGGGACAATCAATGTAATGACGTCATCGTCACCGTCAGCCAATCCCGACCAATCGTTGGTCTGCTCCATTCAAACCTGCCAGCCTCGGGTCCAAGTGGAAACTCGACGAGTTCCGTCGGACTTTGGCCCGACTGCAGTTCGACCTCGATCACTGAGAGGCGTGAATTCGAGCGGTTGGACGTGCTCCGCTCGACGACCCGTTCGCATCGCTTTCGCCGAGCGATTCTTCACATAGAGTCGTCGAGTTCGTTCACGATGATCTCTTCGGATCATCAGTGCCATTACGGCGGCGAACTGTCCGCGAACGAATCCTCAGGTAGCGTGATCTGAGACTACGATGACTGATTGTCAGAAGAAAGAGAGAGGAGCCAACCCGAGAAAATACCAGGGAACGAAGTATCCAGGATTTAGATCAAATGAGGATGGTGAAAAAGGGATGTTCTGCGAAAAAGAGCAGCGGAGAGATGTTGGCAGCAGATCTGATTTATCGTGGCGAGAGGTAAGTGTGTAACAACTAAGAACGTTTTGTTCATTTCTATTATTTAGCAGAAATGAATTTTGACTGCTAATAGTAAATCAACTTTCGTTCAAATATTGTATATTAAAAATAATAAATCTAATCTCTTTGGTTTTCAAAAATTCAATCTCTTTAAATAAAAAGTTTATATCTTTTTAATTTGCGAATACCGAAATATTACATTTGCTTGCTCCTTCGCAAGTAATCAACTAATCTTTTATCGTAGATAATATTTAAATTAGTTTCGGTAGTTTTAAATCAAATTTTATTGGATTATCGAATAGTTTAGGTTAATAAGTTATAATTATAATTCGTTTTATTGAGAATATAATCAACACACGCGGTTTTTAATATTCAATGAATATGAAATGGTACAAAGGATTTTTTAAATTATAGAATTAAATTCCAAGATAATGGTTTTCAAAGTTTAAAGACTGAGGGTGAATTTTCTGATTAAAAAATTTTTTGATTCGCATTGCTCGGTTGTTTGAATATAAAAAAATGAAACACATCTGTATCATTGCGAGAAAGCAGCACGTGGTTCGAGATAGACCCAAACAAACGCCTACGCGGAATTCTCAACAGACGAGACGCCCACGATTCGGAAAACCACCGTATAGCTGCTGCTTTCTTGCGAGAGTGAGAGTGCAGCGACCTCACTCTCGTTTGCCTGAGAGGTCGGAGTGTTACGAAACAAAAAGAAATTCAATTTTCCTATCTTCTATCTAAAAAAATAATTTCACGTTTCGCGTGCACGACGAACGATAATTTTCAAAATTAAAATCTGTAAAAGTTCTAATTTTTTCACATTTCGTGTTATACACATATACTGATACTAGAAAAATACCATGTGCAAAGTAACTGCTGAAAGTAGTTGGAGGTAATCTGTAAAATTTTATGTACCTTTATTTTAAAGCTTTATTTACTCTTGTTCTTTTTAGAAGTGTAATTGCAATAGATGAATTTTTCCATTTATCGCCAAACGAAAAATTATAGATATATTTCGCCCACACATTTTTTTTTTTTTATATTAGTTGGCATTTCGTTAGTTTGCACGAAAATCTCATTACGATATGACGCATCTCTAGCCGTCACCATCATTGCCCTACTTTTCACTCGGTATACTCGATCGAGCGAGTTAGGTCTACACGCTTTCGTGTCGCATGGCGTAGATTCAGCGAGACTCTTTATAAGTCGCGAAATATTAAATTAGCGACATTTAGTTCAAACGTATTTTTATTGTTTAATCCTGCTAGGTATAGAAAATAGTGTGCTATTGAGAAATATAAAAAATACTGTAGAAACGAACGTTAACTTCAAACATTTCAATACAGAAAATATAATCAATTGAGATGTTTCCTTCCTATTATAATTTGGAATAATTGAAAAGATTAATTTAATTGAAAGAATAATTTTGTTGAAGAATGTACGCACCTCGTACAGACTGAATTATCGACAATGTCACGCGCGACATACAACCGTCGATATTTGAAATATAATTTGGTTAGCGCTAAGAATATATTATTGCGAGGCGTCCGAAGGAACGAGTAAATTTTCACAGCGGTCGTTTAGTCCAGTTAATTGGGTCAAAATATAGCGTACCCCTCATCCTTGTCATCCTGCACCTTCCGCTGCCGCCGTCGCCATCTCACCCTCCCCCTCCCCTTCCCCCGTGCGCCACGACAACCCTGTTACCGAACCCTTGCATCTCCCCCCTTTCTCCTTGGAATGCACGTCACAACGGGGGAGGTGATGACGTAGGTGGAATGCAGACGTGCGATTGGCCGAAAGCTCGCTGACGTCACGGGGGTGAGTCTCTATATGCGCCTGTATGCAATCCCCCCTTGGACCCCCTGCTATCTCGATCGCGGATCCTTCCACTCGCCCCACGCCACGCGCGGAGGGGCGCAATAGGCATCGAGAAATGGTGCACGCCAGTTCAAAGCCACAGTTTTCCAAGGCTGTCCGGCACGAGAGGTTGCCGGGCACCTCTCTCACCTTCTTCGCCACCGTCCTCTTCTTCAGTCCCCCCTTATCGTGATAAAGACCATTCATCGTACTTTCTTTCCGTTCGCGTTGTCGTACACATTCGGTAGTTCGTTCCATCTCGTTTCATAGGATTCCTAGGGGGTAGGTCATCTCTTTTGCCGTCCTTTATAGCGTAATTCCTTTTCATCTCAACATATATACAGCTTACCGAGAGAAGTGATATAAAATTATTTTCTTTTTCATCGATAACTTTTCGCGATAAGGAATTGTTACATTACAGAAATTTATTTAAATTGCAATCACATTTTTTAAATTGATATTTCTCGTTATATAAAGATAATACCTGAGGTTGAACGACATTCCAAAATAAAGTCACCGAGATCTAGTATTATAGAAGCAAATTGGTTACTGAAAGTTTAATCCAAATCTTCAATATTTGCCATTTCTTTTCTTTCCATTGATCCGATTCTCTGCTTGATTTTCTAAACTTGGTTATATTGTCTTATTATTATCTATCCGGTTCAATTGTACGCGTCACGTCCGCGAAATTGATAAATGAATAAAAGCAAAGTTCGATTTTCTAAAAGCTCTGAGTATACTCTTGATAACGTAGGTAGTTAAGTTGCTTTAGCCTGACCGAGTTTCCGTGACCTTCGTGTAGAACCGGGCAGATCGATAAATCGTTGACATTGTCAAATGCGGTAATTTCTTCTGTACCTCGATATAGCCGCGCACGGTATTGATTAACGAATATTCAGGTTCTGCTAGTTTAAATTTAATCGCAACGTTAAAAGTTCTGTGTATTAATAATCTTCTGATATACGAAAGTTTTTATATCACTCACAATTAGTCTACATTCATATCTCTCTAAAAATTTATTTCATTTCCGAATAAATATGTATATATTCTTTTACAAGAACAAAACTGTCTTTCCAAAAATAAATAAAAATTAAATAAAGTTTTAATTTCTTAAATAAATCAATTTATTATTTGCAGTAATTTAACAAACTTTTAAATCGAAAGAATTTCTTAAAAAAGATAATAATTTGTCGACTGAAAATATCTATGTAATCGTCAGATTTATATATCCCTTATATGTTTCAAGGTAAATCTATTATTAGACAAATCAAAATGATACGCGAGTTATTATATAATAATCCACGAAAGCTGACTATTCATCTTTGGATACACGATATCAAGTTGAAATCTCATTGAGACGGCGTTTCTTGGAACAACATCCGGGCGAGATCATTCATCGGCGAGATCATTGATCGGCGCGTTAATCGCGTACCTATCGCGATCCCATCCGCACATCGGTAGGTAGATCCTTGGCCGAGCGACATCGAGTTTCATAAATAAAGCCCCATTGAAGAGAAGTTCATCGGGGGATGGGGTAGCATGACCTGCTGACCCAGATTTCCCATGACTTGCGTCATTCACAATCTCTCCCCACCAACGGAGCCTTGGTGACTACACGCATCTAAAATAGTGGAGAATACAAAGGGAAATGGCGAGGGGATGAACGGGATGGTGGTTGCGAGGTTGCAAGACAGACAATCGCGAATCGAACAGCGGCCCGATCAGCGGCAGCGACTTTCGGTCTTCTTTCAAGGACGCGCGACCAGCGGTACCAAACGCGTTCGCGATCATCGTGGACGTCGGAATTATATTACATGATCTTTCTTCAAGAAATCGTCATCGTCCGATATTTTTAGCACAGTGTCAGTATCCGCGATTTAAATTGCAAACGATCTTCATCGCGACAACTGGAATTAATAGTGAATTATAATTTTATCGGCAGCATGTCACCACGATGTAGATTCCGAATAGTCAGAACGAATAACTTGCGAAAGACGGTTCCGGCACGTGCCGGACGTCAAAAGTGGCCACAACACGCGATCGTCATTGTGTGCGAGTAAGGTAAGTCAAAAGCAATCTGGACAAAGACAAAGTATCTATCCATGGCTCATGGTGCGGCTGTTGCCTGGCAACTATCCACCCTGGGTCAATGGGATACATGGGAGAATCTGGGTCAACCTGCAAGATCTTCGAGAATGCCTTCTTAAATCCTTCCGATACGTGCATTCGGTTCTGCCGTTTTTTTCGTGCGTTTCCGGTGATCGGGAGTGCTGTAAAAACGTCGAATTTACTGTCGTGTGCCGGTGTAAAGCAAACTCGCGTAAGGAGATATTTACGAGATTCCCGTTTATGTGATGATAACGAGTCGTTTTGTGTTATTAGATTGTGAAAAGGTGATCTTTCTCAGGTAAGACAAAAGATATAAAAAAGATTATACACATCTCCTTTGTAATTAAATACACACGGTATCCTAAAATAAATTTAGGCAAAATTTCAAGCAGTAAATTTTCCCATTTTATTGTTTTTGAAAATTTTATACTTATTTCTTTGTAATGTAAATTAATAAATTTATTCGCTCAGTTTTGTTACATTAAAAGTATTTGACTATAAGTAATATCTTTTATTAGATAAATTCTGACAAAGAACGACAATTGATATAATGAGAGAGCTTGCTTTGGTCATTTGCAAAGATCACGCTTTGTAGAAAATCTTAAACTCGCCCTTGGCTCGTCTTCATAGTCTCTTCTACTGACCTGAATACCTATATACAGGATGACGCGCTATTTATAGAACCACCCCCGATGAACGACCCCAACGAGCGCAACGTAACGAAGGTCTGTATCAAATGCGGGCAAGGAGACGTAGCAAACGCGAATACATTCCTCTCTATAATTTTATTAATGTACGCAATCGATACTCGCTATATAGATCGAAGAAACAAGAATCGGAGAAAATAAATTTAGAAGAAATAAAATTATTTTCATTATAAATATAAACACAATTTTCTTTGGCGATTTACTGTGATTTAAATATTTTTTTGATTTTGTTATATATACATTTGCATACATGCATCGTGTCTGTCTTATCGCGATTTCGGTTTAAAAGTTAGAAAACGGCCAACATTGACCTTTATACGTACAGAGTATTTATGGATACGTTCTATATATAAATATAAGGTCGATAATTTGGTATTGGGAACGCTATTGAGAAAATATGCGGGGATATTCTTGATCTGGTAAGAAGGAGTTTGCGGTCTTTCAGATTACGATAATTTCCTCGAACGTTTTTCCATCGAGCTTTACGCGCTCGTTAAACAGAACTGGGACCACGGGACCTTTCAAGAATATTTAAACGTTGAAACTTTGTTTCGATTCGTTAAAATTGTACTTCTTAACTACGCTATAACGTGCGTTTGACGATACATTGTGTGTCGTTGGTTATTCTTACACTATCTTCTACCTCTCCCCCCTCCTTTTGGCCTGGTTTCGTACCTCGCCTCTCTTTTCATCGACGGTGACCTCGCACCCTCTCTAGCGCAACTCGAGTTCATTGCCCTCGGTGCAAGCGGTGTTTCCCTCTGACGTCATCGACTACCCGCGCGTCATCGAACGCCGCTGCCTGACATTACACGTACGAATATCGATATGGAAAAAAAATATTCTTTAAATAATGACGTCAAATGTCACACCTCGGTGCGCCACTTCAAAGGAAAAGCGTCATTGACGTATCCGTGGAATCTATTAACACGTCTTCAACCGTTATAAATACTGGTCGGGGGAAGGGCGGTGTAGTTTCTTATCGTTGGCAGTGGATAACGTCGACGTAGCGTTGCACTTTTCCGCAGGAAACGGTGAAATAGTGCGCGGTTAAGACTGCAGTACCGATGTACGGCCGATAGAGTACTGTGCATTGATAATCTAGACGGAAGGGTGGTAAACCCCGTTCCTTTACCGTACGAAATGTCGGCCGAAGCTTGATCGACGCGTCTCCTTTTAGGGTAAAACGCTGCGTTATTCGACGAGCATTCAAGAGCGTTGCGATCGCAGCCGACGTTTGTCTGATCGAACACGCGGTTTTTCTACTGAAAGGCAGTTGTGATAAAATTGAGGGTAGGAGTTCTCTACATACTGCAAATGCATTCGTTAACTTATTAGTTAATTCAACACGTATTCTCGAAGAAATTTCTAGCAATTCTGACGTTACGACAGATTTAATTTTGTATTTGCTTTTAATTAAAAGTTTCTCATATCTGATTTTTATGATTTCGATATATTTTATGTACAATTATTTAAACGTAAGAAAAATATTACTAAAGAGTATTAATGAACATTATATGTTGTTATAAATAATAGATGGATTCAAATAAGACAAAAAAAATAGTATCAAGCAGATTTATTAATATACTCACTTGATATAAATGAAAAACTGATTTTATGCTTTAAGATCTATTATCTTAAGATTTTATATTTTATCTGATTTAAGTAACAAAGCTATGTCGTATCGTTTACTTGTTGCTTGAAAAATTTTTGGAAATCGAAAATTAAAGTAATCCGAAAACATCAATTTTACGTATTGATATACTACATTTCTCTATGAAATGGCTTAGTGAAATATTAACACACAGGAGGGTCGATATTTTTCTATCGTTCTGCCAGCACGAATATTAATCGACCTAGTTGGATTATGTGCGCGTTCTGTACAGGGCGCATCTTAATAAGTGAGTCTTTACGTTAACAGCACATTTTTATAAATTGTCAATTGATTCTAAATTTCACGCACACGGAGGGCTAATAATAAATCGCAAGTGTAGTTTGATAAGCTCGTATCTTGCATTATAAAATCGTTGCATTAAGGTAAAAGTCCATGCTATTATTGGATTCAGTGACATTGAATTTGAATCAAGTGATCTGTGCTAAAGACGCACAGCTTATATTCCTAGTTTAAAGTTCTTCTTACATACTACCCTCGGCAAGTGGCAACAGTTGCGTTCTCGAGTGGAATGCTATCGCTGCCAAGAAGCTTGTTGAAAATTAAAGGGCAAATTATCAGACTGTTTTCAGCTCATGTTTCTCAAAACACGAAAGAGAGGCTGTGTGTGGAAAGCTTTCACGAAGCACAGTGTCGTAAAACTAGAAGACAGCTTGGAACCGAGGTTCGGACATAGGCAGTTTAATTTCGCCGAATGCAATTTTGTGCAGAGAAATCGCGAGGCCTCTGCGAGTCGAGGTGACGGGAGGGATCTTTGAACGATCTTGGGGGTTGCAAATATTTTATATTTCGAACAATATAAAAGCCGCTAGTGCTGCATCCGCGTACCAGATGGCAGGGTAAACTCCGAGAAACTGGCAAATTGATCTGCCACGAGCTCCTATACAGGCAGTCGCTTCGCGAGCATCCGCTATGTCAATTATTCTGGAAAAAGCGCGGATCCGCGAGATCGTCGGATCGGTCACTCTTTCTCACGTCCGGTCCCATTGCGATCGGGTCGCGCGACCGTCGACGGCTGATTGCGCCGGAAAATCGTCGTCGAGTCGCACGGCGTCGCCTGCCGTCGCTCGGGATCGACTTCGAATGCGGCTTCAGTCGCCTCGTGTCCACTAAGTAAATCGGTGATTTCGTACGTCCTTAGGTACGTATCAGACTTTCCTTCAGTACGCGATGTAATCCCCGCATGCCCTTCCGGCCGTCTCGTCGCAATCGGCGATCCCGGGCCGCGTAGAATCACGAAAATCTTCGACCCGCCGGCGTCTGATCCTCCGGCGATCTTTTGCTACCAGATCGAATAAATCGCTTCTCCCTTCGCGGATCGGTGTAAATGAAGGAGGAAACTTCCGGAATGAAATAATTACGCTGCGATTGATGTATTGGCATTTATATTGCTATTTTGTGAGAGCTGTTTAATTACGCACGATCTTCAAATACTCCTAATTGCTACCATCGATTTTCATCAAATTTGACAAACGTAGAAAGTCTGATATTTCCAACGTCAAAGATTTCTGCGTTTGCACGTTATTGTTTTTAACACCCGTCATTTATAATTTGTATGTTAGTTTACTTAATATAGCATGTTACATTACAGCATTAAGAAATGAATTTTTATTTTGCAGCATGTAATTAGCAAATAAGATCTAATTATGACTATTTCAATTACACGTTGTTTCTTGTCATAACGTATTTTTTTTAAAGCGTATAAAAATTATATCTTAATATTATATATGTACTGTATATCATTTTAGTTTTTCGCAATTAGAAACGTATCAACAATTTTAAAATATTGAAATGTAATTTTTATGCCTTATATATCAATATTTCTATAAAAACATAAACAAAAATAAAACAGAAGTCATATATATAACAGAATTTGATGTAATCAATTGCAAATTAAAATGAAAAGAATTTACACATAATTCTGATTAGGGAAACGTTAATTATAATATTTTAAGCAATTAAATGTATTTAAAAATTTCTATTACTCACTATCATTGTATTATATGCGACGGTAATAAAAAGGAATGCATTTATTTAATAAAAATTCTCACTATACCGCAAATTTATCTAATTATTGCTAAAAAAATGTTATAAATTTTAAGTTAAATCTGCGAAATCTGCCGAGTTGCCCGAGCGATTACTCTGTCTATAAGTTTTCCATAATTAACAGTTATATTAGATGCCCATGCAAAACAAAAATTAGAAAATTATATTCTGTAAAATTCCACGAAAAGACTAATATAATATTTTTCTTAAAATTTATAACATTTGTCGAAATACGGAATGTTTTCGTATGATATATCATTGCGCATGTAGGCCTAAAATTTACAAAGCCGTTTGCAACGCAAATGTAACAAATTTGCAATACTATTTAATTATTTTGCTAATAATATGGAATAGAACGAATAATTCTTCAATATAATAAAGATTAAGGGCATTAATGTTAAAAAATAGATTTTGATATTCGTAAACGTGCAATATTTCTATGTTCTTTTCTTAATAATGCGATAATAATAGTTAAAATAATTTTAATAGCAACGTTTTAATGCATCAATTGTCAACTTTAATTTCTATATAATATTTTCTTTCAAACACTTCTTTTAAAATTTGTTATATTTGAGAATAAATTCAAAATAATTTTGTATTAAATTATTATAATTCAAAATGTATAGCGGAAATATTTTTTTTTTAAATATGATTATTTTTTCATTGTTAAGTATCCAGAATTTAAGTTTGCAATACGATTGAATCATATAGGAATATTATGTAAAAAGAAATCTGCACTATTTTTTTCTTTATCTTACAAAAACGTATGTAAATGTATAATTTACAAAGTTGTATAAAATATATGTAAATAATACACAATAATTTTCATACAATATAAACTATTTGAATTAATATGTAAAGTATAATTTACAGTTTAAAAATGAACAAATAAATAAAATCCTACATTTTTGAATTTACTAATAACATTGTAATTGTTTTTTTTTTTCAAGAAACTCGAAAAATATTATATTCGAATATAATATTCCAAAAGGTGATTTCAGGATGATAATGTTTTGTTATATTATTTTTTAAAGAACAATTACATCCAAATTGTTTCAAAACTGTTGTTATCATTTTAGTAAGATTTTCTGGCTAATAGAGCCTTTTCTTAACGAAAATCTTGAAAACCATCATTTATTACGGTTTTTTAACTTTTTGTATAATATATTTTTGTGTTGAGTTTATATTAAAATGTTATTAAAGCAAATTTAATTCTGAAATTAATTAAAAATATGTAATTTTTATATTTATTTGATGACCGAAAGTTTAAGTTCGCAAAAGACCCTTTTTTCTTTTTCAATCATTTATAACTCGAAAGTTTTCGGTACTTCGACATCTTAAAATAAGAAAATCGACTCCAAATTTACCAAAAAACTTTTGTTAAAAGGGTACCCTATAATTTTCCAATATATGTAAGTTTTGGCACAACTTTTGCTATTTCTTTATTAATTATTTTCAAACAAAATAAATTCTCTTGATGGAAAGTCATTTAGCAATAGGCCTTAAATGCAATATAGCTTAAAAGACTCTCTATACATCATTTTAACATAAAACTTTTAAATATTGTCCGGAAAATAATAATTCCACAGTTAAACGATCAATGTCTCAAAGTGCGTCGAGATTCTTAACGGTAGCATGTTTAGCGGCATCAAGGTCGAACATGAACACTATTAGCGTAAAAAAATGTTAGCTTTGTAATGAAAGATGATTTCTACGCCAATGAGATTGGCAAGGCTTCTCGCATGGGGAAGACAGGATTAATCCCGTTTACCTCGTGCAGATTTAAGGTTTCTTATGCAACTCTTCGTATTTACGCATGCATATGGTCGTCTATACACACAATCAACGAAATAAGTACGTTCCCTTCAGGCCGTATCTCATGACAGTCTTATTCGCTTATTCAACTCCATTTAACTCTTGAATACAGATTTAGCATATTATAATTGCGTAGCAAGTTAAAAGAATCTTGAATTATTTCAATGTTTAAATAACAGAAGATCTATTCGCGTTCATATATTTGGAATAGCTTGATTTAGAGAAATTGATGACAGTAAGTGTCAAAGAGAGCGGTCAAGCATTCATAAGCTTTAGACCCATTTTGCATTTGAAATCTTAAATTATTTTTTGATAAAAAATGACAGATACGTAGATTAAAGATGTATAAGTATCAAAGTGATGCGCTTCATCGTTTTCTTCCAATGATAAGGCGCATCATTTGATACTTATATATCTTTAATTCATCCATCAATAGCTACAATTTTATCAAAAAATAACTTAAGATTTCAAATGCCGCTAAAATGGGACTAAACTTAACTGCTCTTTTTATTATTAAAAAATATATAATTCATCAATAGAATATATATTATAGAATTGTACTTCTTATATGTATATATAAGTATTATATTGTAGAATTGTACGTCTTGTATATCGTAGAATTTGTATTTTTTATTATGTTATTATTTATTCGTTGTATTATTTATATTGCATCATTCAACGAAAAATTTCTATCTATTGGCTAAAACAGATTTGCCTCTTTTTGTGTCATTGACATTTTCGATTACTGAATTCTGATTAAAAACCTTCAGATGGAGAATTAAGTTTGTAAATGTTACTATAAACGAATAATATTGAATGTGACGAAAGCAAGTTCATTATTGACTATATGCGAAATGTCATAAATTTGTTACGCAAGACTGCATGTACGGTACAAGAACTTTACTTACGTCCTACGTCTTCAATAAGCTATATTAGATAACATGTTGCATATAGATAATGTAAATGTCCCTAGCCCGATATTGTTAACTCTCCTGCGATAATTTACAATAGGTCATCTAACGCTACATAACTGATGACTTTTATAGTCGATAAACTTATAACATATTTTCAGGCCGTTTATAGCATGCGCTTTAAATTTTTTTTGCAATTTCTTCAATATTATATGTATGTTTCGCCTTTAACGAAGTAACTCTATTAATAAGTTTGTTGACACACAGGGATAAAATACCAAAAAATTTATCCAAATATCACAAAAGTGTATATTCGAGTAACCTTAACATGAATGTTATGATACAACTGAGAGAAAGAATAATATATTCTCAATAATATTCTTGGATAAAAACGGAAGTAGTTTTGCAGAAGTAGTATCATATTGAGCTTGGGACATGCGTGATTAAGAGATAAATAAGCTATTTAAATTTAGATTTTTATTAATTTTAACCTTTTAGCTGCAATATGTAAAAAATCTTGTTTAAAATTATTGACAAACAAAATAAATGTGGACTTACAATTATAACATACTGTGCCGATTCATTATTTCTACACTCGCCAACAAATTATGGCAAATTTAGGTAAATTTAAGTCAAAATTTTGTATAATTTCAAATAAGCATAACTCCGCAAAAAATCATTGCATTTTTATTTCCGAAAAAGCATTTTATGCTTTTGGCAAATTTCAATCATTATCCTCTTTTTCTTCAAATTTCGATAATTTTATACTGGATAAGTTAAAAAAATCGTACAGAAATCTATGATCTCTCAAATTGAAGGTAAAAGATCCTGTTATAAGATGCAAACAACAGAAATTTTCTACGATATTTTCCACATCAGATGTAACGCAACAAAATCACATTAAAAATGTTTATTTTGATGATCAAGGTTTATCATCGTGCCGATTTATAAAAACAGTTTGTATGTACATGCAATTTTCCTTCTTCAACACACAAAAACACACAAAATAAAGTGCAAATGCGACCGTACAGTCTCTATATGGTATACTTTGAGTATTGTTGAGTATTGTCGGCAGTACTTTTGTAAAACATTAAAATTTTTGTATTTTTTTAGAGTCCCTTAATTTTCAACAATTTTAAGTACGATGGACACATAGAAAAAAAAAGTTCTACTTTATTTATAAATGTTATTATTTAGTGTTGAGATATAATCGGACTACAAAACTTTGTTTTCTAGCGATTTTAATTTGGACTTCCTTTCGTGACAATATATTGACTTCCAGAGAAAATGTAAAATATGAGATTTTTAAGTATTTTTGAAATTAGGAATTCGATTTGTAATTAGGAAAAATAGAACTAAGAAAAAAAACAATTACAGCATTCAAAAAAGCTAATTTTCAGCTTTCCAACCTTCTTTGCAGAGTGTTGTATGATAATTTTTATCAAAATTATGAGCAATCAAGCAAAAATGATCACTTTTTCTTCAAATCTCGATAGCTCGATGAAAAAATCGCACAGAAATTCATGATGTCTTAAATTAAAAGAAAAAGATCTAACTATAAGATGCAAATAACAGAAATTCATGATGTCTTAAATTAAAAGAAAAAGATCTAACTATAAGATGCAAATAACAGAAATTCCCTACAACATTTTTCATTTCAGATGAAATGCAACAAAGTCACATTAAAAATTTTTGATGATGAAGATTTATCACCGTGCCGATTTGTAAAAAAGAGGACAAATTTGTTAAATTGCATAAAGAAGACCGTTTAAGTTTTAAAATGCTTTTTTAAAAATAAAAATGCGATAATTTTTCGTGGAGTTATGCTTGAAATTATACAAAATTTTTATATAAATTTACTTATACGATAACTTTCAGTATATGTATATTATTAACTTATACTAAATAATATTATAAATCTAGAAGAAATTTAATCAATTATTCATCTAAAATTTTACTTATTTTTACCACGAATCGTCTCAATTCTTGTTAAAAATATTGTAGATATACAACACTTGTAGCCAAAAGGTTATTGACTTTCTATTGCAAATGCGATCATGTATTATAATTTAAGAAAAGTTATAACATGAGAACTCGACGAGGAGCCGACAACGACGCAACAGCTGATGAAAGTAAAAGGAAAACTATATCATAAGCAAACCGTCTTATGTTTCTGTCTTATTTCATTGTAAATTTGCAAGATGAAATATGACATAAACTTAAGGTGGGTGCTTATATAATCGACGAATTCAACTGTGATGGATATTTACAAACGCCATAATATATCAATGGTAAGAAGATATTCTAAAAAAGAAGCTGGAAGCAATGAGAATTATTGAAATAATGAAGAGAACGTGTTATTTGTTATCGATATATATAATTTGCATTTATTTTAAATTATCATATGAATTTTATATTTTTAATTTTGCAATTATTTTAAATTTGGCAATTATATTTTAGTTTTATATTTTAAATTATTGCTATTATTTATATAATTATCTATCATTACGACTCCATCCATACCAATCGTCATCATATATGTGCTATTTAAATATCAGTAAATCGCTTTATATAGTAAACAAATAAAGTTTAAGAAACAGTTTTATGATTAATGATTTTATGTTCTTTATTATATAAAATGTTAATGAGCAAATATCCACATCTTGAATAAATTGTGATTTTAATCTCGATAGATTCTCCAAAATTCTATTTTGAAGTTTGTGTAACTTTTATTTTTAATGATGAACTTTCCTGGAATGTATCAGAAGAGTTTATCAAGTTTTTTTACAAATTACGATATTAAATGCAAAGTTCAGTAAATCAACGACACGATTCCTCGTGAAAAAGACAGGATTTTGTTTTTTACTATATGAAATGTTAATAAGCAAACATTCACAATATTTCATAAATCGTGATTATAATTTTGATAGATTCTCCAAAATTTTATTTTGAAGTTTGTGTGACTTTAATTTTAATGATGAAATTTCTTTGGAACATATGAAAAGATTTTTCATCAGTTACGATATTAAATACAACGTTCAGTAAATCAGTAAGATCCTTTCCTCGTGAGAAAGGCTTATTTGACGATTTGATGTTCTTTTTAAAATTTTAAATCGTACATGAGCGAACATTTATATGTCCCATAAATAGCAATTTTAATTTTAATGATACTGTCTCCAAAAATTCTATCTCTTGAATCTTGTTTGACTCTCTTTTTAATTTTAGTAATGAATTTCTATGGAAAATTTGAGAAGATTGTATTATTGCAAGTTACGACATTAAATGCAACAGTACACAATCAATGAGATATTTCTTCGTGAAAAAGATATAAGAATATATTTCGTAAAAGATAAATCTGTAAGTAATGCATACCTATTTAGCTGTATATTTTGATGATTGTAATTCTATCTACATTTTCTAAGATTTTGTTATAAAATTTTGCAGAGACATGGGGCAAGTTAGGCAAATTGTAGATTATAATTTGAACATTTTACCAATTAATATAAAAAATAATGATTTATTATACTTAATTTGTAATAAATAATCAATTATATCTATTTTGAGTCTAACATCTGAAGAATTAAGAATTAAAACTATCGCGAGCATACTTCTTTTTCTGATGCAATTTACAAAATTCTTTTTAGAGTAAAGTTTGCTCGCGTATTTTCGACGTATAATAACGCGCTTCTCATTTCAATTCTCGCTTTAATTACTGAACTGTATTCAAGATTTTTAAATTCAATTCGAGATAGGTGCTTTATTCTAAGCAATCTATTGGTAGCGTATCGGACTATCGCCGAGTCGCGAAGCGACGGCAGCTAGAACGCGTGGAATGGAATCACTCTGATTCAGGGTAATGCGAGGCGGCAAGTAGAACGTAAACTAAGAAGTTTCTGGCATAAAATAACGGGACGAGTGCGAGTCGTACATGCAGGACAGCCAGGGCCAGGCAGGCAGACGTGAAGCCTGAAGAGCCGGGGGTGCTAAGCCGTGAATCCTAAAAAGTGTCCGGAGCTTACTCAGCTAGTGTTACCCGCGCGACGCTCCTTTCTCACCTCAACGTTGTACCCCCTTTGCGCGGAGAATGGACGCGTCCCCCTTCACGCGCACAAGGGCGTAAAGTCAACATTCTAGCCCTTCGTTTTCTGTACGAGTTGTTTTTAGCCTCGTTGCGTCCATTTTTGTCCATCCATTCTGACAAAATTTTTTTCCTGCAAGCAGATACGCCTTCTGTGCCTTCAGAATTGGAGTTGAGTTTACATTTTTAAGAATATAATGAAGATTCTGTTAAAATAGAGAAATGTCTGAAACTATTGTGTCGTAAATTATGACTGGCCTATGTCTTCCAGGGTGTGAAGATTACAATTGTAGCGTATGATTCGGTTCACGGTATATACAATTCTCGCATTGCCCTGATTAAATTGACACCATGAAAGCCGTAAATTAAAGCTGCGAATTAAATTAAGCGAGCTATTAATGATCAAAGATTTTTATAAATATAGATTTTTTAAATTATAAATTTAAAAAAAATCGATTGAGTAAAGAAGTAAAGATATTTTTAAATTTTATTTTGTTTTCAATCTATTTAATCGCGAAAATTGCTCAGAGTTTTATCAACTGCGTTTTACAAACGAGAACTGCGCAGTATTGTATGCCGAATATAACCAAAGCGGCCGAACTCCCTTGCTGTCTCTACCTTGCATCGATGTTCCTTGCGCACGTTTCTGACCATGGGGATTTTACGTCTCTCTGTAGATTCACGAAAATTTTCGCTTGTTATGCATCACCGAACTGTATTAAGTGTATGTACGTCCAATGCTGATGATTGTGTATAATTTTAATTTCATATACCTTGCGCGGAGAGCAAACTTTCTCGTAGTTTTTTTATCAATATTTATTTAGTATCATATTATATAATTATATCGATTAAAATAAAAACAAATTTATTCGAATCAATGACTTAAAAATGACATGTATATCAATCCGCAAATTTCTTTCGTAAAATCAGCAAACTTGCAATTTGTAATGTAATTATGTGGCGTAATAATTATCAAGAGATATGCGAATTCAAATCAAATCGAATCGGATAAGTTTGCACCGGTATTGCATAAGTTGCTGGTACGTATCATGTCAGTAAAATAACATCGGGAAAACTTACAATCAGTGATAATTAAATGATTGTTTATCATTTGCACACCATTTGTATAATGCATGTAACAAAAGTGTTTAGTTGTACTAATTTTTTTAATGTAAGCATGAAAAATGTGTAAACGTGCAGCGGAACAAAAGCGAAAAACAAGACTCGATGCCGGAGGAACACTGTGCACGAAATCGTTGGTGTTACCTACGAGAATACCGCCGTGACGATCGTCACGATCGCGGGAACGTTGCGAGAAGATGTACAAATTAGGTCGACCTAATGCCGGATCCCACTATTTACCGAACGGAGTACTTGCTTCACGTCGGTATGTATGTGGGGTACGTTTTAGGGATTCACCTCTTCACAATATCATTAAACACCACCACCACCAGCACCACCAGCTACCGCCGGCTGTGACAAACGGCAACGCGGTCAGGTCAGAGCCTAAACTCTTATGTAAGTTCGTAGGAAGATTTTACGCAATCGGCAAAAACACAGCGTCACAATTGTCCTTGTATAATAAAAAGACCCGAATCGCTTTTGCAATGTGGAGAATTCTCTGCCTTGAAGATGAATCTGCACCCAAAACTTGTGTACGTCACTCAATAGCAAATAATTAGAATGTTTTCATTTCAAATATGTATAAAGTCTGTAAAGATAAAAATTGCAATTGTAATATATGTACAAAGATATGAATATACCGGGTGATTTTTTGTTTTTCAAGAAAGCAATGTCTCATTGCTAACGAAGTAGATTTAACCGTAGACGAAAGTGATTTCCACACTTTAAATACTTGGAGAGATAATGTGACAGACACGATTTGTGAAGATTGAGGGCAGAGATGACGATCGGACGTGCAGACGGACCGCTGCCATTCGATCGGCCAACTTCAGTAAGGCAAATACGATTTCGTCTGTAATTCCTGTGCCCTTATTTCCGAAGAAACACGTGTCTTGCAGCTTTAAAGCAGAACGTCCATTGGCCCCTCCGGTCTAAAGCCACCCTACCATTGGTCGATGGATTAGATGACCACGTGGGGTCGCGCTATATAATCAAGGGTGAAGTAGGAAGGTATCGGCAGTTGTGCACGACCGACGGCGGACGAAGGAAATGCGAGCGTTTTCCGATCGACTTTCGCGCGAACTTCCCCCCTCGCGGACGTACTATCATCACGGCCACCCCAAGGGGAATCCTTCGAAAGTTTCACGATTTCTACCCCCTTGTCGCGACCCCTCCGAGATCTGAAGAATACATTTTCATCTGCAACACACCGCCAAGAATCGCTTTGGGAAATATTATCTACGGTATCTTCCGAGGGGGCTATATAACAAAGTGAATTAAAGAACGACGATGAGTAGAGCAATGCGTCACATATATCAGCTGGTGTGCCGTAGATCTATTCCATAATTCTACGAACTCTGCTCGTCGATTCGAGAATCTATTTTAGATTCCACAAGGATTCGAATTCAATCTCCGATCGCAACGAAGGATACTACTTGAGACACTACTTAAAGATCGTTCGAAATTATATCAATTTAGGAAACTGTAACAATACGTGTCATCTTTAGGATATGTGAGTAATTCTTCATTCACGCGCGGTTAACGTGTAGCGTGTTTGCAAAATTTGCCTACGCAGCCAACTTAGTAATTCAAGTGAACCAATCTTTCGTATCTTAAGGCCGACTTCGCAATATTAACAGCGATATTATCAACACTATGTGGCTCAAAATAATTAACAGAAATTATTTTAAGCCACATAATGTTAGTAATTTTCGCCGACATCGTCGAACTGTGAATAGATCGACTTTCCTAACGGAGTGGCATTAAATGATGGAGAATAGTTTTTAGCGTAACGCTTCGGAAACGGCCAGTAGGTCTGTCGTACAGTACACGTTTAGATCGAATATGATGAATTTTGTATTTGAGCTGAACTGTCCTATCGGTCTATAGAACCGCCAGATGTCCAGTCCCCACAGCTTACTTTATCGTGGAAATGCGTTTTTCATTGATATTCTCTGTACCCTGTTACTCGCTTTTAAATCTGGTCGAAAGCACTTTCTTTCGTTCTTATTCTTGTGCTTGAAATTCGAACATTCAGTTACATCATTGAAGAGACTAAAACAAATGAAGAACGAAACGGAATACGTATACATTCCTTAATGCATTCTTGTTTCATGATGGTGACTTTTAAATAGCCGTTTTAGATATTAACAAAATACTCAAGCATTTTTTTTTTAAGTAACGTGAATAATTAGGAAAAGCTTTTAAAAGACCATCTTGTTAGTTATCGAAATTCTGAATGTGATAAGGAAAGAAAGCCATTCTGACAGATACTGTATAAAAGTAATTGCACTTTCATATATTTCATTTATTCATTCGTAACGCTTATACATTCCTGACTACCATTACTCAATCTTTCTAAATGATTACACATGATGAAATCGATGCAACAAAGATGCATTAAACTGAGTATTGAATAAGGTCAGAAGATTCTGAAAATGTTAAATGCAAAATTGGAAACGTCCAATTATAATGATGGCGTCATATTACGTATTACAATAAGATATCTGTTCAAATATTGAATGGCCTAAATCTGTTAAATTACGCGAAAGATTGATTGCATATGTTTGCATTTATCTAATTGTATCAAAAAGATATTTGGATTATTTTCTAGCTTTATATATTAAACACAAAGTGCACATACATATCAAAATTTCAATATCGTTAATAAAGTTTTTTAAACTGTCTGAATTGTTTAGCTCATAAAAAAAAAACGCGGAACACATTTTATTATTTCTTGAAGATTGTCAAAAGAGACACTGCGTGAAAACTAAATCTTAAATTATAATAATAAATAGATTTTTGAAATCGTAAATACTTCACCGTTTATTTATCAAATGTAGATCATATGTTTCAGTTAAAACATGATTTTCTCTTTATCTGATTGATTATTAATTATTAATTATTAATGTCAATAGAGCGATGATAAACTGTTTCGTGTTTCTGTGTTCCTTCATAAAGGAAACTAATGTGCGAATTACGCGAAACATTTTGTGTGAGTCTAGGCACGTGGATCGAATCGCATGAGCGGAACTGACTAGAATACTGTAAGATACAATATGGGGCAATATATTGGACCCCAATGCAGCTGCTGGCCACTGCACAAGATTAGAGATAACACTCTTGTGCGTGTGACAGCGACTATCATGGGGCTTCCATGATACATCACACTTCGACGCTGGAAGCCATCATGAGAAGTGGAAGCCCCGAATACGGGGTATGTTAAAAGTTAAATACTATAGTCATAAATATTTAATTATTGCATTATTGTGATATAATTATTATAACGGATATTACAGTTATTGTTATTGAATTTGTTATTGAAGATATATCGTTCGTTATTCTTTAAAATTGTTAATATAAAATAATTTTAATAATAAATAAAATGACGCATGTTAAATAAATATTTATTTTGTCAAAATAGGATATTTCTAAGAAAAAAACATGTTCTTATTATTCTCATGGAATAATATTATTATATGTGATTGATTGTGAGTGCAATATCCCTATTGCACATTAGCTTTTTAACAAATTATAAAATCTAACAAGGAATATACAAGGAATAACAATCCAAAAATTTCTAAAAATTCCAGACTTTGTAAACATAAAATAAGTGTAATGTAGCAATTAATTATGTAGCAATTAATTATGTTTGGGCAATTTTGTATTGGCTGAAGCAGTTATAAAAGTGAAAATATCTCTTTAAAGAAAATTTAATTTTCAATATTTCTATTAATATTTCAAAGACTATAAAAGACATTGAAAAATATTAAATATATATGTAAGTTTATAGTTTTTTATAACCATTTACAGCAATATGATAAAAGATTTAAAAAAAATTCTTTTACTTTCTTCATTATCTCTTTAAATTTGAAAATTTTTATATTGTTTGATAATAACTAAAAATGAAATATCTTTAAATCTTTTATAACTATGTTTATATGAACTATTATTATATAATTTTGAGATTTTAATTTTTTGAAAGCTAAAATACTAATTGTTAATATCTAAAAACATATGATTCATATACATATTGTAAAGGTCTCGTGAGATACTTTATACTTGGCTATTATTAAACAATAACAATTTTCTGGATTAAGAGAATGCTGGAGAAAATATTTTTAAAAAAGTACTTTTTAAATTTCTTCTCATATTATTGTAAGTCAAAACCTTGAAACTGTTATTCAATATTTTTCAATTGTATATTAAATATCTTTTAGAGTCTCTGAAATATTGAAAGAAATATGAAAAATCAGATTTTCTTTCAAAAGATCTTTTCTTAGAGCTGTTTATGAGACGAAACAAAAAGTGTAACATTCTATATGATTAAATTCATAATTACTTTATTTCTGAAACATTTTGGATTTTCTAAAAATTTTATTGAACCTTTTCTATAAATTCAAAGAAAAAAAAACATTATACTAATATAAATAGTTAATAAGGAGTATGTAAATAATATATTTTAGTGATACACCTATTCTTATTGCAAATCTAAGTTTTAAGAATTTAAAAAAGACGTAGGTTTATAAGTATTGTTTAAAAAATGAAAGTTAACTCAGAAGAAGATAGAAAAAAGTCGCAAACGTATATGTTTATATATGTTTATATTATCTTAAAATAAAGAGAAAAATAACGTAAGATTCATCGACGTAAGATGCATAGTAACAGAATTGCAATATTATTATTAATCTGTAAAATATAAATTTTTTTATCTAAATAAGATTAGTGTTCAAGATAATTAATATTTTGCAAAATAATCATTATGTGCATTTTATATGTTGTCTCTTAAATAAATAGAAAATGTAGAAGATTATTTTGTAAATATAAAAATTAATCGCAAACGCTGTTAAGTGTAATTATGTATTTCAATTAATTCGATTTTTTATATAAAATCAATCATTGCGATATCCGTCGTGCAGGTAATACTACGATCTCATGGAGTTGAGTTGACCAAACTGTCGCACGCGTTTGCATTACCGACGCGAGGTATCGTGTATTCGGCGATATCCGGTGATGCTACGATCACATGGAGTTTACTCGGCGAAATTGTCATTCTGATGATACACTATTTACGAATACTGACAATATTATTATACGCTCACAGTACGTTAGATATATGTGTGCAAAATGTCGGATTTTCCATTAGGGAATCACAATCGCATATATATTCTCGATATGTAGGAATAAATAAATAAAACAACGTATCAAATAATAAATAAATAATTAATAATTCTGCCTACTTGTGATTTTTTCACTGATATCCGATGCTTCCCAGGTCTCTACTCCTCTCTTGTCATATTTTTCGTTGTTGTTCTCTCACGATTTGCATAACTCACGTACAACACATTCTTACTCACGTGCTAGTTCGTGAAAACACGGAATTAATTCAATTAATCATAAAAATACGTGATCACACGGTCCCTTGTATGGCACTCTTCCCAGTAAAAAATGGCTGACCAAATCGATGTTGAATCGATATCGATTCGATATCTTTTGCGTCGAAAAGGCATCACGATGTCGATTCGATATCTTTTCGATCGTTATTTCTCACTGGATTGATGTGACTTTATCATACATGTAATAAAGGAACAATGCGGAAAAATAATGTTTGCCCAAAGCTTCTCTTGACTAAATTTAAAGTAAGATGCGAAAAATTCAAAGAAAAATTTGTAAATAGCGTGGTCAATTTCAAGTAGCAGGATCAACTACGATCGTAGGGTGCACAGAAACGCTGCACCTGTTGCTCCCATCTGCATTTTCATGTATTTTCTGCACTTTTAATACAGCAGATTGTATACAATCATGTTTTACGGCAACTAATATCTTATATTACGATATAATTGAATACGTATAAGATTCAATAATCGGTATCCACAAAACGCAACAATATGTGACTTCACACTATATGACTGTATTGTTACTGATTTCTTGCATTTGAGCTAGACATCTTGCAAAATATGCATTTTATAAAAAAAATTAATATAATGTAAGATAAAATTATTAATATACGAACATTAAACGTCAAAATTATCAAATTTTAAATTATAGCTTAATCAGGGCTATATTCATTAAATAAATGTGTCGCGACGTTACTCGACTCGGAGATAATCTGCTGAAAAATTTGAATATAATAGTATCATCTTCACTTGCTGCTGCATAATTCAAATCGTATACAACTCCAATATAAACAAACATAAATGTCAAGATCATTGCAAAATTCATTTTTATTCAATGCTTTTTACATTTCAATAACGTATTCACGATTACTGATACAACAAGAAATTATCACATCTGTGAGAATAATATTTATAACAGATAATTAAATTACATATTGCTAAAATGTGCTCCATTTTTAAATTAAATTTGTTGTATTTACTTCGAAACATCGATGCTAAATTTAAAAATTTGACGTGAAAATAGCTTATTCAATTATAAAATTTTGTAATAATTTAACAAATATTTATATCATTATCCAACTATTTCTTTCTTCATTTTGAAATTATAATTGCAATACACGTAACAATGTAACCCTATGACAATTGCTTCTTTTATGATTTTTAATACTGTAATGTACATTCTTCCTCACATTTCACATTAACAATGTAAAAAGGCACTTTCGTCAAATTTCATATTAACAATTTGCAAAATATAGTTTTATAAAATATTCCGCAATATCTCACTCATTGCAAATTTTTTATCATCAAATAGCAAGAAACATAGTATTACTCGCAATCTCGTAATAGCCGGCTCGAAATTTGGATCGAGTTCAAGTGAAGATCTGTAAAAACTTGCAGCAGTCTCGAAGTCACCCTGCAGAAAAAAATGCGTTAGTTAAAACTCTACTTTATTATGTAATACAATTTGTGTTTAGTGATATTTACCAAAGCAGCATGAAGATTAGCGACAACATAATGATTGATTATGAAGTCCGGACCAATTGAGAGTGCTATCTGAGCGATTTCGAGGGCCTCGTGGAAATAATTCTGCGAACTAAGTAAAGACGCCAGGTTCAAGAGAAGTATGTCTTGCATATCCTTCGGAGTATTCTCTAGGCTTTGCCACATACAATCCAATGCTTTGCGACTATCGCCTGCCACGCGCCAGTAAAATGATGCAGCTATTGCCAAGGTCCAAGAAGCATAATGCTAATTCAAGACATATCATCATATCGATTATGATGTTATACATCGAATATATAAAACATCAAATATGTAATTATATAGGTTCTGATGAATGCACCTTTTGCAAAGCAAATGCGATTTTGGTTCCAAGTCCTTGCAAAGTTTCATTCTGTTTCGTTCCAGTTATCATCATTAGCCACTCAGCCATATCGAGTTCAACTTTGTATTGCAACAATTGAGAGAATTGCATCACCTCGGTTACACGACTCATTTCAGAATTACTTTTATTACATATTGGCTGTAAGTTCATCATTGAAACATCATTGTCCAATGATTCAATCTCATCTTCGATGCTGAAATCGAAGAATTAATTTATAAATAATTTGCATGTAATATATAGTACATTTATACATACATATATATATATATATATATATATATATATATATATAAACTATATACACACATATATGTATAGTACAGTTTTCATAATTTATCGATTACGTACGTTACATTTCGTCGTATAAATTTATGAAATACAAATAAAGACGCAGCCCAATCTTCATATTTGAGCTCGTCGCATTCATTTTTATTTGGATAATATAACTCCTTTTGATTGTCAGACATCTTATCAAATGATGAATCAGTATATGTATACAGCATATCCTTTGATATAAAAATTATTTACAAACCATTTCAGGAATTTATGAATTAAATATATGAAATAATATAAAACATCTTATTCTTTACGGTGTATGATTTTATCGTGGGAGATCATTTGCTTACATTATCTGAAATTCTGGCCATGTGCACATGTGGTTCATGTAGTTTAGTTGCGCTATTAGGGAGTAATAACGAGTGTATAAGACCTTGGCGCACATGTTCTTTCTTACTGTAGTATGATACGTCCAATAATCCAATTTTGTGATTACTCCAACAATTCATCCCTATAATAATAGTTTTCTGCTATCAACTAGAGTATAGTATTAGAAAATTATATTTCAATCTTAAAACAATACGCTATTAAATCTGAATATACGGTATATTAATCATATAAAATAAAATCAAATTACATAATTAAAGTAGGTAAAATAATAAAAGACATAAATAAGTAACAATAATCTTTATTATATACTATTACACAAGAAAAACAAACACCAAATAACAAGACAAGATTATGACAACATAAAATGCGTAATTATAAGCCAAAATTATTATTTTGCTTACTGCAGGCAAAAATAAAACAAACGTAAGATTGTGTCAAAGAAAAAAGTACATAGCACAGTCTAAAAACGGAGTCTACTCTTAAGATATACGTGCGAAAATACGCACCTGCTCTTTCTTCTGTCTTTGTTGAAACATATTTAATATGTTTACAATTTTTGAATTGCCGTTTATGCAAAAATGTATCACTCGCTTGCAAATTATATTTAGTAAGTAATACAGAAGGCAGGTTCATAGAATGTTTGTGTAAATTAATTCTTTGTTCTTCACAGCCTGTGTGATTATGACAATATGTGTCATTACTGATCACAATAATCTGCGTTTTTTTACAACACAGTACCATCAATAGTAAACAAAATTAATCAACTGAAAAAAAATATATTCTGTGCAAATTCAATTACAAATAATAAAACATAATAATTGTAAAAAAAGAAATCAAAGATTAGAAAACGTTAAAAAGTAAAAATCAAATGAAAGAAAAATGAGAAAAAGTGTGAGAAAAGACGAATCCATATTTTTTTCTTTCTTTAAGCTTTCTATATTATTTTTAATTTATTACTTTAATAATAACGTTCATAACTATCAATATTAATAATAAAAATGAATTACACACCCTTTACAGAAATTAGCATAAATATAAATAATGTAAATGAAAAATAATGTGAGAATATAATGCAAAAGATTATATCAAATATCTAAAAAATGTTGTTAAAACTATTCTATGAAATGGTATTAATTATACATATACACATCTACATACCTGGATAATTACCCGTAATAACATTAAATTTTTCGCGACAGGCTAATGTTTTCAATAACATTAATGCCCTACCGTCATATAAATGTGAATCCATCCTTAATGCTTGTTTCAAATAATGTATAGCTCCTGTATAATTTCCTTTTATATTCAATAATATTCCAAACAAAAAATTAGTCATTGGCTGAAATACAAATTATTGCAAATATATATTTTTTTCTAGTCCAATGAATATGTAAATAAAAATAATCTCTTTGAGTATTGTAAAAATATTTGTAGAAACAAAACCCTTCCTATGATACAAAACTTAATTATATTCATGCATACCTCCACAGCATTAATTCGTAAAGCTTTGTCCGTAATTCTTAAAGCATCGTCAATTAAACCTACTTTATGGTGTATCGAAGCTATACTAACTAAAGGTACATCCTTAAATTCTTTAGGAACATTTTCCAATGCTAACTGAAGGCAATCCAAAGCTAAACGTGGTTTTCCTACTATTCTCCAATGTAAAGATGCGAGCATAGACAGTACCCATGGAGCTGTTACTTTCTGTTTTAAAACATAATTTTTTTTATCAGAATATTATGATTATGATGCGTAATGACAAAAAAATAGTGAATTATACCGCTTCAGTTGCCGTCAAAATCCTTTGACCAATTTCTGCCAAGTCCGCAGTTTGCACTAAATTATGTAAAAATGGTTTTAGAGAAGCGTCCGGCGAATGCTGCTGCATAGTCGCGTCTAATAACGTATGTGATATGTATTTTTCATTAAACAATTTAGGTGATTGGCATATTGGTGGATGCCATGGTAATGGATGCTTCTTCCATGGCTCTATATCAATCAATTCATTTACGAACAAGTGTGTCCTAATACATGTAGAAACATAGGATTAACGCGTTGATGATATATGTATATATATAATGCAGAAACAGTTTGAAATACTTACGCGTAACCTTTGTTTTCAGGCGATAAATAAATAGGTAAATATTGTTTTCCATCTCCAAACATTAGCATAGAACCATCACAGTTGGATATCTTTGGCCAATCATCAGCTTCAAAATCTTCATTTCCCTTCGCAATTTCCACATTTTGATACTTTGGACTTTTCGTTGGCGACGCAAACAAATTATTATATTCCATATTTAATTCCATCATCACGTCTATAATAATATTAACTAGATATTACTACTTGTGAACTAGTTTATAAAATTCATGAAATCTACATTTGTTACAAAAGTTTTAAAAATACCTTTTGAAATACGATTACTGCGCTCCTTCATTTGTTTTTGCAAATTTTTCAACAGGTGAAGACTAACATGAACATTCTGTAGCATGTTTTCAGCTATTTTTTTCCTGTCTCCCAAATCCATGTAAGATAATACAATATTATTATCAATATGATGAATTGACTTTTCAACTGGATTTATCGCGAGTAAATGTAGGTTCTGTTCTCGCATGAAAGCGAGCTTAATTTCTCTGGTAGCAGATTTAATATTTTGCTCCCAGAGCATATGCTCATAGAGTTTGAACCATTCCTCCTTCCAGTCATGATACGCATGTATTTCTGACAACACATTTCGCAAGCGCCTGTAAAAACCGTAATCGTAAACATTTCAACGCAGCTTTCGAGTAAAAAATAACAACGTGAACTTACTGATCAAATAGCAGCAAAGATGTTTCCAAAAAACGATGGCATAATAAGGCGTACTTCATCTGTTTGGCCTCTATCGTATCGGGCGCCAGTCTCAAGCAATTATCGTAGCATGCTGCAGATCGATCAAAGTCGCCGAGAGATGTGTAAACATGGCCCAGTGCCAGATGATGATAACTCTCTGTTGGATTATGATCTATCGCCGCATGTAAAACAATCGCGGCTTCGCCAGAATATCTCGCAGCGTGTAAAATGCCGGCAGTAGTCAGAAGAGGAATATCGCGATATTGCCTTAATCACGTACAATGCTTTCGTTACGAGATCAGTAAAAACTACATGGCGGTCTTCCGGCGACGCTTTTTTTTTCTAGTATCTCCTAAACGAGTTTCTTATTATATTACCTTGGAGCGCATACAATCGCTCTACGACTGCATTCTAAAGCATTGTAAGCATTTCCTCTAATCCGCCAATAAATCGACGCTAGATTCAAGTATATCCAGGAGGTATTATTGCGAGATAAGCTATAGGCGAGTTGATGACCGAATTGACTGAGATCAGTATTCAATGGTAGATACCTCATTAAGCTGAGTTCTTCGCGCTGCGTTAGATTCTTTCGGTTCTGCATTGCCTGATAACGAAAATTACCATTAGATATGTCGTGACTACTGTGTAAAGAACTGGAGATGTGCAATTTCTATTCCAATCGAACCGAATCTTACTCGATTTGATTAGAATAATTTGCACATTTCTATAAGGAGTAACATGTTACCTACTTTAAGATGTTCGAATGTATATATACTGAAATCTAATGGGAATGTTCTTTGACAATCTGGAACTGTTTGCTTACTATTAGCCACCACGTTATATAACATATAATCAGTTTGACTGCAACAAAAAGTATTCTTTTATCCATTAACATTCAGGTATTTTCTCGAACTTGTTTAGATGTTACTTGCGACCACTCACTCTATCCCATCTTTAAGTCTATAATCGATTACTATACTAGCGTGTACATCGACGTCAGCCAATGACTTGTCCCACGAGAAACAATCCGAGTTCGAGCTCTCCGCTTCAGCCATGCCTAGACCAACAAACTGATTGTCAATGGACACTTCCTTCCTCGAGATCTTTTTGTATATGGCATCGGCCGCTTCCCTGCGTTTCTCCTGCTCCAGAAATCCCAGAAGATCGTAGGGTCGGCGCATGTCAAAGACACTGTCGTGCTGAAAACATGAAAAGGAAGGTAAGATTCCAATGCCAAGCCAGATGTATTCATATCTATTGACAAACTTGCTAGGTCATTGAAAGATAACGCGATATTTACGTTTGTACATGACAATTTCATTGAAAAGATCCGAGCCAAACGTTTCCATTGAGCTGTACGAAGAAAGGGGGAAGATACTCACCTGCGGCTGAATTCTCCCATTTTCCGTGACGTACCAGTGCTTGGTGGCCGAGATTTCGAGTATCACCGCGAGCACCGTGACAATCCTGCAGGACACGTTGCGCCGGGTCATTTTCCGCGATATAACCCCACACGACGTGCCACGAGCCTCATCGAGTCTGCGAGAGTGACCCGAGGCTGTGGAGCATGGCTCGCGAGAACACGTGCGTCTCCGCACAGAATGCGCCGCACGCAACGAGACTCGCGCGAAAAGATTTCGCCTATTGCGTCGCGTATTTCCTCGCGGAGTGATTCGAAACGTACGCGACTACGACTACGCGGCGTCAGTGACTATCAACGACGGTAGCGGCTGATAGCGGCCGCCAATCAGCCAATGTCAAGTTGCCAGTCATTGATACGAACGTCATGATAAAAACATTATCGTTGAATTTCATAGTTTTTAGGTTAAACGAGAAACATAATCGAACGTGGTTGGAACTCGGTTAAGTATTACAAATGTATGGAGGAATAAACTAAATCTCCTTTCCTTTAATCCAAATATTCTTGAGAATATTGTTGCCAATAGCGCAAAAAGTGCCAAAAGTGTAGAAAATGTAGGCAATACAGATAATGTGGAATGGAGAAGAAAAGTCAATAAAGGGCATTAAATATTTCTACGAAACATTTATTGATAATTCATTAAAACAAATTACTATTCAGAAATTACTCCGAATACATTATAAAATTCAATTTTAAGTTAATTTTTACACATTTCTTATATTAGTATTATTATCATACATATTCTATTTAACATTTCATATATATTCTATTTAACTATTTGACATAATATTTGTAAATATTATGAATAGCATATATATAACTTATCAATTATTTTGTCAATGAAATTAAAATTTTTTTTCATTTTCTAACATTGCATTTTTCCAATTTTTACAACTTTTATTGCTATATGTAAATTTAATGATATATTAGATATAGAATAACCAATAGAATAATGATTTGATAAGCTAAAATGAAATTTATTCAAAAAGTGTTTTTAACAACATTTTATTGATGTCGTCTTTTATTTTGAATATTATTTATTTATTATTTCTTATTTTAGCAGCAATATTACTAGAAAAGAATTAATATTCGCAAAATATTAATATCCGAGTTTTTTTAAGTCTTATTTTTCGTTTTCGTGTGAATTCTCAAAAAATATTTTATTTTACGCTGGCTTCTGGAAGATCGTCAATCTTTAGCATCTCATCCCGGTGATCTCGATTGTACTTTTCTTACGCCTTTTACATTTAAAATCAAGAGACATGGTAATAATGTTTTGCGACAAGTAAAAGTAAAATACATTGCTAACCAAAAGTTTCAGACCACGTATAAAATTTAAAAATATTTCAATGAAACACTACTTAAAAGTCTGACTCATGCCGTACTTAACATTTTTTCATAATGTGAAAATAAGTAGACGTTTTACATATATATTTGGCACATTTATGATTACAGATGATTATAGTAATTATAGCATTATTATGTTTAATTTTCAGAAAATAGATGACCAATGAAGCTTTTTTCTTCAAAATTGAGCCGTGGATTATTTTAGAAGATATAGATGAAAGAATCTTCCGTCAGAAAAAATAAATAAACTTGTAGCTAGATTACCTGAATTGATAAAAAGGGATAATTAAATAGATGGGTATTTTATAATATTTTGGAATGGAAAATTGGAATACATCTATCTGTATTTTTTATGCTTGAGATAAAAATTACATCACCAAAGAACATGGGGTAAGTGGAATGGATATAAAAACGAAAATATTTTGATAAATTTATGTCCAATTTTTGCATAATTCGAAATTCGAAAAATATTCCTGGATAGCATTAAAAAATTAAAAAAAATTTTTTTTTAATTCCTGGATTGAATTATGAAATTAAGTTATAAAATAAATTCTTTTTCCATCCCATTTCTATTTTAAAAACATTCTTTAAAGTTAATTTTTTAAACCGCTTTTATATCATTAGTTCTAAATCTTTTTTGCAGATACAAAAGGAATTCTTTTTATATTCTTCAATGAAATTTTTTTTTAAAGAATTTTTTTTGAAACAAATTACGTTAATTCGTAAAGAATTTGAAAAAGTAAATTTTTTATTCATAACGTTTAATTTATTTGTGTTGTTTGGCTTCGCAGTTTTCAAGTCAAATATCACGAAAAAAATCTTTTTAGATAATGACTTTTTAGAAAAACATCGTCTTTTACAAACTTTAGAATGTTTTTTGTGACGCATTTCTAACTGGCTTATCATAGTCGTGCAAAACTCGCAAGGACATCTGCACTGTCATCGTCGCAAAATATGATAATTTCAGCCTTATCTTCTAAACGATATGACGAACATGTGTATTATTGCGTCACATCTTAACCAATCTCGTTAAAAATCTACATGTTCATTTTTTTTTTCGACAGTTGCAAACTTCCCGCGAACCTCGGCCGCGCTTGTTCCTGGTCTTGGCAGGGAGCCTCTTTTCATCGTCGAGATACGTCCGAGGTGGTCCCGCGCCTGCGTGCAGTCGCGCGGCCCGCACTCCTCGGCACCGACTGTTCCGCCAATTGCGGAATGTTATGAAAGTCCTCGAGACTCCGCAGCACCGTGCCCGTCCATCGTCCTCGTAGCGCGAGCGAAACGCAGCGGATCGGGATCGGAATAGTCGGGGCCGGGAACGCGAGCGCGCAGTGCCAGTCCTTTCCGCAGTCTCCTTTCCGGCGTGAGGACCACCCTCGGGTTACGCAGCCATGAGTCTGGTGCGGCAGAACTTCCATGAGGAGTGCGAGGACGCGCTCAACAAGCAAATCAATCTGGAGCTATACGCCAGTTATGTCTATCTGTCCATGGTCAGTCGACGTATCGATCAGACACCTAGACCCCTCCGTCACCCTCGACCGCGCTCGATCAAAAACACCCCGCGCGTGTACATACCCCTGAGCGCTTCCCCTCGTCGGTAATGCGACCAGGTGTATAATATGTACACCCCGCAAGAGTCGTTTCTCACTTCTATATGTCATACACGCGCTTCCCGATGCCACGTACCAGCTTCAATCTTTCATGCCGATCTGGGACGTTACATAAAAGTGACGTTCATGCAATTGGAGACGCTGCGAGGGGAGATGTCTTCGCGTTCGCTGTTGCCGCTCCCGTTGTACATTTAACTTCGCGTTCAAGTTCCACTATGCCTCTCTCTTACCAGCTCGTCGTCGTTTCCCTTTCTAATTTAATAGACTACATATCGACGTTTTTCGACCAACATGCGCGCGATAAAAGCTATATAGCGACGTTCTCCACCGTCGATTGAATGTGCGCGCCTCGGGTGCGGATCCCTCGGCGGTTCCGAAGGGAATCGACGACGTGCGTTCGTCGTAAAGCGCGATCATAGGCCGGTATTCATAATTCTTATTTCAAGACCATCTTAAGTAATGTCTTAAGATGCTAATACGGCTCTGTAATTGATTTACAACCACATAAGACTATTTAAGATGATCTTAAATACAAGAACTGACTATGAATACCGGCTATAGTCACGCATCCCCTCGCCAGAATTTACGTCCCGCGTCCCGTGGTGCATCCTTCCGCATGCGTTTCGTTGCAGGCGTACTACTTCGACAGGAGCGACGTCGCACTACCGGGCCTGTATAAGTACTTTAAGAAGGCGTCAGACGAGGAACGCGAACATGCCATGAAATTTCTGACTTATCAGAACAAACGAGGCGGCGATGTCGTGCTGACGGACATCCAGGCGCCGTCCAGGAGGGACTGGAACAGCGCGAAAGACGCAATGTCGGAGGCTCTGCAGCTGGAGAAGAAAGTTAATCAGGTATGTATGTATGTGTATGTGTGTACATGCGCGTAATCGATTCCGCCAGGAATAGCGTAGCAATGTGAAAAAAAGGATACCTTCCTTTGCAATATTAAATCTAATGAATTTGATCGAGGGATTCAGTCTCTCTCCCTCTCTCCTCTCTCTCTCTCTCTCCCTCTCCCCTATTTCACAATCAGTTTGACAAAATTGTCGAAATCGAGCAGGTGGTCGTTCTAATTTTATAAACTCCTGTGTCAATATCTTTTATAAGGTAAAATTTATAACCAACATCCAATGTTATTTTTAAGTTATCAACA
Organism: Tetramorium bicarinatum; assembly: GCA_928718305.1. Lineage (NCBI taxonomy): Eukaryota > Metazoa > Arthropoda > Insecta > Hymenoptera > Formicidae > Tetramorium > Tetramorium bicarinatum. The sequence goes on from OV788327.1 coordinate 15,327,191, forward strand.
CTATTGTTATTAAAATTGTAAAATTATTAATAGACAATAATGATTAATATAAATTTTAGTATTAAAGTTAAAATACTATACTGAGAGCAGACAGAACGGTAACTAACAATAAAGTCCAACTTGGCGCGTTTTGCTAATTAAGTTTCAAGATTTTTCGCGCCATTCGCTAATTTAATTATTACAAGTAGTATAATGCTTTTGTTAAACGCGTGCGTTCATGGAAGTAGTGCGATTTTACGTTACAAAGTAGCGATTGGGGGTGTAACTCAGTGGTAGAGTGTCCGCTTCGCATGCGGAAAGTCCTGGGTTCAAATCCCAGCTCCTCCAACAAATTTTTTTTTTCCGTTTTGTGGTCTTGCGATACGGGCGTGTTCAATTTCATGCTAATTTGATGTAAAATCGAGAATTTATTTGCAATCGATCGTTTTTTTTTTATTTCTACAGAAGTTGCTGGAACTGCACGGGATCGCCTCGACACACAACGACGCGAATTTTATGGATTTCCTGGAGACTGAATTCCTGCAGGAACAGGTGGATGCGATAAAGGAAATTGCCGATCACGTAACGAATTTGGAAAGAGTCGGGGAAGGTCTCGGTATCTTTATCTACGATAAAGAGTTGAAGGAATGAGATGAATAATGTCGAATCTGAGAGATTTGCCAAAAAAAAAATAAAAAATAAAATAAAATAAAGAACACTTATGGTTAGGGTGAACTCTAGATGAATATCTCAAGAACGCGGCGTTGATTCGTAAATAATAAATTGAATAAAAATAAGATAAGAAATTTGTGTTGTGAAAAAAAGATTCTATATGAATAGATAGGTGAGGAAGCGAATTCATGTATACCGTTATTCACATCTACACTCCGATTGCGGAGAAGGATGCGTAGCTAGTGTGATTTTATCACGCGACACAAATCAATTAACTTTACTCGTGCAATTATCTAGCAGTTAAGAGATATTCTTTTTGAGATGTCATATTTCATATATCATATTTCTAGGGTCTACAAATTGTATCCGCACACAATTGTACCGTCTTAAATCAAACATTAATAATAATCATTGAAAATTGTTATTCCGCTTTATTCCCGATAATAAAATGATCGTTACGTATACAGAATGTGTTGTATTTCATCAATATCATATTCTGACAATGGCTGTTTCCATTTCATTTCTTTCAACTTCCAGAAATCTAAAAACTAATTGGAATTTTTATTGATAAAGGATAAGTTTAGGCTTGGCTACTATACTAATAGATATACATCTACATATAGAATAATAAATCTGTATGTACAAACTGAAGGAGCGTGTTTTTGATGTAGGTAAACGGAAAAGTAGAAAATTTTCTATGAACAGAAAAATTTAACACAAAACGGTTATTCTTCTGCAAATGTTTAACATTTATAAATAATTATACAATAACAAAGGAATTACCTAGGAGAAAAAAATCATATCTTTTGTAAAAATATTTATTTCACATACTTATTTGCATAAAAACAATAATAATGAAAGTTCAGAATGTAGCGACTGTCTGTATGCGCCTTTCCGCCCTTGCGGAACGCTAGCCCATTCATCACTCGCAGGTACGCCGTGAGCAGGGCGCTTTCTGGCCAAACATATGACACAAACAAATTACATTTATAAGCTTGCTCTTAGCGAATCTCTCGATTTCACGAGCATTATAGCAAAAAGGAAAGACACGCCTCATACTGTAATTTATCTTGGTCGTTAATGTCAAGACCATGTGCTTTGAAAAATTTGCAAAATTAATTTTAAATAATATCATTCCAGAACATTAACGACCAAATAACAAGCTATATTATAATATTAAATTAAACGCATCTTCTTTTTTTGTTCTTTAACAGATTTTTTATTTTTCAAAGAAAAATAAATTTTAATTTTATTTATTGTCGCTGGCACTACTGTACTCCAAAGCAGTCCACCTGACTAAAAAAGTCAGAATAATGTGATAAGTACAATCAATAAGAATTTTTAGCTCACTAATATATGTATAATAATTTCAATAAATATCATAGAAAAATATATTTTCTCATCTAAGATTACATAAAAAATCGAGTATAAAAAGAAATATCATGTAAAGCGAGAAACGAGTTATATAACTCGAAAATATATCTTTCTATGATGTGATATACAGAAACGTATTTTTTTAAATGCTTATTTTCAGATATTTTTAAATTTTTAAAAATTTTCAACTACTCTTTCTACACTTCTCCACTCTTTCTCTTTTTTGCTTTTCGAGCAAGTTATAAATATTCGACATCTCTAAACGCGAAAAATATACGAAAGATTCGCGAAAAGGTGCAGCTGGAATTAAATGAGTTGCTTACAACCTTATCGACATAACTACCGCGGCGCGTATGCACTGTCAATCAGCGAGGTTTCACGGGCCTACGATCACCTACGATCATTTGGCATGGTCACAACGTAGCTGTCGTGACCTTAGAAATCGGCGTTACACAATGATACGTGGCCCTACGTCGGTGACTTCGTAATTACTTCTGTTATTATTTAGTCTTAGTTATTATTCAGCCCGTCAGCGCCGAGCGCCGAGTCGCGCCGCAATAATGCATCCGTTGCATGTCGTCGTCAGTGCGCTGCTCTGCGCGTCCACGCTCGTCTGCGGGGTAAGTGGAGTCAAGACGCTCTTCTTGAAAGCGCCAGTGAACCTTTCTTGCGCCCACTTAACGCGAGGGTGATTTTCCAGAGCGAGCTCGAGTACGACGGCTGGCTGCAGTTGAGGTTATGGCACGCGTTCAACGACGACCCTGTGCCCGTGTTCACGGAGCGCGGAAACATCACGGTGTCCAGCGTGCGTAGCGGCGCGTCCGTCGTCGGGCAGAACGGCCTGCTGCCGGGCCAGATCAGCGCCCTGAAAAACCTTGCCGAGCACGACGGCAAGTACAGACTGAAGGCGCTGGCTCGCACCTCTTCCGGCAGCGAAATCGTGTTCCTCACCTCGGTGCCAGCGGTAAATGTCTCGCGGACAAGTCTCCAGGAATCGTCCACGTCCTGCCGACAGATCCTTCGAAGAATCGAACTTGTCTCGAGTTCATTCGAAATGACCGCAAGACTGGCTGATCTGCACAGTCATTTGGGTTTAGCGAACTCACGGATCTGAGCTCGCTACACTGCAGACATACACATCCATAAAAACAGTATTTTACACATCTTGGATTGACGAATATTAAATCATATGTCTGAACTTGTCTAATTTGAAGATAAAACAAAGACATATGATTTAACTATTAGCTTACCAAGAAGTTAGAAAAACCAGCTTTTAATGAATGTTTTAATGAAGGAATGTGATGCTCGTGGACGATTCTTATTAGTTTATTTCAACTGCCGTTCTCTTTACGCTAGAAATGCTTTGAACCATTCTTCTTTTCCTACCTTCTGATTTAAAACAGGAGAAGAAGAACACTTTGACGTATTTGTATTCTAAATGGACTGCAGTCTTCATTTGACAGTATATACATTATGTTTTTATTGCATTTGAGCCTGCTAATTGCGTTGTTTTCAATTTATAGTGCTATTTGCTTGGGTCGGATCTAGAAGATGTCATAACAATATGGTTGGACAGTACGGCAGAGCCGATAGCTGTGAGCATTTCATCTTCGGGATCTTGTAGAGTAGATAATCCTTTCACAAACATGTGGACCACCAATGTCATGGTCAGATATCCAGACGGCGGTCCAATCCCAGATACTGCTATGTATATACAGAAGCTTGAACGAGAACGAGAAGCGAGGGAAAGGGGAGAAACTAAAGATAATCGTTCATTCCTTGCGAAATATGTAAGAATATTATTTTTATCCATGTTTGTATGTATATGCAAGAGCTTTATTAACAGACTGATTTATTTTTGTTGCAGTGGATGTATATCGTTCCTTTCTTGATTTTTCTGCTACTGTCATCCGCGACGAATCCAGAAGCTGGTGGAAGTGCACAAAGACAATGATCTAATGAAAATAATTTGTGCCTGCGTGTGCGTTATACCCCCAAAGAACGGTGTTGTGGAAATTGTTCAAGTTTATAGTATAATTTCATAATGTGAATAAGAAATAATTATAGAATTTATAATAATAATCATAAAAATAATAATTATTATAAATATTACATAATACATATAAATACATTTCTGCTAAAATAAATACAATTACTAAATTGAATATATTGACTGCGTTATTCTAAATACAATCGGATAGTGATAACGTACGGTACAGCTGTGACATCTACAAATAATAGCGTCAGCTGCAAAATCAATATTCCGTTACCGTGCCAATGGTAAGGCACAACATTGGCGAAGCATGCCGCGACAATGTAACACTAGCTCAGAATGGCAGAATTTTCCTTAAACATTCAGAAACATATAAAGGCAGGTCTTGTCGTGAGTGGAAAATTTGATGGATCGCACGCGTGTCTGGCGGCTGCTACACCTGGTGGAACCATTTTGGTGCACAGTCCACACAGGCAACCGCAGGTCGATTACTCCGATCACAAGCAGTCGAATAAAAGATTATCATGGAGCGGGGAACTTGCGGAGCTTCAAATTGGCACCGAGGTCCGAATGTTCTGCTATCAAGATGTTACACGCACATATTTAAAAAATAAAAAGCTTAGAACCATAATTAGATACTTGTGTCAGTAAAATTAATTATAAATAAAATTAAATATCAAACATTCCGATTTAAATTTGAATCATCTTCAGTGTCAGAATGAAAACGGTAAAGATAAAAAAGTTTAGTTAAGAGAAACTTTTGGTTTGCAGTATAAAAAAATATGACTCGCAAAATTATTTCTTTGGAAATGATAAAAACGATAAAAGTGAGAGCTGAGACTAAAATGATATTGATATATTGCAACAGTATATGTTAATAAATTGTTACTTAATATATGTAAAATTCGAGAAATGGTACAACCAAGAGCTTTACAATTTTTATTAATTTTGACACTAAAGATGATCTAATTTTAAACTGAAACATTTGATATTTAATTTTATCTATAATAAATTTTTTATTGACACTGATATCTCTAGTTATGATTCTAAGCCCTTTTTTTATTCTTTTGATTTATTAATTATTTAAGTCTCCTATTACACACATGTTGTTTTACGCAATCCTGTGAAATAAAACTTTTCGGATTATTCTGTGCTTTTATTTCGTACAAAAATCTTTTACGAAAATTCATGTTATTTAGGTGAAATCATTATGCACTGGTCGCCTTGGAGAGGACGAAAGGGATACTCTTTTAGTCGGTACTATTTCTCACGTACTCGCTTATCACATCGAAGATAATGCTGATGTTTTTTATAAGGAGGTATTAATTATGATTTCGAGTTAAGTTAGCTGAATCTAGCTTACGATACTAATTACTTTAGATGTCCGACGGTGCAAATTGTATGATTGTTGCAAAACTTGGGTGGCTACCGAGTCATGTTGTAGTAGTAGGAGGCAACTGCTCGGTGACAGTCTTAGATGCGCATGGAACAGAAATATTTTGGACGGTTATGGGAGGGATTGTTACCTCACTGGCAGTGTTAGATTTTGATGGGGATGGAGAAAATGAGGTGAGTATGGGACGATTCTTAATTAGTATAATTTAATATCAATTTTAATTCTGAATTTTATTTTGAGATCTCAATCTTTCGTAATATAACAATGGATCAGACAATTATTATTCTGATTCTTTTATACTGACCATGATGGTTTCTTCTCGGTGTAATTTATCATCTTATTTTTAATGCATAATTTTTTCCCCAATGATTTACTATCATGGAGTTTAACAATTTAAATTATAACTATTTATTAATATATTCGTAAAATTCACAATTTCTTGTAATTTGCGTTTATTATATTGCATATACTGAAGATGTGTATCTTGATGTTATTTTATATTCTATTTATTGAAATACAGTTTTAAGTGGTAAGATCCTGCTTTGGCTTCTCCATCTATCTTTTTTATTATTTAATAAAATTATTTTTATTATTAATTATTCGTACATTTTCTTCTTGTTTTGAAATCTGGATTCATCACTTGAAATATCGGGATTAAGATCATTCTGTACATTCTATTTAAATTTGCTATTTTTCGAATTACTTAATTTTTTTTAGTTACTAACGGGCACAACAGATTTTGAAATTAGAGCGCAGAAGCAAGATACCATACTTTGGGAAACTAAGGAAACAGCGGCGATTGTTGTTCTCGCTGATCTCCCGAATCGATTATTTGCTTATGCTCTTGAAAACGGAACAATTGGTGTCTACGAAGCAGGACAGAGACTATGGCGAGTTAAGGTAAAATGCTTACACATAGAGAAGAAATTTTACATCTTAATTGCGCATATTTTAATTAGAATAATCTGATCGGATTTGTAAAATCTGTTTCAGTCAAAGCATAAGGTGATATCCATAGACACTTTCGATATAAACGGCGATGGTGTACCGGAGCTGATTACTGGTTGGAATAGTGGAAAAATGGACGCGAGAACATATAGCACCGGTGAGGTCATGTTTAAGATTCAGCTACCATCCGGCGTGGCGGGCATAGTAGAAGCAGATTATCGAAGAATAGGTAAACCTGATCTGGTGATAGTTTCTACTAATGGCGAAGGTATAAACTCGGAACTCGTTTTCCCTATTAAACAACTACGACATTTGCTGCGATATTCTCATTAACTCTCACACTTTTTATAGTACGCGGATACAGCTCTGGCTCTGCTATGCAAACTCCAGAACCCGGTGAGATAATTCGTGAATTATTAGCAAAGAAGCAGGTACTCCAGATGGAATTGCGACAGAGGGCTGCGACGGGTTCCAGTATGTACTATGGATCGAGATTAGCCATCAGCCTGCTGACAAAGGCGGATGCAGCCCGCGTCGCGCTTGCCGCTGGACCTGGGCTTCTGGTAATACTCTACATTTGTACGGAACCCATTCCTGAAACCACTCGTGTTTCCTTTCATTAGATTCTTTGATTTCTTCAATTTGAATCCATTTTTCTTCGACAATGGAAAAATGGAACATCCTATACAAATTCAAAATTGCAAGATTTCGTAAATGTAATACAATATAATATTTAGGTATATTGCGCCATAGTCTTTGCCGAAGGTGTTTTTGAGGGCGAGACATTGGTCACGCATCCCATCCGGCCAGAAGGGGAGTTAGAAATTGCACTTTATCCAGCCAAAAATGATCCCGTAGATATTCACATTAAAGTGTATGTCGGACCACCTGGTACCGATCTACTACAGGTATTTTATTCGATAATTGTTATAATTACGTAATATAATCATGTAAATTTCAGATCGTAATACATTTCAAACGTTTAATAGGTTTTTGAAATAACGCGGCAATTGCCAAGATTTTGTATGTATGAGCGTATCCCAAAACCACAACAAGTTCCGGAAGAATTTTCGAGCAACGGCGTTGTGGCGGACGTGAGTAACGTTTGAACTTTGTATTTTAATAATTTATAAAAGCTAATATTAATACGAATACGTGATCCCACAGGTCGCGGAGAGACCACAGCGGATCGCCATTTGGCTGAACCAGAGTCTCATCCTGGGAGAGGAACTGGAGGTTGCGGAGAGCGGCCCGAATGCCGGATGTATCGAAGTATGGCTTCATGGGATGCGAGACAACAAAGTGCACTGCTTCAAATCGAACGCCAATGGAAAAATGATAATCCAGACAGACGATGCGACGTTTGCCGGCGACATTATCCAATCTCTCGCTATGTATTTAGGTGTCAGAGAACTGAACTCGGAAGCCACGTTCCCCGCGGAGGAGAAAAGGATGTTAGACGCACTGGAAAGCGTCAAGGGTAGGGTCGTTAGAAAAAAAGGAGTAAAATCCGCTTCTTAAAAAAGGCATGTTATTTATTCTCGCAATATCTCGAAGGGTATTGTTGCCTCTTTTCCGCGATGTTGATTGGTTCTCTCGCTTGGCTCACTTCGTATTGCGAGAACAGCTGTCAGCGCGGAGATGTGTGTATTGTGTGACAGTTTTGAATTCAAGTTAATGTGACAGATTTGACAGTTCAGGTTAACGAATCTCTTTCCCGTTTTGAGATATAATATAACGAGTATAGTTTTAATAATGGATTACGGATGCCTCGAGATTGTTTGCAAACGAGGAAGAATAATTTATAAAGAAATTCATAAAAGGTAAAAAAGAATATTCTTAATTTTATTGTAATAATATTGGGACATATAAAATTCTCTTTCTTTCTCTATCATTCTTTCACCTGTGTCTATCATACTTTTCCGTTCTCTCTAATCTTTCTCCGTTGCTTTTTTTAGCTCTCTTTCAACAGAAAGAATGGGATTGAGCGTAAAAGAATAAAAGAAAAGTGAGAGCAATATTGAGGTAAGGAATATATGGAAATGCCAAGAAATAAAGATATGATAGAAAAAGAAAAGGAGAGAAGGATAGAGAGGACGATAGAGAAATAGAAAGAGAAAGGAGAAATGAAAAGAAAAAGGAGAGAAGAGAAATAAACAGAAAGAAAGTAAGAGTTAGAACGAGAAAAAAGTGCGAAAAATATGAATGTGAGAAAGAGAGAGAGAGAGAAGAGAGGAGAGAGAGGGAGAAGGGAGGAAGGGGAGAAAGAGAGAGAGAGAGAGAGAGAGAGTGTGTGTGTGTGTGTGTGTGTGTGTGTGTGTGTGTGTGTGCGCGCGTGCGTGTGCGTGTGTGTGTGTGATGAGAATGTAAGAGGGACAGAAAAAGTGAGAGATAAAGAATGGGAAGAATGAAAGAAAAAATGTGAGGAAGATAGGGCAAAGAGCGAAGTTAAAGAGAGTACGTAAACAAGAAAAAGAGAAAGAGAAAAAAAAAGAGAATTAAAAAGAAAATGACAGCACGGAAAATGACAGGTAGAATAAGAATGAAGATGAAAAAAGGAAATAGAATGGCAGAAAGATAACATGCTAAAAAGAACGCAGAAACAACAACAAGAGAGAAGAAATAAGAAAGAGAATGTGAAGAGAATGTAAGAGACATAAAAAGTAAGAAAGAATAAGGAAAAATGGAAAAGAGAATGAGAGGATGTTAGAATAAAGAGCAAAATAGGAGAGAGCATGCAAATGAAGAAAAGAGAGAGAAAAGCAGAATAAGAATTAAAGAAGTGAAAAAGCAAGAATAAGAGGTAGAATAAAGGAAAAAAATGTAAAAGAAAGAAAAAGAAAGAGAGAGAGTGTGTGACAAAGAGAGCGCAGAAATAAGATCAAGAGCGCAGAAATAAGAGAGAGGATATGAAGAGAATGTAAGAGATATAAAAAGTAAGAGAGAAAGAATAAGGAAAAATGAAAAAGGGAATGAGAGGATGTTAGAGTAGAGCATGTAATAGGAGAGAGCATACGAATGAAGAAAAGAGAAAGAGAAAAATAGAATAAGAATTAAAGGAGAAGTGAAAACGCAAGAATGAGAGGTAGAATAAGGGAGAAAATGTAAAAGAAAGAAAAAGAAAAAGAGAGTGCGTGACAAAGAGAGCGCAGAAACAAGATCAAGAGCAAAGGAATAAGAGAAAGGATGTGAAGAGAATGTAAGGCCGGCTTCACACCTTAGCAGGAAAAGCAGAAGCAGAAAAACAGAAGCCCAATCAGAACTCTCACTCATAGTAAGCAGTAGTGTAGTGGTATATACCAATACATACTGTCTACTATGAGTGAGAGTTCTGATTGGACTTCTGCTTTTCTGCTTCTGCTTTTCTGCCAAGGAGTGAAGCCGGCCTTAGAGACATAAAAAGTAAGAGAGAAAGAATAAGGAAAAATGAAAAAGAGAATGAGAGGATGTTAGAGTAAAGAGCGAAATAGGAGAGAGCATGCGAATGAAGAAAAGAGAAAGAGAAAAACAGAATAAGAATTAAAAGAGAAGTGAAAACGCAAGAAGGAAGGAGGAAGAATAAGGGAGAAAATAAGGGAGAAAATGTAAAAGAAAAAAAGAGAGAGAGTGTGACAAAGAGAGCGCAGAAACAAGATCAAGAGTAAAGGAATAAGAGAGAGAATGTGAAGAAAATGTAAGAGACAGAGGAAAAGTGAGAGAGACAGAATAAGAAAAAATGAAAGAGAGAATGAGAGGATGTTAGAGTAGAGCATGAAATAGGAGAGAGCATGCAAATGAAGAAAGAGAAAAACAGAATAAGAATTCAAAGAGAAGTGACAACGCAAGAATAAGAGGTAGAATAAGGGAGAAAATGTAAAAAAAAGAAAAAGAAAGAGAGAGAGAGTGTGTGTGTGAGACAAAGAGAGCGCAGAAATCCCCTCAAATTCATATAGCAACAAAATCAAGAGCAAAGGAATAAGAGAGAGGATGTGAAGAAAATGCAAGAGACAGAGGAAAAGTAAGAGAGACAGAATAAGAAAAAATGAAAGAGAGAATGAGAGGATGTTATAGTAGAGAGTGAAATAGGAGAGTGCATGCGAATGAAGAAAAGAGAAAGAGAAAAACAGAATAAGAATTAAAGGAGAAGTGAAAACGCAAGAATGAAAGGTACACGGAAAAAAAATTCTGGTTGAAAACGGACAAATCAGAAAAATCTTGTAGAATTGATGAAATATTCTGATTATTATAATAGGAAATCTGGTTATTATAAATTTATAGTATTGAGTTCTATTATAATAACCAGAATTTTTATTATAATAACCAGAATATTTTATTAATCCTACAAGATATTCTGATTTGTCCATTTTCGACCAGAATATTTTTTCAGTGTAGAATAAGGGAGAAAATGTAAAAGAAAGAAAAAGAAAGAGGGAGAGTGTGACAAAGAGAGCGCAGAAACAAGATCAAGAGTAAAGGAATAAGAGAAAGGATGTGAAAAGGATGTAAGAGACATAAAAAGTAAGAGAGAAAGAATAAGGAAAAATGAAAAAGAGAATGAGAAGATGTTAGAGTAAAGAACGAAATAGGAGAGAGCATGCGAATGAAGAAAAGAGAAAGAGAAAAACAGAATAAGAATTAAAAGAGAAGTGAAAACGCAAGAATGAGAGGAAAAATAAGGGAGAAAATGTAAAAGAAAAAAAAAGAGAGAGTGTGTGACAAAGAGAGCGCAGAAACAAGATCAAGAGCAAAGGAATAAGAGAGAGGACGCGAAGAAAATGTAAGATATAGAGGAAAAGTGAGAGACAGAATAAGAAAAAATAAAAGAGAGAATAAGAGGATGTTAGAGTAGAGAGTGAAATAGGAAAGTGCATGCGAATGAAGGAAAGAAAAAGAGAAAAACAGAATAAGAATTAAAGAAGAAGTGAAAACGCAAGAATAAGAGGTAGAATAAGAGAGAAAATGTAAAAGAAAGAAAAAGAAAGAGAGAGTGTGACAAAGAGAGCGCAGAAACAAGATCAAGAGCAAAGGAATAAGAGAAAGGATGTGAAGAGAACGTAAGAGACATAAAAAGTAAGAGAGAAAGAATGAGAGGATGTTAGAGTAAAGAGCGAAATAGGAGAGAGCATGCGAATGAAGAAAAGAGAAAGAGAAAAACAGAATAAGAATTAAAGGAAAAGTGAAAACGCAAGAATGAGAGGTAGAATAAAGGAAAAAAATATAAAAGAAAGAAAAGAAAGAAAGAGGGTGTATCAAAGAAAGCGCAGAAACAAGATCAAGAACAAAGGAATAAGAGAGAGGATGTGAAGAAAATGTAAGAGACAAAGGAAAAGTAAGAGAGAAAGAATAAGAGGAAAAATAAAAAAGAGAATGAGAGGAGGTTAGAGCAGAGCAAAGATAAAGAGAGTAAGCGAACAAGAAAATGAGAAAAAGAAAAACGAAAAGAGAGTTAAAAAGAAAATGAGAGAACGTAAGAATGAGAGATAAAATAAGAAAAAGAAATGGAGAGCGAAAGAGGAATACACTTTATACCTTTTTCTTTCTTGGAGAGAGAATATAAATAATTATATATTAATATCTGAAATAATAAATGGCGCGCGCGTAGCGCGCGCAATGTTTGTTCTAGTCTGAGTAAAAAATCCTTACTCGTATTTGCAGATGTTAACAATCGAAAGCTATCATTTACAAATAAAATTAAATCAAGAAATAAAATATTTCAAACTCACCAAATTTTCTTCAGCCAAATTTTGTAATCCGATTCGCAAAAATATACAAAAATAGTGTTAGAAATTATAAAAATGTACTAGCAGAACATAAATAAAGGAGTTAAATACAGGGTTGTTTGCATCGGATTCTGCTCCGAATCATCTTTCGATCGAGAGCTACTGCTGTGAAAGACGTTTTGACTAATATCGAAATATTCTTTAGGCTTGAAGGAAGTTGATGCGCGGCTCCAGGCGGAAGCCGCCGGCGGTGCCACTCTTCTGAAGAGTATCGTGATTCGCCTAGAAGATGCTAGGATCCTCGAGAATATTGACGATATGCGAAAGAGATTGATGCAACTGAAGAACCTCAATGGTGATTTGATTCGAGAGCATGAGATTCGGCTGAACAGTCATCGGGAGCTCGCGGCCAGCTTGAAAGAATTGAATATTGGGGTGCAGCGTGCGGCGAGACTCAGAGGTAATATTTTTATTGCAGAATTATTGCTCTTTTTCTGTTTCTTTGCAATCGTATTTATTCTTGCAGTTGGGAAAGCTGCCGCCAACGTTGTAGCTCGTTGTAGAGCGGCGATTCAGGATGAAAATCCGAAAGCTCTCGCGCTCGCGATAAGACACGGCTAGGTCAAGTATATCCACAGGTTGCGCAATACAATTATTGATTTTGCAATTAAGATAAAAATACCAATATCTGAGCAATGTACCTAAATATGAACATTGTTATTATTTTGATTTGTAAATATTTAAATTTTTGACCATGAATATATATACATACATCTAACATGTACACGTTGTCTATTCTATGTTAAAAGTTTAAATATTTATATTTAGGCATTGGTACTTTCACCTCATGTCACGATTCTTTTTGTAAAAAATATTTCAGGGATTGCTGGCATTATCTACATTATTGACAAAGATGAAAATTCGAAACTTTGCCGTGAATTTATATAAACAAGTAGTTTTTCTTACAAATATGGATTTATTAAAACAGTTAAAATGTATTCTTTTTATACAATGTTTTTTCTCGATGTTTCGTAGAATAAAATTATTTACTTTCTCGAAAGACTCTAATTTCTGACGGTTACTTATAATAAATTTCCACGAGCGGAGATGCTAAATCTTCTTCTCAGTGGAGGAGGTGACGGTCGACGGAGAGTGTTTATGGACCCATCTGTGCAAGCTCGCAGTCTGAAAGCTTGATGCTGTCCTGTTGGATTGCTGTGTAATTCGGTCAGCAATCTTAATATATTCATGAATATCGCCGTGACCTATCGAAGAAAAATAATCGCAAATTGTCACGGCCACCGTTACATAAAGACTCGATATTATCTAAAAGAGAAATATTCTTTTGACGCCATGAACATTATCACTCCCATGTCTTTACGCTTCTTTTTGTCTCGGCGCGTGTTTATAATACATGTAAAATCAATTGCAACATCTCTTATTTCTTAAGTATTCTTCCATACGTTATCAAAATCATAGAGTATGTTAACGCTACTGTTAAATCCTGTCTTAACGCGTTATTTCTTTGCGTATTTATATATTAAATAAGCGCACTAATCGCAATAATAAAATTGTTACAATAAATTAATATGAAATCAATAATTTATTAAAATTATAAAAGAATCTTTGAAGATATATATTTTGTTGTATTTATAAAAAAAAATCAGACAGAACATTAGCTTCTTGATATTTCTTGACATTTAATGACTTTCGTCATTAAATTCCAGACGAATTTATAATGCAAAACAATGCTATCTTGTTTTATAATTATTTCCAAAAAGTTTTATTTACATTAATAATTTTTATCGCTCCGATATACTCGGTGATTATCGAATATTGAAATGCGTCGGTTTATTGGTCCATCCTCATTACAATGCTAGATAAAAACTAAAATGCTTGTTGTTTGTATCGCGTGTCTTGAGAACGAGCGATATAGATTTGTTTATGGCTGCGCGATCACGCGCAAATGCCATGACCGCGTAAACAATCGTTTAGAATAATCTGTGTTGCGATTAACCGATAGATTGACTACATCATTTATCGAGCGTTCTGTATTCATTTGTAGACAATCGATTTTTTTGGACGCATTAAAAATTGAAGATTAACGTTTTTTTAACGATTTTTAAACAATCAGAAAGGAAGGAGTAATATGATATCATAATCTTAACTCAATTATATTATTATTTTGACCGCGAATTAACCGTCTTCTGCGTCATTTTTTTTTTATCTTTCTCTCATTTGATCTTTTCTCGATATAGAATCGATCGGAGATGTTTACACACAAGTCGTTACCTGATCAACCGATTCCCTTACGGAAATCTCGTGGAAAGCGTGAGCCTCGATTTCTTTTGCCCTTTTCTGGCCTTCTAGGGCAGATACCATGCGCTCACCCGGCGAACAGGAGAGATCGGCCTTGTTTCCCACAAGCAACACGACCGGTGGCACCTTTCTGCCTCTTCTCGCGTGCGATACCAAAAACCTGAAAGTACGACGTGCACATACTTCGCGCGTTCGAATAGATTTAATGTATCGAGTGCAATAATTTTCCTCTTGTTCTAATTGAACATGTAGGAGGGAGAGAAAGGCAATGTACCTCAGGCGAGAGGTCTCGTCGAAGCTGACCCGATCCGTTACTGAATAAACGAGAACTATCACGTCAGCCCATCGTAACTTTGGCTCAGTGGAGGCGGGCGGATATCCGGGAGGATCCGCTATTTCCCATGAGAACCCCAGGTGATTGTCCACTCGGTACATTCTGTCTGTGGTGCAATCGTACTCGCCAATGAAGCGTTTCGTGGCGAACCGCACGGCCAAAGCTGATTACAAAATTCAACGCAAAAATAAGATGTAAGAAATATCTTTATCTGATATTATACCTTAACCGCACAAGATGTTTTGTATTTCTATAGAATATACTAACAATAAGAATATTACGGATGGAATTAAGTTGAAATGGTACTTAAAAATTCAAATTAAATCCAATATCAAGTTTAATTTTGTAGAATTCGAGTAGTATTCATAAAAATATAATAAATATAATATTTCATACATTATACTTGCAAAATAATCGATCCCGACTGATTTCAATTTCTATTAATTAATTAGTTTTAATTTCTCTAGAATGAGTATCTGCAGGTGCGGATACGTAATTATAAGTACTTTCTATTCTAAAGAATCGAATTTTTTACAAGTAATATTTGAATTTAAAAAATAAAGTTAGTAATATATTAATCATATTAATTTTTATTATATTAATCATATTATGTATGGATACAATACAATTTAATACGCTTTTTAAAAAATGAAAGCTGCACTGCTTCATATATTAAAATAATTGTCAATTTTAATTAAATTTTATATAATTGTTTTTATTCGCGAAGGAAATAAAACTTTTAAAGTACTCACATGAAAGATTCGATTAGATATGATCAAAGTTCGAGTGTATTTTGAAATAATACTTTTTCTTCAGATATTCATAGAAAATTCAAATCCATTTCGCCAAGTTCGAGTATACTTTACAGTATTGTTTTTTTTTTCAAAGTAATCAAAGAGAGTTCGAAACTACACTAAAAAATGCAAACCTATTTGTAAAATCTTAATCCTATCAGAGAGAGAAAGAGCAAATCTATAATAGACACTCCTCTATATCTTACTTTTACTATCCTTTGAATATTCTCAGAATCATATGCTGTTGAGGTATAATTATCTTCTTCGTTTAAGAAAACTGCACTATTTATTATACAAAATTCGCAAAATTTAATAAAACAATTTCTGGGTGTTACGTAGACGTTGATTTAAGCAAATTAAAAAACTGTTTAATGATATCAATTAAATGCATCCGCGTTTTACGTCGCCCGCTGAAGAAACTGTAATCGATCACTCACCCGATTTGCCGACGCCTGGTTGGCCCAGCAAGATCACTTTGACCGTCTTGAAAGAGTCCTTATTGGCATGGCTGAGGCCCCAGCAGATCGGAGGACTGTTCCTTTTCTTCGAGGACACCAACGACGAGCTATCACTATCCATGTCTTTGCCGCCACTGATCTCTCCGCAGGGTGTCCCATCGATTATGAACCCCTTCGCATGATCCGGTGATATTTAATGGATGCATTATTCATAGCAGTCTCTCCTCCGAAGGGTGGGCGCTTAATAAACAATGCGCGGGCGACGTCACTCTAACTACGTCATCGACTATTATTGGACCAACATATTGCGTAGGATCTACGTGTAAGTTGCAAAAAAAAAACCATACATGATGTATTGAACAACGTCATTAATTCATCCTATCCGAGGCGCTTCAGATTTCAGAAATATCCGGATCGTCTAGCCAGCTGATCGCGTAATTGTCGACGCGACGTATTTGGTGCGCACGTGGCACGCGCGACAAGACGATTATTGTTGTTGTTGTTGTCGTCGTCGTCGTTGCTGTCAACTTTACGTAAGACCTCTCAAGGAGGACTTCTCGGTGACTTTTATCACTGTATCACGCGTCTCAGTTTTCACGCCGCGTTTCTTCTTCCGCAGAGTCGGCGCCGGCGGCTGATCGCCGGCTTGTCGCTTCATTGCGAGACTCACGCGAGGTTCGATGCACTTGCTCGTACACACGGCTCGTCGGTGAGCGTATATTGCGACTAATTGTTTACGACTATATTCAGCATCGCGTTGCATTTAATACGATACTCTCCTTGTCTCTCCCTCTCCCCGTCTGCGCGAAGGAACGATTGGAAATACGGTCTAGGTGGTCACAAAACACTGTCTCGTCCTCAGGTATCGCCGACGGTGTTGCGTGCACGTCTCGACGCGCCCACGGTTGGTGTTAGAACATGCGCATTGTTTTTTTTTTCTTCAGTCTTAAATGAGGAACGATATGTTAAGAGGGCTATATTTAGTTTGTGCATCCGATAGCCCCGGTTAAAGAAATGAAAAAAAAAAAGATTACGGGTGCAAGTTGCGTGCAGGTATCGTCGATAAAAAATTTAGTCATTTAAATTAATGCTGACATGACGACATGGTTTTATATCTCTTATGTATATTTTTATCGAAGGATACCCTGCCGAGGGTATCCCAGAATAATTCTCAGAATTATATAAGTTTTTTTAAGCGGTTTTTATCTGCGCTTTTTTTTTCAATCCCGGCATATGTAATGTATCTGTCTGGAAGTCACTTCAGCGGACGATAGCGTGCTATAATTAATGGAATGTGCGCGTTATTTCTCTTTAAGGCCGCTTAACCCTTGCAATTTCAAGCCGCGTTAAGTCGCATCGATTATTATGGCATAGGTGATAATAAGGTCAAGATTTCTAAGAATGCTGTATGAAAGTTAACTTTTTACATTAAAGTACATAATCTATTAATGTCCGCATATACGCGCGCTCGCGCGCATAATCTTGTTTCTCTCGTTTATTCTGCATTAGTCATGTGTAATAACGACTTTTTCACTCGCGCATAGGGGAGATCTGGAAGCCACATAGGTTGATTGTCACAAATTTTATAATTTATTTGATAAATAATAAAGCGTGTATTCTTTTTTATAATATGGATTGTTGATATAATAATAATTTATTGTATAAAATGATTTACGCTAAAAAGCATCGAGTATAATATTTATAATATTATAATGACTTTTTAGAAAATAGAAGATAGAGTGAATAAATTTTTCTAATCTCTTTCTTTAGTTTATTAATTCTTGGCATTATTGATTGCGAGAGATTTCTTTACCATCAGTCACAGGAAGTGTTTTGGATAATATTTGCTATTAATTGATTAATCATATTATTGTAGCAAGTTTTATAAATATAATTTTTTTAGTTAAAAATGGTTCTGTGGAGTAAATTAAATGAGCTATGTCACAACAAATAATGAAAGAGTCTAGTTTGAAGCGAGACATGTTGAATAAGTAGTCAGAAATAACAGAGATTATATTTACAAATATATCCCTTAAGTAAAATGATAGAAGATTCAAATTGGCAACAAATTTAATTAGAACTTTTGCATCAAAACTGATACCATCTGTCTTCGTTTTTGCTGTAAAATTTGTTTATAAAATAAGAGCAAATTGCGCTAAAAACGGCGCAAAATTTACTAGCATAACTTGACAGCAAATAGACAGTACAATTCGGACAAAAATATACATGGCCCAATAAAACAGTAAACTGCTACATCTTGTCGAGCAAAACTTGTCATTGATATGCTTTCTTATCTTTAAATATATTCAAGTATCTTTCTCACAATTAATATTACCTTAAAAGTATACTATATTTAAAAATATTTAAAAGAATATATTGTATAATCGAACCCTCTTATATATCTTTTTAAATATCTTTCAATATCTTTAAACACTAAGTATATCTTAATTATCTTAAGTATATCATATTTAAACGTATTGAAAAATGATAAGCATATCAAATGATTGAGATACATAATGGCAAGTCTTGCTTGGCATTTGAAAATGTGACATTCAATTCTATATGTATATGGAGTTAATTGTCACATTTTCAGTTTTATTTAAAAACTGTTTAAACTATTTAAAAACACTAAAACTTTTTGTGCAATGATATATTCAACAGGAATATATATATTTTTTAAAAATATATATTATATTATTGTGATTCAAATTTTAATGACATATTCCTAAGCAATAAATAAAACGACAATTTTAGTACGAAAATGTAGAGACTTAATACTTTTCAAATTGGAAGCATTTACAGAAGTTGAATCAAATAATCTAAAATTAACACAGGGACGGTATGTCGTACAGTGATAAAAATGCTCTTGCATTTTTGTCGACCCCGTGAGATTGAATAATTACATGTATAATAATATTAAAATCATGTTGATTAAATTATTTTTAAATATTAAAAATAAGTACATTGTATACAAACTGATAATCATAACCACGTGAAAATATTACAGGAAATTAAAAATAATAAACATGATAGATACATAATTCTCTGTCATGAAATGTCACCGACAACAGATTTCAAGAGCAAGAGCATCTTCATACTATACGATATATCGATCCTCAGCGTGCAAACTTTATATTACCTGATTCGTTTAGTATAAATCCTTCTTATTGGAAAAGTATTATAGCTTCGACATTTTCATGTTGGACATTTTTATTTCTTGCTTAGAAATATGTCATTAAAATTTTGATCATTAATTTTAGGACACCTTGTATATAAAAATATTGCATTAATTTCTTTATTAAAAATGAATGTTTAAAAATTGTGACAATTTAATTCCGTAACGGACCCGGTTTTTTCTTCAAGAGAACGCCAGCGGGTAGCGTCAACGAACTTGAAATAGGATAATTTGGAATTTAATCAGGAAATTGAACTCCCTGTATCCAGAAATAAAAATAGGTCTCCGCGATAAATACGTTTCCTCTGATATCATCGACAATTTATAAGAATAGAACTTTACTGCTATTGGTTGGTAAATTAGGTAAAAGCTATCTAAGGAATAAGATCAGTCGATATTATTGGCATGGTCCAAGAATCGAAATAATTTTTTTAGCTCAAATTTTTCGTATCATTTTGTGTGACACTTCTCCTCGGTTACAATGATAGTTCTTAGAATTACCTATTCTAGGACCTGGACGAGATTATTTCAAGGATTTCATATAGAATAATTGAATAATCATACAGGATGTAACTTTTCAGAAGTAATATCTTAAATTAAGTGAGAAAAAGCGTTTATAGCTTAACATAATTATTTAAAGATTTTCTATGATAAGCTTTTACTTTTCACTTTAGCAACTCGTAGGCGGACGTTATCGGATCAACAGATTGTCATTTAATTTTTCTGACATACAGATTTTTATTTTTATTTCGCAGATTGTCATTCACCTGTAAAATGAAAAAAAAAAAACAAATCGTGTCTCGTAGATAGCTTTATATTGATAGCTTTGTTGCACTAGACGTACTATTTGAAAAGTCTAATACCTTTGCTCTGTCTCGGAATTCCTTCGATGTAATTGCTCGTAATTTATGCACGTTTTGATATCCGGTTCGATTGATAATCTAAATATAGACTCGGTTCGACCGACTCGCCAATATGAATAGGAGAAAAGTCTCGCGACTCGTTCATCTCCTGCAAGTTTCACGGGGGTTATCGAGTCCTTATCGGGGTTATCTGTAAACCTATCCCAAATTCAGTTACCCAAAAAAGCTTAACGAGTCAAATTGCCGTAAGAAGATATCACTCAAAAGATACAGAAAAAAAAGAGAGGTGTCTCAAAGGAGTTCATGACCTATTACGATAAGATAGTGTCGGATTCTCAGCGAGAAAAAGAGAGCGAAGGGTAGAAGGTCGTTCATTTTCGACTTCTTTTTCTTCCGTAACGGACGTCGCTCGTATAGCTTGTACGCACGAGATCGCATCGGATGATATCAGCCTCCGATGCGTAAATTCGCGTGCAGCACGCAAAGAGTGTTTCGCTACGAGGGCGCATGCATAAAGTTGATGAAAAGTTTCAATCGTGTAATGTCTGCAATGACAAAAAAAAATTGCAACTGTCAAAAGCTGCTTTCTGCGAAAATGACCGAGGCGAAAGATGAGGAAATATCTTACAGTCGGGTGGAAAGCTGGTTCTCGTTAAATTTCTGACCATTTCTACCAATGCAGATTAACTTCATGTCCATTTCTACCAATGCAGATTAACTTCAATCTCGGTTTAACTTACTTTTCGTTTTTTTTTCTAATTCTTAGGACTAAAAAAAGATAGAAAGTAAGTTAAACCGAGATTAAAGGTTATCTGCATTGGTAGAAATAGACATAAATGTAATGTAATTAACCGCGGATGGGATCGGTCGTGGAAGAAGCGACAAAAGCTGATAAAAAATGGTTGCTTGCTAAATTTGGCAAGTAGCTGATACTGATGCACTGTTTACAAGCTAATGAGAGACAAAACACCGTCGTACCTTCCCTCATCCTCCCTCTGTCATCGTTACGTGAGTATTAATGAACGCGATCTCTGCCTCCGGCAGATGTACGGATTCGTTTTTTTTTAAATATTCTGCCAAAGATGCAATAAGACTTCTGCCTGCACTTCTGAAAAGCCATATTTGCTTTATAGGTCTGTTTTGACGTGTCGCAAGCAATATAAAATCGGTTTATAGTCCGGTTTATAGCGAGTTCTCTCATTAAAAATGCTGTATGTCTCGACCACCATGTCGCATGTCGCGACGAGCTACATCTAATTCGGCGAATCCGGGTTGATGTCACCCTCTGCGTAATAAACATTGCGCTTTTCATGCGAAGAAGATGTAGAAGATGAAAGACGTAGGAGAATCTAATTACCGTTCTAACTACAGTTCTTTGAAGGGTAAAGCGGTATAATTAGATCACAACATATGAGATATAATTTATAAACGTAGGTATATGACGTATAATATGAGACGCTATTTTATTTTACAAATGAAGAACGATATTGTCGCAGCTTAAAATAGTCATTTTATGAATTTTTCACAAGAAAACGGATTCTTCATGTTTTCGTTGGCACGCGCAGCCAAACGTCGTTGCATCATCAGATTAATGGTTAATTTTTTTGACATCAGCTTTTTTTATTTTTATCTAAATATTAATTTTAATTCTCTTCCTGTTTACTCACGACTACTGTTTTGACGGAAACGTAAAACGCGGTCATCTTTTCTAATCAATATTTTTACAATCAGGTTGGAATCAAAACATCGATTTAGCGCGGAGTTAGTCAGTAAATTTTCATATAAATCGCTGATCGAGCCACAAGTGTCTAAAAATGCAAAATATGTTCTACCACTATTTCTCGGAATATACGTTCGGTGACCTGACACAATTTTTCCCTTTATAAAACGATCGTTTGCGGCTGTATTACGAGAAAATCTATCCAAGTGCAGAGAGAGAGAGAGAGAGAGACCTCGGTTTCCATTAATACACGACCAATTTGCTGAGAAAGAACTTAAATAATCGCTATAATAATGATTCCGACCCCAATTATAAATTAAAGATAAGAAAGATTGAGGATACAGTTGTATCTAATTGCGAAGTAAGATGTTTAATTATGGGTAAAGATGTTACATAGCTTATATCTGCTTTTCGCACATTGCACTCGGGCGTTCCATTAATTCCTGCTGCGAGCTAGAGGAGCCTTTCTCAATGAATATTTTTAAAATGTAACGTCGCATGCCGCCGATACCTTTCATTTATCTCTTGTTTCGCGACGAGTCTGGTGAGTATTAACGACGCTTGAGCTATTGCTGGCGCCATGATAAGAAAAAAAGTAAAGAAAAAAATTCTGTTGCTTCCTCTCGGCTATATGAGAGCCAGGTCGGACAGTGAACTTAGACCCTACGGCGTGTAAACGAACGAAACAACAGTCTGCTCCCACACAAGGCGGTGCCATTCTTAATTAATCAATACTAGAAAGGAACTTTCCGAGAATACGATGTTTCCGATCGATAAGAAAAAAACTTGATACACATGTCCAAGCCAAACACGCGTCGCATTAGAATAGATAACGAGTCTGGTCGGGTTTGACGCCGTGCTGGCAATTTTTCAAATTCTCGTCAACAACATTGTCCAATCCTCTGAAAGAAATGAAGTCCAATCTGATAAATGATTAACTTTGCGAAATATCTTTTCGTCATTTTGAATAATCACATTTTATGTTTGAAGAAATATTATATAATTTATTTACTTAAAATTTCTTGATTTATCATTTGTATTGATAGACGTCTTTCCAAACAGAATTTCAAAGTTGTCTGGAAAATAAAAATAAATGTCGTGAAAATTATTGCCAATTATCTCAAATACATACGTGTATATCTCCGTTATAATTTTATTATCATAAAGTATCATAATATCAATTATCGCGTTGATTATATACGTGTATCTACTAATAATTGTGTTATTTCGAGTACTATGCTCTCGATTTGCGCAACGGATCTCCGCCACATGAAACACGCGAAAATGACGCTGCCATAAAATCAGCGTGAGAACTCTTGTGACTATCGCGAAGGCGATTTGCGAGACGGGACAGTACCGAGAATCACATGCAGTGAACAGTAAAATCCATTAACGGTCGTTAGAAAGAACGGGATGCTGGGTTGTTTCGCACGCGCGAAGAGAACAAGAACGCCTACTTTTTTTTTTTATCAACTTTGACCCTTAACCCTCGGATATGCTGAAAGTTGTGCCAAAAGTTATCTCTCCTCGCATGGAAATTATTTGTTTCGGGACAAGATAATATTGATTCTGAAATTAGATAAGCGCAGCCAGTTGAATCAGCTAAAATAATTAATATAATTTTAATATTATATTATGTCGATTCTATATATAAAATTTTCGGTGCTGTTAGGAACATGACGTGTAATAGAACATTTTCGTTGAAAAGTTATCCAGAGTTTTTTCTGTAATTTAGTGTATAAAAACTTTCTACGGCTTCTTTTTGTTTTAAGAATGTATTAATCGCAAGTATAAATGATATATTTTTAAAATATCCTTACAAGGAGTTATACAGAAATCTTCCAGATTCCCTTTTAGATTCCATACTTTTAATTTTAAACCTATTTTTCATCATTTCAGTGACTTGACTTCTTATTGCCCTATGTGTTTATTTATTACTAATTATTATTATCTTTTGTTACTCGAAACAAACTTTGATAAGCGAGTTAAAATTTCAACAAAGTTTATCCAAGACGGAACTAAATAGAAAAAAAAAGGACAGGAAAATAAGCACGATAAATCTTTGATGTCAGGCCAATAAATATGTCTTAACATGTCTATCGCATAATTTGCTCATTTTGACCTACAACTTTGCTCAATTAATGACACTCTGTTTATATAATGTCGGGATTCGGGAAGAGAGGATTGTAAACCCGCATCTTAATCTCATATCGATCAAATTGGCGCGGAAGAGAGGAGTGCTCTCTGTCCTCGTAGATAAAGATCAGCGGTGTGCAGCGAGTAATTGGAAGATAGACGTAACCGATTGAATCATCTGTGCGGTAAGTGTCATTGCTTCAAATATAACCGCTCGTTTCTTACCGTTCGTTGATTCACTCGTTGTGGTAGCATCTCGACTGCGCTCGAATGTAGTACATTGGCTTTGCCGATCTAATCGGTCAATTATCTCGAAAACTTATACAAGACCGAGACCGTTGCGACAATAGACTTAAGAAATAATATTTTCCACAATGTTTTCGAATGATTAGATTTACGAAGAGAGTCACGCGCTCTGCCACCCCCCTCGCTAATCAATTATCAAATTTATCCTTTGTAAGAGCGAGTTCAAATTTCAACGAAGTTTATCCAAGACGGAGCTCTAAGCAAAAAGAAAAAAAAAAAGAGAAGAAGAGAAAATAAGCACGATAAGTCTTCAAACGTCGGGCTAATAAATTTGATTTTCTAGTAAAGTCTAGAACTAAAATAGAACTTCTCGAGACACTTAACCTCGGTGGTTTTATCGATAACATAACGTGATAACGCTCCCCCGCGTACCGGTTCGGCACCGCCGAAAACGGGAAAGCTGTGTCAAAGTGCAGCCCGTCACGTGATAGCCTCGCAAATCGGATTCGGTACAGCTGCACGGCCGCATTTCTTCGCGCGGCGCGTGAGAAAAATCGGCTAGGAAAACAGCTGATAGAACAGATCATTGATCGACGTTACGGCTAGCCGCGAGTCGAACTTAACCCCGTTTACAGCCCGACTCCTGCGGCTATTCCAGCCGCCGCTATCGTCGCGAAGCTTAAATCCCAATCGTCAGCGATTTTTCGCGGCGCGACGTCGTTCGCGCGCTGCTCCGCTCCGTGCGGCCGCGGTGTCTGTCGACGGCTCTCCCATTCGCGGTGCTAGGGCTTTTCGCCGCCCCCGGTCGAAATTTAACGGCTGCTTTTACAACGCCGGTCGTTTGATCCGCAATTAGCTACAGAAGGACGTAGCTCCTTGGCTATTTTCAATCTCTGCCCGACGCGCCAATTTTTCCGCGTTCCTTCCCTTCCGGGGATGGCATGGCGGTTCGGGGAAACATGAGCGTCATCGGTTAGACGAAAACTGATCCTTCTCAGATGAACTCTCGCTTCTGAACGATCGGTGGTTTCTCGGAATTGGATACGAACGTGTGTCAACCTCAGCCGGTTTAAGCTACGGTCAAGCTTGCCCCGCTCGTCTTCCTTTATTTAGCGACTGCGAATATTCCAACATTGTTGAGACCGCAGCAGAAAATGAAAGGGTCGGCGCAAAACGTGTTTATCGCGGTGCTTTTCCCGTTTTCTCATTTCCGCAGAAAACACGAGGAGGATTGATGAGATGCCACATCGTGGCCGATAAAGCGCAAATCGAACGGCGAAGCTGCTTGATTTTATATTATTGCCGTATTGTTGCTAGCGACGATATCTCGTTGTTAATAATAGACGACTCTGATGCCCGCCCCATAACACGCTTATTTTCCATTACTGCGATTACTTATCGAATTGTTTCTCTTTCGGTTGCGGCGCCGGCTGGGAAACTTGGAATTTTCATCCCTCTCCCGACATAATAATCGCGGCGAGGCGCGCCAATTAGTGCTTAAGACCGCGTGTCATGCTTTTTTAATTAATTAAAGTTTTTTCTTCTGAACTACTTAATTAATTGGCGCTTACGTGTCACGTCGGGATATACTCCAGCAGCGTAAACATTTTTTTTTCCTCGCGCTCGTTTCACGATTTGCGAGAGCTTACACTGCAAGTCATGATAATAATGTACAATTTACTGAAACTTGTTGATCTCAATTCGCCAAATAAATCTAAGTAAACTTTATCTGTTTGTTTGATGATGTAATTACACATCTC
Organism: Tetramorium bicarinatum; assembly: GCA_928718305.1. Lineage (NCBI taxonomy): Eukaryota > Metazoa > Arthropoda > Insecta > Hymenoptera > Formicidae > Tetramorium > Tetramorium bicarinatum. The sequence continues at coordinate 15,353,057 of OV788327.1, forward strand.
TTTTTACAGAACAGCTTACAAATTTTTACCATTACACGAATATGAGAGATCAATAAAATAAAATTCGTTGAAATTATTAAAATTTCTTCATCGTGGATAAAATAATTATCCCTTTTCTCGTCGCTTGCATCGTTGGTGAGAGCCGGAAGGCACAAACATCATACTTTCGTGTAATTTCGTGAAATCGTTTATCGCGGTCTCTCGCTTGTTTATATCTTGAATTTATTGTTTGGTCTTCACGTCAAAGGTGTAAAGTTAATGTTTACCAGTTTGAAAAATAACATTGTTTCGGCGAAAAGTTTGCGACTATGCGAATAATCTGTTTATAAAAAAACTCGATCTGGTTTATATATAATAGTTAAATTTATTATTATTGTCTAAATTATTGATATTATTTAAACTGTCTGACTCCCGATTCACACACGTCGATAATTCACTGTCAAAAATATTTGCATATAGCTAAGTATGCGTTCCGGGTGCGAAGTGCAATCCGTGTTTGTCTCAGCAATTACGCGGTTACTACTGCTGGGTAATTTCCATTTTTGTGCAGTTAAGCAATGTTAACATATCGCGGGAATAGCAGAGCGCATCTCGGGTTAATGGATCCGGCAAAGAGGTAAGCAAAATCGTGCGGCGAACGGCGATGTTTTTTCGTCCACGGCGCGCCAGATAGGGAGCGATCACGAAGTTTATGAGTGATAATTGCAATTTGACGTTACCAGGAAAACCAGGCTTCTGTAATCGGGGTTTATTTTTGGATCACGGCGAATCATCGCTTGAGCAATGAATGAGTATGCGCGGGTGAGACCCGGATGGCACAAACATACTTATCATGTAATTTCGTGAAATCGTTCATCGCGTCTCTCGCTCGTTTAAGTATATCTCGTATTTATCGTTTGATCTTCACCTTCGAAGATGTAGAGACATTAATGTTTACCAATAAATATTATCGGAAAATAATGTCGTTTCGGCTGAAAGTTTGCGGCGATGCAAATAATCAGTATAAAAAAATTTTGGACTTTTGGAAATATATATATATATATTATTTTAATTTATTATCATTGCCCAAATTATCGATTTAATATCTTGATATTTAAAATGTAAACCCTTGCACAGCCGAGAGTTAATTGATTAATGCAGCAGTTAATGAGAAAGAAAAAAGATTCAGCTGGTTCTAAGTTGGTAATTGTCGCGGCATTTACATTTCTCGGAAACGCACAATTCTACTTTTCCGCGCGCGAAATCGGTTCATCTTGACAAGTCGCGAGACTCGCGAACCCCCCCTCAGTCCGGTGTCTCGCACGCGCGTTGGCCGGGACGATCTGACAGGCTAACGATCCACGTGTGGCCACTTGAGGCTAGTTTTTCACGAGTTTTCTAAAGTGGCCGCGGCTCGCACCTCTCCTTGCGCCATGTGCAGGCGGTTCACTTAGGCTCAATAGACCGGTAAGTGGCCGCTATTACAACGGCGCGCACTTAGGAATCACGTGGTTAAGCGAGTGCATCGCCACGGTAGTAGTTTGCAGCACGTGGCGCGTGTCCTTGGCTGTGCCCGCATGCGTCGACATCCTCTCGCGTTCGCGTGTCACGCGAGAACGTGCGGTCCTGGAGAAATTCTTCTCCTCTGTGCCGCGGTCGCGATTCGCGGCGGCATATCGCATTCCGTAGGTGCGCTTCTTTTCCAAGGGAAAAAGAGAGAGAGAGAGAAAGATTTGCGTATGTCACCATACGTACGTGACGCAGACGTAAAACTATCCGGCTGCGGTTTCACCACTTATTGTTAGTCAGACACGACTGCAATTGTGTAAACAGATCCCAGACAATGAGCTCTACGCTTTCTTCTAAAAATTCTCATATTTCAACATATAATGACACTGATTATCAAACAGACCTGATTATCGAACGCGAGTTGACTCGCCGTTGTATAAAGTCTACCGATTAGGTGGTCGTCGTACCTTTGTTGATGTCTCTATGGAAAAAAACGATGCTACATAGGTTATTTACCTGTTAGATAAAGAACGGACCTGTTGGAAAAAGAACCGTTAGGCTTGCGACATTTCGTGCAAGCTCTACCCGATTTCCATAAATACTAAAATAAAATCTAGCTCGTACATGAAGAAGTCAGAAAGTCAGAAAGGCAGTAGATCAAAACGAGCAAATTATGTAATAGAGATGTAAGTTAAAAAAGTTCCATATTCTCATTTTTTCCTCTTTTTGCCATGAAATGGTTTTTAATTTACTACCTTTCTGACTTTCTGATTTCCATTTAAACAGTAAATTGTGTATTTATTTTAAAAAATATATATATATTATATATACGCTCTGCCGTTCGCTTTTCGCAAAAATAACGTCATGGAATAGGGTATAAAATGGAATAAGCGGAATAGGCCCCCACGCTGGTGTTACGGTGTCTGTTTACAACCGGACCTATGAATAGAAGAGATATATCGAGCGGGGGATATGTCCATATTCGTTGAAAGATATCGAAATTGCTAAGATCGGTGGAAACGAGGGTAGCAGGTCGCCTGAAGCGACCTCTCTATCTGCAAAAAAATGCAGCCGATATATCGGGCTTGAGACAAAACAGGCGCGGCGATCAATTAAAGCCGCCGATAATGGACCACACTTTGTCTTCGATCGGAATCACAGATCACTTGGCGTGATCCCTTTGGTGTTTTTAACGCGCGCACGCGCTGATCCCCGGCAATCGGTCATCGCTGGCACCCCCGTCGGTCTTTGATATATCATTCGGAGATAATGGAACGCTTGTTTTCATTGATGCCGAACCGTAACCGATAGCTACTCCACTTTCGTTCGAAACGGCATCTTGTGCCGCGCACGTGATCGATAGCGGGGCTAAATGACACTTAATAATAGTATGTTCTTGCAATTGTTCGCGAAACGCGATCTATTTACGTGTCACTCGATCCTGAAATGCAATTCGCGCGCGCAGATCACTAGCCATTTTATTTACTTTTCTTCGCGCCGAGCAGAAAGCGCCGAGCGTTGCACATTTGCATCGCGTGGCTACATTAATAATGCACTACAGCTATATATATACACAAATATTTATTTAGGTTTCCTAAAATAGGTTTCATGCGAATGCATAATTATCCGTTTTAAATGGGGCGTCCAACGTGAACGACATTCTTCGGCCAATGAATTCAAAATAACCAATTTAATATGCAATTTTTTTGTCGATCCGGTTTCTCGAATTTGCCGCTACATCGAGCACAGTCACGGGGCATTAGTTACAAACCCGCGTGATACAATGGCATAATGCTGCGGTGTGTATCGTGTGGCTGTCTGGCGCACGGTCCTCGGTCCTCGGTCCCGGCGCGGCGCGAGGAGACCGAGACTTCGCTATGGGGGGCGTCCTCGATGAAAAAAAACAGATCGCTTTGTGTCGCACGGGGAGAGACGGCGGAATGTCCGTGTCGCGGCAAATGAATAGCGGTTGAAATGGAGAGAACCGGGTCTGTCTTCGCGCGAGCCAGACGGCGGACCGGGCCCCGGCACAAAAGCGGCGCGTAAAGTCCGTCCAACAAAAGAATACATTATGTCTGTAACTTCGGGAATGTCGCGAGCGCGTCAAATACGCGCCGATTCCCAAAGTGAAGAGAGGCGGAATCGTCGCCGTCGGCCGGCTTTCATCCCGGCCTGTCCGCCTTCCGGCCGCTTCTCGTTTCTCCCGGCTCCGGCTCTCCACGGCTCTCCACGGCTCTCCCGGTGAGAGACGTCGCGTCGCGCCGGGCGCGGCGATCCTCCTCGTGGAGCACGAAGAAGCAAATTCGTGGCGTGCGATCGGACCGCTCGTCTGGCGCTCTCTAACGATCCCTCTTCTCCTCCTGCGCCGTGTCGCCGGCGACCGGTGGGAGTCCGTCTACCACCGAGCTTCTATTCTTCCTCCTTCTCCTCTTCCTCCTTCCTCTCCTACCTCTTCCACCGCTTCTCCCTCCTTATCACACCTCTCTCTCCCCTTGGTCCCTGAAATCTAGTACAAGAACCGCGTGCTGAGGCAGCCCGGTATCAGTTATACCGACCAACTCGGTACCAGCGCAAGTCTTTTTAGGGCTTCGGTCTCGCAGCATCATTTCGCGAGTTCTCACACAGAGACGTAAGAAGAGTCGAGAAGTTACGTCGGGAGAACATCCCCCGAGGCTACCGAACTTTGGGCCTCGATCAACCGAGACCGGAGTCAAACTCGAAGAGGTCTCTTTTCGGCAGTCGTGATTGTGAAGAACCGAGCAAATGAACTTATTTAAACAATAAATAATTACAAGTCCGGTCAAGACTTGCGGAAACTGACCAGAAGACTACACTCTACGCGCTCGTTGCTTCCTCCACGATTACTCAGAACGAGAGCGGTATCAGAAATGATGGTACGCGGCGATCGTGTGATAAACGGATCGGTGTTTCTGATTGCGATTTTGGTTTTGCTCAACGTTCTGCACACCACTGATGCTCAAGTCACTTACAAGAAGTCGCATATCCGGATGCAAAAGTTGTGCTCCAGAAAGCTAAGCGATGCCTTGCATATCGTGTGTCGGGAACGCGGCTACAATGAACCGTTCTCGTATAGCAACGAGGATGAGCCGAGGGTCGATCCCGGTCCAGGACTCGTTGACGAGTGCTGTTATCATCAGTGTACCTACGAACAGCTTGAGCAATACTGCAAGCCTCTTCCCGAGGAGAAGCGAGTCGACTCGAGGGACGACGTCATGTGAGTGGATGTTAGTGCGTCTTTTTATGTCTTGTTATTTGTACATCTTAATTCTCTACTTTGTATGTCATCTCTTTTCTTATCTCTCTCTTTATTTTTTTCTTTCTCTCTCATTTTCATAATTATATATTATTAGATAATTAATAGATTTTGTGAAAATCTAATTCGAGTACGGATTCATACAGTTCTCTTTTAAATATCCGGATACTTTTTAAACGCGCAAATAAATTAGAAGAAAGATCTTACATTCGGAATTCTTAAACAAATATTTTGTCTCTCGTGTACAAACATATTTGAAAAAGTCCTGACACACGTACGACTCATTTCACGTGAATAGCATCAAACACAAAACTGTCTCGATTGAGATTTCAGAGTTTTATTAAAAATTCCGTTGCTTATTGATTGAATCTTAATTGCAAAATGTATATCATTTTATGACATATTTTTTGATAACTGATTTATTTTGATTTCCGATCGAGAAAAGAATAAATACATACATATAATTGCGTGCATAAATAGTCAATTGTATTGTAATATATATCCCATTTTAAAAGACACAGTCGAAACTGAGCCCGGCAGACAAACATGTCTGAAATAAAAGTTGTAAGATTTGGAGAAGGCCATCAAATGAATTATTTAGATTTTGTATTTGGGTCCATTTTAGGCCGAATAAGGCCGAAATCAATTTTTTTTCAATGGAAATACTATTTTTTATTGTACATATAGCTTACTTCGAAAGCTTTTCAGAATATGTTAAAACATTATAATGACGTATTTTCCTTTTAAGTACTTTCCGTGTTGTAAAGCTTGAAAGTTACGACACGGGGGCCTCAACTTGCGCGCGTTTCTTTCGAGCAAGTTACCCCGTGTCCTAGCTTTCAAGCTTTATAACTCGAAAAGTACTTGACGGAAAAATACTTTATTATAGTGTTTTGAAAAGCTCTCGAGATAAGCTACAAGTATATGCAATATAAAATAAATATTTCCATTGAAAAAACTCGATCTCGGTCGTATTAGATCCAAAGTGGACCCCAGATCCAAAACTTAAATAACTCATAACCCGATAGTCTTTTCCAAATTTTACAACTTTTATTTGATTTGATTTTTATCTGTCGGACTTAGTTTTCGAGATATTTGACTGGGTCTTTTAAAATGGGACGCGCTGTATAACAGTTTTATGTAATTGTTTATATTGATGCTGAATCGTTTATTTCGCACTGGTTTATTTCAGTTGGTTAATAGATAATCTGCTACAAGTGTTTAAAGGAAGGAAATAACATATATTCTCTGCAGAGCGTAAAACTGCAGAGGAAGAGAGAGAGAGAAGACGTATTATCATTGTGTCTCCGTGATAATCTTTGCTACCTAAAGTTCATGGTTGTATGTGAACTGATTTCAGGAGATTTAATTCCTGAAGTGCTAGGACGATTCGCTCTATCGTAACATTCTTTTCTTCCCCCTTCTCTCTCTCCCCAACTGTTTCGCAATGTGGATTTATTGAATTGTGCGACTTGTTTTTTTGTTATTCACCTAAAATCGTAATCGAGCGTTCTTGCCCAAGTGTTTACAGTGTTTTTTTTTTTTGTTATATGAACCTGCATTCTCATCTTCCATATCAGACGATGACATGTTTATTGTTGTATTTTTAACGTCAACGAGAGTGTTTGTTTCGCTAATTCTGTTTATTAAACTCGGTAGGGTCATTGATCTGCGATGCGAATTTCATAGAGTGTACTAATTTTGCGAGAGTTTAAAGAAAAATATAATTGGTATGGTAGGAGTGGGATGAAAAATTGAGAATCAAACTATTGCTTAATTAAATATATACGATATATATAAATACTCTTTATTGTGCTTCTCCTTGGCGTTACAAAATATACAATAACATGTTTAATATTTAATATAATATTGAATTTCCATTAAGATTTGCCCATCCTATAATGTGCTTACTTATGTGTTCTCTCTTTACATTTTCAGAGATCAGTCGTACATTGCCAATCTACCTCATTCCACAATAAAACATATGTTGGAGCATGCAACGGAGATGGGCTACGCTGGCGATACCATAAAACGTAAGGTCGATTTGAAAAGAGAACGGCACAGGGGGAAAAATTATCGCAGTGTTGATGGTGAATGTAAAGGGAAGGCTGATGTGAAAAAGCGACACCGCGGCAGGCACTGCAGATGCCGGCGTCGGCGTCTGGAGTGTCGCCGAGCTAGCAAGGTGCTTTCACGACGTCATGTGGTCATTGCTTGCTCTACTAACACCTAATGCTTTCATTTGTAAATTTGTTTGCTTGATTTTTCAGGACAATTGTGATTGTGTCTTAATCTTTTTTTATTGCTAATGTACTAATCTAATATCTAACGCTTCTAACAGTCGCAATGCGAAGAGTATCTTTTGAACGCTACCTATTGTCCCGTTTGCCAAATTTAAATTTCTTACGAGTTCAAGTATTTTTGAATATTTGTGTCTAAAAATCACTGCTTGATTACTTGTTTTCTGAAATCGAAGGACTGTCCGAAGAAAAGATTTGAAGGAGAACTTCATTTCAAATTGAATTATCTTCATCCGTTCCGAATTCTTGTTATTTAAGATTTGTGCATATATCTGAAGCGCAGTCTCTTCGAAGTTGTAAACACATTTGATATGATTGTGTCCTTGTTTATAGCGCTGCGCGCTGGTTTTACTACTGTTTATTACACTTCAATTATAAAACTAACTGTATTCTGCATCTAAAAATAAGTACAGATTGGTGCTATCGTGTGTTTCTTTTTTTTTTTCATTTTGCATGTCATGTTTGACACTGCGATGACCTTGTAATACAGTCTTGGATAGCCATCGACTGCTTTTGCATGTGCTGCCTTGTCTCTAAACTAGATTAAATTTTTTCTAACATTAATGAAATTTCTCAAACGTATTGTAACGCATTGCATCTATAATTACAGGTTTTGCACAGCAATATTAAGCCTCTAGACAACAAATTTGTGACATCACTGACGACTGACGAACCTACATCGTTGCCCTCTGAATTGTAATGCAAAAGCTGCGATGTTAAAAGCAATGCAATCGATCGTCCATACGAAAGATTAGAGGAACACTTTGAAGTTTTTGTTTCTTCAATCTCAATCTTCGGTCCGTCACTTTCTATCAATGGTATTATTGAAATAATTGATGGAGGTTGCACATGGATGATCGCTCGTAAAGAAGATATTGGAGAATTCGGGGCGGAAATTTCGAAGAAGGCAAAGATCCGCCAAGATAAATTGATCCAAAAAGAAATGATTCGCGTGGAAGAGATATTATTTAGGAAGTTTAGCCTCATTACGCGCATTAGTATTAATAAAGCATGACCAGTAAATAACCGGACTAAATTCAATCTGACTAAAGAAATAAAAATGTATTTATACAACAAGGTTTAAAATAAGACTTATTTCTTAAAAGACATTTATTTTAGAATTCTAATTAATTTTTTGAACAGTTTCCTAAACGCCTTCCTATGGTACAAAAAGATTTCCTAATGTCCCTCATAATAGCTTGATTTTTGTACTGAAATTTTTAAGCTCGTCTGAAAATTAGTCCGATTATTTAGTGATTACGCTTTAAATCGTATTGAAACAGCGACGACGTAGTGAATAGTGTCATCCATCATCCATCAATCGTGGACATGGGAAAACTCGCGATCAAGAGAGCATGAAGGATCGATTGCGACGATATTGATGGAAACCGATGCGGCTGTTCCAATATTGCTTTTCTTCAATATCAAGAGCAATGTCATTAAAGAAGAAGTGAGCTTCGACGACGACATGGAAGAACCGCGGACATCGAATACAGAAAATTGTGGTGAACTTGAATGCAATCCGAACAATTGAATCGCACAATCTCGCAAAAAAAAAAGGAAGAGAGAAGAACTCAAGTGATTTCGATATAAGTTTTTCAATATAAGGCGCGAGGTGCAGCTCGATTCGGATATTTGTCGGTGATTTTAGTTTTATTAACAATGATCTCATTAGTATTAAAAATTCTGTTGTAAATTTAAGATTTAGACTTAGAGTTTAACTTTGAAACACATCGACGAACGCGTACTTTGCTAGTCCGCTGATGAGAGGACGAGATTTAAATGCGGAATTATAGGTTTTAATAAAAGATGTAGAGGAGGATTCGGAGGAATCGGAGGAGGTAGTTGTAGATAGAAATTTTATCATGTAATGCATATTTGATATACGCATACTCTTTTTATCGCCATTCAAAATTTTCAGTTGACATCTGCGCTAATAAAATAGTGATTAATAAACATTTATACATATTGACTGATGTTTCATTTATTTCGCCGAATACCTGACAAAAATAGGAATTTGATAGGAAAAGTAAGGTAATAAATTTAACTTTGTAATTATAATTTTTACATTCTCTTTCACTAATTTAATAATTGCAATTCTTAGTTCTTAACACATTGGCTGCTTAGTGAGTATCTCTTATTATACGTGAGTATCCAGTGTATGTCACAAAGTCCCTTTTCTCGAAAACGAGGTTGAAATGATGGAATAAATTTTTTTTCGAATAATCCCTTATTTGAGAAAAAATTATTTTATTATTTCGACTTATTTTGAACCGTAGAATCATCCATTTTCCAGTTGTATCATGTATTTCGGCTTATTTTGTATAATGATAATATATGTAATATGATTAAATAATTATATCCTCATGAGAATAGTAGAAATGTGCGAACTATTCGATTAAGTCGGATGAAATGTGATTCGATTTGAATTTAAATTATTTAATCTAGCTGGTTTAAATATAAATTATATAATCAAAATCTTAATCGTATTTTTCACGAATAAGTAATGAAATAATATGGTTATGTTCATAAATGTATTTATAATATTTTTTCACATCAAAATATTCTCTTATTATTTATGTGTTAAAACGCAACCTAATAATAATATAATTATATTATTAAATAAAAATTATATTTCAATAATTTGATTTGATTCGCTTTGATTCGGATTTAAAAAGAGAAATGAAATTCGATTCGATTCAATTTGGTATAAAAAATTTTCTCGATTCGCACATCTCTAATGAGTAGTGTGTTGAATTTCCGCATTTTTTATTTTATATTATTATCTGGTATCTATGTTATTCAAAATTTTATATTAATGGTATGATATTTATTTTTTTACAAAAGTTTTGAAAAATTTCGATAGCGCTGGTCGCTATCGAAAGGTCAGACGCCGGTCACGGATGATCGTCGTAGCATGCAACGCGTTAAAACATCTGATTTCCTAGGCAAGGTACATGCATCATTTCCTTAAGACACCGGTCGACATTTTGACAGCACTTCGATGCTGTTTCTAAGAAAACCTTCCAAGCTTCATCTTTCGAAGCTCTCGGTAGCCTTTTATAGATATCATTATACAATTCATCCAGTTCTTCATTGTTCAGATCGAGATCGAGATCGCTGTTAAAGGCCTGCCGAAATTATGTCAGTCTGATTTTTTCCTGATTTTTTACCTTTAACCCCGTTTGATTATTTAATTTCTGCTATTTTTCTTTCTCGAGTTATTATAAGCGATTGCTTACTAACATATTCCTGCATTAGCATTAATTGTTAGTTACGTTACACGATATTGTTAAAATTATTCAGCTGATTAGAGCGTGTTTTGATACAATCTGCTTATCCTATTAACGGCTTATGCCGTTGTGAGTCAGTCGTGAGAATTTGAAGTATTATATCGCCAGAGACATACAGCACATTTACAGTTGTATACATGTTAATCACACAAGCAGCACAGAACGGTGCATTAGAACACTTTTATTTAGAACGCTGTTTAACATCGTTGTGTTATCGATGTTTAATATCGCCGGCTCTCTTGCCAAGTTACAGCGAGATGAATCACATTATGAAGTGAAGCTTTTCAATCCATAGTTATACAACGGCTTGATGGACTGTAATACTGATCTTGATGGACCGACTAGATTCCGTTTCCCAAATGACAGAATGGACCCCAGAGGCGATTGGCTTACCGGAGCGTGGAAGGGTACGAAGCCCCTGCCGAACAGATAAGGCGCCCCGAGATAATTATTATGTTCCGGCAAACCGAGAACAGACCTCATTAAGCTCGGGTTGGTGTCATAATATTCTGTCTCGGATGTGGCGTAAGTTCGGGCTTTGACGGCGCCATTCATAGCTTCCGCGACAATCGGCAGGGCGATATCGCCAATTCGTCTGGGTGATAGCTGCCTTTTTTGTGGGACGCCGTGCAACGCCGAATCTCTCGTCTTCAAATGGTCTGAAGAAAAACAGAATTATCAATCCGGCGCTAATAGAATCAAACACAATCGAGACGCCGGCGTCTCTTTTCGAGGAAAAGCGCCTTTTCCGACATAACATTATTATCGAGGTCACGAAACATCGAGTCGGGTCGCGACATATGTCGCATTTGATATCGTACAATCTCTTCGGCAATGCCTTATTAAATGACTTAATTATGAATCCTTGATAATAATATAATGTTAATAATCAATTATAATTTCATTCGCGTTAAATAGTAGATTAACTCTTAGAATACCATGTGAAAAATAGTATCTTATTTGTACAAATGGATATTCTGTTTCCGACAATTTTCTCATTTATTTGCAGTAATTAAAAAAATTTCTAAAAATTCATAAACATATTTTCAAGTTTCTAGAACGAATGCCTGCACTATCATTTTAGAAAAATCATTTTAGAAAAAAATAAGAGGATAAAGAGTAAAGGACTCTTGAAAATTTTGAGATATTTCTATGGAGATAAAAATCGCTCGGACACGGAATGCCCATGATAGTATCGTGTGCGTACGGATTAATCTAATCTACACTGAAAAGAGGTTTTGATTATAGTTGCCAGGATTTGTTAACTATTACTAAATGCTTGATGAAGTAGTGTAAACATTGATTACAGTTACTATTATTTAGTTAACTCAACTATGAACAAAATTTGTTTAATAATTAACCTAACAAATATCAATAACTGTTGTTAAATATAATAATAATCAATTATTCAGCAAAAATTATTAAAAGAATTTGGTAATTATTACTAATTTTTTTCTTTCAGCGTAGAATTTGAACAACGAGAAACATCTCATCTTTATATTTGTTTCAGTAAATATATCTTTTTCGTATATGTTAATAGTTTTTAAGCTTACAAAGTTTCTTTTAGAAAAAGAACAAATCCTAAAATTTTGTTCGCTTACCAGGCCCTTCTTGCCTCTTCGTTTCGTACTTCTTATCGTACTTCTGCAGATCGAACCTCTCCAGACTTCTCTTGGCTCTCTCAGCACCGAGACCTCTACAGTTCTTCATGTGCACGTCCCTCACGATCGATTTGCACTGCTTACTGGCCCATGAGATCTCACACGTTAGTGCCAAAATCGTCAGAATTAGTGCGATTCCATGTGCGCCAAACTGATGGAGATGCATTTTCTTTTACAATCGATCGTTCGACTGACACAATTAAGATTCGAACTATGGTCTGTCGCGCTTTAAATAATATTCTTATCGGATCGTACGTGCCGAAGACACATCCATACAATCGTATCGGATGCACCTTTACATCGTTTACAGCACGTGCATCGTCGTGCATTAATTGTTATTGAATGATATTACCAGCGACGACAGGAATCATTTTCGCGAAATATCCGCAATGAAAATTGGATAGGAAAGTGAAGAGGATAGATGCAACCAAGAAGAAATATATCGGAATGTACACGAATAAACTTTTTTTTTCATAGCGACATTATATTGTTTTATATTTTTTTAACGTGAAAAATATTTGTTTAAGTAAAATATGTGCATGGCGCATAGTAAACTATTTGCTAATTGCAATAGACCTAATGTGAGTCTTTCTGTGGCTCTATCTTTAGTATAGTCATGCAATAATCTCGTGCGTGTAATAAACGGTCTTAGCTCATTGTTGCGTGGGCATCAATTACGATACGAGCGTAAACGATGAAACGCTTTGCATGACATTGAAATCGCATATTCTTACGCGTTGAAAATTATCTGCAAGACTCGCTGAATAGCGCATGCTTGCCAAGGAACGTAATCACTTTCAGGTGTCCTAAACGTTTGATGATGAAAGGCATCAGGAATGTCTGCTCTCGCACAATTTTGACACTTTTGCAATCGAGTTATTTCATTACGAATCGCATTTAAAATTTAATTTTAAAATTAGGTATTTTTATTTATAAAGGATTATTATTCTTCTCAAAGTCTATATATTTATGCATTGTAGACTGTCTATACTAATTAAAATAAAAGTTGAAGTGTTGAAATATCTGATGTAAAATACGAAGACCTGCTCTGATGTAATCTGATAACACTAATATCTCAATGTTTAAGATATTTGTGAATAAAACTCATAACTACACGTGCGAGGAAAGAATAACAAGATAATCCTAATCAAATTGATAATCTCTTCAATCAAATTTTAATTCAACTTCGAGCACATTTGTATATCATACATTTAGAAACGTTTAATTTTTAGGCACATTAATGTCTACTCAGATTGACTGATCGCATGGATGTTATGTTGACGGATTTCAGAAATTCCGATGATTCCATAGTGTAAACAAATAAATAATGAGAACGAAGAATATTATTTTACTTTCGAATTGTCTAAGATGACAATTATACGTAGTAGTAACTCTTTTTTCAAACTTATACTATTGAACGGTATAATTTTATATGGTAAACGCAAAAACAAATCTCACAAAGAGATCTCCGTTTTTTCCTCAAATTCGTTCTTTTTGCAATATTGAAGAAAATTTTCGTACTTTACCCTGAAGTCGATGGAAGTATACCGGATTCGGATGGCGTCTCCACTGGCGGTGTTCTGTTGCATCTGGCAACAGCAGCTTCTTATCTATCTTAATCTTATCCATTTTATTTTTTAAATTTATGTTTTCCTCCATCAATGTCTTCCATTTGCATCAGACTCTCCAATGCCGGCTCTTCAGTATCTCGTATCTTATCTTTAAAAGAATGTTATCTTTAAAAGAATGTTTTTAATTAAATTTAGAATGACAAAAATAGAAATACATAGAGAGATAAAATAGGACCGTGATATAAATACAAAATCATAAGATATTAAAATTAGGAAAAATCAAGCGATAAAAATGGAATGGAATGTAAATTTTGTGAGATCATGATAGCGTTGCATTTTTAATTGGTTGCTGCAGAATGTATCAATTTTCAACAGGATCTTTAAAATTTCAACGAACGGTTGGAAATACGGAATCCGCTCCGTGTTAGCGGCTCCTCCAGAATATAGAGCCGACACGCTGCATTACAAATACTGATGTTTCTCAATTGTAGATCATAAAATGAAACAGTTGAAATTAAATCGTAACGTGAAATTTTTCTTGAAATTTACCTCGTTGTAGCCAACTCTGACAGTAAGTATGGCCGCATCTGTGATATGGTATGGATGTTTTCCTGTATATACATACTATATGCCTACATGATGCATACTTTGATTGAAATATTATGCGCTACATTTTTTGTATTTAATTAATACGCTACTGTAAATAAATTGTATATTAAAATTAACGTTTATCCATATAACAATATTGCTGACATGAATCGAGAGTATCCCTTATAATTAATTGTATAACATAAATGTATATATATATTAGAAAGAGCGACAATACAGATAGAAGAATTTTTTGCACCTTTCATAAAACTTTAAATTGATTGTGAGTAAAGGACATTAAACAACATTTACTTCAATTCATGTTTTCTCACGAAAACGTTTATAATATCCTGTACTTGGAAATCTTTCAGGCATATGATTATTAAGCATTTTTAACGTGTGTTTTCAAATACTGAAGCTGCTCTATCATCTTTGATAATAAATGCAGAGATTCCTTGCACGTAAATTATTCGTGAAACAAAATAATTCGTGTTTATTTAGAAAACTACAAATATATACATTAATAATGATTATTAATGAAAATAAATGATATTAATTATCATATTCAACATATTCACAGTTGACTGTTACACACAGTGTGCGTGCGTGCTTGCGTGCGTTTGTGCGCGTGTGTAATTTATTTTTTAGTAGGTTTAGCAGGGAAATCTTAACAATCGTTAGAAGGTGTCTTAGTGGTATTGTCGACATTTGGTATCATCTAACTCATCGTGGTGAACGTCGTGATAAAATACATCATGCAAACGGGCGACCACCGGCCGAAGTCGAGGTTTAACGAAGAATGTGAATCAAATGCAATTAAATGCCCAACTATTGAAAAACTCTACGAACTTTTGTTCCAATTTATTCTTTCAAGTTTCTAAAACAAGTGTCTACATTTATTTTGGAGAAAAATAAGAGAGTAGGGGAATCTTACAAGTTTCGAGAAAGTTTCTTCCATAGACAGAAATATGAATATGGAATATCCATAATGGTATCGTGCAGATTAATTTAGAGAAAAAAACATCTCGACTATGCAGAGAACTTCGATATCAAGCAACGAAACATTTCGTTCATCAGCACGCGTGAGAATCGCGAAGCTAGCGACATCTCGCGGCTGTCTTCTAATCGCGACTTGACGCGTGTTGACGCGTTGGACTGGGACACGTATACCGTTTCCCTCTGTATCTAAATGTACCTAAATGTCAGTAAACTTTGAGAGGTCGATTATTTGCGCGTGTTTTTCTCAATCTTAATTTTAGGTATGTGTCTAATCCGTCGCTCGCAAGCGGCTCGTATCGGACCTCGATTCGCAATATTATTGGTACACGCAATGTGCTAGGATGTCTCGTATATAACCTCACTAATCGCTCATCCGCCTTTTCTTTGCGCGTAGAATCACGTGCGAGAAATCTGCCGCTTATTAAGACCCTTCTTTCCGCAGGTAAGGGAACTTTCTTCTTAGTGCGGCGTCAAAGACAGCTGAGACAATGAGCACGATAACGGAGCAACCGTGCTACACCCTGATAAATATTCCGACCGACACGGAGCCGCTGAACGAGCTCCAGCTGAAGCAGGACCTCGAGAAGGGTAATGTCCCGACGAAAATCGATGCGCTCAAGAAGACAATTCACATGATCTTGAGCGGCGAACGATTGCCGGGGCTCCTGATGACGATCATCAGGTTCGTCCTGCCTCTGCAGAATCACACCATCAAGAAGCTGCTGCTAATATTCTGGGAGATCGTGCCGAAAACCTCCGCCGATGGCAAGCTGCTGCAGGAAATGATCCTGGTGTGCGACGCATACAGGAAGGATTTGCAGCATCCCAACGAATTTGTCAGGGGGTCCACTCTCAGGTAAGGACACAAACGTAACCGCGAATTAAATTGCGTAGGTGTTGCACATAGTAAATATTAGAAGGATGTGACTTCTTATTGACCTACATACATAATTTGTGAACTTTACTAAATGTGATTGCGTAATTTTTGTAATAATTTTATGATTTAACATTTCTTATATATCTTATTTATTATTACTTATTATCATCTATTGTTATTTAATATAGCTGAAAAGGGCTCTATAATTGAAATGTTCTATATTTTTCTTTGTTTTTCTTCATTTATGCGCGCGCTGATGAATGAAATGTTTGATTACTTGATATCAAAGCTTTCTACATAATCGAGATATTTTTTTGCAAATTAATTTGTACAATACTATCATGGATATTACGTATCCATATTTCTATTCATAAAAGTTTCTTGAAATTTCTAAAGGTCCATGGCACATAGAAAAATTTAGGGCCTAAACAGAATGGCTGATTATTTCAAAACATGTTTTATGGTTTAAAGTAATGTATGGTTTGTCTTAAAGTAACGCACAATATTGTCTTGTGTCTAAAGTCTTATGAATACAGCGCAACGCTAAGACTTTAGACATAAGACAGTTATTATTATATTATGCGTTACTTTAAAACAAAGACGTAAATCATAAAACATGTCTTGAAATGATAAATCAGCTATTCTGCTTAGGTCCTTTTAAGCAGTAAAACTTAAAACTTACAATTAAGCGAATTGACAATCATGGACGAGCAGTAAGGCAGTAGCCTTATAGTTTTACTGCTTAAGTTTTTCTATATGCTATGGGCCTAAAAGTCCTCCACTGTCTTATTTTTTTCAAAATGAAGTTTGGCATTCATTTTAGAAACTTGAAAGTATGGATTGAGAACAAAATTAGTTTGTAGAGTTGTTTAATAGTTACACGTTTAAAAACGTGAAATAAATGTATTTAACATCTCTACCATCTTTGTTCATTTTGGCCCACAACCTTTCTTAATTTGTAATAAATATTAAATTTGCAGATTCTTGTGCAAATTGAAGGAACCGGAACTTCTCGAACCACTGATGCCGGCGATAATCGCGTGTTTAGAGCACAGACACTCCTATGTCAGACGTAACGCAGTGCTCGCTATTTTTACCATATACAGAAATTTTGAATTTCTAATACCAGACGCTCCGGACTTGATCGCGAAATATCTAGAGGGGGAGCAGGATATGTCGTGCAGAAGAAATGCATTCTTAATGTTGCTGCATGCCGATCAAAGTAAAGCTCTTGCATATTTAGCTGCGTGCCTCGATCAAGTACCGAGTTTCGGTGATATTCTACAGTTGGTCATTGTTGAATTAATATATAAGGTATAGAATAAATGCGTTGTATATTTTAATGCGTGAATGTATATTTGTCCAATAACTGTCATTTATATCATAATTTTTTCTTTTCCAGGTTTGTCTTGCAAATCCATCAGAAAGGGCACGTTTTATTAGATGTATTTATAGTTTGCTAAATTCGCCCAGTGCTGCGGTGCGTTACGAAGCAGCCGGCACATTGGTCACCCTTTCCAGTGCGCCAACCGCAATCAAAGCTGCGGCTTCTTGCTATATCGAATTGGTTGTCAAGGAGAGTGACAACAATGTCAAACTTATCGTACTAGATCGGCTAATTGCAATGAAAGATAGTCCCGTGTACGAAAGGGTACTTCAAGATCTTGTAATGGATATACTCCGCGTTTTAGGTATTAATGATAGCCATATGAAACTTGTTGAAATTCTCTATGCATGGAATGTATAGTATTATAGTATAGTATTACTAATACTAGTTTTACATACTATATCGTTATTTATTTTTAATAGGATCACCAGCTTTGGAAGTTAGGACGAAAACCTTAGCTTTAGCTATGGATTTGGTTACAACTCGCACGATCGAGGAAATGGTCCAGCTTTTGAAAAAAGAAGTTCTCAGGACAGCCGGCGGAGAGCATGAAGATGCTGGTAGATACCGTCAGCTCTTGATACGAACTCTTCACACTTGTTCCATGAAGTTTGCGGACGTTGCCGCTACCGTCATTCCAGTATTGACCGATTTTCTGTCGGAGAGTAATGAAGCAGCAGCTACGGATCTTCTTGTATTTATTCGTGAAGCCATTCAGAGATTTGAGAATCTTAGACCATTGATCGTCGAGAAACTATTAGAAGTGCGTACGTTACAGTGCACCGATAAAAATACGATTAGCAAGATTAACAAATTAATTTTGATTTTAATCAATTAGGTATTTCCTCATATACGGTCTGTAAAAGTACACAGAGCCGCACTCTGGATTCTTGGTGAATATGCCACATCGAAAGAGGACATAGAAGCTGTGATGGGTCGTATACGAGCAGCATTAGGCGAGTTACCATTGCTGGAAGCGGAAAACAAACGTCAAGCTGGCGAAAAGTCCGAAGATGGTAACTCGCAAGCCGCACCTGCGCAACTCGTCACATCTGATGGTACTTATGCGACTCAAAGTGCTTTTAGTGCTGCATCCGCACGTGAGTAACTCTTGCTTTTACATAAAATATGTGTGATATTTTTAATATTTGTACTATTTTATGCATATATGAATTAATAGGGAAAAAGGAGGAAAAGCGACCAGCATTAGTGCAATACATGATGGAAGGCGATTTCTTCATTGGTGCATCCTTGGCTACTACATTGGCGAAATTAGCCCTTCGTTATAAAATACTCGAAACCAATATCCAGAAGAGCAATAGATTGCAGACGGAAGCAATGTTTGTAATGTCCAGCGTATTACTGCTAGGTCGTTCAGGTCTTCCTATGAAAGCAATGACGCACGATGACGCGGAGAGGATTTCCCTGTGCCTCAGATCCCTTGCCTGCCCAACGCCTCTCGTACAGAATGTCTTCACTGAGGGATGTCGCGATGCGCTCGGTAGAATGTTGACCGCGAAAGCAGAAGAAGACTCACAAAATCAGAAGGCCAAGGAAAAGCCGGGCAGTATCGTTCAAGTCGATGATGCAATTCAATTCTTGCAATTGAGCCGAGGATCCGATTTGACCGGTGGGGCTGGTGATATGTTCGAGCAAAGCCTTAGCGCAGCTGTAGCAGGACGACCTGGCGCTAGCGGAGATGCTCCGAGTGCCTTGAGCAAGGTCATTCAACTCACCGGTTTCTCGGATCCAGTTTATGCGGAGGCCTTGGTCCACGTTAATCAGTACGATATCGTGCTCGATGTACTGATAGTCAATCAAACGGAAGACACTCTACAGAACTGTACATTGGAACTGGCTACTTTGGGCGATTTGAAGCTTGTGGAGAGACCGCAGCCCATCGTACTTGCGCCTAGAGATTTCGCCACCATCAAAGCAAACGTGAAAGTTACATCTACGGAGAATGGCATTATTTTTGGAAATATTGGTGAGTGAAATTTAGATACTTTTGAAAAAGTTACAATACGTTGCTGCCTATTTTGAAAGATAAAAATTGATTATTGATTATCATGATTATTCCTATTTTTTTTTGCAGTTTATGACGTATCAGGAGCGGGTTCTGATAGAAGCGTAGTCGTTCTTAACGATATACATATCGATATTATGGATTATATAGTGCCCGCAACGTGCACTGATACAGAATTCCGTCAGATGTGGGCAGAATTTGAATGGGAAAACAAAGTTTCTGTCAATACGACTCTGTCTGACTTGAGAGAGTATCTTGCACATTTGTTGAAATCTACAAATATGCGTTGTCTCACGCCGGAGAAGGTATACTTAATTCTTTTATTAAATTAATTTTTTTATTAAAATAGCATTGCTGTTATAAAAATTATTGTTTTCTTTATAGGCTCTTTCAGGACAATGTGGGTTTATGGCTGCGAATATGTATGCAAAATCAATATTCGGTGAAGACGCATTGGCGAATTTATCCATTGAGAAACCACTGAACAAACCTGACGCGCCAGTGGTTGGTCATATTCGTATTAGAGCCAAGAGCCAAGGTATGGCTTTATCCTTGGGCGATAAAATTAATTCAGCGCAGAAAGACCCCTTGACTAAAGTCGTACAAGTCGCTTGAATTGTATCGTTTCAACAAAATTTGTTTTGTCGAAACACGACGCGGTTAAGATTCTTCGAATTGGATGATTATTTTTATGGAATTTACAGAACTTTAAAGATTATTGTTAAATGATTTTTGCATATTTATGGCATTTAAACCATATTATTTAGACAATTAACATGATCTTTTATAAATATCCTTTTAGACTTATGTATTATTTGCCAATTACAATACATTGAACTTATTCATATGAATCAGTTATAACATATATATTAATATCATGTTAATTTGTATCATGTTTAATTATGTTACATTTCCTGCCAACTTGGCTCTCCTATCATAAGCATGCAATTAGTGCCGTAGTGCCGAGGATAGAGTGTATTCATAGATAAGAAAAAATAAACACACGTAATATACAGTTTATCTATAAAAAAGAACTCCCGCTCCTTTATTTCTTTTTAAATACAACCATGTATAAGAAAATGTGTTTATAACATCTCTGTATCTTTTTAAATAAAATAACTCGGTGAAAATGCTTTTATAATTCTTTATAAATTTTCTACAAATAACTTTTCATATTATGTTTTATCATTATGTCATATAGTTTTCATAAAAATTTCATATGACTTTAGAATTTCAAGAAAGATTTAAAATGTTCCTAAATTTTTAAGTCGACATATAATATAAAAAAATTCAAGTTTCTTATATTTATTTTTATTTTTCCATCCATTTCTAAAATGGCAGGTCTGATATGATAGCTAAATTAAAAAAAAAATATCTTTATTTTTCAGTTTTTAATTTATTGATTTTTGAAACTTTTTATTAGTTTTTTAAAAATTATTTTAAAAACATTAAAAAAATAGAAGCAATAAAGTTGTTTTTATTAAAATATTTTATATAAAATATTTTTTGATATTTCGAATAGTTTTTTCGAATATAATGAAAAAAAAAAAAACAAAAGACCATTCTATATATAAGAGGTAATTTCACGCTTTTGCTGTGTGGCTCCAATAATTTCCAATCATCTATTTACCTTATCTATATGTATGTAAAGTTTTAGTAAAATTAGAATTTAACACTTCGCAAAATTCTCTTGTTAGTCATTTTAACCGCTATATTGGATTTATTAATTTACATTTTCAAATTTTGAGTGCAGATTTAAAATCAGTAACCTCATCTCAAAAATATTAATGTAAAGGTTTGCAGGACGTGTTTATTATCTCTTCTTTCCGACAGAAATGAATTTATACTACTTCCTCTAAAAAAAAAAATGCTAATCTTGACTGATATTTAATATATAATTTTCTTTATTTATTTAATGCATAATTACACACATTTATGTTATTTGTGTATAAATAAATATATATATATATATATATATATATATATATATATACACATATAGAATATAAACATACCAAATTAATTATGAAGTGTGTAAAAACGTAGAAAAACCCTGCGAAAGGTAGATGCCCCATATGGGACACTACGCAGCAAGGATTTAAAGCCATGCTCCTCTTGATGGTCTACTACGCGATGTAATACCCACGAGTTTTTCTCGGTCATCTTTACTACTGTCCGAGCTTGAAGTAATTGTTAACGAGGAAATAATCGGAAGTTTAGGGCTATGTGAAGCTCTAGGCCGTGCTCTGATCGAACTGCTTCCATCTTTGACGTTGGTTAAAGGTGCACTCATAGATGTGGATTTGCTTTGACTTTCCATGGGAAAACTAGAAGTTTTCGTAGCGACAGAAACGGAATTAGTAGCGGTGGATTTCGCAGTAGTAGAAGTCGCAACAGTAGTAGTAGCAGTAGCAGTAGTAGCAGCAGCAGCAGCAGCAGCAGCAGCAGCAGCAGTAGTAGTAGTAGTAGTATTAGTAACAGGAGTATTAGCAGTAGTAGTGATGGGCTTAGCAGAAGAAGTAGAAGTCTTCAGAGTATTAGACGTAGCTGTCGCAGCAGTAGTTACGTCAGTCATGCGTGTTATACTGGTTGCAGTAGCTCCGACAGTAGTAACGGACATTACAGGAGTAACCAAAGTAGCGTTCGACATAATAGTCGAGGATTGTATAGTCGTGGATTGAGCATTAGTTGATTGTCCTGCAGAAACAGAATAGTACTAGAGATAAGTGTCATAATAAAATAATCGTAATGTTATATGATTAAATATTGAACATTGCTTCATAATTATATTTAAGAAATATAATTTTTTAAGTGAAAATTTTTTCCTTTTTATGATAAATATAAGTAACGTTTATAATGCACTTTATATTTAAATACATAAAGTTAAATGAGTGTGAGATTGAATACCAAGTTGAGTAGGCGCCTTTCTCTTGATTACTCGCGGAGGTGATGAACGAAGTGGTAATAATGGCGCAGTGGCCTTCGTCGTCTTCTCGTCAATGAAATCGACTGAAGATGTAGATTTAGCCTATATATAAAGAACCATTTTTGTTAATTAAAAGAGAGAAAGAGTTTAACTTTTTAATAAATAATTACATAATATTATGTTTAATCGATTCTTCAAATCAATCCTATTCTTAGAAAAAATTATCCAAAGAAATTAAATTATTTTATGTCCATCATATTTTTTTTACACATACTGATAATTATCAATTTAACACCTGAAAATTTGATTCAAATGGCTGGGAGCCAATGCCGTTCCTAGTAGGTTCTGGAGTTCTTTCTCTTTTGAGTCCTGATGTTTTAGCATCGTTATCACCCTCGACGATGTCATGCAGCACGTGCAGTATTGTCGCCGCGGTAGTTTCTGGCAATTCGACCGGCATAGCTGGCGGTAGTGGGCTTTTCTGTGTCAGACGTTTCGCTTCCTCCATGGCTCTTTTCAGACTCTGCTGATTCTGTAGCGATGTCTTGCTGCAGCTTTTGCCAATTTGAGAACTCTTAACTGCGTTTTTTACGACCTACAAAAATGAGAAAAAAAGCTTATCAGATAGCTATCGTTTTTTTCGCGGAATAATAAGGAGGTCTTTCATACTTGACTCCAACGATGTTCGACCGAAGTCAATACAGCTAATCTGGCGATTCTCTTCCATCTCTCAACGTTGTTCTCGTCGACGGGTTGTTGAAGAGCTATCTCTTCCTGAAGATCGGCGTCAGCCGGGTTTACAGGACCTGCTACTTGGAAGTCTTTCATGAGTCTTCTCTCCCAAATCTTCATCTTCTTCCCCAGGATAGCTAATTTCAAAAGAGCAGCCAGTCAGAGTTTCGACATGACTTTAAATTCTCGACTTAAACTTTGTTCTAAGCTCATCTTATTTTGTTATATTAAGTTACATAAAAAGTATGAGTATTTTTGCATAGAGAAATGCTTACTCTTTTCCTTCTTGTCGACGCCGCCGATGTCCATGCCGTTTCTATGCAGGATGTCGAGAAGTTCACATCTCCAAGACGACAAGTCGGATTTAAGTTCGTGGACGTCGTCTTCGGTGACAGGTTCCATTTCATGCTCACTATGCGCGTTCACAATGTAACGCCATATCAAAGCTCTCATGACAGCTCCGTATCTGTATAATTGACAGTAGGAAGAAACGTGTAACTAAACATCACGCTATTATTATGTCACAATATTTTACCGCTTGTAGATTCAATTGTCAATTAAAATAAAGTTATTCCTGCAAATACAGAATTTTTCAGCAACATTACGACAATGTTGCTGCGGTGTTGCTGCAATGTTGCTGTAATGTTTCGCGTTTGTTGGGATCTAATATTAATAAACGGAAATAAATTGTACATAACATTTTTATATTACTATCTCATTTTTTAGATAACTACTTTTAAAGGTATCTCACTTATGTTCGCGTGCACGTCGACGTTGACTGCAGCGTCTACCAACACGCTTCTTCTGTAGGCCGAACAATCGGAAAAGCAATTTCGGCGGTGGGAAGATATTGAAGGGCGGCGGAAGGGTTCCAGTGTCCTCGAAGTAACTCATCCATAACTTCGTTCTCGCGAATTTCCACTCCGTGTCGGCGTGTTCCTATCGCGTCAATGCTTCTGTTGACGAGATCATTCAGCTCACGAATATCGTTCGGATCGGAGTCTTACCTCAATAACAGCGTAGCTGTTGCTCATCATAGCTATCAGTAGATTTAGCAAGACAATCACGTTGATCACGGAATATGATCCAAACATCAACAAGCCCCAGAATCGAGTATATGACTTGATTCCTGAAAATAATAACGTTGGTTTTATCGATGAGAAGACGTCAGTTTTAATAAAAAAGGATCATTTTTATATTTCAATTAAGTATATTAAGTATATATGTGGACGTACCAGTGAGTTCGAAACTTTCGATGCCGATCATACCAAAACTGGCCCAGAAGAGACTCTGACATGATTCGAACAGATTGCTGAATCTGAAAAAATTGTACGCAAAATGTAATCCAAATATTTTCGGAAGATTTATTTTATATTACGTTAAAAAAGTACATACATTAAATGATATATTACATAATTTATTAAAAATTATATTAAATCTTCCAAATGTTCTTTACTATATGTATTTTTTTAAATATAGAAGGATGTATTTATTAATGGCGAAAGTTGTAGCTTTAATAAATAATTCATTATTCAATATTACATATTTGGAAGGGAATGCTCAGTCTGTTATTTTTTTCATGATTACTAGGTAATCATGAGACACACACAGTGTCGGAAGTATGGCTTGAAAGGAGGGACATGTCTTTCATTCCGTCTGGCAATTCGATTATTCCATTCACCTTCTCCATCTTAAGCAGGCGTCACTGCCGGCATCCCACGAGGGATCCGACATTCCGCTGTAACACTTCTGCCTCTCCAGTTCCGCAAAATACCACAGTAACTGGTTCAAGCCGCAGGCGAAAGCGAATAATACTAAGGTATAAATGAAAAAGAATTTCACGATGTCGATTACCATTCTGCCCAATGATATCTAAAATGAAAATCGTAAATTCTCTTTGGTGTGAAATATCACAAAAATGATTAATATTGTAACACTTTGATATATGTATATTAAAATAATATCAGGATCAAGTACAGTTCAAATGTAGAAGAATTCTTAAATGTAGGAATCTTAAATAGCAATTCTTAATGCAGAATCTAGCGAAATTTATGACAAATGTGATACTTGAAGTGGTCCCAGATGCGGATTGATGCTGAAGAGGTGAACAAGCTTTAAAGCACTAAAGACATTCGCAGCCGCGAAGAGACCCTCCGCGATCAGCTGCGGATCAAAGTCGCCCCAACTCTCTCTCGGTATTAACGCGGCCGATGGATCCGTCCGTATCTCGGCGCGTTGCTGAAGATAAGCCGCCAGTCTGAGAATACCGGTCGCCAAATAGAGCGTGTTTCTGGTAAAGTCGATAAAGTTCCACATGTCTCGCAAATAACTTTTCAGACCGTCTACGTAAACCTGCGAGATTTGTGAAAAATTGCATCACGACTCGGACAAATATAGAAAATGCACTCATACTTGTTTTGTATGAGAGAAAATTACGCTTTTTTATTTACTTCGGGGAAAATTACACTTTATATCTTTGTACCTCTCTCGTTTCTTCCCATATGAATCCAAGAACGTATAACACGACGATACCTTCCAGAGGGGTAGGTGCCGCGCCTCTCTGTCGGGCCAAGTAAGCCTCGAGGTTTCTTTTCATTTCCTGAGTACCCAGGAGTCTAACGATCTCCACTTCGGCACGCTGCGATACCAGCATGAGTACAACTACAGACATGTAGTTAGCCGTTGATTAAATAATGGCGCTGATTTTATTATTTCGAGTCGGCTTGGCTTCTTTATAATCAGCACATCGACGTTAAAATATTACTTACACAAGAAGAATAAATAGGACGACGCGTGAACCAAGAATTTCATGAATGGTCTCCGCACAAGTCGTCCTATATTTGATTCCGGCATCAGATAATACATGATACAGTAGAATGGAAATAGTACTGCTGTCTTTGCAAGAATACCGACTCTCTGCACGGTTGACATTCTTCGAAATCCGGGAACTCCTTCGTACCTTTGAATCGATGAAATATTTCAAAATATCTTTTATTTCTTCTTAGGAACAATGTCTTTCATATATGAATAATAGATTCTTTGACTTACCAGATTGCTGCCAAGAGCTGCTGAACGTGAGAATGCGAGACAAATCTTTTTTGCTTATATCCTATAGCTTGCTCCAGTCGAGCTAGTTGTTTGCTAAGTTCGGTATTTTCTTCCTCGGGATCGTAATTTAGGATGGTATCCAGTTCCGTGGTAGTTCGTACGTGTTGCAACAAGTCGACCGCGAATCTATTCGAAACAATTGCATTTATTGATCAAACGTACAATATTATACAATCCTATTGCGCGAAATAAAAAAACTTACTTTTCTACTTGTCGCCGTAGTTTTAAGTACTCGGCTCTACTCTCCGGTTCCGATATGGCCAATTCTCTAAGTTCCCAGCTTAATTGGAAAGCTGTCATTAAAGGATCTGTCGAGCTCAAAGCCATTAAACTTGGACTCGCCAGAGCCTTATATTCAAAGATTCTGGTAGACGATAGTCTTAATGGATCGCCTAAATAATTCCAATTATGTCATCATATATTTTTTATATCTTCGATAATCCTATATTTTCTAAAGCTTGTACGGCTTTAATAAATAAAGTTCATCAGAGTATCTCTCACCGATGGTTGCCTGAAGACAATCATCACAGCCACATCTCACGTCATGCGGCATCGGCAAGGTAGCTCCTCTGTCCAGTAGAAGCTTCAAGATTTCATAATTGTTGCGCTGTGCCGCGAGCACCAAAGGTGTCATGTCCATCGAGTATCTGGCTGATGCCGGATCAACCTTCTGCCAGCTATGTATGATCTGCTTTTCGGCTGCAAGATGCGAGAAACATAAAGGACAGCTCAATAGCATCACTAACAAATACGATTTATTTCTGTAAGATTAACACAATTTCCCTGAATTCTTCTAATTTTATTTTAAAAAGAAAATTATTTATTTATTTAATTATATTCTTATGTTTTTATGATGAGACAAGCGAGATTATACTTTTCGAAAATATCAATTTCGACTCACAATCCTCGGTAATTTGGCTCGTAAGAAGTTCTTCATGTTCCAGCAGCAGCTCTACCGCTTCTACAAATTCCTGATCGATGGCATGAAGCAAGGCATCCTTAGTTTCGACTCCCATGACGACGAGCAGCTCGAGCATTTCTAAATTTTCCGCCTCTATAGCTAGCGTAAGGGCACTGCGACCGAGACTGTCTACGCAATTCACGTCCAGCTGTTTTCCCTAAAATGTCAAGTATATTTGTCGCGAGAAATCGTGATGTGTTTTAATCTTACGAGAAATTATTGCTACAACTTTTTTCCGCGAATTATTTTTAGAATTTCGTCGCATTAAATGTCAACTTTTAAATATAACAAAATAAAATTTTAATCTCTAATTTAAATCTCTAAATTTGATTAATTTCAAAAAAGATTATTTTTTATATTAAAATGTAGACTTTTTTTCTTCGCAAAATCGAAGCCTTATTCACTGACGATGAAAAATTATTTTGTTCTCGCATTGATTTCCTTCTGTATTAAAATCAATATTTACTTTGCTCTTATTTGCAAGCTGCAGAAGCCTCTTCACGTTGGGCAAATCACCTCTCTCTACGGCCAATAGATACTTCTTTTCTTCAAGAGTGAGCGGTCGTGGGAGGTGAAGCACATAATCGCTCGTATCCTGGGCATTGGCCTCCATGTTCTTATCGTTCTTCACGTCGCTCATTTTGAAGCGTTCAACTCACTTTCTTATCCCGTAAACAGTTAGCTTCAATTTCACTTCCATTCACGCACCAAGGACGATTGTCAAAAACTCTTCTTTTTCTCATCGGCACATCGATGGAGTACCGCAAAGCTCCGAAGGCTTTGTAAAGGACCGACGACGGTCTCTCGGAGAGAAGGCGATTCCGCAAAGAGGAAGAAGAAGAATGACGCGACATTCACGGTGAAAATGTTGCCTCACTTTTGCATGAGTCTTCGTGATGCGTGACACCTGTTATATAGAGGATGATGAAAATTGAATTACGCGTATTAATGTAGACCCTGTTTGTCGCGGCGCGAGTGGCGCAGCTGGCGTCGGGGGGGCAGTAACGCCGCCGCCGTTACTTGTGATAGTGCACCTGTGCCTGTTGACTAATTTGCTTACCGATATCTCGTTAGCCGTCTAACGGATTGTACTTGGAATAAGAGCGCGTTCGCCAGAAACGAGGGAATGTGTCGCGCGCGAAGCGAGTAAACCACGAACGTGCTGGTCGCGAGGATTAAGCCGGATAATTCCCTATTGTCCTACGCATTACATAATATTCCGGCAGCCTCGGTATGTTGAAACAACAACCCATTATGAACTCGATCTAATTTCGCGGACTACTCCGAAAATATCGAGTATTTTGTTGACCATAATTTCTTTGATCGATTTGGAGAGATCTTCTTTAACGTTAAGAAAGAATTTGTGGCGTTTATTATCATTGATACTTTTATAACATTGAGAGATTATTTATATCTTTAAGCGACAAGTTAATATCTCCTTAATAATCTACTTATAATCTTTAAAATAAATTTTAAAGAATACAATTTTCTTTCATCTTCTTTTCTCTTATTTTCAATCGTTATTAATTTGTAAAGAGAAAAAAATAAAAAACTTAAAGAAAAACAAGTTAAAAAATTTGTAAGTTTCCTGATATTTTTTTATTGTAGAGAAATTGATCCCAAAAAATCGTGTAATAAAGAGGACATAATTTTTATTTGTATTTATTTAAATGGATATCAGCTGTTCCCGTGACATTAATGTGGAAATCAGATGCTACTGTTAAAATCCGCGGTGTTTCATGACAGTAAAATTGTGCTACTATAGAGAGCACAATAGAAATGTTGCGTAAATATTTGGCTCGCCACGGGGACGACATATTTAGTGATTGTGCCAGAGAAACAATTGAGTTGCGAAGCGAATTGCAATACTGAGGAACAGTCGTAATCCATTAATGTCGGACGTTTAACGATCCCGCGCGATATACAGCAGATTAATAATCCTAATTATGTAGCAGAGAGATTCATTATGCGGAATCCGAAATTTAAATATCCTTTCGTGGTTTATCGGCTTTTCCGCGGTGGCGAAAGATGAAAATGAGATGAGGGATTGGCGGGATGAAAGGTTCGCATAAAAAGAATAGGAGAAAGACGGTTAATTGTTTGCGTGGCGGCTTCGTCTTCCCAGCTATAGTTGTGCTTGACGTTGTCCAGTGGCTCAAGTACTCGAAGGCTCTGGTGTCCTTCCATCCAATGATTATAAGTTATTCACGTCCTTTGGCTACGTTCCTTGCGTTTCTCATCTGTTCATCCCCTTGTCGCGACATTTTCTTCGGTATTTCAGAAATGTCTTAAATGAGAAAAGAAATGTCAATTGCTTTAGCAAAATTTTCACATATTTTTGGCGATTATATAAAACTTTTTTGAAGAATTAATTTGTAAGAATAAAAATTTACTGATAAATTATAAAAAGATAATTACGTAAGTAACTTATGAGTTGAAAAATGTATTTATAAATTATAATTTGAATATGTATTCATATCAGAGGCTAAAATCGCGACAAAAAGTTATTAAGAATTAAAAGTGCATTAATAAAGCAAGAGTTAATATTATGCTATGTTTTGTAATTTTCAAATCAAACATGTATCAATAAATTGCAAAAATTGTATCGATAAGTGCAATTCACAAAAGTGCGTTAATGAATCAGATTGGACAATTTATAATTGATGAGTAACAGGGAAAATTAAAATTGCACTAATAATTTACTAGCCAAGAAAGTAATCGATGAATGAAAAGACTCGAAACGTTAATGACCGAAGACGAGAATAAGATTTGTATAGTTCGCTCGCAATTTTGTTCTTGCTCACACCGCGAATAATAAGCGCGGCGGGTGAAAGTAGCGACGACAAAGAAAGAAAACGGCTCTTTTTTTCGTTTTTCCGCGCCGTCATCCTCCGTCCGGAAGAGGAAAGTTCTTTCAGGGATCAACAGGAAAAACAGATGTTCGCCTGGTTGACGGCGACGTGAGGAAAAACGCGCGATGAGAGGAAGTACCAGCGCAATAAATCGGAGCTACGATTGCAGATGCATCTCAGTGTCTCATCTTGTTCTTCGCATTCCGATACTTCTTATTCTGCGCGGAGCGGTATCGAAATGACGTTATACGTGAGCGAATTGAGGATACTGTGGTTGTTGCTGACCCTGACAGTCCTTCTCGATGCCTCGCCGGCGAGGAGAAAGGTCAGCAGAGCTCCAATCGGTTTTCGGTACAAGGATTTGGACGCGGAAGCTACGAGTCATGGAGGTACATACATATTATTACTGTTATTTCATTTATAAAAATAATGAAGAAATTCAACTAAATGAGATTATTTAATAAATGAAATAGTTAATTTCAATATTTACTTTATGAAAAAACCCCGAGGTAAATTTTTACTGCAAAACTTGTACATACAGATTTTGCAGGATTATCGATGTTTTTGTATGTGTACCGTGTTCTCTTTCACGGTAAATGAAATAACCGTTTTTGACATTGACGAGCGGAAATTCAATCGCGAGAGTGAAGCTTACCGTGGATTATACGGATTTGCCGCCGATCGTGCTAATATGTATGTGTCAGGGAGAATTAGAAGTACACTCGAATTCCGTACTGCTTTAAACATGTGCATTTGCTGCATTTAATCTTTAACAATATATTTCATTTTTATGTTTTCTTGTACATACCATTACAATTGAAATAATTCTCTTAATTAATTTTTGCGTGGAATAAATATTATATTTTATATTTATATATGTATATATGTGTGACATACATAATATGATGAGTTGATTTATTCAAAAAGATTGAAATATTGAAGACATTTAAGTATTATCGATGACAAAGTTCTCGCCGCACTGCTACTTTCCCATTAATTAAAAGAGCGAAGAACTAATTTCATCTCCGACATTTTTTCTCGTTTATCTCGCAAGTTAAAATTGCACTGCAGTATTTGCAAGTATAAATGGACGACCTTGAATCGCATACGTGAAATGGAAAAGGCTCGTTGGAGACCTCGTTTTTCGAGAGTAAATGATCTGCCTTTTGACGCGTGAATCGAGAGGTCCGTTAAACGAGAAGGAGAAAACGGCCTCTCACCGACGATAAAGCCCCGGTAGCTTTATTTACATTTTATTTCATTCGAACAGGCGGCGACAAACATCGCGAGGAGGGTGCCGGCTCGAAGCATGATGAGGACCACCACGACACGCACGGCCACAAGGATGATAAGGTACGACGCTTCGTTCTCTCGCTGCCATCGACGTCCAAGCCGTTGTCATCCACGTCACCGTCGACGACTTCTTCCCTCTTTTATCGCTTGTAATATAAGCGCCCATGGTGTGCTCCCGTTCCCCTCGCTCGCCATCACAAGAATATATATTACATAGTTTTTTCTTCCTTGTACGAATATTGTATCCGAGGAACGAGACAGGCCTCGATCTAAAAAAAAGCGTTCGGTGCACGACTGTAAAGTATTTCACCCCTTCGTATCTCCCGATATCGTTTTATATTTCTGCGAATTCCTCTCACCGTATTCAGTCTGCAGGGAAAGCGAGCGCTGATTTCATTTCTCTATGCTGGAATTGGTATTCTAACAATGTCGCGAATCCAACGTCGACGCTTTTTAATTAAACGAGAGTTTCAGCCGCAAGTCCGACAATATGTTTTTTATAAAATATATATTTCTGTTCTTCATTGTCTCATGTTATGGCAATAACCTCATAATAAATTTATACTGATTTATATATAAAAACCGTTTTTTTAACTTTCAATAACTTTGATTGAGAAAGGGTTACAAGTCTTTCCACGAGTTCGAGAAAAAAGATCAGGGGCACCACGATAAGGAGAAACACAAGCAGGTGTATGATGAGGAAGATGGTGAGGAGAAAAAGAAGCACGAAGAAGCTGGCCATTATGGTGAGGAGCACCACGGTGAGGATGGTGAGAAGAACGCCAAGTTTGGCGAAGAGGGCAAGCATCAAAAGGGTTATAGTACGAAAGGAGAACACAGCGTTTTTAAGAAGGTACGAATTGTGTAATATGTATCTTGTTGCTATGTCTTCTTGCTCAACACCAATATCGTATGCTCAAAATCAATCTTTCACTGTCAAAACGAATGTGTGAATATCACACACTTTTTGCGTGTGATACGTGTCCCCCAATATTCATACATTTTTTGAAAATTTACACACTCATAGATGTCTTAAAACGGGGGACACGCATCACACGCAAAAAGTGTGTGATATTCACACATTCGTTTCAACAGTGTTGTTTTGTTAATATCTATTACAATTGAGAAAACACAATGATTGCAGTTCCTCCGTAATACTAAAAACATGATAGTATATATATTCATACATACATTAAAGCTTCCCAAGATTACAAGATCAAACGGCATACAAGGCTTCTGTTATTCGATGTAACTGTCTAGGCTTCCATGCGATGATCTCTTGTTTGCATTTAATATTCTAATACTTTAAGTTATACATATTATCAGGCCGCCTCAATAAATTAACGATTTTTCCATCACGTATTATGATGACATTATAATTAATATTTATTGTATTCATCTTTCTATTCTTTCATTAGAAATCAATTTTTTTTTTTTTTTTAATTTAAACATTTAAAAAGTTGTATTTATTTAAAGAAGAAAAATGATATTATCATACTAATAAACGTTTTAATATGAGTAAAATTTTAGTATTTATTATATTTTTGAATTAACATATAAATTGCTTTCAGGACGAATACGAGAAGAAGCATGATTTTTATGACGAGTATCACGAGGATGGAGGATCCGAGAAGCACGGTGGTTGGCATGAAGAACACGAGGGCAAGAAGGGTGGCCATGAAAAGAAAGGACATCTACATGCGGGACATCACGAGGTCATTACTCTCATTGAAATTATTTTCTTTGTCACTGAAACGCTCACAACGCTATTACATCCGGCCATTAAAATTGCGAATTTGTTTTTATTTTAGGGTCATCATGGTGCGGATAAGAAACGCGAGGGAGGTCATCATCATCATTCGAAAAAAGGCCACAAATCGGCAGAGGGACACGATAGCCATCATGAGCATGATGAAAAACACGGTCATAAAGAAGGACACACATCAGGGCATAAATGGTCAAAATCAAATCATCATTGAGACGCGACAAAATTTACTTTTATGTAATCGTTGGTTGCGTTCTACTTATGTCCGCTATGTCGAGAATTTTGCAGATAAATTGAGACGGTACATTTGGAGCAATATCGAATGTCGTGTATCGTGTGCATCGAATTTTTTGGGAAGTCTTATGTTGACAACAATAATTTTATTCTTGTCATCAAATGAGTGGTATACAAATTTGACGCTAGATTTTCATAATTATTTGTATAAGTTTTATTTAATATAAAAATATGTTTAAATATAATGTAAAAATATAATAAATGTAGTCGTCTATTGAAAGTGAGAAAATAATTTCTCGGACAAACCTCGAACGTAGTATTGTCACTTCTTCTATCGATCATTAGGAAGAGTGAAAATCTTACTGTAAAACTGGTCGTGCTTCGATGCACGTTGCATAGTGCAAACAACTCGTACATTCTAATGCAGATGTATGGTATCGAGACAACCTTGTGAGTATTTGTCTTTGTTAGTAATTGGAAGATAAAATTCTCATTGTTTTAACACGCTTTTATTAAATTAAAACAACGTAATTTCATTTTATTTTTAATTTTATATCTATGTTTGTGTCTGGATAATATAAAGATGTTTATTAACTTTCAAATAAATTTTTATGTTTTCAAAAAAATCGTAATTAAATAGATTAATAAATTTCTAGAAAATCCACATTTTTGTGTTCTGAATCTCTCGATTAAAGCAGATGTTCAAATAAAAGTAATTAATCACAAGTTGATTATATAAGGGAAGTGATTAAGAAAGATTTGACTACCGATTTTGTTGCGATAGATTTAGTTCATGGAATATGAAATAATACAAATCTTTATAATAGAAAAAATATAAATAAAATTTTATAATACGGCACCTTCCTAAAAATATAATATAATGATTCAACATAAATAGCGTAATATTTCAATGTTTAAAAAAAAAATTTACATTATTGTGAAGATATGTCGTTTTCGTTGCATTACGAATTTCTGCATATGCGTGTTATTGCTTCGTATTATCTTTGTTTCTATTATCTAGCGTTGCCGTAATTAATGTGAGTGATATACTGACATAATCATTCGCAACACGTAGTATATAATCCTACTATAACGTAGGCATATTACCAAGAGGATTGATCAAAACGTAATTGTGCCCGATGGCCCTATTTTCTGGTGAATTTACCTGATCATCAAACTTACTCTAGCAGTCAGTTACTATGTGTACAGTCAATCTGCCGATATCACACACAGTGATTAGTTTGAAGTTTATCCTTAATGCTTACGCAAATTTATGCTGCTGGGCAATTGTTCTTCAAGTTGGTCGATTTCACGATCATGCGATTTACGAAGGAGTAACATTTGCAAAAATAGTAAAACTATTTAATAATTGAGAAAAAAGAAAAGAAAAAACTTTTAACTACTTTTTATGTTATTATCGCAATATATAACATATCCACGTTACTTCTAAAATATTTTTTCATTATTAAGATTGCAAAGTTTTTAATTCTAGTTGGATATGTGTGTACGCAGAAAGAATTAAAATAAAATAAATAGTTCTGTATACAACAGAAGTTTTGTACAAAGAAAACGATTGCAGAGTCACTTTCTTTGTATAGAAGTTTTATACAAAGAAAGAGAAAATAAAAGTATTATAAAAAGACTATAAGACTAAAAGGAATAACCTATTACATTTATTTCTATTATTACATCGCCATTTTCGGAGAGTCTTCAATTTGCGCGAGTCCAGAAAGGAAGGTGTTTCCGCCTTTCCAAGTCCCCTGCGTCCGATTTTTACGATGTCGCGCGTTAAATTTCATACGGGAATAAGAAAGACCGTTGCGTATAACGAGGTCAGTAAGCATTCGTCGTCGCGAATACTATTGGGACGATGGGTCCACGGAGATTGCACCATGGGATTGTTAAAGATGACTGTTTGCGTAGACTCGTCGGAAAACTGTCAGAATCGCTTCGTACGCCTGACATAGGTCCATGAATTTCTACTCCCTGCAGCGAGCCAGCCGAGGAAATAACTGGTTTCGTGGTCATCCATCGAGATTCTTTGATTTTTGTGATTTTATACGGTATCTCTGGTCTTGTGAATTATTTTTCACTCATAGACTTTTCGACCAATTAGAAATTGATATTTTCTTGAAATATTGAAAATATGATTGTTATTTCTTACAAATTTACAATTTTTACATTTTAAATTGTTTATTATTTATAAAGCTCATTAAAGTGAAACTTAAGATTTAAGACTTAAAATTAAATTAGGGATAAAATTTCTATTTGATTGCAATTGTTTTTCTTACAAGACTTTTCTTTATTTCCAAGTTTTTAAATGATTTAAAAAATATTGGCTCGTTAATGTTTAAAAAAAAAAATCAATTAGAGAAATCTACAGAACGTAAATATAATGATATATATTATATTTGAAAAGTCTGATGTTATATTAATTAGCGATTACATCACTTTATATAAGCTAAATTGTTATACCATTTATCATGATGATAATCACTTAATATCGTTTAATCGTTTAATCCACGGCAAACTTTCCTCTAATATTTCGAAATACCATTGCAGGCGCCTTTCCGAATCGAATTCATCGAAGTTTCGAAATGTTCCTACCGTGGCAACGACTACTTGCATAACAAATTCTTTTCAATTACGTCTTTTAATTAAGGCGCAGTCTGGAGTTGCCGAACGTTGACGCGGTGCACAAGCGACTATAACTGTCCCATTTAAGCTTGATTGCACGCAGAAATTCAACGTAACATCGCGTGAAAAGTCGCACTAAAAAAACTTTCTTTTCACTTCGGCTGACATAATCGATCTAAATTTTGCCTAATCAAACGAAATTAATTACGTATTAATGTCTTAAAACTGCTTTAGAAGAAATTAGTAAAATTGCTTTAGAAAACTGTAATAAATATTGATATTTTAGAAACGGGGGAAAGACAGTAATAATAAAATATAATAAAATGTATGGTTTTTCGACTTATCAGAGCATGTTGTGGAGAATAGGAGGAAGATAACTGAGTTCCGCTCTTTGTAACTTTAATTTAAAATAATGGCTTGTGGTTTATTTGCTCGGTCAAAGACGACTATCACGACTAGCTCAATTTGCTGCGTTCGCACGATATCCTTTGAAGTAATCTACCTGACGGCGGAAACCGCAGGAGATCGTGTGTGACTTTACGCGATGCACATTGTCATGGTGTCCGGTATGCAAAGGTGCAGCGTTAATCCGACAGCGGATTATGAGAATTCGACAGTGTGTCCTACGTGGAAGTGTAAAATTCACCCGCATCGCCATCAGTGGGCTTGTTGACAGTGTTTGATTTTCACTGAACAATAATGCAAATATCAATTCCGACAGTTGCGTTCCACGCGAGCGTGGAGCCGTCACGCTTTTTGATAAATCGAGGTAACGCAGGTGCAAAATATTGCATGTAAATGTGCTAATGTGCAGCAACCGCCGAGAAAAGTGGCAAGGAAGAAATCGTACAAGTAAAATCGTGAATCGCGATGTTGCATACCTTGGAGATACCATTTCCTCTGTGTTACGATACTCGACTCGTAAGAAAGAAAAAAAAAACGTGGCACGTTGCACAAGGCACGTTAATAATAGACTGAATAATGAGAGATCGGGATGTGCTTTCAGATCGGCTCCGGCCGAGCGACGATCTTGTGCAACAGCCAACAGAGAAAGGAGGAAGCCGAATCGAAGGAGCGATCGATGCAGGACTGATTGCCGGCGGTTCCTTCGACACTTCGAGGTGCCTAATCGCTGTGAAACTGTCATATCATTCGCGAATGGTTTTCTGACACTTCGAGGTGCCTAATCGCTGTGAAACTGTCATATCATTCGCGAATGGTTTTCTGATAGAGGAAACGACTCCGATATAATTGCCTGGCCGCGTCAGGAACGCGATTCAGTCTTTGTCGCGGATTCGACGAATGATGAAAACCTGCCGGAAGCTGGTAGCCATGGTGCTACTGTTGCTAATTCACCTGGTAATATCTCTCGATAATGAATCTTAACGCCTCTGACGCGAAAAGTGAGCGTGGAGAATAAGGGCAGCAACCGTCCGATATGGATTTGATTAATTTTCTCTAGTAGCATGTTGTGACGTTTTATAACGATACATGTAACGCATTTTGCCACGTACGGCAAAATAAATAATTTGCAGTAAATGTGTATACGTGGGGGCTGTCAGCGGCAAAGGTTGACGCGTGTTTACGTCAACTTTTAATTAGTACGGTGGAGTGAGAGGCAATGAAGTGGTACGGTGCCGAAATATATATGTGAAATATATGTATATATGGAATCTTGTCCGAACTGACGTTAATCTAATTAACATGCGTGACATATTTAGTACTAATAAATTTTATCGCGCTCGTGAATAATTGTCGCTCTTACCGCGAGCGCAAGTATACGCGATAATTGAAGAAAGCTATCAAATTATTGTCCCTCGACGAACGAAAATTTTATTGACGTTTCGCGGTCAGTGAAACAATGCTTGCCGGGATACGTTTAATTTCTATGTTTACGATATAATGAAATCTGCATAATGAATATCGACCTGTTTGCAGCTGACGTTACAAATCGGTGACGCGGGGCGCAACCACACGAGCGTTTCGAACGCCAAAAGTGACCCCAAAATCATTCTGGAGGAGGTAATTATTACCGGAAGTGGAAATAACACTCGCGTAATCGCGAACGCGGTAGCGGAGAATGCATCGAACCTCGACGACGAGATGCTCTCGATTCTGTCTAAGCGCGAGCTACGGACGAGCGGGCGTTCGAATTTGCATCGAGACGATCAGATTGCGGCACAATCGCGCGCCGAGATCATTAACGCGAACGACGAGGACGATCTTGAATTAATGAATCGTGTAATCGCCAAGTACGAGCCGAAGAGACTCACGTCGAGAAAGACCAAGAGAAAAATCGTCGACGGTTCCAACGGTACTCATGGTAAATAGAACAAAATTACTTTCCTTTCGATATTACAGTAGTAAGTAAGAACATTTTATACATCCTTGTACATTACAGAATGTTCAGTTTTATATTTGTTCTTCAGCTAAGGTTCATGATAAGGTCCCGGGGTCAACAACGGAATACGAGAGGACTTACGCCGAATTGCTGAGAAATATATCGCAGAAAACGTCCGAATTGTTGGCGAACAACCAAAATGCTAAAGTGGCGCATAATCCCTATTTATCCCAGGCGGTGAAGCAACTCAACCAAATTTACATTCCGGAAGTGACGATCCGCCCTGCGACCAACGACGGAGAGGACAAGTCATATTCCGATATCGACTCCTCTTTCACGTCGCCCACTCTAAGCAAGAAGTCGAAGAAGCTACCTAAAAAATATTTACAATTAAATCGCACCGCCACAACTCCTCTATTCTCGTCAGTTGAAGAAACCAAATCTGCCGAGAAATCTGCTGGCACTGAAGAATCGAGCGCGCTCGCACTCAAAATATCCAACGGAAAGACGAAGCCGAGAAACGGATCATTATCCAGCGCACCAGCGTCAAAGATTTATTCCGTTCCGACAGAGAAGCTGAAAAGCCGTCGCGATTGGAATGTTGAAGACTCCTCGATTCAAGCTAAACCTCAATTTATCTTACGATTGAATAACAGTAATTCTAACAATGTCAATGTAAATAATTTAAAAAGTTTTAACGTTCCGAATGATGCCGCTCAATTACCGCCGAAGTATGCCATAGTGCCAAGACCATTTACTGTACTGCAATCATCCAGTCCACTTGTAACCACAAACATCGACGCGTCATACAGAAAACCGAGCTTCACGCCGACGGGTTTCAACCACCAGCAACAGCCTACCCGCTCTTCCGCAAACGTCCTTCCATTGGTTCTTCCAACGGATCTTTTCAATCCGCCTCCGGCACGTCGTTATGTCCCGATAAGGCGCGCGAATCGTCTCAATCTTGAGGGAAATTCAGCAACGGTCGTTAGCACCGAGGCGAGCCCGCCGACGAGTCCCGTAGGGGAAAAAACCACCCTTGCAGATCACGATGCTCTTTATACAGCCGTAATTGGCACTACGAGGAGTCCTTTGGTCACTATTAATAGCCAGCCGAGCTACGGCTCGGATTATTACGCCATTACCGAGAGCCCCACGGAGCGGACTGTTACGAAGACAAACTTCGCGACAACTTATATACCTAGTCAAACATCCGCTTCGTATACCGTTCAACGGCAGAAGGACTCTCCGGGCATTCGCAAGACCGACTTCTTACCTAGAATCGCCAGCTATAACACTCCCGATGATGAGAAATCAAGTTTAAATGAAAATCCCGGAATCGCGCTCTACAACAAATTTGCAAGCTTATATTCAACTAACGTACCGAATGTATTTAATGCGCCAAAAGCAATTACGCAAGATTTTAAGCAACCGGTGCAGCCTTCGCAACAGCAAGTTTCCACCCTTCCTTACGCAACTTTAAAACCTCTTACTCCCACGTTACTGAAAGTCCGACCGATTACTTCCTCTAAACCGGCACCGTATTACGATAGCAGATTACTCGTTTCGCAAGACGAAAAATATAACAAGAACAACGATGAAAAGGATAAAACAAACGAGCAGTCTCGCGTTGAAGACACGGACGAAACTGAGAAAGATGATAATGATGATAATGACGATGCTGAAAATTATAAAACTCAAATCAATCGAGAAACTTACAAGCTTCACAAGACGCCAGATAAACAACGTGAGAAACAAGCTCGCGAAGAAGCGGAGGAAGATCGTTATCCGCAGCAAAGGCGTAATTATAGATATCAAGACAAAGCTAAACATTATAAATATGATGAAAATGACGAAAGTAGTAAAAATGACGATGGACACGAGAAAAACGAGAGTGTTCGACATGAAAATAATGATGACGAAGAGGAAGTCGACGAAACGGAAGAGGAAGTACATGTCAGTAGCGAAAACCGTAAAGATGAAAATAATGATGCTCCTCGTCATCTATACAATAAGTATGAATATGATAGAGATTCTGATGAGGAACAGCATGAGAAACCACGCTATGATAAGAGTAAAAAATATGACAACCTAAAAGATCGCCGTGATAAACATGACTATGAAAGTGAAGTTGAGCGTCGAATTGAACATGACAACAAATATTTTAAATCACTGTATAATGATGATAAAACTCGTGAGCGGAATAAAGAATATCGTGATC
This sequence comes from Tetramorium bicarinatum, assembly GCA_928718305.1. Lineage (NCBI taxonomy): Eukaryota > Metazoa > Arthropoda > Insecta > Hymenoptera > Formicidae > Tetramorium > Tetramorium bicarinatum. The sequence goes on from OV788327.1 coordinate 15,393,591, forward strand.
GCTTTGATAAAAAGAAATTAGTGGACGATAACCGATACAAGAAAGATCGACAAAATCGCAAATACGAAGAGTCTGAAGATGAGAGCGTTGCAGAAGACAAACCATCGGCGCAACGTTCCAAAGATCAACGTGCTTACAGACAAGATAAAAGATACGAAGAGGAACAAAACAATAAGCGCGATGACAAGCGCATATATCATTATTCGATTTCTCCACGAAAAGATTTGCATGAAGAACACGCACGCGAGGAATACAGCGAGACTAGTCCTACGCACACGCGCGAGGAATATCATCAGCAGCGTGTCAAGAATAATCATCGTGATCATCCTCAACACGATGGAAATCAAAATGACGATAAAGGAGAAGATCATGTGCACGGCGAGACTAAAGAGCACGCGCATAAACATGAAGATCATCACGGGAAGAAGAAAGATCATCATTTTGAGGAAGGTGGAAGTTCGGAACATGAAAAAGAACATCATGGACATGAGGGAGAAAAGGGCGAGAAGGTAAATTATTCATTTAAACATCGCGTTTGTTCGTCGGATTTTATTAATTCTGACAATTGTTACCTAAATAGCATAGATTGTTATGAATTTAAAAAATTTATTTTAAAAAATTTTTTATAAATAGCGTAATCTATTTCAAATAAATTCAAAAGAAATTTCTTTAAAAAAGATTCTATAGAACAGTGTAAAAAGAATTTTTACACTTTTTTTTGTATCCGAAAAAGGGCTCAGAATTGGTAACACAAAACCAAATTTTTTATAAACTCTTAAGAATGTTTTTAGAACAGAAATGGGATGGAAAAAGAATTTATTTTATAATTCGGAAAGTAAAAAAAATTCTTTTCGGATTCTTTATGCTATCTAAGCAATGATCTCTTATTTATTATTTGCAGGGATACAAGGTTTGGCACGAGCATGAGAAAGCCGAGAAGGGACATCACGACAAGGAGCACGCCAGCAAACACTACGACGAAAAAGACGGCGAGGAGAAGAAACATGAGGAAGATGGTGGCTATCATGAGGAACATCATCACGGTGAAGAGGGCAAAAAGACAGCAGAATTTGGCGAAAAAGGTGAACACAAGAAGGGTCACAGTACACATGGCGAACATTCGGTGCATAAGAAGGTAACGTGTGCAACACGAAAATTAAATTCTTAATAGAAACGTTGCGATTACAGCAGTATTTTGTAACTCTGTAGGACGAATTCGAGAAGAAGACAGAGTTCTTCGACGAGTTCCACGAGGACGGTGGCGTGGAGAAGCACGGCGGGCACCATCACGATCACGAGTCGAAGAAGGGCGGTCATCACAAGAAGGGTCATCACGATGGTGCCGACCATGAGGAGAAGTACGGCAAGGAGGAGAAGCACGAGAAGGGTGGTCATCATCACGAGCACAAGGGCCACAAGGAAGACGAAGGTCACGACCATCATTACGATCATCATCATAAGCACGGCAAGAAGGAGGGGCACGAGCATGGGAAAAAGTGGAGTTTCGAGAAGGGCGACGGTGGCGGTCATAAGCATAAGCGCTGAAACGAGAGACGTTGATCGAGGAGTGACTTTGCAATTATCGCGATCGTTTCCACGCTTTGATACTTGCGGTAGTTTCGAAATAGATCAATGTTGTTATTGATCGCGCGCGCGCGTATAATCGAAATGTTATGTATTACTTTAGAGGGCGGTTTGCCTCGCCCGGTCACTGTTACCTATATTGATCACCGATTGAGATATGACATATTATGCGCTTTAGCTTACGCTGTTATATCTAGCTCCGGTTAAGCAGGAGTGAGTAATTGAAATGTCAAAGTGAGCATTAATTCAAGCGGAAGTAACCGATTGACCTCTGTGAGTTGAATTTCCTGCAAATCCGGAAAACTCGCGCAGGTTATCGCAGCGAAATTTTTCTTCTTTTCTATTCAATTGAATATTACTCACGACAGAATAAAGAACGGAAAACGGAAAAATTCGAAAATCGCAATTAAGGTATTACTGTCTAATAGATAAGATTTTTAATGTTAATTCTATTATTACTATATTATTAGTTAATTTTGTTTTATGTGTTATGTTCCTCGATATTGCTTATATAAATGTTTTCTTATTAGTAAAACATATTTTATTTAAAAAAAATCAGTTTTCACTAGTGACATTAAACTTCTTAGAGTTAAATTTTTAATTATTTAGGTTTAAGTAGACTTTATAGATATCTCTTGATCGCTAATGAAATGGTATTCCGATAATGAAATATTCAATAAGTGTCGCGTATTATCGATCATTCTCAATTAGAGAGTAATAAAATTAATTAGGAAGCAATTGTGCGGAATTGGCGATGCCGATGATGAAGCTTGCTGAAACTGCAATTTCTTTGTTTCTTCTGTTAACTCCTCGTCTTCTCATTCGGGTTATCACCGTAAACGCGAAAGTGACTACGTTTTATGTCACGTTAAAAGGACTAATATCCACATGGGACTGCAACACGGGTGGCAGAACAGTGCCATTTACGTCTCTTCAGCTCTTCCCGATGAGAAGTGACGTGAAAAAATTTCTCTCCCCGGACGCTTGTAAGAATTCTCTGAAGTAGCTCGTTTAACGAGAATGATCGTAAGGATTAACTACACGAGATGTGCACCGTTCTTGATCTTCTTATCCTCTCCTCTGTCTCTTTCTCTCTCTCTCTCTCTCTCTCTCTCTCTCTCTCTCTCTCTCTCTCTCTCTCTCCCTCTCATCCTGTTGCGCTGATAATGCGCTCTTTCATCTTCGTCGCTTCCGAGTACAAGTATCGATCGGTCGCATGGCATTCAGCCGAGAATCGTAGAAGGGACTTTAGAGAGAGTGAGCCGCGGATGCAAATGACAGACGATTTACGAGCCACACTTTATTAAAGAAGCTATCTGTCTCTTTGGCAGTCGTGAAAAAAAAATCTCAAGTGAAATCAGGTTAATATTGGAGCATCGTTAATGATTGAAATCGCCGGTCTAGCGACGTCGGGACGCTTAGTGTCGGGCGGTATCGACGATTGTCCGATGTTTAATCTATATGAGAATCGACCAGCGGCTTCGACTCGCCCGTTGTCGCATTATCGTACGCTATCAGACCGATATTCATGCTTTTACGAGGCGGATAATATCGGTACTGTTAAGCTACGCAAAGTGCGGCTTTTCCTCTTTTTTTTTCCCTCCCCTCTTCCTATTATTCTTATCGCACTATATACGAGCACTCCGCGTATGTGGGATGGAATGTGCGTCCGATAAATCCGGATAATGGACAAATTAAGTGCATCCCTAATAACGTCGCAGTTTAAATTTTTGCATGGAAAAACAGGACAGCGCGAATGCATTGGAATAGCACGTTCCTGAAATCCCGTCGAGTTCCCGGCATTTCATTCTTGGCATTTCTCATTGCAGAAATTATTCGCGATTCAACCCTTACGTCTTTGACGTAATAATTTGATATCGGTGCCATTATGAATTCTTGAGAAAAAAAGGAAGATAAAGATCAAATGTTTCCCTTGCGTTTCATTTGCATTATTAATTACGCCTTTCGAGGAAAACAACGCTCATCGTGTTATTTTTTATGAGGAAAAGCCACATTAAGTTTAAATATCTTTAAATCTTCTTTTCACTTTTTCCATGAATCAACCTTTCGTGACCTTTCCTTTAATATACCCGTGTACGTACGTCTTTCAAATTTATTAGATCCGTAACTATACGGCTATCGCTATTTCAAATGTTAAAGCGCGATATTACGCGAATATGCCAAAATTATTCACGTTGAATTGCTAATGAGTAACGATGAGAATTAATTCAAATTCCAGCAAACACCTCAATACAACAGTATATAATATGAATCATGATCAACGTTCGAGGTAGATAATTACGGACAAATTGATTAAACTCGGCGTAGAGTAACTTCTATTAGTGCCTGAACAAAGTGCACCTTGCGCTTTAGAATATCTGTGATTTTCCATTATCCTCCGGATAATCGAAAGTACGCTGCGAATAGAATCGAAATGCGCTAAGCATAACACCTGTTAAAGTGTTTACGAGATATTTATTATATTTTGTTATATATATATATATATATATTTCAATAATCTTCCCTTTTTATTCGCTTTGTTATTTTCGCGCCCAAAGTTCCCGCGGTATTATCAAATAAGATGCGATTTCCGTCTCGTGCGACTTGTCGCCAGCGTAAATATTCAAATATCCTGTCTCCGTCACATGGATTTCCCTCATTTCCCGCGGGGTACTTCCCGTCTTTTCGCGGATGGAAACTTTTACGACGATGCAGCGCGACGGAGAGTCTGGCGAACGAGCGGCCGGCGAGTTCGCTCGTTTACGAGTGGTTTAGCGGGAAATCCCACGGAAATCCTCCACCGCATGCGGCTGATGCGTAACGTATCCACCGCACGGATATCCATAAACGCTCAACCGTCGCGCCGAGAAGGAGATTTAACACCTAAGAGCGGGTGGCTCCCCTCGCACAATCAGCACCGTTTATGGAGCAACTTTTGTACAATGAAGAATCCCGCGTACACGCGTACGCGGGTCACTTACGGGAGATAGATGCGAACGATGACGCGTCGTCGTAATTACTTACAGGGATGAGGAAAGTTGCAAATCGAAAGCGAGGAAAGTGAATTTTCGCGAAATGAAACTGGCAACATTTGAAGGAAGGAGCGTAATTCGATAAGAATGCAATTTACCTTTCATTTGACGGAGAACGTCATGATACGCGGAGGCGTCAATTCATTCGCCCGACGATATTCTATAATAATCACGGTTTATACCTCTGACGGCCATATGTCTCTCTTCCATGAGAGCGAGATACTCAATGTAATAGCTTTCGCGATAATATTATATGGATTTATGCAATTTTTGAGAAGTCACGTCGTACACCAATGCGATTTAATACTCCGTCGTTATTATAGTCCTTTTCAGGATAAAGTCCTTTGTACCTCTGGATAATAGCCGCATGAAATTAAAATCAAACGAAGCGGTCCGCACCGGAAGTTCATTTTCCACGTCGTAGATGATTCGCGCGAAGTAGCACGATCCATGATTACCCCCCTTTTCGACCCCGGTCGAACAATTCAGTGTTCGCTATTGCAATTGGGCGAACCGTCGGGGACCGTCCGTGGCGTCATGCGTCGTCGCGTCTCAGCATGAATCTGTCTTCACGCATATACGTGCGACGCCTCACCCCCGAGTGCCCGAGGTGGGGTGGCACGCGGGCTCCCGGAGAGCGAGAAAGACGGGGACCTCCGTCATACACGCACAGGCGCCGACGCATACACACACAGACATACACACACACACACACGTATAAAGGCCGGCGTCGCGACGCTCTCGCTGTCATTCCCGCGCGCAGACACCCAAGTCGCGGCAGCCGGCGTCGGACATCGTCGTCGTCGTCGGTGACTCACGGAGCAAGTTAACTCTCGCACATCCCTGCAGTCACGTGAGAACGGAGGACCGCTCGTTCGCAAACGAAAGTTTCTCATCCCCCGGCAAGAAGGAAACGCGACGGGACATTTTTCTCGTCTTTCGACTGTCGAAAGTCGAAAAGATACCCCGTGTGTCTCTCACCTGCAGGATCGCAAGATCGCGCCGGCAGAATCTGACAGCAACAGGTGAGCAATTTGTCTCTTGAGACGTATCCTTTCTACGTGAAACTGTTCTTTTTTACGATTTCTTCTTCCTTTTCGTTTCGAGTACACTGTCCTGATTATATTTTTTATGCAGTAAAAAATTCAGTTCAAAAATTCTTTTTTGCACCTTTCTAAATTGATTCTATAAGATGATTGATTTTAAGTTTTACTTATATCGAGTACTTTACAACTTGTCTATCGCTACGCATCTGATGATCGCAAACTAAAACCGAAAATACTTTATTTCGGGCAGTGGTAATATGTTATAGATTCAATTAATCGTGTACGTTGATAGTGAGTGGCGTGAACAAATAAATAGAATTTATTAAATGCCAGTTACACAAATAAATATGATATTTTATAATAAAAGCTTTCAGTTACGTGTTAACCGATTTCAAATAATAACAGATACATCCTATGTAGTGTGATCCTTTTTCCTTTCTCTCTATAATTTTCTGTTACATATTCGTGGCATATAACAGATTTCCCATTACGATTTATTCTCTGTTCCATTATTTTTTAACAACACCCTTTTATAATTTTTTACAAGCCGATTATACATTTCAATCGGTTTGTAATTTTTTAAAATGTTACAAAGATAAATATTATTAAGATTGAGATTATATTATTTTTAAAATCTTTTAAGAGCAAATGAATCAATAAAAAAATCACTTATTTAATAATAGGTATATTTTTTGTTGCAACTATGTATTAATTTAGTAAGAAAATTATTCATTTTTTAAAGCTTACATCTAATAACCTGTTTCTTAAATCTTAATGTTCTTAAATTTTAATAAGCATTCTTAAATCTTAATAAGCTTCTTTTTAACTTGTTACTTGTAAGCGTTACCTTCTTTGAAGGTAATAGCAACAGGTGAAAATAGTTTAAGGATAAAACCGTTTCCTAAAGTTTCTGCATCTTTATCCTTTTTTACGTTAATTAAGTTAATATTTTTTATCGTGTGTGAATTAATGCATTACTTACATATTTTTATATTTAAAAAAAAGTTCTTGAAAATAATAAATAATATTAAATATTAATGTTTCTAGAGCTTTATTAAGATATATTGGAGACAAGTTACAGCTGCGTGAAATAAAGAAATACGAAAGATATCATAACTTAAAACATTAAGTTTTTGACACTAAGTAGAAAAAATGATAGGAGTAAGAAATTAAAAATGGCAACGTAGCAGCTATTACATTGTACTTCTTATGTTTCATTTTTCATAAGCTTTGTTAAGTTTAATATTCTCTTGCAATTTATTATTTGCCCCGTATATTATTATTAATATATTAAAGCAAAATTGTTGTTTCATTATCGCATATGCTAAATTATAAAGCAAAATTATAATACAAATTGAAATCTATTTCAACGAAACGTCGAACAAAAGATATTTAAATTTGGTATAGACTTTTATCATCATTTTGTATTTAATCTATAAAAATTATTAAATTCTTGAACGCTTATGTATAAATATAAATATAAATATAAATAAATATATGTATATGCACACACACACACACACACACACACACACACACACACACACACACACACACACACATATATATATATATATATATGTATTATAAATGTATGTACATTATTACATATGTATATATATTATATGTATGTGTATTAAATGTTTATACATATATAAATATAATCTAAATTTGAAACATAAAAGATCATGTTATTATACATATATAGATTTAATAGCGTGGTCTTTTAAGTTTTAAATTTGTGTGAGTAAAAATTGCGTAGGTTACTCGTGGGTTGTACGATAGATGACCGTCCAAAATACAAAGAAAAACTTTCCAGATCCATCTTAGTCTGTCCTGTACACATACTTTTATATTTTTGACAAAATATGCTATATATTACCTGTTTTATTAAGTTTTTTTAAATGTTACAAAAATCCAAACAGAGTACTAACGACTACATCTGAACAAATTTTTTCTGAAAAAGATTACAAATGAACATTTTTCCACATAATTTTCAACGTAATGTAACGCGTAAATCCTTTCAGCATGGAGAATTATGAGATTTGATTGAAAGGTCACATGAATTTCAGAAAATGAAAAGTGAAGAATTTCTATCGCACGACTGAGCTCCGGAATTTATTTGACAGGAGATTGGAATTGCGATAGCAAGCATATATGAATAAATTTAAATTTTCGATCAGTTTACCTCATTATTACGTTAGCTGGAAATTTTTAAGATTTCGAAAGAAACCAATCCCTCTCTTCTTTCCGGCGAATGAAACTCAACACTTTTTCGCACCGCGCGCGACACTTTAATGCAATGCTCTTTGCCGGGAAAATGAACCCCCTGACTGAATGCCGACACCTGAGTAATGGAGAGCTTACCTAGTGGCAGAGAATCGAAGATTAAGTTATACTGCTATTGTCACTGGCGCGCGACAGAATGAATGATCGTCGTGTTTCTGAAGAAGGAGTCGACTGAACAACACGTGCTTGTCGCATAACATGACATTGCTTCGAGAACACTTAGGGAATGAAAGCATCGTGTAACTTTTGCGATTATTAAATTCGATATTACATTCGGGATATTTGTCATATCACTGACGTAAAGATACATGTATACTTTAAAAAGTTTAAATGGATAGAAAATGAGAATGAAGAAATTGCATCAAACACTTTGTGTTGTTTTTTTTTTTCTTTAAGAACATGATATTCTTGGCTTCTTTGTCTTGAGATTGTTATACATTATTGAAAGTGAGAAAATAATTAGCAAATGATATTTTATTTAAATGTCGTATTTTTTTTTTTCTTATGTACGTTGGCGCGAGAACGTAATGAAACGGTGTAAAACATAATGAAACAGTGGCACAATAGCGCTGCGACAGTGAGACGTCGACGGTCCTTATTATGCCATAATTGTTTCGCTATCGTGATGAGAACATCAACTCTTAATAAGACTCCGGGGATACAAAATTATCGTTCACAAAGTGCCATCTCTGTATGAATAGCGTAGTATTGCCTTTCCTTTTTTAGTCTGAATAAAACTAATGAATTTTTCAAAGAAAAAGAGTTTATAGTATTTATTTATAGTATTTATAGTATTATAGTATTTATATATAGTTTATAGTATTATAGTATTTATATATAAAATAAGGACCACGTAATATCCGCGTTATTTCTTTCGACGAGCGTTGCGCGACGTATAACATGCAGATTGTAATTTTAGCAAGAAAAAGAGAGAAGGCCAGAGGGGAAAAGCTTTCGTAGCCGACAGCGGGAAAGGAATGAACCGCAGGCTGACCAGTTATGAAACTGTCACTGGAAAAACGGGTGTAGGCGATGGGAGCAATCTCGGTGCGTGCGTTTAATGGGTGCATCTGGCGGGGAAGATGAGTAAAATGTGAGAAAGGGAGGAAAAAGAAAGGGGAAACCGCGCCGTTAGATGCCGGTTATTGGATCGCCGTTATTGCCGGACTTGTTTGCCGCTCGTAAGTCGCTACTTACCTTGTTCCGCGCCGTTTATTAGCCCGCCTCGGGCTGACGCACTATTTTGTGCGAGTGAAATCCGAAACTGTGCGCTAACCGGGTCGTCGCACGAGAAAGAACGCGGCTCGCAGCTACGGCAGTAGCAGCAGCTGTCGGCTGTTGCGATTAAGTGTGCGTTTCCGTAAAGTTCATTGCGTTCAAAGTGCGACATTTTACGACATTTTACTTACTTGCGAAAGGGGTGCACGTACCGCCAGAGCCAGTTAATTGAGATTGTAATTTTTAAATGCGTTAGATATTAAATCCGTAATTCAGAATACGAAATTCGCAGAGCGTCACTTCAATAAGATGAGAAGACAAAAAGAGAAAATTTATTTTCAACCTTTTTTATCTTATTTATTTGTATTTATCTTTACGTCGTACCCTTTCGTGTCGTTACGTAAACTCGCATGTTTGGGAAAATGTTACCCAATGCGTATTTATGATATTCCGTCTTCAGGAAGTTACTCGTTGCAACGCCACATGCATGTTTTCTTGCTTGCATGCTTCTTTGTGGACAATAACGTTGTAAAGTAAATAAGGGGGAGGGGGTGCCCTTAGGACAGTCCTGGATATATATAGAGGGCACAATATCGCGCGAGAAAGAACAAAGTAACGTACGTTATCTCGCCTCGCACCTATTTTCCTTACTGCAAGATTTTACGCTACGCCGTAAAGTCTTCTTCCACGTGGTCGCCCGCTGCAAACGGCTTCGTCATTAATTTCGTTTGTACTGTCGTTAGCGTTGCGTCTTTAATTATGCCCGTAACTCATGAACCTTTGACGGTTTCTCGATGAGGCATTAAACGCCTCGTGTCGCTTGTTATACTGCAGCGCGTTTACTTTCACGTTTCTTTGCACTATGTTAATTAGTGGTTCGCGGGAAAATAATTCGCAAGCCTTTATCGATGCGGACAGTCACGTGCATTCGATCAGATTTCTCTTGTTCGTGCCTTCCCTGATTTGAAGTTTAACGGCATACACGAAACTGACAAACTTGACATCGATCTATATCACGTTACTTGGAAAAAAATATATATTACTAAGAATAAACTTAAAAAATGTAATAAATAATAAAATATTATCTTTTATTATCTTTTTATTTCATCTCCATATATCTCTGCACATTTTTCTCGTAATATATATTTTCAATAAACAAGGAGAGATAATTAACTCAAAAGATAATCAACATGAAAGCAGATATCCGTACAATATATTGCCATTCATTGCCATTCATTGCTTACGTTTCATTGTTGATAATCATCGCGGCAGAATTGCTTATTATATCGCAAATAAATACGATCTCTCATTGACCGAGGTAAACGCGAGAGCGTCGGCGATTAAAATCAGCGGTCACACCCCGAGGGACGTTCGGCACACGTGTAAATGTTAATCGATAAAACCAGGGAAATCGTCACACTTTTCAAAAGGACATTACGAAGCGTCGTTATTGCAGAAATTTTGCGAAAACCGCGGCGTATGACAAATTATGCCCCGAGAGCTTGATGGAAATGAAAATCACAGTGACGTTAATCAGCCTTTTCAATCTGCCTGATAATTATCTTGCGCGCGATGAAATCTGAAAGTATCTTAAAGTGATCGAAGGGACGCGCAGAGAGAGGAGATTTAATTTTGCGCCGTCTCCGCTATCGCTGGTGAAAGGAACGTCTAAGCGACATTAATCTAATTTCCGTGCCCAAAGTGGAAACTTGTTCCCGCGGTTGCACGACAAGATTGACGATAATATTATCGTCTCGAACGTAGTTATCATTTCAGAAGAGGCACCCCGGAGTGTAGGCCTGCAGACACTTGTAGTCTATCACATCAACGCCTCTTGTACCGTTGCCATTGTTATGTATGACGTGTATAACGTAGACGTGCATAAAGTAAACATAGGTGGGCGCGCTATCGGGGAAATGACGAATCGTTTATCAAAGCGGAAGGCGCGAAATCGCGTGCCGTGTTACATAGAAATGTGAAGAGATCAGTTATCAATGCTTGGTTATCGATATTTATGATTTCAACATAAAATGACTGAATGCACTTAACGATATTACCGTGGAAGAGTTAGTTACATTGATAATCTTTGCAACGCTCTTAAAATTATTAACGTTGCTGAAACGAAATATATATTTTAATTTGTACCTATTAAATGTTATCTATTTCAATAATTAACCGAAGGTATCGATAACGTAAAGCATCCTAGAAATTAATCGAAGAATAATTTTCGCGATTAATCATCGTCCTTCAAGCTTTGGCAATTTACAAGAAACTTTTGATTTACATTCCTTTGAAATTGAGAATCAATTAATATGTCGATGTTTTCTATTAAGAAAATAATTGACTCATGCATGTACATAGACACACACATAAAATGAATACTAAAGCATCCGTTGATCAAAGAAACATTTCATTCTGTATAAACCAACAAGCTACTTACAAATAAGTATGGAGCAATTTATTCGTTTGCAATCTCCGGCTTTCAAAGGTACTAATGCACTGAAAGATCCTACTTCGAAAAAGCAGAATTGTTCTCCAAGCCATGCATATGCGTCACGCCGTATTTAATTAATGCCACTGGAAGCTAATGAAAAAGTTTCACGTAGTTTCGGTTCGTGCAGGCTTCGCTTTTAAAATAATCTCGTTTATTGCAAAACGGATCATTAATATGTGAATACTCGACAAAAGGCACGATATAAAGGAAGATACTATGACAATCGCTCTATATAGTCACTATGATAATCGAAATAGCAATTTATCAGTATGTCAGTTAAATGCGAAAGATTTCCCTTCATAGACTTTAAAATTTCTATGCATACCAAAGAGGTAAAACGCAAAAATATCTACAAAATTTATACCTTCATAAACTATCTAACAATTAGTTTTTTTTAGGTGATTAATCTTTTAACTTGGATACCTAAAAAGTTATCAAATTTACTTTCTGCCCTAAACAAATTTGCTTTCTACCTTGGACTCCATTAGCGAAGGAAAATGGCAAACTGTCAGGATATGCGTGACGAATGAGTAAACAAATGCATCCGTTTCGAATTTCAATTTCGAATTTACGGAACACGTATATCGATTCATCCCAGATGTAGGAAGAGTTGCGTTAATTTCGTTGCTGGATGTAACAGTTCGAAAGAAGATAAGAATAGATATTGTCATACTAAATAGGGAAAGGGAAGTAAAAAAGGGAGAGGGGGGAGAGAGAGAGAGAGAGAAAGAAAATGTCCCAAACGGTAAGTTTGACATCCCACTGGTATGAGAAAAGGACGCGAGCCTTCCGTAATCGGATGACTGTATTCTCCTAGGCTTCCGCTTTTGGTATTTCCTTGCATACATTCCTTTTCATATGCATATATGCAGTAGAATTCCAAGAATTTAGTTGACTTCTCGGACAGATGTCATTCTTGTAATTTAAGTGGAAAGTACTTCAGACAATTGATTTCTATTTAAAATAAAGTGAGTAATATAATGGACATCAGTAATACAAGTTTTGCTTCAAATTTGATTACGTTATATTTAATCAATATCTCTTAGATAACATGAGAGATAAAAATAATCATATTTAAGTTATTACAAAATTTATATATTAACGAGTACGTACACTTATACTGCGGCAATAAAAGAAATAAAGTAGGTAATAAGGGAAACGAAAATTAATGTAAATTAATGAAACAAAGAAAGCAATATTTTTCGCAATTATGATGCTAATTTAAAAGCGATAAATGAGATTGTTACAAAAATACAAATGAGATTGTTACAAAAATACAAATCCGATTTCAAGGGGATTTTTACTGAAAGCACGTGCAAAATGATACAGTAAATTCTTTTTAAATATCTGTTTGCATATTTATGAAATAGCTTCATAAATTATATCGCATTTTTAAATATGTGAAAGTAATTTTATATAATTTATATGCTTAATGAGATGACTTATATTTGCTTTCGCAAATGATTGATTTACAGTTAAGATATAATTGAAAAAATGAAACAGAAGGTAGGAGGTATCGTTTAAAGAAGATAAATTATCCTTTGAACATCTCTTCGTTTTTGCTTCCGTTATGCTGTTATGATAGTCTAAAGAAAATCCGAGAGAAATTGAAAAAAATTATAGAAAAATTTGCATGAGTTTCTTGGCTCTCAGTCGATTGAAATAAACGTGAGCTTCTTTTTACACGCCCTCAATATTCTATAAAAAAAAAAGTTGAAAATGTCACCTGTACACGCGAGCAAAAATGTTCCAGTCAAGTTTCAATATTTTTCATGCTACGTGGTTCTTTTAACACGAATTTTGACACACTACGGTTTTTAACACGTTTACAAGAGCCATCCATCGTACAAAAATATAGGACGCGTATGTGGCACATGTCGTGAGGATATAAATTGAATTAGATATTTAAAAAAATAAAGAGACAATACTTGAACTTGTTATTTTCAAAACGGCCAATTTATTGTATTGATTTATGGTAATATTAATCTTTTATATTTACTATATTAATGTTTAAAAAATTAATATTTAAAAAATAATTAAAGGAAATTTATCTCGGAAGCACGAATGAGTGGAATAACAAATTCTTGGAATAAATGGTATTATGGTAATTACAAGAAAGAATTTTTGCCGCACCATTATTCGACGTATATTATCATATTCCATCTTTTGTTACCGATATTCTGTTGCAAATGTTGCGATAAAAGATATAAAAGTCTTCAATACCTGTCGATAACAAAAGAAATTCGATGAGAAGCCGTGAATGTGTATTACAATGTAAATAAAGTCTGGTATAGAACGCGGTGTAATCTCGATTCTTATTGAGAGCTAGGGTGAACGGCTCTATGAGGAGCATTCTATAAATATTGATCAAGATTATCAAGATTATCGCGTGTCAAGGGTAAGGAGATCAAGTAGAAGATTTATAGGATTTGCAAATGACGATAAACATTTTTCTAAGGCGTTACTTTCGATTTGTTCATTATAAATGCATAGTGTAATCAAGATACTTACGACACGACTTTTTGAGCGGACCAATGATTGATGCTAACTCAGTGACAGTGTGTTCAACGGACCATGAAAGATCCGGCATGAGAGATGGTCGCATTCGCGCGATCGTGTCTGCAGCAGTCTCATCGTAGATCGATCAGGTCTTCTGCTTCATTTAACGTGAATTTGAAGCTGGTCCATTGTGCGCGTGTCATCTCATCAGAATTCTCAAAGGAATGTCGCGTCACGGTATGAATTCAGTCTATAAGCTATAAGCTGATGGAAAAAAATCGTGACGAATCAGAGAGACTATGAAAGCGAGAGCATACGGAAAATCGAATCGTCGATTTTCCTAATCATAAGATGAACTCTCTTATGTCATCTTAATAAATATTCCAATTTGACCCGCGAGCGCCAAATTATGTTTTTATACATGTAAAAACAATATACATATAATTATTTTGTGTAACTTATTTCCTTTATTGGATTAGAATGAATTGAAATGCAGTGGCTTTGCAAGATTCATATATAATTATTTTTACAGAAAATGAAGCTATTTGAGCGGCGTAATCGTTAAATTGAACCATATTTCTATGAAATATGGTCTCATCGACATCACATTCAATTTCAAGTAATATTTTCAATAAGCGGTACGACATCATAGAGAGAGATACACATCCTTTATATTAAACATTTAAACTATTTAATAATGTAACGTATGTTGCAACATGTATTTCTGCGAATCAAATTGTAGGTATTGGAACTTTTGCAGTTAAAGTGAAACGAGGAAATTAAGATTAACCTACCATATAAAATCACTCACGCGTATATTTTCGCGATGCGACAGGATCTCTCTCGTTTGTTAGTTCACGTATAGGGTATATTTCAATATTATCATGAAATTTAATTTGATATATCATACACGTGGAAGATGATTTAAAACAAAGTTTGAAAGCAATTACTTCATCGTCATACTCTTTTATCTCGTCTCGCTGCTTTTTGGAGAGTTACAAAAGCTTTCGCTTGTTCACTTCAGCGTGATGGCAAACAGAGAAAACGCTTAAAATGCAAAAATATGTAATTTTTGTTAAACTGGATAAAGGAAATTGTAATGTTATTTCTTGTCTCTCTCAGACATTTTATAATTTTCTTTATTTCTCATATTTACTATTCAAACAACAAAAGATATAACATACGCGAATAACTATTAACATTCCTACTCATGTATTTCTTGCGTTTGCAGTTAGATATTGGCAACTTAAATTTTTCATATTCGCGAGCCAAAAATTCTGCTGACAAAATCAGTAACAAGAATTTCTTTTCGGAGAGGAATGTCCAATATCCCTCGAGGCATCACTCGCCACCTTGAGTGACGGGAAGACAACGTAAGCTTCCTTCGTTGTTAGGGAAGAAGAGATAAAACAAACAAATGATATAAAGCAGAGCTTCGTTATCGGTGAAAATAATTATCCGACAAGTAGTAATTATCAGACACTTGATAGCTATCAGGCTAGATGCAGTTTACTCTATGTTATGATACAAAAATAAACCATTAGTTTTTTTCACGCAGAAGCCGATGGAAATGAGAATAAATGATAGCGTAAAGTTGCTTCGGTATATCCGGGTATACTCTTTCGCAAATAAATCTCAAGCTAACTTGCGTATACTCTGAACAGGTCGAATATCGTGCTTGAAATTTGCAAAAATGTATGTAATAAATACAACACAGAACAAAGGAAACTTTATTGTTTTCGGAGAACGTGCACACAAGATTAATAATTATTTATTTTCCAAAGAATACTCAATTATATAATTATACAAGGCTTTTGGCCTTAAAAATTTATTGAGTTTTGAAGTTTTAGGCGACTAAAATAATAAAATTATTTACCATAAATTGGAATTTACATGACACAGTAATGGAATTTACATGTTAATTTATTAAACTGACGAAGAAGAAATAACATTATTTACCATTATCTGCCAAAATTATTCAGGCAAATGGGAAACGTGCATAAAATCAGAATTAATTAATTAGAATTGCGACGGATTAAGAAAAATAGAACTATATTTACATTAAAAGTAAAGTAGTAAGGAAAGCACCTGTTGCAGCCGTCAAATGGTTTCTTAGCTTTAAGTAAGTGATCAAGAAACTCTCCGACTCTTTCTCACCCTCGTAAAAACAGCGTCTCGTACCATCGTGTGTATGTACACAGGGCGAGAAAGTGAAATTAGCAATTATGTTTAATCCTATTATTAAAGATTGTACAGTTCAAGGAACAAAACAGTTTTATTTAGAGCAAAATTAGCATTATAATATTGTGATGTATAACGTATAACAAAAAGAAATTCTAAATTGTATTAAAAAATATCTCTTTTAATGTCAAGCTTATATACATACACGGAGGCTATGAAATAGATATGAAGTCTTCAATGAACTTTCGTTTATTGAAAATTTTCAATTTAGCAGCATCGAAGACGAGTTAAATCGAGTTGCGGTTAATGGTTTCCCTGGACCTCACTTTTTCCCTAATGGAATCGTCATTTTAATCTTATGCGACTTTAATTCCACTCAACGGCGCAGCGGAATTAAACATTGCAGACTGTGCGTGGGTTTTGTAATTTTTATCTGTTTAATTAACATCGTTTAATCGCGCGTACATAAACTTAACCCGGGAATCTGGTACTGCACAAATAGCGCAGATAACGAAACGTTATTCTCGACGATGACGAAAAGTTTATCTAACGTCACATTTAAATGCGCTGTAGTAAAAATGATTTGCGCTACTTCCTTGACAGCTAAGGACTTTCTACGGACCTTCGCAATTTTTATCTACATCCATTCGGCCTCGTGCCCGACCCCTTAATCCGTTCAAGCCTCTCGAAAAGCAGCGTGACCAAGCGAAACGAAGGAGGATTCGTAATCTGTCGGATTTCGCCATCAAATATTGAACGAACCGCCCGTAGAGGATTTCGGTTCTGACGGTCTGTAACGATGTCGTGACATTCAATCACGCCAGACCGCTCGCTCTTTTTTGACCGCACCATTATGGCTGTTAAATGTTTGCCCGAACTGTATTGGTACGCGTATATTGTCGTCGTGCAAATCATAATACAACATTGATTTTAGTTTTAAATTGATGCAAACGCGTACTTCAACTGATAACCGCAACATGTATGTACGATAGTTCTGTTACTAATATAAAATTTATGTATTTTAACGAAATTTTGCAACCGCAACTGTTTTGTTTCGTGCATTGCGATAAAATGGATTATTTATGGAGAGAAAAACGTAAAAATAAATAAAAGCATCCATGGTTTTTTTCTAAAATGAACATAGGATGCGAGCCAATGTCGGTGAAAATGCTTTGCAAAGAAATGGGGTACACACTACGACTGTTAGAATCCATGTCGTAAAATTGGCGCGACATCTCTACCAGTAGAAGCTACTCTCTCCCACTGCAGTAGCATTTATCCCACGCCAGTCGTAAATAACTCTTTATTTTATTTTTACATGGTAGAATTCCATTTGCGTGCATCTGCGCCTTGAAGGGCCCATAAAATCTTCCGCGGAGTGTTGCATTAACGCGCTTTTATGTCCTGATGAAATCTCGAAATAGACACAAGATTTTTGAAAATTGTAAGAGCACTTGTTACTGTAAATGAAATGTCACATTACTGCAAGAAATACTGTTATGTTATAGTCGCTTTGTATTTATTCATTCAGTTTAATTCATTCGCTTTTCAGTTTAATTTCAATTTAATTAATGATGGAGCTTTATTTTTTTAATAACGATTGGATTTTCTGTTTTATAAATAAACTTTTTTTTCGATTTAGTCCAAGTCCAGAATACGACGCTATCTGTGCACTCTCTTCGCCAATCAAAACAACAAAAAAAACAAAGTATTAGAAAACTCGCGCGCAACTTACACAACTAACGCTGTCTAATAACTTTATTTATCAACGATTACCCCCTTTTTAATTTTATATATATATATATATATATATATATATATAATATTGCGTTTAAAATTGATGTTTATGTACACTACATACTTTAGATATATTGAAAATTATATTACATTATTGTAGATTGAGGAA
The DNA here is from genome assembly GCA_928718305.1 of Tetramorium bicarinatum. Classification (NCBI taxonomy): domain Eukaryota; kingdom Metazoa; phylum Arthropoda; class Insecta; order Hymenoptera; family Formicidae; genus Tetramorium; species Tetramorium bicarinatum. Next base: position 15,411,840 of record OV788327.1, read on the forward strand.
TTACAGAGTAAAACGCATGATCAAAACAAAAGTTAAACTAATTTATTTTTATAATTTTGACAATGGTGTGAATTTTATACGTGAATTTGAAAACTCAATCTCGAACTACTGCAAAAGTTTATATGACATTATTATTAGGACGAAATCCTGTCCCTGTGGTCCATTATAGATTATAATCCCGTGTGACCTTCGTGTTTTCAGACTCAAACAGATTCATGAAGTCGAGAACGAGTTTACTCACTATGCGAATTATCGTGTTCTACCTGTTGAGCGTCGTTGGACGATCAACAGCGGCAATAGAAGAAGGATCTTCCTCGTCTTTACATATGCCACGATTGCATCCGTTACTGAACAACTTGGAATTTGAGGAACCTGAGAAAAAGGCTTACATTGCCGAATATAAGAGACTACCTCTTTATAATTTCGGTATCGGAAAGCGATGGATTGACAATAATGAAGATAAAGTGAGTTTTAGAGAGGAAAAAAACGTTCATTTTTTTATAGAATAATTTCTCTATCATACATATATAGGATCTGCTTATTAGAAATGTCAACGAATACCTGAATAATATATTAAAAATTCATATGATGAATTTTTCTAATTAGGAAACATGAACTTTTATTACATTACATATTTATACGTTATAATACTAGCAAAAGCAAAAAAGGATTTAATATATTTTAAGTAAAATCAAAATTAATTTTTCATGATTTATTATCTTTACATGTAAAAACTTTATGCGCAGAGAACCCGACAATTCTCCTTCGGTATCGGGAAGCGTCTCCGAGACTATAGGTTCGGTATAGGAAAACGCAACAATGGATACCATCCCTTGAGTTTGGACTACTTCCCGGCCGACAACATTGAGGGGTATCAATCTCGCGAGGACAACTCAAACGACTTTATGGAGGACAAACGCGGTAGCCAACACTTCGGTTTTGGAATCGGAAAACGACTTTGGAAGTTGGCTAATGGAGAGATAGCTATACCCGGAAGAAGACCGAACGATGCCGTAGTCACGAAATATTTGCTTGGTTTGGGCAAGGAAATGGATGAGGACGAGGATTTGAATCAGTAAAACGTTCTCGTCGAGGAGCACGAATTATTATTTTCACATCATTTGTTTTAACTCTTGGGCAATCTCAATCAAAAATATTTTTTATTTATTTAGAAAATATTTTAGCAAAATGCAATAATAGCGGGCAAATAATTAAAAAAAAACTGTATAACTAGTAATTTTATGTTAATTTCTTTTAACTTCTTAATATTTTATTAATTTTTTTAAATTGTGGATGTGTTAGAATTTACTAATACAAATCCCTTATAAAATTAAAATTAATGTATCTCGTGTACTCTATGTTGTACAAATTAATTGACGCAATAAGATTTACGAATACGAATAAATAAATTAAATAATGAATGTTTCTATTTTTCTGATAAATAATAAATCTCGAGATTACTGAGATGAAATTCATTAAAATCACACATAACACAGCTTTCTTGAGTGTCTATGTCAATACCACATATTGTACGGTTTTATTGAGTGTCGAGAGCAGAACGAATTATTCACGGAAGTTAAGAGCGACAACAAGATGTTGAGATTTCTTTTTGTCTAAAACTTACTATAAAATTCGTGCGCCATCGACAGCTCCCTCTCCACTTGTAAATGTTTAAAAAACGATGCATATACCTTAACGGAAAGAAACATTTGAAACGTAGAAAAATTCTCTAAATATTTTTTTTTATAGATAAAGCTGTCCGATTTTATTTCGTTTCTTATGCTTCCGAAATGCCCTTTATTTGTTTAAAATATTCTTTTTGGGTTTGTAAGATAGAAATCGAACGCGAACGAAGAGAAGAAATACATAATTTCTTTTATTTTATAAGTTTACTTGTATATTATTTATATGTGTCGATATTAATTAGCGCTTATATTAATATCAAAATAAAATTATTTTTCCTATTTTAACATCTCACAATCATAGAATATAGTAATACTATCGATAAAACGATATGTGAATCATTAAGTTAATTGCATTTTTGTATTGCAATGAATTACATCGTAATTAGCAAGCAATTAAACACAATTTACTGTACAATAGGTAGGAACAATATCTCGATGTGCTAAAGAGTTACATACATCTCTGACCGCGGCAGTACTATACTTGTCTTTATTGTTCGACGATTATATTTCTAATCGTTAAGAAGAAATGAAGCTATTGCATAATTGTACCAATGTTCTCAATGTCATAATAAATCTTGTAATCTTCTTTTCGTCATATATGTGTGGCATATGTGAATACCATTTTATTTAGTTATGTCAATTAAATGAGAATTTTGTTAACAATAAATGTTATTGATATTTTCACGCGTGATGTAGCAATGTAGATTTATTCTATCAAGCACACCATTATAATAATAAATAAATGAATGCAAATATATTGATACATTTAATATGAATGCGATTATTGAATTGCGATTTAGTTTTCCATGTGTTTTGTGCTTAGAATAAATAATTATTAATAAACATCGGAGGCTTTTGAAATTTATTTTTAGAATTATTTCTTATTTTTGCAGACATAGGTTTAAAATGTTTGTTTATATATTTCTGAATAACTGTATTTATATGAGAACTGTTAATGATAAAAAACGTCATACAATGTGTTGGTTTAAGTGTATAGATTCAGTTTTTTAATAATAAAGTTAGGAAAAAATTTGTTTAATAAAATTTATCTTCTCTAAGATGATCTATTTAATGATGTAAATGAAAGTTTTAAATTATTATTGTATATTTGCTTATCTAAGTTGTTCATTTAAAAAATATATAAATTAAGAATTATATAACAAAAACTTTGATTTCAATGAACCATGAGGCCCGTGGTGATCTAATCGCAGCTAATAACGCAGTTCATGCCAGACTTTCATGAATCAGGAACGCCCCCAATCAACGATTCGATTATAGCGGAGGAGTTCTCAGTTATTGAAATTCCTAACCGTGTTCAACTTCTTTTTCTCGCGTTATTATCGGAATTTAAAGATTTACTGCAAACTCATTGCTAGTGGGTGTCTAAACTCACTGTTTCATATCTCTCCGCCTTTGTATAAGTGAAAATTTATCGTGAAATAACGTACTTGTTACAGCATATCTGCTTATTGCTTATATCTTCATTAATTTCGACTGATCGTTTAAGACTTTCCTATAAAATCATGCTCGTTCCTTTTACGTTGTATCGCAAAATTGTGCTGTGCGTCATCTTGATATCGAGATGTTCGGCTATTTTCGAAAAGCACTGGCTTCCGGATCTAGAGTGGCAAACTGCAAGCAACTGGGCGAACGGCCGTGTCCCGGATATCGACAGTCGTGTGATTTTTCCTCAGCAGACCCGACACGCGGTGGGCATTACCGGAGCCGATAATCTCAGGCTATCCGGAATTGATTTACCGAGGCAGGGATTGTTGGTCTTGTCTAAAAACGGTAAACTACAGGTAAGATCGAGCTATAAACTTGCGAGAAAACATATATAGACAATAAGAGATATTGAATTAGAATTATATAGAATTATATGAAATTATATAGAATTAATTGGACGTATGGGAACAAAATGCGTCCGATCGTCTTTTTTCGTTTTGAATTTAATGTTTTCGAGAATGGAAAATACAATATTACTCATTTACAAAATATTGTAGTCGCTTCGGTGATAGGTATACTCGCAATAATTATGATATTAATGTTTTAATGTTGACATGTCGTTTGCGCTCCAACTGATTGGAAAATCTAGCTTGTCAGAATATTTATTAGCTATATAAACATCATGAAATGCTAAAATTTATGCAACTCAAACAACGTTAAACTCTATTTAAAGTTTAACGATGTTTTTTTGTATTCCCTTTTCTGCATATATTTTAATTAAATTAATATATAAATTAATTAAATAATTTATTTTAATATAATAAACTTTTAATATAATAATAAAAATCCTGTATGTGTGTGCAAGCTAAGCAATTCGCGGACGGACGCGAAAGTTAGTACATGGTCGAAGGAGGGTAATATTTTCTGGGCCGATCCGTCAAATTGGAACGGTAGTTCGATAGCGGCGCCGCATCTCGAGCGCGTTCCCTGTCGCCAGAACAACGTCATCCTGCCCAGCGAGAATCACACCTTGAGTATCCTTTTACCTGTAAGGGAGGTAGAAGTGAAGTCAATTCGATTGTCGAACGAGAGGCAGCCGTTTACCAAGTGGGAATGGCAAAACTTTCAAGATCGTAGAGAATTCTCCAGAAGCGGATTCACCGTGAAGTAAAGCCTAAACGATAACGTTTCCGCAAGTGGAGGTCCATATTTGTTATGGTAAAGTGTATTTTGTGACCAATTATTTTTTTTAGATACAGTGATCTGTACCTGGCTATGCACGATTGTGCGAAATGTTTCTGCCAGGGAGACTTTCAGAGCGATTATCTCGAAGAGATCTGTGCCATTCAGAGGCCAAGGTGTGGATTTACAGACTGCGAATATCCTCTTACGGTCAGATATATTTTTTTTAAATATTAACTTATTTATTATATATCTTTTATTATCACCCGATTGACATAATTCATTTTGTATTTCAGATAGAAGGGCACTGTTGTCCATACTGTGGCGGACGCGTTTTCATCTCGAAGCAGATTTCCTTAGCGACAGTGCAATCCGTAGCGGACGACGTTTTAGAAGGATACGGGGAAAAGGTTGCCTGGCATATCAGACGTACTTGGAAGGGAGGCGTGGAGGTTCTCGTAAAGGAAACAGGAGACTATTCCGGGATCACGATACAGGAAGCAGTTGAGAACCTACGGGAAATGTTGCAAAGTTAGTACGCAATTCTTTGAAATCTCTGATAAATTTTTAAACAAGACTATAAACCGAGAAATTGATTCGATTGTATCCTAAATGAAACTTAGATGGATACAGTTTTCCTATAATTTAAAAAGCAATTTCATCACGTAAGTAATCTCTTACGGTTTACAAGGGTACAAGTAAAGCGGAGGTATATGAAAAACGATAAAATCCTTTTATTTGTCCCGTTCTCATTGTTTGCAATACTGATATCGATTGGCGTTGACGCCTACAAATGTCGACACTCGATTTTTCACCCAGTTTTTTAATTGGAATGCGTTGAACATTGTTAAGCAATATCTCGCATTCACTCATTCATTTATTGAAATATAATTTATTTGTTGTAAAAAGTTTTGTTTTATACACTGGCGATCAAAATTAACGCATAGGTAATTCCATGCCAAAATTTCGCATGATTTCAAATAAGCGTAACTCCGTCAAAAGTGGTCGTATCCTAAAAAATTTTTTTTTGTTTTGAAGCTTAAAGTCTCTACTTTAAAAAGCAATTAAGACATTTTGACTTTATCTTTCTCCCTTCGAACCATCTCTTTATAAGTAAGGACGTGTTTTATTTCCCAAAATTTGCATAGTTTGACTCACTCCACTTGCTCGAATAAATTTTTTTCGCAAATGTTATTATAACTATAAAAAAATTTGGACTTTTCCGCGTAAATTAAAAAAAAATTGAATGTCATACGATTTTTTTTCACGGAGTTATGGCGTTTTAAAGTTACAGTAACATTTTTGTGCAATTATCGGCAGCATGATCATTATCCGATGCGCACCACGAGGAGATTGGTCGGATTTGGCGCATCGTGTGTGTAAAAACCTTTACATTTGAAAATGCGTATTCCTGTCTCGTCTTTGAATGATCTTTTGTAGACGATCACGCATATTAATGCAGGCTCTAATAGGGTCCTGAGCAATTTCATGTCATATTTGTTACAGCGCTGCCTCTAATTGTTGAAAATTAGTTGGCAGTCTCTCTAAATTTTGTAATCTCCTACTCATTATGTCCCATACATGTTCAATCGCAATCACATCAATCACATGTTAAAAATTACAAGAGGGCTATAAAACTGTAGGACACACTTTGTGAGACGCGGTCATTCAAAGACGACTCGGGAATACGCATTTTTTAATGTAAAGATTTCCACGTACACGCACACGACATGCCAAATCCGACCAGCAACCTTTTGTTGCGCGCATCAGGTAATGGTAATGCTGCCGATAATTGCACAAAAATGTTACTGTAACTTTAAAACGCCATAACTCCGTGAAAAAAAATCGTACGACATTCAATTTTTTTTTAATTTACGCGGAAAGATCCAAATTTTTCGATAGTTGTAATAACATTTGCGAAAAAAATTTATTCGAGCACGTGGAGTGAGTCAAACTATGCAAATTTTGGGAAATAAAACACGTCCTTACTTATGAAGAGATGGTTCGAAGGGAGAAAGATAAAGTCAAAATGTCTTAATTGCTTTTTAAAGTAGAGACTTTAAGCTTCAAAATAAAAAAAAATTTTTTAAGATACGATCACTTTTGACGGAGTTACGCTTATTTGAAATCATGCAAAATTTTGACATGGAATTACCTATGCGTTAATTTTGATCGCCAGTGTATATATATGTGTGCATATGTATATATAGGTACGTACATATAGTATTATTTTTACAGGTTGTGTTTTAATAAATGTCAAACATATCAGGGATGCATTCCTTTCTACCAAATATTAAAAAAATAAAAATGTTTTAAAGTTATAAAAGAGTTTTGATAACTTTTACTTACTTTAACATTTACTCTAGTAGCACATGTTGATTTTTTATACGTTTCTCGTAAATGTTTCTATTTTAAATGCGTTTAGGAAATGTATGTAATAAACCATCATGTGCTACTTAGGTAGTCATCTTTAGTTTTGCTGATTAACCTGTGTTGTTATAATATTAGTTCGTTGTGGAAGATACTGCAGATTACATCGACGTAAAGAAATTGTTAAGAAAATATATTTAGCTAATGAACAAAAAACTGAGAGTACTACTGTATAGACGTGAATAAAAATGCAATGCTCTAAATGTATTTAACAAAATATTTAACGAAATAGCATAAAACACAGGCTCAGAAGATGTATCGAAACAGAAGGAAATTATTTTGAATAATTTTTATCACAAAATATTCTTATGTTTTTCTTTATTAAACAATAAAGTTTCTCCTATCTCAAACACTAAGCGTTTCTCTCGTATTTATATGAACTTTTTAAAATGTTTAATCGAGAAAAAATTGCGCCCCTGATATATTTGATAGTTATTAAAATACATTTTGTACATTTTAAATTATTTCAATATATAATAATAAATTGAAATATCAACTGTTTTAATTAAATTTTAAATGCAATTGAAAAAACAATTTAAAAACAGGCATTTTAGATAAATGATTTTATTTGACGTTATTTACTTGCTTTAAGTTTAATTAAAGGCATTTTTGACAAACAGATAGAAAAAACACAAGTAATTACTGCAAAGATAATTCTTCATCTTGTTGCTATTAAAAACAATAGAACTGATAAGACCCTTTCTCTCAGAATGCTATTTTTTTCCTATATTTTTTTATTAGGCACAGGAATTGACGTAATGAACGCGGAAACGGCGGGTGCAGCAATGAAAGATTCTCGATTGGCCGTAACTCTTGGACCGCTCTTCGGAACGCCCCTCGTCGTGATCGCCTTTCTTCTGTTGGTCTTTCTATACTTCGGTTATTCTTTAGGGCAGTAAGTAGCATTGTGCCGTTTTCTTTTCCGCATCGCTATATAAGTAGCTATGAAAAGTATCGATCCGACGGGATTATAAGCTGTCGCGCTCGCGTTATCCTAGATTTAATATTAATACATTTAACGCTCGGTGTATCGTGTACCGCCATACGGCGACACACTCGGCTACGAATGCTTGGAAAGCCGCGGCAGCATTCGGCGTCCCGGTATTTCTGTTCGAGATTTGCATACTCAGCACCGGTCGAATGAAACGCTGCACCGTGCTTGGCATTCTCAACCTGCTCGTAATACGCGAGCGAACTATGTCGGCCGCGAACTCCAGCGAACATAAGGATCTTCTCTCCACAAACGTGAAGACGAAAGTTTTTAGAGGGTAGAAGCGCGAAGGGTATTTTCGCGCTTGTCAGACAGAGGTATCGAAGGTCGGGCTGCATGCACCAGCTCATTTGTATTACTGACTGTGTCAATATTATTATTAAAATCAGCAAAATTGAAAAAGGAAACTTTTCCGGACCTCGCGATGACTCGTTACGGTTTGTGCACGTTGTACCTTCGACATTCGTGCAAATATTACTTGGAGAATGGTCACGAGTGTAATAATAACGGCGACGGAAACGTGACAAGAAAATGAATAAAGAAAATAACATTTCGTATCGAGAACGCTGTGTGTATGTACGTTTGCCAGGCGATCAGCGGTGACATGTACTCACGCGGAAAATTCCTGTCGAGGTCCAGTTCGACCGATGATTCGCAACTTCTCTCGGATTTGTCGGGTTTTCCGTTGACAATTTTTGCACATCCGTAAAGAGAGTGGGAAAAGCAATTACATGGATTACCAGCCTATGTATATATGCATAGTACAGCGGATACGTTTGCTCACGTTCTCGCTCTATTTCCGGTTTTTCGATGGAGCCTACGGAACACGATATTGGTTCCTTTCGAGGGTACTCGAGCGCGCAAAAATAATCTTTGAGATATTTTGTATTTAAACGTTTCATTATTAATTTAATTATTTGCTGACGAAAGTACATGATTAAATAATGATAAGTATCATTATCTGATATCTATGTCGGTTATGATTTTATGTTGCAAAATCGATTAAAGGTACACTGAGAGAAAAATATAGTTACTGTTGACCTCAACCATAATTTTATATTTCTAACAATAATTATGGTTAACATAATGATGCATGTAGTTAAGTTAATCATATTTATTGTTATTGTTATAAAATTATGATTGAGACCAAAAGTAACTATATTTTTCTCTCAGTGTGATGAATTTGATATGAAGTCATTCTCTATGTAAATTTTAGGAAGTGAAGGTAATTGTTCATTGCTTTTGGCAATTTTGAACTAGGCTCGCGCAAGAGCGATGCTGTAAAGGGTGGAACGAGAAGACGATGGGCGATCAAAACAACAAGATTGCTTGCAAAATTTGTCGCGGACAAAATTCTATCATGGCTATTAAATCCGCGGGGAAATAAAAAATGTCGAACTCTCTGAAATTCTCATTTTCCAAGTGTTTATTCGATATTACGAAGGAACGAGAGAGAGAGAGAGAGAGAGAGAGAGAGAGAGAGAGAGAGAGAGAGAGAGAGAGAGAGAGAGAGAGAGAGAGAGAGAGAGAGAGAGAGAGAGAATAAGGGAGAGGGAGAGAGGGAGATATGGATTGCGAGCTTGATACGGGAAGGAAGAAAGAAGATATAGAGTTGGAATGGCGGGGAAACAGAGTATTTTAATTTGTCAAGTAGCAACGGGATAACGACATTTCAGTAACCAGCAAATTCACTCTCGTTCTCCTATTTTACGGTTTTACATTTCCCGGCGCTAATTTCTTTACTGCCGTTCCGCGACTAGCTTCGAATCGAGATACCGTGCCTCTCTTTCCCCTTCGTCTAACATTTAATTAATTCGGCTCCCTCGGCGGGCCGACTGGTTAGTTTATTATTGCTCTCAGCGGGCTTCAAACCGAATGAAATAGGCCGCCGTGTAATTTTCTCGGTTCGTCGAATACGTCTTGCTTGAAGCTGAAATCTTTTTTTAGAAGAATCTCATTCCACTTGATGCTATAATGATCAGATTTTTATACAAGACGTTTCTCTTCGAAACATGCTACATGACATTGCAATTAATGATTTCCCGCCGTTTACTTCATTTTTACAGTTTTCTTTCTGTTCTGCTTTAAAATATTTGTTGGATTTCATATTAAAGATAAAGAGTGTGGTCAAGGTGTTTCCCAATTCTTTTTTACTCAATTAATTGTTTCTTAATTAATTTTGTGAAAATTAAAAATAATTAAAAATAAAATTACAAATATATACAAATATAAATTTTATATTGCATACTTTTGCCGTTTGGAAGGGAAATGAATTCCGAAAATTTCAAATCCGACATGGCACCATTAAAAAAAAATAATAAAAAAATATGCGTATTTATAAAAAATATTTTTATTATAATATTAAGTGGTATATAACACAAGTTCTTATTGGGAATGATAAAAACGTAATTATGGTTATGAACAAAATACCATATGTGGTAATGAATTCAGAGTCTGGATTGAAGATCAAAATAAAAATGAAATAAAGACCAGACGAAGACGTTGATGAGAGTTCAACCAAAACAAAAATTGTGATAAATTAACCGGAGACAATATTTTGAAATCTATTTTCTTTGAAACGATAAAATGTGGAATGGCACACTATAAAACTTGTACATTTGTAATCAATTAAAAATTATTTTAATTTTACCACAAAATTAATTGAGAAATTGAATAAAGAAAAATTAGAGAACATTTTGGCCTCACTCTTTATCTTTGTTATCTACTTATAATTAACTTTAATTTAATTTATAATTTTATTACAAAATTAAGAACTCGAGTAATGAAAAATTGGGGATTGTCTATGCCTACTTAACCGCATACTTTATGTTACTTATCTCAAATGTATGGCAAGTATTTGCGCGGCCCATTGGACATGTATCGAATTTTCTGAGACGGAATGTAATTTTTGCAGAGTCCTCTCGGGATGTGTGGAAGCCGTCTCATCCGTTCGAAATGGAATTCGGACAGACAAGCAGAAGCATGGTTACGCTCGTTTCGAGAACGTTCCCGAGGGCAACGTTCAGATTGCTGACGTTTCCGGAACGAGCGGCCGAGAGGCTGACGACGACGTCGAGGGGATAAAGCAAGTCGCGGGTGGCAGATTTGAAAATCCTCTATATAGGTCCAAAAGGGACAAGGTGGAAGAACGTAAGATTCTCGACATAGATGCGCCTCTTAGCCTTGCTACTCTAAAGGGCAAGATAGAGGATCAACTGGAAAATGAGGAGATGGATACCGAAGAATAAGAGTAAAAGAAATAAATTCTGCCTTGTTATTATTCAATTCATGTTATATCATGTGAATGCCGATGTGAATTTTACGATCCTATTTGTGGATCGTAAGATGCTATAAAATCATAATAAAAGTAATAAATTTTTGAGATTTTAAATTTGAGATGGTAACGTTCTTTTTATCGAAACAATCAATTTTTTACTTCTTAAATCAGAGGACCAAAATAAAAATATTTATTCTTACAGCGAAGAAATAATTTCAGTTGCATAATATAGTGCGAATATATAAATGACATGAGGCGTAAATCATACAATGCTGGTTCACAAATATTTATTTCTTATTGTCGAACAACATCCATTCGAAGTTGCAGGACCGAGTGATACATTAACGACGTGGCACTGCGCTTTATATAGACATGTTACATGCACACGTAAATTCGACGTGCGTCGATTAGAATATATATTTATACCTATGTTATCTTTGTTTATATATATATTTATATAGGGACTCTCTTTCTCTCTTTCTCTCTGGATAAACATATACGCCAAGTACATAATATAGAGATGCATGACGCTGGCATCGCGTATGAGAAATAAATGATACATTATGATAACGAGAATGGTAATAGTGATAAATTTGTGTAAATCAGATAACTGTACGACTCCCTCAGTGTCAAACGTTCGTGTAATTTGTCGTAAAATATAGTCATCTATATGCTATACATTGTATATGTATATAACGTATATATAATTAACTATAAACCTCTATTCTCATAGAATATATTAAATTCTCTGTTTTCGATAAAAATTGTTACTCTGCTTTGTACAGACATATAATTACTTCTTTAGGATGCGCATATATGCATGTGGTAATTAAAAATCATATATGTGCATATGCACGTATATATACGCAGACAAAAAGATGAGAGTTTTCAGCCGCTTAACGCTTATAAAGTCCGCGAAATACATTACCTTTGTATTCACATTTATGTTAATCGATTACTATCATTTGTTTATTGACTTCTTCATTGACTTCATCAAGTCTTTCAAAAGCTCAAGAATAATCAATTTGAAATTAAAGTTCAATCTTTTTGTAAGTTATACGTCTCTATATAGCATGGCTTAGGAAAAGAAAAATTAGCAATGGGAGAGCTTTCTTTAATGAATTTGACGTTGATTTTAATTTAAATTCTGACTGAAAATATACATGTAATAATTTATTTTTATTAATTAAATATGATATATGTATGAACCTCAAGAGATGAAGATAATAGATAACGAAGATTCCTTGTAGCCATGCTATATACGTTATTTGTACAATATAAACGTATTTCACACGTGGTTACAACGTATTTTGCCATGTATTTTACGTTGCATTTTTAGACTTATACGATAAAAAGATCATGTCGGCTGATCAAAATATATACTCCGTATTTAAGTGATAACGTCGCAATGATAGTCGTGATTCGTTCCGTAGACACTCATGCGAGGAATGTATGATCATTCAATACATATATTATCTCCTGGACACGCGATACGACACTAAATCCTACTATTTATTTGGCAATTATGTAAAGCAGAAGAGAAAGGGAATGGAGAAGAAGAAGGAAAAGTCTTTTTATCTTGCACACATTGGTCCCTTCCCACAGCTTTCATGCAGTAAGTAGCTGAGAGGTTTGCCTTTATCGTGCGACAACACTTCTTGCGCGAACCTACGCTAATCATGAAACAAAATTGTGAAGAGAACAAAAGTCACAATATTGTTTGGTATATAACATATCAATGACATTTAATATCGAGTAGCTCGATCGAAATTCTTCTCACATCACAAAGAGTGCAGTTTCACGTTTGAAAAAACAAGGAAATCGTTGAACCTATTCGATTTTCTCGAACGCGATCTATCTATAATGAGGCCAAGAACTCGCTATTCGAATAGTTTGACTTCCATTGACTTGCAAACGCAACAGCGGATTTTAGATAATTCTTTATGGACTTACGGAGCAAAATTTATCCTACATTCGCAAACTTATATTTTATTTCGCAAACTTATAAAACATCTTCTACTGCGCATTTCAAACTAACGCGAAATGAATTATCATCGTTGTGATCGATAACCTTAGAGCCTTACTCAAACATTCGTTTCAGCGTTAGTGCCCTAAAAAATAACACATCATCGATTCGAAACGATTGTTTTCTTTAAGTCAATCTGCATGATGATCTTATTGCACATACAATTGAATATCTTTTCGTAAAACATAAATACAATAATTTCGTCGAACCTACTTGCATCGAATCTACTTTCATGTCACACTTTCATCTATATAAGAATAATTTTACTTTCGTTCTCCTCTCTTATCCTCTCTTATCTATAAAATATGTCATATATTATATTTTGTTTTGTATATGGGCAAATCCATTGACAAAACTGTGTCAAAATGGATTATATGCCGATACATAGACACGCTACTATAGACCTCAAGAATACTTCTTTGGGTCCTAAGCGGTTCAAAACCGCTTTTGGGGCAAATATATAGAATAGGCAAAAGGCCGTTTATACCTGGGCATCTTTTGGAAAATCCTCGTTGTTTGGCAATAGCCAACAACTGTTTTCCGCAACACGCAAATATCGCGGATGAAACATCCGAATCCCATATTTCTAAAATATTTTCGTCTTATTGAAATAAAAAAATTATGCTAAATGTATAATTGCGAGAAATAAATTAGCCATATATATTCTTCGGTTTGCAATGCTGGAAGAAATATGGAAGTAAACCCGCAAAGGCACTCCTGGCGAAAATATGTTGATTTAGCGAAGAACGTAATGATATACATGTAATATATTGACGTAAAATCTTCAGTTATTGAAAGAACTGAAGCAGTTTGCAGCATTCGGGATGTCTCTTATAAATCTTCGATCGCTGCAAGATACTTCGTCACATCTTGTATGTGAGGAAGACATTCTAAGAAAGTAAAGAAATTGCACTAATCCCTAAAATATATCTCTTTTCAATTCTGACCTGTGACTTAGCAATAAAAACATGTCACTTTTATCATCATCTTGTAACAATTATAAAGGATTAAAGTTTCTATATGGAAGAGCAATTTGACGAGTACAGATAAACCTATATTAGCGTCTGTAAGAGATTTCAAAATGTAAAATCTTTTTTAAGATTTTGTATTTACAATCTCTGTAATAATATTAAATTGTTTAGCCATGTTTCTGACATTATCACGAATGTTGCATTCGTCGGATCAAAAATTCATTTCTAAGGGGAATAATTATCGTAAGTCTTTCCAAAAATAAAAATTTAATGCGTGGATATGCAAAGAAAAAAAAATGTATCGAAATTTGAAAAATGGTATACTGTCCCAAACAGTCATAATCTCATAATTGAAGAATCTAACACAATATCCTGAAAAATTATATATAATTATAATTTTTCGGGATATTATCTCATTTTTTACATTTCAGAATTATGACTTTCGAAACATTATCTTAATTTTTAATTTTTAGGGATATGACATTTTGGAGCTTTGCAACATTGCATTACAATATTCGGAACATGTTGACACCATTTAACGATAGTAAATAAATTTGATTTATCTTAGATAGAAACGAATTAATCTAAGATTGTTGCAGTAAGCTCTGAAGACGTTGTACCTCCTTCATTAGTTCGCGATTCTTGACTTCTAGAAAATTTAATCTTTCTCTGTATGAGGAATTCTCGTTTGTCAACGTGGTGACTTGTTTCTCTAAACCGTCCATGTATTCCTTTTTCTTTCTTCGTGATTCCTGCGCCGATATCTGTAAAAATTACCAAGCAAAATTAGTATTTTTCATGCCTAATTTCGCAACTTGGGTAACGTTTGAGAAAATTTAAATATTCAAAACACTATTGTACCTTGTTTTTTATTTTTCTTCGTATCTTCTTCAGAGATTTCTCCTCTAATTTCGTCAGAGGAAGTTTTGTGGGCACGGAAAATCCTTCGGCTATCAAGGTCCTTTTCTCTTCCTCCGTCAATGTTAATACCGTAGATCCTTTCTGTAATGTCAATCGCAAGTAAGTGCATCATGCTAATATGCTGGATCAATAAACATGACAGCAATAATGGATCATCATCGTACAGAGATAAGAATAAGTGAAGGCAGCAATAAAACGAAAAATATCAACTATGTGAGACTCATCCATAAAAGATACTTCAAGTTTGTTGTAATGCAAACCTTGCTGATGGTACGCGATTATGTAAATATGGGGTACGTAGGACTGGGCACGTGGCATATATGCATTATAATTTAGAATATTGAACCAAAATATTAATAAAAATGCCCTCGAAGATATTTAAAGAGTTAACAAACAAGGTAGAGTAAATAAGGATGTCAAAGAAAAAGATAAGAATTAATTCATTATAAATTATTGATTTCGTTTAAACGTAAATTATTTCTAGATTCTATGTAAAATATTTCCACATGTGAGCAAAAAATATAATAAACTTCTTTTACGGTTTTTTACCTAACTTGATGTATCGAACGTGAATTTTCTCTCAGATTTTCGTTTTTCCTTCTTAATGACATGTCGTTCATTCATAATCTAATATGGGCCACGCCTATCAACTGGCTTAATGACAACTCATTAAAAATCACTAGTGTCACATTTTTCAAACTGTATCTTACCGGCTGACAGGAAATCAGAGGCGTATGAATGGGTTGTCTGGTGTGAGTGTTGTTGGTGACGTAAAGCCTCGGTGCCAGTAAGCCCCTGAGATTCTGCGTGCAAGTCTGGGAATCTCGGCGTTCCGGCGAGCAGGAAGCGGAAGCGGTACCCTCGCTGTCGGAGCTTATGCTGCTGGGCGGCGTCGGCGGCAATCCCTGTCTCGACGCATGCAAGGTCGCTTCCTTCCTCTCGCAAACCACGCCGTACTCTTCAATTTCCATATTCTGAAAGCAAATGATAACGCAATAAGAATGGCAATAAGAAGCTAATGAAATTGGCTTATCCAAATAGCAACGCGGACATAATAAATTTCAGTTTTTACTCGCTCATAAATCAAATAAGTACATACATTAAAATCTTTTTCCACAAACATTCTCAAACAGTTGAGACAAATTCCGTAGATAATATACTAATGGACAGAACCTAATGTCGGGTATTTTATCGCTTGAAAGCAATCTGCCTGGCGTAATATTGATTCAAGTTGAGATACCTGATAGTATTCCTCGTCGTCCTCCTCACTATCGCTCGTGTGTTGGGTTTTGGGGAAATGAAGACTCTGCGGCGACACCATTGTTATCGTGCTTGTATCGTCCACCATATCGCAATTTGGCTGACAAGGCGCGCAGGGACTTGCCGGCGCGCTGATAGGTTCGTCCTTGATTTCAGCATACTCGTTATCTTCAGGTACTAGATTGATTCTCTTGAGGATTAGGCTCGAGGTAGTTGACGACGTCAATGGTGACGACGACGACGACGACGTCGCCGATTCGACACGGCTCGAAGTACTATTTATCGAAATAGCTGGAAAACATTCCTCTTCCATATCTGTGAAAACAGCATTTCAGTGATAATTTCTAACTCTATGGGAATCCTCTTAGGAATTAGAAAAAAAAACCGAAAATATATTTTTCTCGAAAGAACGAAGATTATCGCACAGAGTCATTTCCTTACCGTCGATTCTATCGCGGATATCGAGAGGCTTGTGATCCAGATTGGCGAAGTCGATGGAGGAACTAGTGATCGCTGTACAAGAACCAACCGCGCCGGAACCTGAATTGGGCGTATGGGGATTATCTCCTGGCGTTGCTGGACTCGGAGGGGGACTGGAAGCCAAAAGGCTATAACTATGCTCGGATTTTATCGGCCGTGGTCCACCAAGAGCTGCATCTGTCATTAGGCGATCTCTCAATATCACGTTGCTCTTCATGCAACCATTGCCCCATTCCTCATCTTTGTTCATTATGGAATCATGGCTGAGGATCTACAATATGACCAAGAATTTGTTGAATTTCAATGTATCTTATCAATTAGATTCTTAGAGTTTAAAATATAATTAAACATTTAAAAAATTCTATGATGGAAAAATAGAAAATTGTTTATTAATTTCTACATTATGTATAAATAAACGAATTTATTAATTATCGTTATTCTATTAGATTTTCTTTTGGAATAAATACTAATTTTATTTAAAGAATACAATCAGAATGCTTTAGCCTTGCCAAGCTTTGAAAGCACATTCTACTCATCTTAAAAATGGAACGATTGTAGATACGGAAGAATTTATATCCACTTGACATATACGTTATCTCTGTATTGTTATCGAGAATTACTTGTTTCTTTAAAAGTCTGCTTAACGAGTCGAGCTAGGGAAGAGGAACGAGTCGAGCAGAAATCGATCTTACGTGAAATTTCATCGCGAACGTAAGGCGACGCGAGTCAATGGACACGGGAGGGGCAGCGTCCGCGGTTGTCAATGGTTGCCGCCCGTCGTCGTCTCGCGGCGAGGTGTCAAGGACCCCGCGTGCTTCTAAAATTATACGCGAGCGTTCCGCGAGCGGTCGCACGTAAGCGAAGGAGAAGGGCGCTCAAGTTGAGCGGTCAAGTTGAAGGTCGGCCGTTATCCGAGTCCACGAGGTAGCTGGTAGCAACGACTTCGCCTCCTTCTGCGCTTCCATCTTCGGGGGCCCTACCGCAGGCGACCCAGCAATGCGGAACCCGGTCCCAAGGTCAAGACGGGATCTTTTCGTATTGCGCTAACGACGCTGTTGCTACCAAGCTATTCAGCTTCTCGCTTCGCTGCCGCCTTGTGCAGTTGCTATATACGCACGGTTTTCCTTTAGCCGGACCTCTCCGTTATGCACGGTTTGCTCTGTATAAGCAAATCCGGCTGTGGAACGATATTTGAACGATCAACAATTTAAGCGACGCTTGTCCGAAGTCGCGCAGCTCATTGAAGATCGTCCTCTGATGTAAGAAGCGTGAGATGCGTTCAAAGCAATTCCCGATGCCGTATTCTACAGCGCTGGGTATTAACATTTTTTAAAGATTAATTTAAAAATAATGATTTTATTGAATATTCTATGAAATTGTGTTTTCCTTCAAATTCTGTTTCCATTCATCCCTTCATCTGCCTTGGTCTTACTTTTTTCTATTCTATTTCTTCATTATACACTATGGTCCCCCTAATTTAGATGGGAATATAGCAATTTCCCGCAAGTGGATAATTAGTTACAATGGAACTATTAGTAACCAACAACCCGGAACTCAAACCTCACGAGCCGTCTTTGCTTTCTTCCACTATTCTCTTGTTTCCATTACATAAATTTTTCTCGCGACGGTTTATCATTACCGACCAACATCCCCAGTATTATAATTCTCTTCGCGTACTAGTAACAATTAAAAAGAAAATCCGAGAAACTCTGTTTGGTGTTTGGTACGTAGGAAATAGAAAGATCGTTTCGTTCAGGTAAAATGAAAATATCATTTTTACGTTTCGAACTGATTAAAAAACGACTTATATTATTGATCTCTGGAATATGTCGCATCCAACGACTCCATAAAAATCAGAATCCCGGCCACAGCAATGCGGAACTCGAATCGCAAGGTCACGACACCGCTCTTCCTTTTCCTGTGTTCCCTCCATCTTCCTCCCGCTTCTCCTTTTCGTCCTTTTGCCCTTCGTCGTAGCTCTCCGTTATGCTCCGATCGCGCGGCCAACACTTATCTCCCATCCTTCCACGTCTCACTTCCGGCGGAAGCACGTCCGTAACGGGCGATCCTTCTCGTTGTCTTTTTGGAGATACGGCGGAGGATACACGTGCATCCTTTTTTGCGCTCGTCGGCGCCCCTCGTCCATCCACCGCTTTAAACACACGTCTTATCATCGATTAGCCATTGGTTTTGAATTTTCCGTCTATATCTTCGCAAACTTCTGAGATATATATTTGCAATCGGTCGTGTGAATTATTGTAATAAACTTCTTTGTACAATGATAAATTGTCAAATGCGATTTTCCTCGTATTGACGCAACATGTTTCAGCGACTTCCTCTGAATGGTAAAAAGTTATGACCTTTTCAACATTCATACTATTTTTATCACTATTGTGTAACTCTACTGTGAGCAGATTTATCTCTCTCGACATTATTTCTTTGCCGTCGGATTCGCGTAATAATTGTAAATCTGTTAATCTTCTTTTTTTGATTACGAGAAAATTGCTTAATTTTCAGCCCATCAAATAATCAATTCTTGACATAAAATTGATGACTCAATTAATCAATTCTTAACATAAAATTGATTAATTTCAACTTAATTTCACATAGATCAAAGTAACAAAAGATTAAGTGTCTATTGTGCTCGTCAATTTTTTGCGAACAAAGCTGATAACTCGACATCGAATTTGCTGATTGATTAGTCTTGACGATCGAGCTTATATACAAACAATACAACGCGGGATCGGCAGAATGTTGTGATTAATAAATTAAACGTAAGCACATAATTAATCGTCGATTTTTCGTATCGTCCATTACTGGTATATCCCCCGGTAGCGCGATATTTCCGCTGGAGATGAGGTCGGAGGGCCGGCGCGGCGTCTCTATGCTCTCCTCCGGGATAGGAATTCCGATTGAATTTCTCCGCCACAAAATTGCAACGTAGCGATTGATATTAACTAACTGCGGCGCAACACGGGAAGTGGATCGTGCGCGGGGGGTCCGGGCTCAGCAATTTTCGCGACGACGAGTTATTCCGCTGCCGCGGTATTATCATTTCGTCGTTCCAGCTGTCCGCGAGAAATCGCGGGGCCTCGCGCAATCACTTCGATTGCTCATTTTCTCAAGAGCGATTATTATTATGCCTCTCCGTTATTACGCGCGCGCGCGCGTTATTACGAGCGCTATTAATACTGCAGCTTAATTGAGGAGAGATAAGGGGCGTGTTTGTTCGTTTTAGTTGCACTTTCTTGCGCTTTCCGTATTTTAAATTAGACGCATTATTAACGTAAATAATTTTTCTCGTTCAATCTCACGCTCAAATTGATTTAAAGTTCCGTGCCACGCGCGCCGCCGTTGATCTCTCTGTGACCCGTGTGCCGCGGTCGAATGATTTTCACCAGACGAACGCGAGTATCCGCGATAAAGGCGGCGGAGCCGCGAAGTTATGCCGGTTATTAACAGAACTGACCTTTCCACTTGTCGGTCCGACGCTAAACTCCGATGCACGGGTCGAAAAGCAATTGTGCGCCGGTGCATTGAAGGCGCATATACAGACGGAGACGCACTCGTGGGTAATGCACCGGAGAGAATTGCAGTGGCATGTTCGAGCGGTGTTTCAAAAGCTGCGATACATATGAATGAGAACGGGGACCGTAAAAGCGTATTGTGTGTGTAACTCGAAATAAAAATTTCGTGCCGTTTCTATCCGTTTAACCACGCGTGACTTGTAAGCGCCGTTCGCACGCGCGGAATCGAGAGAATCGCGAGATGCGTTGCATTTAATAATTTCTCTTTCTGGAATTATATACAGGATGTCCCGGTAAAAACCGTAACAATGCGTAACGGTAAATTTTTGAGATCATTTTAAAACAAAAACCTTAATGCCAAAATACTCAGGTTATAATAGTTTTTGAATTAGAAGAATTTATAGTTAACGAATGAGGTAGCCTAATGTTGGCGCGCTCAGGTGTGGTATAACGAACAGTACTAACAATAAGATATGAAATTAGAGAGGCAGATTTCATGTTGCAAATGTAAGCTGTCAAGTGACATTTTATAAAATGTTTACGTTTTATATATCATATATCATGTTTTTTTCTTTTATAATATTTTTAATGAAATTTTATCTGCATAGATGCAGATGCATTTGCAAACATTAGTAAAAGCAAACCTATTCTTTCTGTATATGCAATCTCGATATTGACAAGAAGGGCGGCAGTCAGTTTTAGCATTGTGCGTTGTACCACACCTGAGCGCACCAACATTATAGCCTGAGTATTTTGGTATTAAGATTTTTGTCTTAAAATAATCTCAAGAATTAAGCGTTATTATGGTCTGTACGGGACACCCTGTATATTACTTATGTATATATATACATATATGTGAGACAAGAATTTTCGCGGGTGCTCATATCGCCGCCGTGTGCTTTACGTAACAAAGGTGCCTACCGACAATACGTGTATTGGTATTGTCGCGCAAGTGCTAGGCAATTGAAGCGATAATCCCGCGATCAGCGCAGGAGTTGTAAAACGTTGGAAAAGAAACGACAGTGTCCGACACGATCTCGTTCCAACATCTGTGCACGTCTGTCGCGTTATCGTCGACGGATAGGAGCGTGAATTGCCAATAAAAAAAGGCGATAACAGTTCGCGATAAATTAAATCCCCGATGAAAACACAGTCGTAAAAGGTGCGACTTGAGGCTTTCATTACCGTCCTGGTGTGTTACGTTCGCGCGGCATCCATATGTCGCCACTCGTGAAACAACCCGATTCGATTTCGCGATCGTCGGAAGGCCTCGCGCCGCAGAAATTCGCGCTGTCGGTGCGAAAACACGGCGGGAAGGTCAACGCCACGCACCGGCCATATCTAATTACGCTAATGCGATAGTAACCGAAATCCAAACGCATGGAATATCAATAAGACTGTCGGCGAACACAAATATTTTCCCAACATTACTATTACTATACCGGCGAAGGAAATCATCCGTTATGTATGGCTGAATCGTCCTCTCCTCTCCCTCTCTCTCTCTCTCTCTCTCTATGTTGCGAATTTCCGGCAGTGTCAGATTGTTTACAAAGATTTGCGGCTATTAGTGTCCCTCTCATGTATGAGAAAAACACTTGATTAAATTGATATACCAGCATGTATCGATGCTAATCGCTCTGCTTCAATGTATAGAAGAGAATACTTTGCATGCCGATCAATTGACCGAACGTTTCGAGACTTGGCTCGTGCAAATATTAAATATTTTATGATAAAATTCATTATAATTCTTCATTGTAATATTGTTATGAAAGCAGCTATTTACTGAAGCTAATTATCATCATATCGTATTCAGCTATTGTCTAATATAAAATATTCTATTTATAAATAATTCTTTATACACACACATTGTACAAATAATTTTATTATATACCGTATAATATGAATTCTGTCCGATCGTGTAATTTCACGCTTGTAAATTTCAACATAAATAATGGGATTCGCGTCTTGTTTGAAAATGTGTTAGGCCGCCTGTAGTAATCGCTATTTCCAATCACGAAGACGGACCTCTCCATCGCAGACGAATAGGTCAATCGTCCAGGATTCTAGCCGGCAGGAGAGGGTACCTCAACGGCGTCTGCCGGCCTCGTCGAAGTCACGAAAAAAGGTGAACGTCCTCGAGTTCCATCCGAGTTCCATCCCGTCACTTCGTCTATTCCCCACCATGGTGAGCGACGACGAGCGACGACGCCGGCGACGGCGACAGGTCTCTCTCTCCCGCGGCGTACCGCGCCATACAACTCGTTTCAAAACCAGATCCCTTTCCAACAGGTAGCCGTGAACCTTCTCAGGAAAGTCGAGAAACTCTAGAAAGCTTCAAGCCACTCGAGCTCGCTCGAGAAATGGCGACGGCATCGGATGACGCAAATCCGAGCTGTTTATTTTGAAAAGTTCTGCATGTCGCTGCAGAAATAATTTGCGTTCGGACAAATTCCAACGTCGAACTCGTCCAGCGAAACTCGTTTTTTCGCAAAAACGTCGTCGAGTTAAATTTTGCAAAAGCAGAAAGTACGAATGCGCGGCAGGCACACGAGTTCAATTTCAATCCAGTTCAAGTTCAATTTTAGTTCACGATCAATTTTGACATTCTGATAAATCGCGTCGAAATATTATAATATTTTTTGCGCAGACATAATCGCGGGATTAAAATTTATTCAGTCCGTGTTGCTTTAACGGTTGGCTGTTTGTTGAAGTTTATAAGGATGAATGTGCGTGTGTATCTTAATCGATGAATGGGTCGAGTAACTTTGTAAAAGCGAGACTGGCACTAAGCAAGGCGTATTTACGGCTGTCTTTCCCAGGATTTCGAACGTGCTCTCACGTACGGCTCGGAATTATTTACACATTGGTCTCGGCTCGTCTTCAAGCAAGATGGGACAATAATTTATCCGGCAGAATGTTTTGCCCGTGATCTGGGATCAACAGGTAGTTCCGCACGGTAACATGCGATAGGAGCTAAAAAGTGCTGCTGAAGATGAAAGATATTCTCATGGGTGAAAATAAAAAGAAAAAAGAATATTTGACTGCTTACTCATAGCATACGGATGTCAAGGTTTTACAAACTTTGCTCGCTCATGATACAAAATGACTCAACGGTGATTACACAAATTTTCAAGATAAAAGATAGAGCTAATTGCAAGATAAAATAAAAATAGCAAATTGCGAATAACCAACACAAATCGACGAGGCTTAAGAATTGAGCTGAATATATGTACTACTTAATGTGAGCTATCGCTCGATGAATTTATTCCTTTGTACTGCTGTATCCAAGAACAGAACAATCAATGACGATAATTCTGATCGAATGCAGAGGGCCGTTCTGTGCGTATACCTGTGACCTCGAGATATATCACTCTATCGATTAGTATTCAAATCTGAGAGGCCAATAAAGGTAACGAATGGCTATTGGGCGACACACACAATACTCGCGATAGAGAGAGAGAGTCAAAAGGACCTAATCGCGGAGCCAATTTCAATTATTGTTGCTGCCAGCCGTTACAGAAATACAGGAGAGGAACATGCGGAAAGAGCGCATAAATCGATTAGAAACTTTAGACTATTTAATACGGAAAGGTTCAGGTTGCTTTATATTCCAGAAATTTGAATTTGAGATGTTTGCAAATTATCTTTGTGGCGTCTCCTCAAGCACTTTTAATATTCGAAGCGAACGTTGAATATAAACATCGTTTTCAATTTAATTTTGAATACGTTTCTAATTCTAGACAATGACTTGTGAAATATTTGAAATATGACTGTGTTGTAAGCGCTCTAAGAAATTTGCGTGTAATTCAGAATTATTCATGTAATTATCTGAGTCAAAGTGCCTGCAGGACGTTTTTATGTAATTAACTTGCTAACTTTATCAGTAATTGGAAATTATACACAGTATTCAGATCAATAGTTTATTATACAATATTATATGTCAAGAATGTAAATTAATTGATCGCAACGTATATAGCAGTATATAACATAGTATTTGATATTCTCATCAATTTTTTCGTTCCATTCTCTTTTTCACATTAGAATAGATATTCTTTTGTATACTCGAAACGATGAACTTTGATCGATCCTAAATTATCTAAGTCGGACGTTCTCAACTTTGTCATTAACGGCTCATTTAACTTGATATTATCGTGTGCGATAAATATGATGCAGATAAATAATTATAAGAAGAAGTAGGAAGGAATAATATATTACAATTTAAGAGTCCTTGCGTTCTAGATAGATTTATTAGTGATTACAATCTGCGACATTAAAATTAATAACGTGGAACGAAGTGTATTTTAATTAATCAGTTTGAATAATTAGAAACTGCATTAGCATATTAATTTGCTATTCAACTTATTTTGCGATGCGTGTTTAGTAAATAAGATGTGAAATTCTGCGAATGGGTATTTTACTCGAAAGCACAATGAAAGAACTTGATAATTACGCAAGACATATTTTACTAAACATGAGCAAAGTTCTTACAAGCCGTCGGCACGCTCGAAGCATAAATGAGGCACGCATTTCGGCTGCTCGTGACATGCATCCACGTGCGTAGGTATATGTATAGAAAAACATAGTTAAAGAATTGGTGTCGCGCAAATCTACACCGTTATCAATTAGGTCAAACGAATGCAGACGAGGAGTCGGCTCGTATGGAGTCTCGAAAAGGGCAACGACGGCGACGGAAGACGAAAAAGTCGGAGAGAGCGCGATGGCGGGCGCAGCTGATAAGAGCTTATCACCGTGTGCGTAACTATTCAGTACGACTGATTTGTTGGGCCACTGTTTCGTTTTATCGTCGTCGTTATACCTGCGGGCGAATCGCTCGCGTCTGTTTAACACGCCCGATAAATGTGCGTCGCCTTTTGAAAAAAAAAAAAATCACGCCTGGTGACCGGCCACTTGCGTCACCGGTTATGCGAGAGGCTTGTTGAGATGAGCGCCGGATTTAGGTAAGACGAGCCTGAGCTCCCTACTCGCTAAGATCCGCTATCGCTAACGATAATTTTACGTTAATGGAGAGCTGGACTCGAAATAAAACAGAAAGACCGGCTTGTTTATTTTCAATAAAATTTGAAAAGCCAGAGAGCTGATGATAAAATAAAGATGTTCATTTTTTATAAATATCTTTTAGCCGGTTTTGAAATTTTATCGTATTTTAGAAGAGTTTAGGAATTTCAAGAATTATTTTTCTCATTAGCAAGTTTTCACAATTTTCATCAAAACTCTCTATAACAGACGCCCTCTCAAGAATATGCTGATAACACGTATCGCCATACTGCGAGTTGAATACAATACACGAGTTTGCTCGAGGCGGCGAGAGGCAGTGGATTGTCATTGCCTTAAATAACGTACGGCGATGACATCGGCGAGACCTACATAGATGAAATCGAGATTCAGCGCGCGCCAGAATACAATTGAACCCGAGGAAAGCTTGTACATATCTCCCTACGAAGAATGCCAACGATCCGGAAATAATTTTAAGCTCATCCTCGGCGTATTAACACTCGAGGAAATAAGACCTCGTCGTGAAAGAATAAGGCTGGCTTCACACCTTAGCAGAAAAGCAGAAGCAGAAAAGCAGAAGCCCAATCAGAACTCTCACTCACAGTAGGCAGTATGTATTGGTATATACTACTACTTACTGCCTACTATACGTGAGAGTTCTGCTTTTCTGCTAAGGTGTGAAGCAGGCCTTAGATTCAAGGAATGCAATGCCTTTCTTATTGCTTCCCTCTTGTTTAGATAGCGGTATTAACTCACAAAATCTCTCTGTATCTTTCTTATCTTTGTAAAATTGCATTTGGGAAGCGTATGTATCTACGGATCCCACGAAAAGATATATACGCGGAATGAGCCTCTATTCGCCAGAGGGTCCGTAATCACGACGGCTTTATCTCTTTCCTCTGATAGAAGCTGCACGTTGGCCGATAACAGTAGGGAAGCTAAATGGATTTCTAAAGTCTCTCGGTATTAAATTTTCAAGACTACTGAGAGAGAGAGAGAGAACGAGTACAATTCCCATGTTGCAACGCAACCTTAGCGAATCGCTGGCTGCGGCAAGCTTGGACAAGATATTTACACTCTGTTGGTTCGACGTCGTTGCTTTTAATAAGAGAGAGATATTGGTTAAAAAGTTTAATTTTTATCCGAAGCGATCAAATGTTATATTTGAAAAATACTAGCTTTTTGAAATTTTGAATGTGAATAAAAATTCTAAAGCTCTGCGCTTAATATAGAAAATATTAGGAATAGACATAAATATTAAATGTAAAATCTTGCGTCCACGATACTAGATTTCAGACCAAGTTCCAGCATTGTGCGTAGAGCCCAAGTCACTTTTCATCCTTTAAATAATATTATCTTGAGATATTATCTGCGATCTGTCGTTAAAATTTTGTTAGTGCGACCAGTCGCTGATAATGGAGCGGATAAGCGAGCGTCTGTCATCCGAGACGAGAGCAGCGCGTGCTGCGATGAATGTGCAATTGTAATCGCGATTATTCAAGGTCAACAGAATTTCTTTTTCGCTACATCACAAATCGCACGATTATTGTCTCACGATTGTTGCTTTGCCTTGACGCGCCGAGTCGAAACATATTCTTTTTTTTCATGAAACACTCCATCTTTCTCTCTCTCTCTCTCTCTCTCTCTCTTTCTCTCTCTCTTTTCTTTCTCAATCATTATAAGTTTATGTGACGGATTGCACGTGTGAATTTTTGCGCTCATTCACGAGTCGTAGGCGCCGCGGTAGTAACAATAATGGTTTCGTGCCGGTTGGTAACCACGGGAAGATTGAGAGTCGTTTGCGTTCAACTGACTGACTGATGGCACAGCTTGTGACAGCTATAATATATATAATAGTGGGTGAACGTTAAGATAACTGCGATAACTGCGAGATTATTTAGCCGAACTATGTAAAATTGCTATAGAATTCTCTCGTAGATTGTCTTATTTTACTAACAGCATTATGCGCCTTGTGCGAGATAAGCCCTTTTTGCTCCGTCTGTATTTATGTTCGAAGGACGTTTAATTCGATTAAATGGGACAAACTTGTCAAACTGCATTTCTCATTCTCGGAGTCGTATGATGCAATTTAGAGTTCAATATTGTTGTAATCTTGTATATGATATTAAATTATCTTTTGTAAATTCTTTCCACATTTCTCTACTACAAACACGTAGGTAGTTAAAGAAGTGACCTTCGACATTTCTTGAGCAATAGAAATTATCAGAAATTATCATCTGTCTTGTAATGCAAAGAATAATATAGAATTTGATTTCACATCGATAAATCATTTGATAGAAAATTTTTACAAATTATCGTTATAAATAAAAAAAAGATTAATTTTTTAAAAATTCTTTATGAATTAACGTAATCTATTCCAAATAAATTTAACAGAAAAAATTTTTGAAAAAATTTCAGAGAAGAATATAAAAAAAAATTTTTTTATTCAAAAAAGGATTTAGAATTGATTACCTAGAAGCGAATTTTAAACTATTAAAAATGCTTTTAGAACAGAAATCGGATGGAAAAAATTGATTTCATAATTTAGAAATTTAAAAAGAATTTTTTGTATTATCTGGGATATAATTCATAATTCAATAAAAAATAAATTTCACCGGATCCAATAATGTTAAAGAAGATGCGTTTTCGTCTGACAGAAAATCCTGTAGAGGAAAATGCCTTTGGAATGCGTCGTAACATTGCATGCTTGTAGAAAGAGAAAGAATAGCTTCGCGCGCAAGCGTGTGCGGAAGAAAAGTTTACGGTTACGCATGTACAAAGGTGGAATCCCGCATCTAACGGTGTTATGCGAACAGACGATAAGAACGCCAGAAACGGCAGAAACGCAACAATCGCATCCTGTGCGGATCGGTCAGTTTTTACTCTTCATTTATAAAACGTAGGAACAAGAAATTCAAATTTGTATTATAATTCGATCAGTTATTAAATTAAAATAATTTTTAGCAGCACGGATAAAATCTTCTTCATGTTATATCTATGAGAATGTTACGACCAAGAATTCACGAGGATACCTAATCATCAATTTCAAGCGTGATGATGCGGATCTAAAGTATCGAAGATCATGAATCCGCGGTAGCTCCGATTAACTGTTTCAGAGATCAATACAATAAAAGAAGGTATGAGGAAGTCTCCTAGAAGCCGCTTGGGACTTTCTCGTCTCTCATTGTCAGCTCGTAAATCGAACGTCGCGGCCACCGTTGCCAGAGGATTTGATATAGATGTCGAAAGGTCACGCTACGGTGATTTCGTCGCGAATTCTTCCGATCCTTTCCTTCCTCCGCTCGTCGGTATGGGTTAAGCCGCGGCGTAACGAAGAAGCGAACGGGGAAGCGAAGCGTGCAAACAAACGGGAAGCCGGGAAAAACAATAATTATTTTCGTGCCACGGTCGTTCGGAATCGTGCTGCGCACGGCGATAAGGAAATGTGCCGCTAGAAAATGAGCGATCGCCAGTAATTGGCATTTTTCCTTTTTTTTTTTTTCAAGAACGCTCGGTGACGATGTCGCGAATCGAGGAGTCGAGGAGTTCCGCTCGCCTGGGCGGAAAGCTTGTCGGAGGGGAATTCTGTTTCGGCATGTTTGTCCGAGATAGAAAGTCGCCTCGTAGAGACCGGCGACGCTCGGGATATGCTTAGTTTAATGACACGCTGCTATTTCTGAGAAGGAAGATGCGTGACACGTATCGTGTACGGCGAACTCATAAAATGCGGCATCAAGTCATAAAGTGCGCGTGATTTATCCGTATGGCGTTACGATTATTTCCTACTTTCCACCAGTTGGCAGATAAAATCCTTGAGAGCTGTAGTTCTTTGGCGGGGAAAGAAATTACCGTTGTCGAGAATTTATTAGAAGATACGTGGAAAAAGAATGTGTCTATCAAGAAAACGGATTTGAGCCGTACGAAAAATGAGTGTTACTCAAGCGTTGTGATATTTCAACGCTCGCGTTCGCTGGAGGCTATCCATTTTTATATAATATTTGCTGTGGGGGGACAAATGTCGCAATATCATCTCATTACTATTGTGTATTCTATCTCCCACTCTTCGCGCCTATGTTTCCGGTATTGCGAGCTCGACATATTCCTACTTCCGGTTTTGGAGTGGAAGGCAACCAACCACGACTTTTCTCATGCAGGCATTACTATGGTGATTATTGTGGGTGTTGTACTGCGACACCATAGCTACATTTAGTTCTTTTCACTAATTAGATTAGATACACAATCTATATTGCTGCTATATACGTCATTTTACCCGATAAACGAGTGATTTCCCAATGAGGTTGTCAAGGCAACAGTCGCACAATAATTTATGTCCAAATAAAAATTCATCACCAAAACTAATTATTAATCGTTAACAATCTTATTTGAATAAGATTGTATTTTTATTTTTTACTTTTATAGTATTTTATTTCTAGGTTAATTTAGTTTGTAATGAAAGGACGTCAACATCAACGTGATAAAATAATTGTGATGAGTAAAATGATGACGAGATCGAGATGAAATTATGGAGTCAAAACGCTTCCTGTTTCTGTTGGAAATATAATACCGTTTGTTTATGGTAACGATGTGTCATTGACGGTTTTTCTTCATGGCACGTATCAATTGACACAACAATCATAGTAACGATCGATATTTATATTACGTTACAGGAAAATTACTTCCGCGGTAGTTTCCTAACGTGTCCATCGTGCTTCCCTTTCCGGGTGGCGGATTGATACGAAAAGCTTTTCCATCGGGAGAGCTTAGACATCAATTTTTACATTAACGGCATGCTGAGAAAACGACGGCCAGATAAAACGTTAATGCCATATACAATTTATAAATAAATAAACGAAATTTATAATTTATGAATGAGATTAAAAGATTCGTGATTTTACTTTTGTTTAGAACATTAGCTATTAGAGAATAATTTTCCTATCAGAGCGTGACGATTGTCTGAGTTTTCTAAAATGCTTTCACGATGTTTGTTTGATTTATGATAACATACTTTCGTAAGACAAATTTAATTTTTATTACCATTTTTATTACCATTTCAAATCTGTATTGATTCAAAATTTGTGTCAAGTTTTTTCTTTATTGGAGCTTACGCGTTCACAAGTGGCTGCAAAGTATTCAATTCGATATAAGGTGCGAATGTGTAACACGAAGACTACTATCAACACTTGCGTCAGTGGCACCTGCGCAAGCACGACAAACAAGTGAAGAAAATTGCTTTATAAAGCCGCCCACGATAAAAATGCGAAACATACAATCCAAATACAATTACGGGTGCGGTAGCGAGATTAGCTTGCTCTACATTTTCAACGTTATAGAAGCCATTTGAATTTAAAAAGTTCCTTATTTAAGCGATCGACGTTGGTATAAAAAAATTGGAAATTTTTTTTATAGCAGAATAAATAGAAAAAGAATACACAAACAAAGAAAACTTGAGTAAAAAAACTAATATAATAAATTCATATTTCGTAAAAACTAAAACTGCACGAGTCATCCTTCGAAATAATACAACGGCATACATTACATTGTCAAGGTAATAACGTTTATCGAGACAAGTGTTTTTAATGTAACGAGACTGATAGCAGAATTAATTGCAGCTGTATTTTATCATAAGTAAAAAAAAAACAAAGTAGAAAAATATCGAGTCGTATTTTTCCAAGAGAAGTTCCGCGGCGACGATCCACTTTGGATCTGTCTTCCGATTGCAGAGTTTCAGAATCTATCTCAATTGTTTCCGATGCAATGCGAGCACTCGCTGTGTTTGCATTTCTGCACTACGTCGTTTCGTCGCTCGTTTCCACATAACGGCAACATGATTAATCGCGACACTCGTTGCGCCGATGGCAAATCGCGCGGTGTGCCGCCGTTTTTATTAGCAAGAGGAAAGTCGGCTAGACGAGAAATCAATATTTTGCCGTAAGCGACAATTAGAACGATTCATTACAGGTTTTCGACGACGATTAAGGCGAGCTTGCAGCCGCTAATGTTGGAAAACGGACGGAATTCCTGATTACGATTTTTGGTACAGGCTGAATTCCATTTAGCACGCGGAGATTCTCTCGTTGATTTTCTTTCACAAACGTCTGTTGACTTAAACGATTTTATTGGCTAGACATATTTGCGCGCGCAATGAACTGTTCGCCGCTTGACGTAATTCCTGCCAAAGGGGATTGACCCCCAAATATGATGAGACAGCATTGACATGCATGCGCCGATTCGCCTTTCAATTTCTATTACGATGCTCCCGAAGCCGCGAGCAGACCACCGTATCGATGCATATTAATAACTCGTTATTATACGGAAATAATGGAATACACGTTGAAAATTCGAACGAAATCCAGTCGGATGGCTGCGGTATGAATATATAAATAGTCTCTGATGCGCACGTCAGATTTTATACTGTTCCGCAGATGCAGATGGATAGCAAATTAGAGAAAAAAGTGTGCGCGTGCATAAATAAGTTTAAATATAAATATCAAATAATTAAGTCGCTCCTGATTGAAACGCGAAATGATAACGTATGCATATGCTTATGTTAATATTTAAACGTTATGACTTTGGTCCATAGATTTTTATCTTCAAACAAGTCGCAAGTTACATAAGTTATACTTCGTAGATAATGGGAATATAACGAGGCATCATCGTTACTCAATGAAGTAAATAACAAACATACGTTCAACGATAAATGTCCCGTTTCAAGATGATTGCTGGGCCAGTTTGCAAATCTGGAAAGCACGTTTCGCGACAAATGTGTGACGAGCCGCGAGGATCGATAAAATCGTAATTAGTGTACAAAATTACGCTTAATGAGAACATAGAACTGTGGAACTGTTTCGAGTACGAATGTATTACGTATCCGTCAATTATAAATTAGCATACATAAGAAATGCAGTAAACATTTCCAGTGAACCTCATCAACACTTTTCCGTAATTTGTTTTTCTGCGCCTCTTGAACTGAAAATAATGTAATCTCGAGGATATTGGAGTACCAGGGGAAAAATGTGACGTCGAAGATAATCTCTCAAAGATGTTAATAGTTTCGAGAATTCCCCGAGAAGTAATTCTTCTCACAAGAATGCAAAGTGTCGTTAAATTTATACTTCAGAAGAGAAACGTAATTTTAAAGAAAAAAAAATATTCCTACGTGCGATTCGTGTTTGGTGTGTATTAACGGCTGAATATACGGACAAGGATAATCGAGTGGCTCTCTGCAAAAGACATGCGCCTATGAGTATTCACTAGAATACAATGCGGTATTTGTACAGGTGCGCAAACCCACTATAATGCCTTACTCCCCAAATACAATGTTCCTTGCCCACGATAATAATTAGCTACAAATGCCGCGAATCCGCATTCGAATGGCGCTAATCCTCCCTCGTGTTTGCGAGGAGCAATCCAACTGTGACGATACGCACACTCGAAGTGTAACGTTCGAATGCATTCTGGAAAAAGGAGAAAATAGTAATTGCTGCGATTCCCAACATTGTTGCGTAAGTACTCGACGGAAGCATCACGATGAGCAAATCGACGCGAGATTAAGAGTCTCCGGGACGATGGTATCTATCGCGCGATTGATGATTAAATTTACTTCCAACGGGATCGAACGTGTATGTATCGCCGGCCTTCTAAGAAACGATAAAAATACCGGTTAGCGTCGCCGTTTCGGAGACGGAATTACTCGGCGAACATGTGAAGCTACGGGCGGCCGATAAGAGGAACAATAACTAATAATAAATATACGTCCGATGCGACGTGGCGCGGCGCAGAGCGTAAAACAACAGCGACTGCATGCGAATTGGCATTTATTTGTGGCGAGAAACCGCGCCGAGGCATAATGACGTAGACGCGCGACGCGATAATGATTGGGATTAATTTGTCGGCAATTCGATGCCCTCTCGCGTGCCACAGAAAGGAAATTCTAACGTGAAAGGGCCGGGGGATTGCGACCGTGTCCCATTTTACGCGCCGATCGAAGACGAGAACGCACGCTGCGGGAATGAAAGGAGCATGTGCGGAGCCATTGTTACTGTCGCGAATGCAATGAGCGATGAAAAATAGTTTCCGTTGCGCTCGCAGGATGGTAGATAGATATGCGAGAGTCGCGAAGAATAGACGCGATGATTGTTCGACTGGTGGAAGAATTATTGGCGCTATGACGTTCGTCCGACAAGTTGCTATCATGTAAATTTGTCGATTTCCTCATTTCCTTGGGCTTAATTAGCGCAAGTTGCAACCGTGTCACCATAAGCGCGATGACAAATGACAATATGCGCGATGCGTATGTGAATATGTAACCATTAATATTTGTAATTCAAAATGCTATCATGTATTTTCTTGGAACTAGAGATATTAAGTAAGTTAAAGAAAATAATAACCGATTGAAAAAAATACATTAATTAAGAGGATGCGATTTTAGATTTTAAAGATTTTAAATAGCAATTAATTAATTTTGATAAAATCTTATTTTGAATTTTAAAGCAATTTCAAGCGAATCCATATTATATTTTAATTAAATTTTACCAATTGGCCAGTTGATAATGAAAAAGTTGCAAATATATAATATTCCAATGTTAAATGTTGTAGTTGTTATCACGAAAAACCATGTAAGAAGCAGAAATGTATTTTTCAATGACATTTAGTCGATAAATTTGATAAGCGTGGCACGTGCATGCGTTTCTTGCATTTCACATAAAAAGAAACTTCTGAGAATAATATTGTAAAATAAATATCTTTTGTAAATTGTGTTCATATATTTTCATCCATAACATAGTAGATAAGGTTATGCAAATAACGGTATTTGCTGTTTAAAAAATATATCTCTCTCGATGCGTCAGTAATATATCGCGATGTCTCTTTAGATTTGACATGAATATTTGAATAACACGGAGGTTCGCGGAGGACGCGCGGCCCTCAGAAGGACGTAGGCGTCTCTATGATCCCAACGGTTTCCTTTCGTTCCAAATCGTAGACATTTTATCAAATGTCACAATGATCGTAGACGAGCATTTCTCTAGTAGAACGTAGTATGTACAAGATGATTTATTGGAAAATTGAATTGTTTATACATGAAATAAGATATGAGATGAATTTCAGGAAATAGCTTTTAGAGATAATAAATAACGATGATACATACTTGATTATTTCTTATCACTAAGATGAAATGAAAACCTTATCCAATTTCCTCGATCATGAGAGAAAAATCGTTCTCGAGTTTACATTTCTGCTGTTGTGCGAGTTTAATATCTCGTTGCGCAATGTAAGCGCAATAAAAGTTCGATGAACAATAATAATAAGGAATGTTTAGAACTATCTTAAAGTAAAATTCTAAGAAATCACAGCATATTTCTTTTACAAAAAGATTCTCCATCTCTTCTCTTCTTTTTTTTTCAAACAGTCAGATATATAAAGGTTGCGCACTCACCGAGTCGGAAAAATAGGGATAGTCCCATAATTCCTTGATATCGCTGTGTCCCACGTCATAGAACGCCATCATATTTCGTTTCCTTTAGCTTTCCGGATAATGCGAGCGTCGTCGTCGGTTAGAGGAACATGGTACTCGCCCATGAAGGACGAAGAAAATTAAAACGTCGACATGTTGTCGCCACGAGGATCCAGCGTTCTTTGATAATCTCGCAAAAGAGACGTCGGTACCTGAAAGCAAAGATTGCGTCTTGCGTAATCCGGTGATCTAATATTATTGCGAATATTGTTAATTATCTCTGGAAGGAGATTCCAGTTTATTAAATTGCTGAGGGATCCGCAAATATACAGCGCGCTGTTTAATTACCTTAATTGCGTTAAATAGATCTCGAGATTTCACTGTGCATCTCCCTTGGGATAAGATTAAAATCTTCTTCCGATATTAGAATAGAAATTTGCTATTCGTAGAAAGTGAGAAAAAATAAATTCAGGGTTATACTTGTGATTCGGTTAAAATTAGAGAGAGAAGCGAGAGATAAGAGGAATATCGCGCTTTCGTGGTATATAAATAAAATGAAGAAGTACAGAGAAAGAAAGAGAGAGAGAGAGAGACGCGTTTCGAATGGAGCGAGGCATATATACATACAAGCCTCGCTCGATAACGGACAGGCCGGAAACGTTTATGCAAGTGTCATTAAAAGATCCAAGACCGGACGTTGGATGCTGATCCGGTTGAAGATATCGGAGGAGGATATTGGTATACGGCGACTTATAGATTACAGTAATACATGCACATCCGCACGTGTGTATCCGCGCGATCTTAGGCTCCGCATACGGTATCGCGCGTGTTGTATTATCTGCCGCGGCCGGTTTTGCGTTTAATGTCTTTTGTCCTATATTACGGGATGATGCATAGCTGCATTACAGGCTGCGATGCGTTCTAACGAGTTCAATGGACCTGTCTTTATGGGCTAAGTATACCAGTCGCGAGAAGGAGTAAGAGTAAGAGAGAGAGAGAGAGAGAAAAGAGGGGAGCTACTCTGACTGTTGCACGGTTGTGAACGATATCACGAAAATGCGAAGAGAAATTATGATACATGCAATAATTCATAATCTTTTTTCTTATTTGCAATAAATTTCGTATTTGTTATAATTCCATACGCGCGATCTTTTTCAATTGCAACGATGCGAAATTGCAAAATGCAACAATGAAACGGAGATTTGAATGTGAGTTACGTTTTCTGAATCTTTGATATATTTAGATAACTGGACAAAAAATCTTCAGATAAAGAATATCAATCGAGAGTTATCTTGAAGTGCGACGGGGTATCTTGGAGTATGAAGTTCAATTGAGCCACTTCCCGCATGTGTAATACGCTCAACTGTCCAGAAATCACGACGGCGGAGGCTCAAGACACGCTGAAAATTCTGTTCGGCCTCTCTCATTCCATCACCATTCGAAAAAGAAATTAATTTCTCGTTACACAGCGTGCCATATGCGCGGCGTAAATTCCTTTCTCTAAAAATCTGGTCTCTCGCTTATACTCGGCCATGGCTGGATTCTTTTTATGCGCGAGATAATGATTCCCGATAAAAAAAGATTCACGCATAAGTAAGGAATTACGTAGTCCTTGCGCGGCCAAAACTCCCACTGAAAGCTGATGGTAGATGGTAGATCGCAGCATCACGGCTGATTGCGAGGATAAAACGCCTTGACGTATTCGCTCGCCGATCGTGCCGTGATATGTAATCGCAAGGATAATCACGAAAGAACATAGACAACAATCGATAATTATGTGTACGCATTATTTCAGATGCGAAGCAGGCTAAAAGCAGGTTAATTATACTAAATGATGTAAATACAGTTATCCTACTCTCTCGTCGTTTGTCAAGCCTTCGAGAGTTATTCCAAGCATTACATTTACTAATGAGATGGCAAACAGTTTTTACTATTTCTTTTTTCTTAAATTTTACGTCAACGACAAATGTGTTTGTCTGTGAAAGGTACTTGAGCTCAAATAATATTAGTTGAAGAATGGAAAGATGGAAAGTTGACTAACATTTTTATTCACATACGAAAAGCTTTTTGAAAGCTTATAACATTCGGCTGTTTGGAGTGAAAATTAAAAAATTTTTCAATAATTACTAGTACCGGTTTAATTAAATCAGATATATCCGCGATGATAACGTAACGATCCGTTACTTAATATTTTCATCACATCATGTATTACGTGCCATATCGCGATACGTTGCTATCGCTCTTGAAAATTATTTCCGAACATATTTATTCTATTATTTCCACGAATAAGTCATCATTGGCAGGTCTGTTGATAAACGATTTCAGATATCGATTTTGTGTGCGTCGTACTACTTTGATTTTATTTTTTCGACCGTAGGAAATTTTCACGCGCGTTCTCTATTACATGCATTCCTTAATATTTCCTCATTCTTTTTTTGCCGAATAACACTCGTTCGCGCAAATGTCAATGTAGTCGTCCGGCTCGATAAGACCGACCTTTCGATGCGCGAACGATTCCACGTAACCGCAGTCGATGCTAATCGAAACTGGTATTTCCGGAAAGAAAAAGAATGATACATCGATCGACGGGAGAATATGCGAGATCCGCGCGTCTCTATCAATCGCGATTCCCGCAATTCGCGGGACGCGCGAGCACGTGAAGCGGTCTTATCGCGGGTGAATACGTCAACCTTATAAATACTGTTCTCAGCAAGCTTTATCGCTAAGGACGCGATGAAAGTTCCGTTTCACTTTTGGTACACGCTCGACTCGGACATTCCAGGCATCGCTGTCGGCGAGAAACCGCGATAACTTTAATTCGCAATATTATCGCTTTCAATTGCCACTCTTCCGCGCGGTTTTTTTCAATTAAAAATGAACCGATTCTCGCGACGCTGCGAGAGAGATCCGTCCCGAGAGATCCATCAATCGACGGGAGAAGCTGCGCCTTCCGCGCGCCGCCGCTCTCGCCTCTCTCGGGGACCGATCGCACGATTCGCGCGGCCGGGGTTCTCGAATATCCGCGCGATGATAGATCCGGCCGTCGTAATCGGAGCGCACCAGATGGAACGGAGCGCCGGCTCGGCGGCGCGTGCACGTGCACCGGGTCGCATCCGCCGTCTTTGCGCGCCGCGAGTAGCGGTACCGCGCCACGAAGAGATTGTTAAAAAAAAAAAAAAGAAAAAGAAACGCAGGAAAGGTAGAAGAAGAAGAAGGAGGAGCAAGGGGGAAAGGATTGTAATTGCATAGAGTTGTTACTCACCGAAGGAGAGACCGGAGGAGTGGGAGATTTCTCTCTCTCGTTGACCTCCGACGCGACGGGCGGGGAATCACAGAGGATTATTCTCTAAGTATGTTAAGGCACAAACACTGTATACCGGTCGTCGCGCGAGACACCGACGACGACGGCGACGACGACTGCGCCAATGAGCGGCGAAGAAAGCGGGACGGCGAGATCGATAGCCAACACCCGCGGCACCCACGATAGCCGCCGCGAGTTTCGCTGTCGCAAAAAGCCCCCGCGGGAAGGGGGGAGAACCGGCTGTTTCGCAAACGCGCGTACGCACGCGGGCACGCACGCCGATAGCGCTAGGCAACACGCTAGACTATATCGATCTTTCCAACTGCCCGGTGGTCCCGTCTGTGCGAGAGTGCCTGTTGGAGAGTGCGTCCCGTCCAGGCGTATGCGCGCGGCACGACGTTCTCCGCGTGAATGTGCGGCACCGCCGGCACCGCACGTGCTGGCGCCGCAAGGCACTTCAATCGCCGCACTTCTCCGCCAATAGCGTCGAACCACCTGTTACCAGCGTACTGAGCTATCAGTTGAACAGTGAACGGCCGCGATGCGCGCGCAGCCTTATCAGTCGTGACGCGCCACTCGGAGCGGACTTTTGAAAGCGCCGCGGAACCGCCCCGGTTTTTCGGCGACGCGTCTCGACGCCGAGATATTGTCTGCGTCGTGCTACGAGGGCAAACCGAAAAACTGGAATGTCTGAGTTTCGGCGGCGATAGTGAAAAAATGAGAGGTCAACTAAATAAATTTTCGACGAAACGATTACGATTCTATTTCTCTTAGTGCAGAGTGACTAAATTCGGATTAGGATTCAAAATTTGACGAGTCGCTAATGAGTGATATTTCTAAACTATTGGCTTAAATTTTGCTCTCTAGTACATTAATG
Organism: Tetramorium bicarinatum; assembly: GCA_928718305.1. NCBI lineage: Eukaryota > Metazoa > Arthropoda > Insecta > Hymenoptera > Formicidae > Tetramorium > Tetramorium bicarinatum. The sequence goes on from OV788327.1 coordinate 15,450,678, forward strand.
ATCTTAGAAAGAGAAATAGTTGAAAAATATCGACATGTCAAATTTTTGGTTCCTCATCCGAATTTGACCATTCTACTCTATTACTATTTTATATTTTTTATCACATCTTTTCGAAAGGCGATGTATGATACACATGTGAGTATAATTAAGATGTGAGTTGACGTACGAAGAACTGCAGATATCGAAAAAAGAATCGGCCTACATCGCTTCCGACTGATAAGCGCTATCATTCTTTCCGTTTTGCCTGCCTACATTCTCGAGCTCCTTCGAAGCGTTCGATATAAGAGAGAACGATTCGTTTGTGCTCCGATTTGTATAGCTGGAGTTGCGATGATGCGATGGCAGTTCTGAGTAATAATAGCACAGTAGGATCTGACAGACTTAACGGTATGCGGGTGCGGAAAGCAATGCGGGCAATCGATGCACGCACCCGCAACCAAACGCACCGGAGTATGCATCTAATCCCGAGGCATTTATTCGCGGTTATTTAACGATGAAAACGTTTATATATTTCTCACAATAGGTCCGTCCGTTCAATTGTACTTCCTGCACTTTGTTTCTTTTCTTCTTGCCTGCGTTTGATTTGCAGAAACATGTCACAATTGTATTTTTCTAATTGTAAGTCGGCTTTTCTTTGAAAATTTGGAATAACGTCTCTATTCTTGTCATACTCTATTAATTTAATGTTGAGTGTCTTATGATCTTTAAATTGGGTTTTTGTTAAAGTAAAAGCCGCTTGAAATTTTCTAAAGAAGCAGCGTTCGAGCGTGTTGAGAGATTCGTAAAGTTTTATTATTATTCATTAATTGTAATTTAAATATTTAATTATATAAGTTATGACCATCTTGACAATAATCAAATAAATCGAAGAATTACTAGTACGGTCAGACGTGGACCTTTTGTGCCTATCCAAACAGCACATGTCCAAACTATGTCGGGACATCAATCTTTTAGACGTCTGAAAGACGCCTTAAAAACATCTTTAAAATGTTTCAATTTTGGACACGCTTGCTGTCTAGGTAATAATTTTTTGTGTGCATCTTTACTTTAGCGAAACTACAAGGTATTATTTTTCGGACTTTAAATCGCTCTCAAGCAATCTAAAGGTAAAGATAAAATAGTTATCTAGATAGCACGTGTCCGAAATCGAGACGTCTTAAAAATGTTTTTAAGGCATCTTTCATGTATATTTTTGAAAAATGTCTAAAAGATTGATGTCTCGACATGGTTTGAACATGTGCTACCTGGATAGGCACAAAAGATCCATGCCTAACCGTACTGGCAATAGAATAGCATTACCATTAAGTCATAATCAATTTAATAATATCGACACTATGTATTTGAAATGTTTTTTCAATTTGTATGTATTAAAAAAATCTAATGATTCCACATCTCTTTAAGAAGGCAAAACAGATCAAGTTTAACACGTAGAATTTAGCATATACATATAACGCAAGATTGTATGGTATACTAACTATATTTTGCGCTACTTTGTTGAAGACTTTTATATAGATTTCTATTTGCGCGTTTGGCAAAGATTGTGCCAAAACGTGAGCATGCAGTTTAAGTTTCTGATGTAATCCGCTTCTGTGTATCGTAAACAAAAAATTAAGAACCTCACAGTCATTATATCCTATTTAGCGCAGCAAGTGTGCAATGGGGAATGAATGATGGGAGTGAGTGTGCGAGAGAGTCAGCTGGTGCTCACAGGTGCGAACCGCCATCGGGTTTCTATAACTCGCGGCCTGCCGCTAATTATGCCAATTCGCAACGCGTATCGCGACACGCAGTTTGCCGCGGGCCGCCGTGTCTGGCGACGCCGGATATTCAATTAGCGGAAAGAGGTCTCCTTCGCCCGCGCCGCGCCGTCGCCCTCATTGGAAAAGCAAGTCGCGCGGCACGGCAGAAATTGGTCCGGACCCGTTTAGGCGTTGAATAATAAAATTACGGCACAATGAAGTATAATATCCAGTCCGTTTTGCTCACCGTCTCACCTACATCGCGCTGTTATCGATTTTCCAATTATCCCGCGACACTCACAGCGTTTTATCCACGGTATAACCGGCGTATACGCGCGTTTTCACCGATCATTTATACATATTTTAATAATGTCAGCGAACGATCTATGGAAATATCTCGCATGCCGTAGCTTTCAGCGCGAATTTGTATGGGAGGAGGGAGGAGGGTATAGTATAGCGCCCGTTTCAATAGACATCGCGTGTGAAAAAAAAAGGAAAAAGCAATGAGTCATGAAGGACGCTTATTTTTACCCCGCCGCTATTTGCAGCGTGCACGCGGAATGACGCATGAATCTTGGGTTGATTTTTCAAAATAAAGATTTTTATTGGATTTTGTTTTTACATCGTATCTCTCATTCACGATTCGGCATCGTGGAGTCACACCAAGTAGTAGAAAACTATATTTTACCAATTGCATGCTTCTCTCTCTGCGATAGGATTCTACGTGTTCTTTTTTTTTCCTTCTTTTTTTTGTATCAGGTACAATACAAGGCTGAACAAAATGTGATCGTGTGATTTTGTTCTGATTAAAATCCTCTTTTCGATAACGGTATTACCATTTAAAATCGCATGTAGCTCTTCGCTCGTATAGTATCCTTTATACACAAAGTAACTCATAAGATATATATATGTAAGTATACTTGTTGTATGTATATGTGTTGTATGTGTGTATGTGTGTGTGTTTGTGTTTGTGTATGTCTATTACGCAAAATATATTCTAATTTCGATTTCTATTTCTCTCTCTCTTTCTCTTTCTCTCTCTCTTTCGCTCTCGTTATACAAAATAAACTTTTTGTAATATATAATATTGCAGCATACTGATATACAGTAAGCTAAACATGATATTTTTTTTAAAACATTTTTAATGCGCATTGTAGCAGCAATTTACAATTATAATCTATCGCTAGTCCGCGATTAGTTTAGTCGCGGCAATTAAATTGCGTAACGATACTCGAGACGGGAGACAAGAATAAATAAGAAAACGTCTCTCGATAAAACAACATGAAAATAACGATAGGAATAAACTTTTAAGAACGCTTTTAACCTCACATTAAGACAATTAAGGCAAATAAGTTTACATGATAAAAGACATCGCGTAATAATGGCGCATGCATGATAATAACGAAAAGACATAACAAATGTGGTTTATTAGATTATGCGCGACAGATCGTGTGAGAACGTCTAAATCAAATAACGCGTACTTAAAAATCCTTCTTTAAAGCAGATCGTAATAACGCGTTGCGCATCGACGTCACCAGCTTCTCCAACTCTTCAACCTTCATCTTCAGTATCTTGTTGTCCCTCTCCAGCTCGGTTGCCCTTTTGGACATTTCCGATTCCTTGGCTTTCTTATTCATCCGTGATCTTCGCGAAGCTTCGTTGTTCTTCTCCCGGCATTCTCTGTACTGGATGAGAGCGACGTCGTCCTCGGAATCATCGTCACTCTCATAATATCTTTTCCTTCCATTCTTTGTCTTTGTACTGTTGACAGCGACTCTTTCTTTCTCTTTGCTTTTAGTGGCCGCTAGCCTCGTTCGCTCCGATCTTCGGGAGGATGGCGCGGGAGATTTTGGGGTAGACGAAGTTATCGTCGATGTTGCGCGGGTCTCCATCCTTCGACGCGTTAAAGGTGGTGTTGGCTCGTTGATCTCCTCCTCCGTCTTTACCTTCGTGGGAGTAAACGATAGTACTGGTGACGATGTTGTTTGCGGTCTGACTTTCAGCATTGCCGAGGAATTGGTAGATCCGCTTGATTTGCCTTCCAACGAACGCATTTCATCCTGTAACAAAAATCAGTTTTACCAAACAATAAATCGTATGGATACTTATCGATCAGGCGCGGTCAATACTTCTGATAAATCTATCAACGTACCTCCCAAAGGTATGACAATAAGTCAAAAGTATCTGATCCAGTTGTCTCGATTGTGCGTAGCTCATCCCACATTTCACGCTGATTCGTGACAGTGTTGAGCGGACCAGCGTAATCCAAATCATGACTTTCGGATTGGAATGGCGCGCTAGTATCTGTGTTATGCTGTTTGCTCGACGAGGTGCTTTTAGAAGTTGTAGATTCAGGTGACATTAACCACGATGCATTCTTGTCTTCATTATTATGTCCTAATCCATATTCGTTAACGAGTTCCGATGGAGGTAGCAGCAAGTGACGATTGTCACTTGACTCTTTGGTCGTCTTAACGGTATCCATTTTTAAATCCAACTTCTCATCATCAGTCGTTCTCGTCAAATCTTTTAACAACTCTTCCTCTTCCGCAATCGAAACGCCGTTACCCTCGTATTTCGTACCTGAAATGAGATCTGTATCAATCCTCTGTGCCGATTATCGTTGCCGAAGAATTATTGAAATTTTATAGAACGCTCAATCCATGTATAAATTTATAAATACCTGATAGTTTAAACGTAGTCGATTCACCTATATGAAAATCGCATTGACCCTGGAACGTGTCCATGCACCAGCTGCTCAGATCCTGAAAGTCCTCTTCCCAGGGGGAGAGTACCGCGGTATCCTCTTCTTTCGTAGGACTCGCTTTTGTGCGCGGGAATACCCAGGGCTCCTTCAAAAGTTCGGTCTCCATTGTTGGGCTTAGCAGAGGAACTGTGTCCACCTTCGTCGAGGTGGCATCTCCCAGTGGCCGCGATCTCACGCCACGAGTAACAGATGACGGAAGCTGCTGACGGTTGCATGATTTTGATACCTGAAATGTTTGCATCTTCCCGTCAATATCCAATCATCCAGGTCTGGTTCCAAAACACGAGGTTTCACTGTCCCGAATCTCTCTCTCGAGATCGAACAGTACTTACGTTAGGAACACCTCCTTCCTCAATTGAAATGTTGCTGGTTGTTGGACGTTCGTAGATGGGAGGGATTTTGGAAACCTGAAATAAGCACGAATGTGATTTAATACAATCCAAATCTCAATTAATAATAATAATAATAAACAATTGTGCTTAACATTGAATTAAAATGTAGTAAATGTTGACATCTGCCTAGCTTTTACCGTACCATTAACATTTTTCAATGCAGATAATTTAACCGATTTAATAAACGATTTCTTTCTAGACATTGGATCGATAATATAATTCCGAGAATACAAAAAGTTATAATGTTTATATGTATAATCTGATAAACATTATCAGTCGACGTCTATTCCAACCTTCTGCTGAGCAATAAGCGAAATGGTAATTTATCATGATAACATCATTATTATATACCTTAGAGGACTGATCCTATCTTATGGATTACAAGATCATATCTGTCGCGTAGAACGTTCGATGAATTTCTACTTTTTCCACCGTATATAAGTTTAGTGAACTTGGTGCCAGTTATCTCAGCGAGATACGGTGCCGAATCTCGATTCGCGACACATCTCGCCCGTAATTACGCTTAGTCATCTGCGAGTGCCTCCAAAATGTTACGTCACGCGACTTCCTTCATGCAACTTATCTTATCTCTCAGCATTTTCTTAGGAATTTAACGTTAGCCCGAGCCGTATCGAGAAGGCAAACAGCTTGTTGTTTCCGTCACGTTATCGTCACCGTTAAAAAGTCCTTGGAAATTCCATTTACCGCGCTTGCACGGTATCGGACGTGGTCCTTATCTCCCGTTTTCCTCCCTCGCGATATGCCGCTCTTTGCGAAACTTCCACTTGCGCACTTGCTGCTTTTTTTCTTCTTTCTTCCTTCCCCCCCTCCCCTCCTCTTCCGGAGACTTGGCGGTGGGCGGGTGAGGCGCACTGCAGAAAAGGCTACGGTCTAGGCCAGACTAGGCCGACTGGTTACGTAACGTCCGTGTAGCGTACAGGGGCATGTGACTCCGATTCTCGGACAGATCGGCCGCGGGTTGCATCACGCATCGCTGCTGCGGCGCGCGGCTGCGGCAGCCCGTGATTCGCGCACCTGGTCGCGTCGACGGCCGGGAATACTCTCGAAGACAACTATATCCGCGCGACTCGAAAAATATATAGATCGCGCCGACGACAACGACGTCAACACGCGTCGCGCGCTCCAATCGATCCCCCGCGACTACGCAGCAACCTTTCAACCGACAGTTTCCGTCGACGCTTACGGCTCGTCGCGATCACATATATGCACCTGTTTTTCCCGTTCGGATCGTTACGTAACGCCTTCTATGTCTTTATGAAAGAAGTGAAAAATCACGCGACATCGGATGAACGTGTATGTATGTTTGTATCTATATGTGTGTGTGTGTGTGTGTGTGTATATGTGTGTGTGTGAATGGTTTACTTACCCTCCCTGGGACGATCGGTATCGGGGTACCTTCCACTTGGGCTGGGGTAGAGCCGGTAGAAAAAATCAGGAAAGGTCCGTCTGCGGTGCGCACTGTGCAACTGTTGTCACTCTCGCTCTGTCGTGTCGCGCGCGCGGATGTGTCAGAATCAGGTGGACGTGCGCGCTTGCCGTTCACTCGGTCGTGTAGTCGCTTCGATCGTCGTCCGTGAAATGCGGCCGGAGAGGCGGCGGTGCCGGGGTTAAACCACGTCACGAGCCCGGTGCCGAGGAACGCGATACGTGTATACTGTTGAGAATAGCGTCATCCACGGCGAATCGGAGCAGCGATGAGCACACCGCGGGCGAATCGCCGCGATCCGCGGCGCCGTCGCGGCGCGCCGGCCGGAACACGTCATGTGCGGAATTCGAGACGATAATCTCACTGGGAGTCGATAATTTATTGTTCCCTCGCCTGGTCCCAACGGCACTCGGCCGCCTCGTTTTGCTCTCGATCGCTTGCCCGTTTTCCTCTTCCTCTTTTTTTCTCTTTTTCTTCTCACGCTGCAGTTTACCGGTCATTTACCGCGGCCGATCAGAGCGAAAGGTTCTCCGGATTCTTCCTGGATCGCATTTTCAGCTGAAAAGGCGATCCAGGAGAGATTTTCAGCTTGTGACATCACAGTTATTTATAACATTATAACACAACATTCTACCAATTTTTTATCAATTGGATATCTATGAGAAGGAGTGACTCATAAAGAAAGTAATCGCAGACCGACGTATCTATAAATGTATGGGAGTATGTGGGTGAAATTGGAGCACAAACTCGCGCACTTGTGAGTGCTCCGAAAACTTTCTCGGCGGGAGAAAGCCGAAAGAGAGCTAACTGAATATAAGGATAATTGCTTCGTGTCGAAAAAGAAAGATAGGACAGGTCGATTTGGTTAACAAAATCGAATGTCCGAATAGGATTTTTACTCGAATTTAATTAAATTCGTTTATTCTCCAGTATTTCCTTCTATGTAATTATATAATATTTTATTACATCATTTTTTTATTCAGAGAAAATATTGTTAAGGGGAATAAGGCCAAAGTATTGCAACGATAATTAGTTTAAATATCTTTTGCAAAATTGCAAAAGCTATTTTAGCGACGAGTCGCTCGACGTTATCGTTCCTCGATGTAGCCACGTTGCGATAAGCACATCAGTGGCTAGATGGAGTTACAAGGGTACGTTCGAACTGCACTTCATGTTTCTCAAAGGCTGTATATTTTTTCTAATAAAAAAAGTATCACTTTGAGTATTTACATACATAATTCAATTTGTTAAACACTTTTGTTCTTTCTTCTTTTTTAATGACTGTTTAATATTAATCTTACTGTTTAAGTGTATTTAACATCATTTTTAATATTAAAAATATACAATGCTACATAAAGAATCGATATTAAAGTCATCTGTTATTATTAAAGTTTCAGCAAAAAATAGATAAAAAGAGTGAAAAGATATTAGATTGCTCATCTTAATAGAAACCGCATTATTTAAATTTATAAAATAGATGTAAAACTTAAAGTTCAGTAACTTATGTATATTAAACTTTAAGTAAACTAAGTTTTGTATCTAGTTTATATGTTTAGATATTGCAGTTTTTATTAAAATAAATAATCTAATATCTTTCACTCTTTTTTTTTACTCAAACTTTAACATGAGATGGACTAACTTGATATTGATAGGACTGTCACATTTTTAATACTTAATTTTTAATTTTAATAATAAATAAAGATTCGCGATATTGAAATTAACAAGTAACAAGGAAAAAGTTATCATAATCCAAAGTAGAGCCAAAACGATTTATAATTTTGTATTATATTTATTAATTATGTAACATTAACTCATGCATAATTAATCGCACAATTAAGTGATTCTTGAAGTTTACTTTTTTCTTGTATTTTTTAGTTTTAATTTTTTAATATTACTCGACACAAGTTAATTAAAGATTGTATTTTCCCAAGCTTGTACATGTATGTACTGCGTTTCCAAAGTTATGTTAAAATATTAAATTTAATTTTCTCTGTGTATTGTGCCTATTATTATGAAATACGAATTTATAAGATTACGATTTTGACAATATACAAAGTGTCCTAAAATTACTGTATATTTTTAAAATAACAGATTTCTTAGGATATTTTAAGATAAAAATTCTAATAGAAAAATATCGAACCTACAATAATTCATAAATAAGAAACGAATATATTTTAATAATGACAGGGCTGAAATTTTTTGCGCACTCAGGCATAAGAAAATAACGAGTCATAAAAATGTTTCTATGACTGGTGTCTTGTTATTATGATGTTATCGTATTTTACAACAATATTGTCGTTATATGTTTTCCTGCTTCTCAACACATTGCATTAGTACATTCTTTTTTCAAATAATAAATGTAAAAACTAATGACAAAAATAATTCAAATAAAAATTTGTGACATGTTTCAACTTTAACTGTCGAAGTAATCGCTCAGTATTACATATCATGAAGGTGGTTACTATGTTATGCTGAGCGAGGCAAGTAAAATGTAATATCCGTGCTTGAGCGTGCGAAATCTCAACCCTATTATTTATGAAATGTAATTGCTTCCAATTTAAAAACTATTATAGCCTCGATATTTTTGTATTAGTATTTTTGTTTTAAAATGTTTTAAGGAATCTGTTATTAAAAGGATGTTCACAGTAGTTTTACGACAACTTTGTAAATAATTCGTATTCAAATTATCTACATTCGAAATTTTCGAATAGTTTAGATTCAAATCATAGAAATTCAAATTCGAATTAAACTAAATTTTATTCAATTCGATTCAATTCGTATTGAAATTGTTCACATATCTCTAACTCCAAGCCCACTATTCGATTTACATTATTTTTGCCTAATAAAAAACTTACCATTTATGCAATTTGCAATACCGATCTATTCAAGAAGATTGTTGGGAAATCAACAATCGAAGAACATACAGTTTTCCGATTATTTCAAACAGCAAATAATCGCTGTTTTTTTTTTATTAATTTTTATCCGATGTAATCGTCTCGACAAATTGAATTTATACGAGCAAAGAAGTTTATTTAAAAACAGGATAGAAATTGATTTCTTTTTATCTTAAAAAAAAAACTTCTAGGATAATTTATGATTATACGACGATACGTCTTCTGAAGACTGTTTCTCTTCCACGAATCCGTATAAGGAAACTGAATAAATTGAAGGGTCTCGGCAGTGACGCATTCCGCATACCAACAACCTCTCCTTTCGCCCACGTAGTACCTCTTTATTATAGCATCTCGAGAACTACTACAGTCTCGCATTTGCGAAAAGAGATGGAATTTCCACGATGACATCAGATAATATTAATTTCGACGAAATTTATTTGAAGTTATTAACAAATATTTATTGTATGCGATATATGAAGGTGTGCGTCAATTATTTATCTGATTAATTCAGACACATTCTCGCATCTTAAATGTATTCAGTTTGAATAAAATTTTTAGTATATTTTTTTATAAAACATATAAGTTTTGCACAAGTAAGATTGTAAATCCGAAGGATTGAAGTTATTATTAATATTGTACCTTTCGATTTATAATCTGTTTATGATAAGCGCGATACTGTGAAAATCTTATCTCTGACTTGGTTATCGGTTAAGTGCAAAAGTAAAAAGCACGTTTAACAGCGACAATGAATCAAGAATACGACACGAATTGTGAAGATCGCATTAAAGTATTAATTTTCATCATGGAAACTGAAAATTTAAAACTTAGTTTTGCCAAATACTAATAACCAAGCTTTGCATATTTTAGTTTATAATCGCTTTAATGACAAAAGATTACGAAAACGCTCATGACGTTGGAAATCGATGTAAGAATTAATCAATTTCGTCATAATTGCGTGTACATACATATTAATACTATAAATTAAAACTGTAAATATTATAGAAAAAGCAAATCATTAAAATAGAATTTTTTTGTTACTAGTGGTAAAGCGCGACCGGAATGATGTAGATGTTGCTCGTGCTCTTAATATTCTGAAGCACAAAAGTCAGCTTGGAATATTTTCTCATTTCGTATTCCATTCTATTCCATTCAAATATATTCTATGCTATTCCATTTTGTGTTAACAGAACACGAAGAATGTGAAAGGTCAAGTTTAATTGAGTCTAAACGTGAAGGAAGTGACGCGACTGATGGTGACGATACTGATTTTATAAACGACAATGCGGACATTTGTATCGATCCAGAAATGGGAAGTAAAATTGCGTCATACGACATGTCTCGAAATAATGGAGCCAAGGCTCGCCTCGATTTTAAACAGAAAATGCACAGAGTAATACCAATAATGGTAAATCAAAATATTTCGTCAATAAAGGATTTGTCGAGACGTTAGAAATCAGTAATACTGTCTTAAATCTTAGGGGTTTAAGATACAATTGCAGAAATATAAAATACATAAATAATGTAAACATACGTATGTAAAATATAAATAAAATAGAAATATTTAAATGTGAATAGGAAACGAAATACAGCAGATCGTTTTACTGAAATACATTTTATTAATAAAAAACAACTATTTGTTAAAGTTTTTACAACATAAATGGAAAACAGCGTGGTAGGCATCGTTCGGTGCACGCTCGTCGCGCAGGCACAGAGGTCAACGTTTGTCACTACCCGGCGATTCTACACGTTCCCGGTTCTTTACAGAGAGATTATCGTCGCGTGAAAGAATACACTGTGAATACATTCCCAATGCTTTTTGGTCATCGCGAGTGAACCGGTCGGCACGGCGTCGCGGGGATTTCCACGAGACGTCCCTCTTCTCCCCCTTCAACTTCTCTTCTTCTCAGTCACTGAGTAAAATCAAACTCGGAATCTCGTCAAACTGCCCCGTTGCGCTCGTCGCGCGCCCGTACACTATTATATTACAATGTGATGCGTATACCTTCCGTGTAACAAAATATAAATCCACGTACGTATAGTTATATTAATATACAAGCACACAGTTTCTCTCACGTACGCACGTCGGTCGTATGAGTTAATAAAAAAAAAAAAAAAAGATGGGAACAGGGACGGAAGAGGATGATGATGGTGGTGTTGGATTGGTCCTTAACGTTCTATTAAATTACAAAAAAAAAATACAATCTCGCGCATGGAGTCTCTTTAATCATTGAACACGCATCGAATTTCACTTGGAAAGGCGGACGGAAATCCCGTTTCTCTTTATCTCTTTTGCGGCTCTCCGGCGCGCTTCGAATTTGCTAGACGCATGCCGAAGCGACGATCGGTGCGCGGTCTGCCGATCGTCGTTCCAGGACTCTTGCGTCGCTCGCCAGTTGTCGATCGAAGCGCATCTCTTGCGTCGACGTGAGATCTCGCGATTTCGGGCTTCTTTCGTTCTTTCTCTCTCTCTTTCGCTCTCTTTCTCGCTTTCTCTCTCTCTCTCTCTCTCTCTCTCTCTCTCTCTCTCTCTCTCTCCCTCTCTTTCTCACGTCTGGTCGCACGATCGCGATCGTACAGAATGATACTGTAATAAATAACAAGATCCGTCGATCGGTCGAGGAGCAATGACGACGACGCGACGTCGCTCGAAGGATGAGATACCGTCGTCGCCTCGTCTGATTATACTGATATCTCCCGCTTTTCATATTCTACGTTGGCGTGAAAGTCATTGTTCTACCCGGTCACTGGCCTTCGCTGTCGCTGTCGCTCTTATCTGCAAAATGGATATTTCGTAATGTTATTTGCTGCGCCGCACCGCACTCGGGAACGTTTCTGAGATAGCGCGCTGATGTTTCCAATCTGCGAATCGTTAATCAAATGGAACGAAAATTTGTTACATGTTCCAATGATAGTAAAAAGACGAGGGCAGAGCGTACGCTTAAATTAATTATAGGCAGGCTTAAATTAATATTGTATAAATTAATAAATAAGTAGCCGATCGCGATGCGCGAGGCATGTCGCCGCCGATCCTGCTGGCAGTGATTTTCGGACGATTGCACATATGATGAGCCGGCGTTGATTAGTATGATTACGAGGGTAGTTGCGGGATTGTACCTTTTTTACCGGTATACGCGTGACGCTTCAGTCTGTCGTAAAGATCGTCTTTTGTGCCGTAAATACTGGCGTTCGATCGGGCAAGACTGTTCATCTTGCCTCCGTTGTGCAGGCTCTCTGTATAAGAAAAGAAATTCGTGAGCACTCTCAATATAAATTACATTAATGAAACTATTATATATAGATTTTTCATTTTATAAGCTCTATAATTTTGAAAAATGAAAGATGTCCCTGTCTGATTTTCCTCACTTACAGTGCAATGTAAGCTACATAGCTTATAGTGTTGCAGAACATTTTTACAAACTAGACCCGTCATTGTGAATTATTTATTCTTATAATAAATACAATTGGATCTATTGTATCGATATTTCGTAATCGAAACTTAAATTTTCTCGATTTCGAATTCGAATATTTTGTTCAATGCTTACCTTTCATGTAAGTTTCGTTATAGAAATTGGGCATTTCCCAGCCGTCCTCCTCATCGTCATAATAATGAGCATACGTGCTATGATGTGACGGCGCTATCGATTCGGCATACGGTGTTGGCGCACCATAATAGAAATTTACTTGGGAGCCATTTTGATCGGTCGCCGGAGTAAGCATCTTCTTCGGTTCCTTCTTTCTAGAGGCCCTGTAAAAAATAAAGAGATATCTCGTTATCGATAAAATACTAATTTACGATATGATTTATTTCTAAATGATATCATTCAAATTTTTTATGATATACTTGAATTGAAGAGAAGTCTTCCGATATCGCAGATCGTTATCATGTATAGATTAATTTTCTTTTACCAACCTGACGCAAATCATCCATACAAGCAGCACCACGATAATTATCAGGATAACGCCTCCCGCTATGCCGCCAGTGATGTAGAAGAACTCAGACTTCTCCGTGCAGTGTTTGCCGGTGAAACTGCCGCTGCATCTGCACGAGGGTTGCCCGCGCGAGTCTTTCAGGCAGACGCCCTCGTTGTCGCAAAAGCCCAGACACACGTCCGTGCACACAGTTCCAGTGCCGTTGTACCCAGGTTTACACTCACATTTGAAGTCGCTCGTTTCAGGTATAAGTAGACAGTACGCGTTTGCGTCGCAGTGCATTTCCTCGCCGCTGGTCTCGCAAGGATTCGTGCAGTCCGCTTTGCTTGTCTATTAAAAAATAAACCATTATTCGGAATCTTAATTTTCCACACGTTCGATGAGTAATTTTATATCAAGCAAGTTTGCAAATGTACAATTCAAAGTCACATGTATTACACCCAAAAAAAAATATTTTACGTTCGAAGTGATTTTTCCTAGAATCTCATATTCTAAGCTTACTGTTTTACTACAAACATATTCCTCTTTCAATAAAGTGAAAAATACTTTCTCTCTCTAAATACTCTTGTTTATATTATTTTTCTCTTGATTTCAGAAGAATCCTTTTGAGGGCAATGTAAGAGTAAAATTCTCTAAGATTTAGAGGATTCCACGTATATCAAAATTTAGTGTATATACATACATGTATAGATTCTTTGCAGAATTTCTCTAGAGAATTATTTATTCATATTTAAAAAAAAGGAACTCACAGCGGAAGATCCTTTGGTGCTGGTATTTGGCGGGCACGGGATGCAGAAGGTTTGCTGCGGTTCCGACTGATAGGTTCCCTTCTTACACTCCACGCATTCGTTAAGGGTACCATTGAGGAAGCTACCGGGCTCGCAGACTGGAAGCGAGCACTCCTCGATCGCCGCCGATCCCATGTTCGGGGTCGTTCTGCCGAGTGGGCAGGACTGGCAGGACGCCTGCACCCCCTGAGTTCGATATGTGCCGCGCGGGCAAGGCTCGCATTTTCCTTCGAAGGCCAACTGCTGTCCGGATCCGCACTCATCCCGGCATTCTTCCCGCGACACCGCCTCGGCCGTTCTCGTGGTCTTTCCGAGGCCGCACAGCTGGCAGGAGAAGCTACCCTCGTTCGGCTGGTAGAATCCGTGGCCGCAGTTGCGACAGAGACCAGCTACGTCATCGTAGTATTTGCCGGCAGGACAACGCTCCTTGCAGTCGGCCGCGCTACGCGCTCCAGGACCCACGGTCACGCTGGGACGACCGGCGATCACCGGACAGGAACTGCATTTTAATTGCCCGGACTCGCTCTGATAAGTACCCACGGGGCAGGACACGCACTGTTTCGTCTCTTCGTCATAGAAAGTGCCCACCGCACACGGTACTGCAAGAGAATTACCGATAACAAGATCGAGATGAGTTTTTCTCAAATGCTTTTATTGATATTTCGTTGCTAAAAAAACATATTGCGATATTTTCTAAAATTAAACCGAAATATGCTTTTATTTTGCGAATAGACACTGGATTTGATTGTGCCAAAGAAATTATTTTTAATCCTCTGAGGCCACATTGGGGGATGGCGACTCCACCCAGACGAAAATTCAAAACCTAATATTTCTAATTATTATTTTATTAATATATTTTTAAAAACATCTTATTATAACTTGTTTTGCATTTTAGTTTTACTTGTACAAAATACATTAGTGAAAATATGTGTTTGCCTCACCTACCCAAAATCTTAATTTAGTTCTTAAAATAATTATTTTTTGAAACACCTATACAAGACATATTTTTTTCCTTAAAATAATATTATTTCTATATCATTTTCTAAATTGGCGCTACTTAATATCGAATTCAAAAAAGATACGAATTTTTAATTAAAAAAGTCAATTCTTTCCGATATTTTTACTTTCAATTTTTTTTCTAAAAAGAAGGAGCACCTTACGAGTTCTGTGCCATGAAAATTATCGAATAACATCTTGAAGTTATTTTATGAATTTTTACAACTTTATTGATGCACATTAATTGGATTTTGAATTGATGCACATCATATAAACTTCGAATTTGTTGGATGACAAACATCCACTGTGGCCGGGAGATTAAAAAAAAAGAGATGTGCCCTCGGAAGGTTAATAATTATTTATGAAACATAATATCTTACCGCAATCTGGGGCGATAACAACTTGGCCAATCGGACAGGCATAATCGGATTCCAGGACGAGGGATGCGGGATCTGGCACGGTATTTGGCAGAATGTCGTGAACGTCGAATTGGTCCTCTTCAAGGATCAATCTCTCGAGCAGCATTTGTACGGTAGAGCGCTCGTTTGAGTTACCGTTCAGGATCGGATCGCTGCGAAACATAAGAGACAGTTATCGTTTTGTAAATTGTGGAATATTTACGATAGCAACAGGCGTGGAAGGATTTGCGCAAATATATACAGCCGTTATCTTGAGATGAGTGTAATTAAGGCACCCTTGTCTTTGGACCAGAATCCTCGTCAGTAGACTCGTGCATCGCTGGTTAAACCGCACTCATACCCTTAGTAATTTTAATTAATATACAAATTTCTGTTTTTATTCGCCGTCACGTTGATCACGTATGTTGTCAAATGTATGTTGGAATTGTCATGCATCCGTAAACCGAAGCTGTTGGATCACTGATGCGTATATTTCGCTTAAAGTAGCGAAATTACATGAATTATCGAATCATGTATCATATCATTTTGAAATTCTTGTCAATTAATTTTTGTGAGTCAGTCGTCACCTGATTGAATAATATATTTCTTTTTAACAAAACGAAAATATGTTACATAGTGATTTGATTATATTTTGGTTCCGTTATGTTGTTGTCATTGTCAGAAAATATGGAAACCTGTTGCAGCCCGCTACGATGACGTCCCACCTGTATGTATGGTGATCAGTCGTGATCAGTTAGTAAAAACGTGCAGCTTTTACTTTCGTACAATTATGATCCGACACTTTGCTGGCTATAGGATTAGTCGTTAGTATGATTTGCTCGATGACTTTTCGATGCTTATTATAAATTTGAGAGTTATGCAATATTATCGAGGGAACGCTGCAACGCTATTAACGTGGGAAAATTATTCGTGGGAAAACTGTTCGATGTAATGAATGATAATTAGAGATGATGACGAATGGCATGTAAGTGATTTGAATCGCGCTGTCCTTACTTTATCGCCGGGAACGAGATCTCCACCTCGTAGGTGTCACTGCCTTGGCGACCCTTTCTCGCTCTATGATGCAACACAAGTAACAAAAATACTCAGTACGAAGATTCACTATAAGCGAGATGCGCGGGGCGGACAATAAACTGCAGTAGCTAACAATAAAGTGAACCGACACGATTGAAATAAAAGAGAGCAAGCCATGATTTACACACATTGTAAGTTATTTCAAGTAAGAGGAAAATGCATTTATAAGCGAGTTGACATGTTTCAAGAATTGCGACTTGCACCTGTAAACGTTTGAATAGCAAAAATTTCTAAAAGACGAATTATTAATTAAAAGATAACTTGAGCACACTTACGGTTCCGCGTGCACATTGGCGGCAACGACGTACGTTCCACCATCCTCCTCGCTCGTTTCTCTCGCTGTGCGTATGCGATGATCGCATTGTACATCGATATCAAGATTCTTGCACTCGCGAGTTCCTACAATAAATATATGTGTAAGTAATTAGATTGATGCAGAAAATGTGCAATTACAAATAAATAACCCGTTTGTGAATATTACCTTCGTAAGAGTACGAACAGAAATTCCAGTCTCTGTTCAAGGAGTTCACGGCATTTCGAACTTTCTGTTTGAGTACAGTCTGACCGGCTTCGTTGCAGAGCACCGATGTGGGGAAGTTCATCTTAATCCTGAAGACTCTTTGAGCTGACGTAGCGCCTGAAATAAAATATTAACGTTAAATTAGCCAAAAAATGAGATCGCTGTAAAAGAAAATAAATAAAATATGTGTGAGATGCTTACTCGTACAAGCTGGATATATCAAAGGTAGACTGGGATTACTGGTAGGTCTCCAGAAGCCTTCCGCACCGCACGTATAGAATTTGGGAACCTCTTGCGAGAACTGAAGTCCAGTATTGCAGGAGATTTCGCAGACCTTAAACTGTCCTCCCGAACCCCATCGTTTGCATTGTTGCGTGCCACCAATAGGATCGTCCAATTGTGGGCAAAATTCGGCTGCAACGAGAGAAATTGATATAAACTTTGAAAATTGACACGTGCGACAACAATTTTCAAAAAAAAAAAAAAAATTATTTTTTAAAGAAAAATTTCAACGCGTATTTATTAGACAAATAATGGCTGAGAGGATGATGTTACTTACCCAACACGTAAACTTTGAAGTTGCAAGTAGCCGAGTTTCCGGCCTGATCATAACCCACGTAGCTGATGTCGTAGGTGCCCCACAGCAGAGTTTGTCCGGATCGGTGGCCGTTCTTCTCCTGGACCCTAATGACGCCGACATTGTCCGTGAAACGCGGCTCGTCCCAGGTGACAATCGACGATCCGTTCTTCGCGAGCACCCAAAGATCGCCCGAACAATCGTGCACTTCAGGCGGAATCTTGTCGGCCTCAAGTTGCTGACACTTGTTGCCACTGTAACCGGGCGGACACACGCGCTGGCCGCAATGCGACGGCACGACTCTCTCGACGCCACCCACGCTTTCGTCGTATCCTGCCCACGTCAGCACCAGACCCTGATAGAGAACCGGTTCCGTGCGGCAGTCGCGAACTTGCTTTTGAATCTCGTTCGTCACGTGCAACGCACGGCCCCAAACTTGCACTTTGGTCAGATGACCTTGGAAGCCCGACTCCGTGTAACCTTTCGTATTCTTGCTCTTTGGTTTTCCCAATACCGCCCATGCGCTATAAAAAATTTTAATTATCAATAAATATTAATTTTCTAATATTATAAAAAAGAATTATCGGAGAAATATTGAGAAAAGTGCATTCTAATTTTTTACGTCCCTTTTAATAGATCACTTACTATGCTGGAAGTGATCTGCCACTGCCGTAGCCTTCAGTCTTGCTAGCAATGAGGCCTTCTGTGATTAAAACGAGCTCTCCGCCATTTTCACCATTCCACACCACAGCGACGTGATGCCATTGTCCGTCGTTTATGGTCGCATATTCTCTGAATGGCAAGTAGACGTCTTGTAGGTCATGGAAGATGGATACCTGGACACCAGTACTTTGTGCCTGGATCATAAGTCTTCGGTTCGTTGGAACGTGTGGCGAGCTGAAGAAAAGATTTTACATATGTATATATCCGCCTGCTATGTTACTTGAAAAGAAAATAATAGTGAATTGTTATGCTATACAAGTTTCAAGCGAGACAAAAGTGTAAATAAACCTACCTAACGCTATAAAGACTAAAGAAAATTCCAGCTTCGTCTCTCTGCGTGAACTGCACCCACATAGCAACAGTGAGGCTCTTTGTGGACCCAGTGAAAAACGGAATGACCTGCGAAGCGCTGCTACGTCCTGGATCGCTGAAATACAAGTCGTAGTCCACTTGGATAGCTGTAAGAATTTAAAGCCAAAATTAAACCACTTGAAAATTAATTATTTCTCCAATATAATATTTTAGTAAACATCTGAGAAACATACATTTCCTACAATCGTCGCCGGTTAAGTTGAATGGACATTGACAGAAGAATTTGCCTGTGAGATCGATACAAGTTGCCGATGGTGGGCAAGAATTTTCTTTGCAATCGATTATATCCTCCTCGCAAGTTTGGCCTAATGGAGACAATTAAACATTTAATTGTTTTAGAAATAATAGCGTTTGAACAACATGTGAATATATTAAAATTGTACCAGTATATCCTGGAGGGCATATGCAGGTGAATCCAGGACCCTCGTCGATGCAAGTAGCCCCATTCTTACAGGCTCCGGCTTGGCAGGCGTCATATTCGTATTGACAACCGATGCCGGTGTAATCGTTAGGGCAAGTACAATTCAAGCCAGAACCAAAGTCTTGACAGCGGCCATGGTGCATGCACGGATTTCCGATGCAGCGTTCCGGCGCCGTTTCGCATTGCTTGCCGTCGGTGCCGGATGGGCAGCTGGAATCGGTTGAGAAAACTCCGTATAAACCTACAGATTTATTATTCGCGAGAAACATCATAGAGATTTGTACTTACACGCAGAAGTAGTCCATGAACAAGTCCACGCAGGCAGCATCGTTCTGGCAAGGTCGATTCTGGCACATGCCGACATCCGTTTGGCAATACAGGCCGCTCCAACCCTCCGGGCACAGGCACTTGAAACCACCGACTTCGTCTCTACATGTCGCGCCGTTGAGGCACGGATCAGATGCACAGTCGTCTGTATTGATCTCGCAGGCCGACCCGGTGTAGCCGTCGCGACAGTAACAGACGAAGGTGTTGTCGAGATCCACGCAGCGATCGGTGCCGACCGGATTGCACGGATCGCTCTGACACTCGTCGATTTCCGCCTCGCACTGTAATCCAACGAAGCCAGGTCTACATTTGCAGACAAAGCCCTGCAGCTGGTCTATGCATGTAGCTCCATTCTGACAAGGATCCGACGCGCAGTCGTCAATCGTGTGCTGGCACTGCTTGCCCGTGTAACCAGGCTCGCATGTGCAGGTATAGTCATCGATCTGATCGATACATTGGCCATTATTTCGGCATGGTCTACTTCCGCACTCGTTGATGTTTATCTCGCAGGCAGCGCCTGTCCATCCCGGATGGCAAATGCACTCGTGGCTAAAGAGCTTGTCCACGCAAACTCCGTTCAAGCAAGGATTGCCCGAGCAGAGATCGATTTTCTCGTGGCAGCGTTTGCCGGTGAATCCTGGCGGGCAGTCGCAGGAGAAATCGGCGACCAGATCGGTGCAGTTGGCACCGAGCAGGCAAGGCCGCTCAGCGCAATCATCGGTGTTGATCTCACAGCTCTGACCCTCCCAGCCTGGCAGACAATCGCACTTGTAGCGACCCTGCTGAAGAGCTATGCAAGTTGCACCGTTATTGCAAGGATTTCCGCTGGCTGTACAAGGATTTATCTGCACAAAGATACGAAAATAAAATTAGACACATGTAAATTAAATAATTTATAAAATGTTTGATGTTTATAGATAAAACATGATTTGATCGTATTGATCTATCCTCTATGGGATTTTATCAAATTTTTAAATTGGAATACGTAAAAAGTAGCACTTACAGTTATGTCGCAATCGACTCCGGTGTATCCGGATCGACAAAGACACGTGTAATTATTAAATCCAGGTTCGTCCTTGCACATGGCTCTTTCCGGACACGTATCGTTTGAACAATCCGATTTCTCCTCCTGGCAATTGATGCCAGAATAACCGTTAGCGCATTGACATCTGTAGCCTTGCGGCTGATCGATGCAAGTGGCACCATTGTAGCACGGCTGAGACGCGCACTCGTCGATATCTATCTCGCAGCGTCTTCCAGAGAAGCCGGCTGGACAGTAGCAATGTATACCGTGCCCCATTGGCACGCAGAGACCGCCGTGCTGACACATATTGTCGGTGCACTGGATAGGCTTGCACTCCTCGCGACCGACTGAACCAGGTCCATCTGTATACATGTTCGTGGGACACTCGACGCAAGTGGTTGCGCCGTGCTGAGGCTGAAAGAAGTTCTTGGGGCACTGGGCGCAAGGAGCGAGTCCCGTATCCGAATACATGCCCGGTAAACATTTGGCGCGGCAACGATCGCGACCAGGCGCGGCTGGTTGGTAAGTGAATGTTCCAGCTGGACAGGTCTGGCAGTCCTTGTAGCCTCCGATCGGCGGCTCGCCGGTGTAACTGTTTCTGGGACACTCGAGGCATGGCACGAGACCGGTAGGCGAGTACGTTCCGTAACCGCAGACCGGTATGCAATCGTCTATGCTCTTCGAACCTTCTTCCTTCGTATACGTGCCGAATGGACAGCGCAAGCAGGCACCTTGACGGTCGCTGTTCTGATAGAAGCCCTTCGGACAAGCTGTACATTGCTTTTGCTTCTCTCCGGCAAAGGTTCCAGCAGGACAATGCACTGAAAATGTGTACAGAGGTCTTGTAAAAGAATTTCTTATGAAAATTGCAAGTATAGGTCTAATTAAATAGGTTGCTTACGACAACGAGGAACGTCCATGGTATCCATGTTCAATATTTCACCAATGCTACACGTAAAGCCTCTGCTAATAGATGATTTGAGAGCACGAAGAGGTGGGCACTGATTGCCAATTGCGGAAACATTCAATAAAGGTTCGATAGCTGCGCTCGCATGAGGGACCGACAAATCAAAGTTTAGATTCACCGTGGAACCGCAAACGTCGTACAGTAGCGCTTTACGTTGTGCCGGAACAATTACCAAAATAAAGTCCATCTGAAATTTATAGAATATTTGTGTAAATTTTATTTTACATCAATAATAATTCTGATTTAATTAAATCGAATCAATTTAATTAAAATCTTGGTTCATACCTTGAGAACATTCTCTTCGATCAGGTAAGGTATCGACCTGACAAAGGTCACGTTTATATTCACATTGATAGGAGCGGAGCAACGTTGAGTCAAGATATTGTTAAGATTTGTGTAATGTTGAGCCATGAGATCCTGGTACATTGGCAGACAGGCTCGAGAAACGGCGCCATTTGCACGATAAGTTACCGAGGCAGTTACGTGATAATCGGCTTGCTGCGTATCTAGAGATATTTTATTATTAGTATAATTTATACTATATAAAATAATAATGACAAATAAAATTAAGTCATTTTTCGCAATATATTTTTTATCGTTACGTTAGCGTGAGGAGATTTTTAAAGATATTGATATTATTTAAATTGATTATTAATTTAATTATGTGAGATAATACTATTCTAGCTTTAACTTTAGATTGCGTTCTAAAGTTCGTAATGTAACGACGTGCAATTTTTAATTGTAATTGAAGAATATATAATACATAAAATTCACACAATAAAACATTACTGGGCACAACAATCCAGCCGTTTTTACGGCAGTTTTTATATTTATCAAAAATAAGATTTAATCTTAATCTTAATTAATTAATAAAATTAATAATTAAAATAAAAAACTTACTTTCAGAAACGCAGTCGGGTACCACCGATGAGGGTGACCATCGTTTGTTAAGATCACACTCGAATGTCTTTGTACGCGAACCATTGGTGAATCTGTACCCATCCTTGCAGGTCGCTATGCACTGCAGTCCCTTGTCTCCGGGAAGACACCGTATACCACCATTAGCCGGTGGTTTCAATTCCCAATCGACGCACGGAGTTGCTTGGACCGAAACTTGGAAGTGACATGTCGCTCTGTTGCCGCTGGAGTCTGTTGCGTATACCGTGACGTTTTCAAAATCACCGATTCGAATCATTGCACGTTCCGGTACGAAAGTGATTTTTACGGGACCGGACGCGTCCGTGGCATTGATACGTTTTCGTGTCTCATTGAAATTGATGGAGTAACTCTCTTGTCGATCGATCAGTTCGATAACGTAGCTTTGAGGACAGCTCAGTTTCGGTGGAGTTATATCTACGACATCAGAATGTTAATTAATTTAATATTGCTTAAATTAAATAATATTAATTAATAATTTAACTTACATAAAAATAAAATAAAATAAAAAAATTAAAAAATATTTACATTTAAATATAATATTATATAAAACGGTCAGTATTTTTAAACATACGTCATTAAAACGTAAGATAAATCTTATTTATTAAATTTATTAAATTAAATTAGATAAAATAAAATACCAAGTAAACTGAAAATTGTCACTGACCTGGAACAGTGATGTTAATCTCGCAAATAGCTACATTGCCATCGTAATCGAAAGCTATGTATTTCACGAACGTGTCTTCGAAGATTCGAATGGGAGTTTTGAAACTTTGAGGCTTGACTTCCACTCGGGCGATACTGCCACTGTTGTCGACGGCAGTTGGCACTGTAAAGTTCACCGGCAACAGTTCTCCGTTGGGTCCCTTTTGCACGACTATCGGTTGCTGCGGGCAGTTTTGGAAGACCGGCGCCTCGTTATCCACACATGGAGAGAATCCGTAATCGTAACCCAGCAACGGTTCGGTTGTTGGTTCCTCGCATCCCATAAGTTCGAACTTCAGACAGGCGTTGTCCATGTAGCTGACGATACCGAGGATCACGAAACGGGCCTCCACGTACTTGGGCAGAGTGATCATCGCCAGCTCGCCGTAATTTCCGGGATCACGCATAGTCAGATTGAAATTCGGGAAGTAGACGACGTAATTCTCGCTCTCCGACTGTTTGTAGAAGAAACGGATCTCAGTGGGTCTGCCAACAATGTCATTGGTGATCACGCCCTTCACAAGGATCGCCTTCACCCGATAGACGCGACCGAGATCGACGCTGACGTAAGTAAAGGCCTCTTGCTTGCCGCACCAGCCGGTCACCGAGTTCAGCCGGACATTCCTAGCCTCGTAGTTCGGTCTCTCGGAGGTGGCGTTTATCGCCGAGTCCGGAATGCGTCCGGAGGCTAGACCGAGGGGTCTGATGACCTTGCACTCGGGTTCGCGAATGCAGACAATCGGTCGCGGACTGATAAGGATGTAGCCAGGCCTGTTGCAGCCGAACTGCACCTCCGAGCCCTGCTCGTAACTACGCGCCACTTGAAAACCGTCGCACGGCCTGCCAGGATCCTCGCAGACCGGACCTTCGCATCGCAGGTTGCCAAAGTCCCAAACGCCGTTCGCCTGACAACGCACGACGTTGTCGTTGCGGTTGGTCTGGCCGGCCAATTTGAAGGTGTCTTGACAGCCGAAGAAGAAGGAGGATTGATACTTGGTATCCAGATACTGGCCATACTCGGCACCGGGCGTGGGAAGCGGCTTGCCGCAATCCACGCGAGGGCAGGCCGGCTGCAAACCGGACAGCCAGTAATCGGGCAAGCCGGGTTTGGGATTGTACACGCATTGACGGAAACCGGATGTCGCGGTGTTGCGCAAATAACGGCCATTGCTACCGCACTTTAAGGTGACATTCTGCTTGAAGGGTACCAACACGCTGGCCTCGTCATTTCGGATTACGGTAAGACCCTCGTTTTTATCGTCCGGCAAGGATACACATTTCGCGTCTGTAAAAAGTTAAAGTAGGATTTGAATTATCTTGAAAAATCTATATAAGGAATTTTTTGTAAAAAGATTATATTCTTGTATCGTAAAATGAGAATGCGACAAAAATTTATGTACGATAAAAAAATTTAGGATATTCTGTATATTACTTACATTGACATTCGGGAATGGTTCCGTTCCAAACTCCGGCAGAGGTACAAATTACAGCAGAAGATCCGGCTAAAACGTAACCAAAATTGCACTGAAATCTGACGAGATCGCCAAAGTGATGCTGCTCCTACAAAACATACGAATTCCTACATTTTAGGAAATATTTACATAGTGATAATAATCACAACAATTAATATTTTTATTCAAGCAACGATGAGATCGTGTTATTTAATTTTTACCTTAGTTGACAATAATTTTCCATTTTCCGGCGCTGTTAACGACGGGCACATGACTGGTACACACGTTTTATTTCTCTGATATAGATCCCCATCCCTTTCGCCAGTTTCTGATTTCATCAGGTCGAAACCCGCCGTGCCGTTGCCCTTGTACAATTCAAAGCCTGTGTTGCACATGCAGGAATAGCTGCCGGGGCTGTTAATGCACTTTTGATGGCAGCCACCGTTTCTGACAGCACACTCGTTAATATCCGAACATTCCAATCTAGTGCAACCCATGATTTCTAGCTTCACGCACGGCGCACCGACGTAATCCTGTATCTTGAATCTCACGTAGCGCGTCTCGATTGGTACAGGTAGATTCAGAACGGAAAGCGAACCTTCCAAAATTCTAAACTCCACCGGCGTGCCGTCTGAATTGCCTAACGTTAGATAATCCTTGAAGACATCCGTCAGATCGTTCGTGTATTGAATTCGCAAGGCCGACGCGTACGCGACGTTCCCGTCAAGCCTGGTTACGATCTGCGTGCGGAAACCACGAATAATTGTCGGCGCTTTCATATCGATTGTCACCCAGTTTGCGCCCGGCTCGATGTTGTTGCCGCACCATCCATCACCGTTCAAACGAACACCCTTCGACAGTAGAAAGTACATAAGTAATTGATATTATAAAAAAAAGAAAGGATACGAGATGAATAGAAATTATTAATCTTACGGTTTTTGTATATCCATTTTCCGAGCTTGAAACCGAGATCGACTCGTCGGGGATGCCTCCATTGATAAGACCAAGATCGCCGATTGGCCGGCATTCCATAGTCGGTGCAAAGCCCGACTTGCATTTGCAAGTGAACGCACCGGGATTGTTTATGCATTCCGTGGACGCCAAATCGCATTGACTTGATGTGCATTCATTTATATCTATGGAAATAAACGATAGAATATGAGATGACTGCGCATTTTGCTTTATGATAAATTATGTTGTAAAATCTACCTTCGCAAGTCGGTACATTGTCAAATCGCTGATAAGGGCCGCATTGTATGATATTTGACCCAGTCAGCTTGTAGCCTTTATTACATTGCACCCTAACTTCATCGCCGAAGAAGTACTCCTTGCCAACATCAACAACGAATCCATTTTTAATTGTAGGTAATAAAGGACATTTGGCACCTGAAAAAAAAAGAAAAAAATGTCGTGTTATTATCCGCTGTTATACGCTTAATTTTATATCGATGTAAAATTAATCATATATTTATTATTATTGAGCAATTGATTGTACTTACGCGAACATGTTGGTACTTCGTCGGACCAGGTACCGTTGCTCATGCAAAGAATGACGGGATGTCCGCTTCGAACGTAGCCGGGTTCGCACTCGAATCTGACAATCGTACCATAACTTCGACCGCCTCCGTTCAAGATAGTTATATTGGAGTGAGGTGCCTCTGGTAGCGGGGCGCATTGAGACGCTGAGAACAAAATGACATGCGCGTTTTTTAATCTATAATTCTACCTTATATAATATCGCATCTAATCGTATCAATTGTGAGACTTTCAACGAACCTAAACAGGACGGTTTCTTTTCCCATTTTCCGTCAGCCAAACAGGAAATCTTTTCCGTTGGTCTTCCAGAAGGAAACGCGAATCCCGCGTAACACTGGTAGGTCGCCAGTCCTCGATAAGTAACGTTCGAGGAACCAATCGAGAATCCGTTATCGATTTGAGGTACGGGGCCACAATAAACTTCTTGGCATTTAGGAATATACGTAACTGACCAGTTTCCTCCAGGGAGACACTCCGTGGAAATCCTCGATTTGCCTGTGGCGAATTCTTGCCCCAGTGGACATGAGAATGTAACTACTGTGCCAAAAGCCGTATCCCGACTTGACGCTAAAGCTCTCTCGCCGGGTTGCAACGGAGGACAGTCTAAGTTTAATAATTTCACAATATTAGCTTAGCTATCCCTATATATAGATAAACTTATAATGCAATAACTCGATGAGAAATAATAATTAAAAAGACTTCGAATTAATGTCGATTAGACGTGGAATAGACATTTTTTCGACCAATTATTTCCCACTGAATGTTATCGAAAATGTAAAATAATTATACAATTAATAAATATGAAAAGTGCTGAAACGGTCGAGTTGGATCTTTGTGCCTAATAATATTTTATTGTGTAAATTTTATGTACATTTTTCATTTACTATATGCCGTTATATTACGAAATTTAAAATGCAAATATTATTTGAGTCCATCCTGACCATTTCAGCATTTCTCACATTTATTGATTTTATATCACATCTTGATATATTTAGTTTTAATTATATATTAAATAAATAAAAATTTTAGAAAAAAAATATATATATATATTTACACGTTATTGAATAATATTAAAAATAAACAAAACGAAATATGGCTTACCGGCAGAAAACTCGGCCTGCCAGCCAGCGCTGCTGTGTAGAGCATCGGAGGCAAATCTAACGAGCATTTCTCCACTTTCCGCGGTGAGCGTGATCTTAGGTCGAGTGTTAGAGGTGAAACCGCTTCCGGGATGTAAGCGTAGACCGTTCGTATTGGAGCCATCGTATATCTACCGATTTCCCATAGAAAAGCGAAAGTTAAGTTCCGAACGTGCGCGATGAAGTAACGCAACTTTATCGCGTTCGTAATATGATTAAATTTACCTGCACGTAATCAGTTTTGTGAACGTTGAATTTGACGAATTTCAGAGAAAGCGGCCCCCTGTCTGGATTTTTTATTCTGTACAGACATTCCTGATTATTGGGATAATCGTTGAGACCGTAGGACGGCGATTGAACGGTTCCATTTTTCGCGATGATCGTGGCCCTGCAGCCTTGCGTAAAGCGAATGCTGAAGCCGCGCTTGGAATCGCCGAGACTCGTTTTGAAGTACAGATACAAATTGCTTCCGGTGGACATGATCACTGTCGGATTGTCCTCCGATTTTCCGCTGAGACGTGCGATCGGTTGGCTCATAGGTGAATCTCCGTCCCTTACAAGAATATAATCCCGATTCTTTTCGAGATCCAAGTCCTCGATCTGGAAATAAAAAAGATTAAATCCTTGAATCTCACAGTCATTTTTATATCCATTTTTATATCTTTTATTTAAATTTTAATGCGCTATATTAAACAAGTGTCGCAATTGAAGTAAAATGGATATGTGAGATTTCAACGTACTTCCAAAGACATTATGCGCCCTGGCTGAGCCTGCAGGATATACAGGCACTCCAATCCTCCAGGATAATTCTGTGGATATCCCGGGGACATGAGCACTTGTCCTTGCGGCGTCGCTCTGAGGATTCCGCCGCAAGTCTGCGGTTCGGTCTTCCACGAGGCGCGGAAGCCTTTCCTCTCCACCGAGGCGTCTGTGCTGAACTTTATAATCATGAAGTTCGAGGCTGAGACGAAAAGTTTATTGCTGAGATCCTGCTTGCCGGAAAGAGTCGCCAGATTTACAGACTTCTCCTCGGTTCTACCGCCTACGAGGATCTGCACTATGTCGAAGCTCTTTTCGGTTTCGAATTCTTGGAACTGGAACCCGAATCGTGACTCATTTTACAATTTCATTTCAAGCGCCGAGACTTGCCTCTTCTTCAAAAAGTCTCTTTTTGCGGTATATTATATGTATGCAGCATTAAGTGTCATTGGCTCATTGAATGAGGAACGTTCATAAAGAGTAAATGACTCACCTGCAGGAGAATGTTGTGTCCTTGAGGACCTTCCAGCGTCCACTTACAATTGCTGAGGGGTGCATATTTATGCGGGTAATTTGGACTCTCCACGACATCGCCGCTGCTCGCCATGTAATACTGGCAGTTGGCCGGACAATCCAGTTCGTCGGAGTAATCGCCGCAGTCGTCCTGCTTGTCGCATTTGAACGCCGCGTTAATGCACTTGCCGTTCGAGCAGTGAAACGAACCTGCGGAGTTATCCCGTCACGGCGGATTATGATTCCGTTCCATGTGAAATATGGACAAATGGCCTGTCGGCCGTTACACGACCGCTTATGTCGCCTACAATTCACGTGGACGGACTTACCGGAAGGGCAGGCGTTGGCGCGACACATGAAAGGAAGAAGCGACTCGCACGTGGTCAGTTCCCACGTTTGCCGGTCGTCTGTCAAGGAGACGTCCACGCACTCGCCTGACTGCGGATTCGGTTGTTTGGACGCCCAGAAACCTACATTTTTGCCAACAATGTGAAAACGCAGTCTCCGTCAAAGTTGACGATATTCCTTTCTTTTTTGAGATAATTATTAGTATTAAAAATATCTTGGACGTTTTTGTAAGAAGCTTTTGTAACAAAGCTATATCTATATACATACTATATACGTATGTAATATACTAAACAATTAAATCTTAATAATAATGTGTTTACAACAATACGAATATTTCGACTAATGCATGTCTGTGGCAAGATACTCTGCGTCGACTTAGATGTATCTGTACTCGAATAATTACATTTGTTACTGTACATAACTAACTATGAGCTCGACGCGTAATTAATAGTGCGGTTTGGGAGACGATGTGCAAATGCATTAGACGAGGAAATTGTAGCTTGCAGCAAACGGACATGAAACGACGATGTCTGGGCATTGTTTGTGAGAAAAGTGTGTCTTCGTCCTGTACATGTGAGTTCCGTGTTCCGTGACCCTGATAGAAACTGGCCCCGTGTGCGAGGTCGCGGAGCTTTGTGCGAAACGATCACGTCACGATTATCAGCCACTTAATTTCATAATATATGTTCGTAACACGTTCAAAAATTTTTACCGGGACAAAAGTTTCGATTATTACTCTTTTTATTGTATCTGTATTTTAAATGAATTCATTCCTAATAATCTAATAATTTTAGTTGTCTTTTAGTTAAAATCTGCAGATATATCTTTTGTACCACATTTTTTATTGAAATTTGTTTAAAAAAATAAAATAATTTTTTTTTGGCATTTACAATTATCGAGTAATTAATAATAAAAAATGAGATTTTAGGGAAACTAAAAAAAGAAAACAAAGACAAATCTCATTCTTAAGTTGATGTTAAATGACTTTTAATATTCAGAATTAAGCATCTATGACTCTTTGGAATTTTCATCCCCTTCTTCCCCTTCACTTCGAGAGTCGCATTTATTAATCACATCGCATCACACAGGATATCGGTCAAGGTCTCTTAAGCAGTCGATCGTTAATGGCGAGGAGTCTCACTCGAGAGACACATAAAAAAAAAAGGGAAGAAGTGGCAGAAGCTGCACAGGATGCGTTTGGTTACGGGATCTGCTCGTGCAGAACGCGCGGCAGCCGTCTGCAAATTGAGTGAAACGGAATTGCGTACAAACCGGCGTATTGCGAGACGAGCATTCCCGCGGCGGACTCGAGTGTGTTGGTACGTAAATCGTCGAGCGAAGCGAGACCGAGCCAGTAACGATCCAAATGCCGGCCGATCATGTTCGCCGACATGTTGTTCTCGCTGTATGACTCCACCACCATCAGCTCGCTGCCGTATCTGCAATGGAAACGTCAAAATGTCGGTGACTTGTCTTGTAATGCAGCACGACCGAGACGAATGAGAAAACGCATTTCTTTTCATCTTCCGTCTCGGAA
The DNA here is from genome assembly GCA_928718305.1 of Tetramorium bicarinatum. Taxonomy (NCBI): domain Eukaryota; kingdom Metazoa; phylum Arthropoda; class Insecta; order Hymenoptera; family Formicidae; genus Tetramorium; species Tetramorium bicarinatum. The sequence goes on from OV788327.1 coordinate 15,480,979, forward strand.
AATGATTGACATTACATATTTTTTTCTGTCGAAAAAGATACCAATGGTATCTCTACCGACTCTATCCAAGTCAAATCTTAAGGTGCACTTAAGTGCAGGATCAATGAAAGGGAAAGATCGATAGTATATCCTTACCTCCTGCATAATTCCGCCGCTTTTTCCCAGGAATGCCTGATGTTGAAGAATTTATAACAGTGTATGCCTCGCAGCTCCCATCCTGCGCAAGGAAACATCGCATTAAGCTGTCTGCCTTAGATGTGTCTGAGATTGTCTGAGCGCAAAGTTGTAATAACGCGCTGCGAGCACGCAATATCGCTAAGGGGATTATTGGAACACCGCGTTCCTGATCGTACTAATTGATTAAAGTCTCTGAAATTACAGTAAAGACTTTTTGCGACATACACTTATAAACCTTTATATTTTAATTTCGTCGTAGCGAAACTTTTATTGGAAACTAAAAAACACTGCGTACGGATGCAGGAAGCCTTATTTTAAGGTCGACGAGCGCTTCCGTGCAACCGGATACTTCAACCATCCTCTGCCGGCAAACGTACAGAAGACAGGAAAGGCGGTTAATCGGTGACCTGCGCTAACAGCGACGGACACAATGGCCTCGATTGTTTTTAGTGCATACGGTGTGCCCTAAGGGGTTGATAGCGAGTTGATGAATCTCGCAAAACGGTGAGACCCATGATGGTGGCAGTTTGAATGTGTTTGACAGATTATGTTATTGATTTTCGCCTATACTTTCAATCACCTCAATTTTGGTTCAATTTCCATCCAATCCGATTGCCGATACGTAATTTTTCGACGGTGGCCTGACAACTTGTAGTATCTTTGATTTACATTCGTTTCACAAGGTTTCCTCAAATCTGATTTAGTCGAGGAGTAATTTGATGCGCCTGCTCGCTCGACTGAGAAATTGCATGGAAATAATTTTCCGTATTGAACATCGTGGATATCGCGCGTAAGAAGCTTGTATCTAGATTGCTCCCGGCGGGAGCTTTTATTTCACGGCGTGTCGTACATCGTCTGATGCTCCGAGGATGCTCTCGAGTTTCCGCGAACTCGATTCGTGTCAGTGGTTCGATCAAAGTAAACCGCGTCCCGATCAGAATGTTGTCGCGTAACAAGCGATATTGCGTTTCGCGGAATCTCCGATCGCCGGAGTATGTAAATTACTGAGGCAAAGTTTCGATCCGGGGAAGGGGAAAGGTATAATATTTCACAGTTATCTCGGTAGAAAAACAACAATAGCGACCGCGTAACAGCGTGTTTCATTGTTCAGGAAATAATGGTGTTACGGGGGTAGAATTGATTAATATTATCTTAGCTTTTCAAATGGATAGTCTATTTTCTAGTTTGACACAGATATATATCTCGAAAAAGAAGAGTGGCCAACTCAAAAAAGAATTTAAAAGATATCTTCCTAAATATTCAACTCACGGCCATTTATTGGCGATTTCTACTTGTTATCAAACGGTGTCAGTGTTCGATCAAAATAAATTATTTTGTCGATCATGCTCATCATTTTACAACCACTCGACAGTCGTAAACCTGAATGCATATAAATAGCGTATTCTTCTACAAGGCTGGACACTTTCCAATCGAGTTGCGTGTTGTCGCAATTTCTAAATAATTATATTAGGTCAGTTTTATTTATATACAAATTTCTATAAGAAAATTTAATTTACTTTCGACGGATATTCTGAACATTTATTTTCTTGCTGCCGCGCTGCGCTGAATGAAAACGGAAGATCATACGCGGAATGCAATTTAAGATGTTTTGCATTGGAACATGCAAGTTGCGTGGAGGAGAAACGAGACGCAGCATCACTCATGTTGTTGATGCAGTTGGCGCTGAATTCGCTGGGAGAGACTCGATGACGACCTTCCTTTCTTTCAAAAGGTCAAACGGCCATGCACGCACGCGGTTCTCTCGACGTCCATTAACATTTCTCGTCCGACGAACGTGTGTGAAATATTATTTTCTCTTGACGGCGAGACGCATGATCGTTCACCCAACGATCACATAATATGGAGAAAATCACATATCTCGTTATCGTAAAATGTAGATTGAAATACATATAATCTCCAATTTACGAAATAAAAATCTCTACATTTTTCTACTTTAAAGATAGAATCGACAGGAAAATAAAAATTGACTTTGAAATTGATGAAGTTCTCAGTCTTCAATAGAATATATTATAGATGTGAAAGAAACTGGAACAGAGAGAGAGAGAGAGAGAGAGAGAGAGAGAGAGACTCGTAACAATTGAAAGAGTTCACTCGCTGATGAAATGGCGAATGGATGATATAATCACGCGACTCAATTGGCACGCGAGTACGCGGAAAAGCAATCTTCGTTTCTCTGTTTTTCCGAAGGCAAAAGCCTTCTTGCGAGAAGCGAGGTAAGTATCCGCACGACGGATAATCGCGTAAGAACAGATGAGCGAGCAAGTTGCCGGATGTTCTACTTTTTGGAATCCCGTTCGACGGTGCGCTCGGTCGAGTTTTCTTCGAGGTGTATAATACCGTGGCACAAACGCGAGGAACCGACGTATATTTTTAGGGCCGTCGTACGTGTACGACGGGACAGGACGAGCGATGATTCGAGGGTACGAGGGTGGACGGCGGAGAAGGAGGTGGAGAAAAGAAGATGGAAAGATGGGGCGGTAGATTCACGATTTAGGAATGCCGTCCCATTCTTTCTTCTCCGCAGATAGGGCAGGGCCTTGGAATCTACCTGCTTCGGAGTTTATGTGGGCTCGAAAATTTCGGATCAAATTGGGCTCAAGTCGCATTAGACAGAACCCTCGTGATATTTCGTATATGAAGGTAGAAGCTAATCTTCTCTTTTGACTGGAATATTGAGTCATAAAGTTTAAATTTCTTTAAAATCTTAAGAAACTTGAAATTCTTTCACATTATAAAATTTGATATTTTCACATAAATGTGAATTTTTTCGTCCATATAACGTGTAGAATGTAAGAATGTTGCTGAAAAAGAAATACACACACACACACACACACATATGTGTATATATATATATATATATATATATATATACACACATATGTGTGTGTGTGTGTGTGTGTGTGTATTTCTTTTTCAGCAACATTCTTACATTCCACACGTTATATGGACGAAAAAAATTCACATTTATGTGAAAATATCAAATTTTAGAATGTATATATATATATATATATTGAAATCTCAATCGAAATTGATTTCACTGCTGGCACTTAAAATGTTAATTTAGTAATACTTATGTAAATGGAAAGTTATGTTTCCAGAAAGTAGATTTTATTCCGATTATCGAATCAACGTAACATATTAACATATTAACTATTAGCATGTAGAGATTTACTTTCTAAAATTGAAATTCCACTTTAATCTACTTTAATCTCAAAATTCTACTTTTTAATCTTAGATACAGTCATAGATATTAAATTAAACCAATTAAGCCATCAATAACTGTGTGATTTTCAATGTCTCATATTCCATTACATTTTACTTTAATTTACATTTTAATTTAATTAATATATCGAGAATTCTTTTATATATTTTTAATTTGATTGAATTAAACATTTTATTTTGCGGATACCAATCTTTATTCTTATTAGCTATCGTTTAATGTTAAGTAATATTTATTCAAAATAATTTCTCGATTTCTCGATTGTTTCGCGATGTGTGGCTACTACGGGACCAAAGGCGTGACCGAACGAAGATTAATCAAGGTACTAAGGAAGTACAAGAAAATAGAAAATACGCGGAAGAAAATAGCACTTGCAATTTTTCAAGTGCACGCGACGACTTATAGCTGGCTAACAACCAACCGGCCCCATATGGTACGTGCAACCTACTTAATTGCCTCGGCGAGTAACGAGGAAAAGTGGAGCAACGTTACGAATGGCCGAACTCTTATCCTCATTGTCTCGTACGAGATTTATTTATCGGACATGTCTCATGTACTTGTCTTATTTTCGAAACTCTCGTGCTGCCAGAACGAGGTATAATTGTCGGCGTGCAATTTGCGATTCAAAGCGTTTTTATGTGATTTAAATGTAAGCGACGACGTGTTCTAGTAAAAAAAGGAGTCTTGGAGATGATTCAAATCCCGGCCCCTATCTTATATATCCTATTTTTCAGTGAGATGTCACAGAGAAACTTATAAATCTAGGTGACACATTAGGGACTGTTATATAATCCTACCGCCTATCTCTTATACTACTCTTATACTACTAGTAATGCTTACGCTCATTTCAAAACGCTTTTGATGCTTTTGATGACAAATAACAAAAGTATTTCTTTTCATTTTTCGTATGTCTTACGTCTTACGATTAGGTAGATAAAAGCGAAACCATTTCATTAAACTCATCTAATTAATAATTTAAAAAACTATATGTAAAATATGCGGTAATTTGTCTCTATTTGGGACAATCATGAGAATGAAGAACTTATACGCGTGTCATTCGCCAATAAATTAAAATTTTATTTCCAACTATCATTTACTATAATCTAAAAATACTAATGATATTATCGTAATGTAAAACTCTAAAATATTGTAATATTAAAAACATTGTATACTTAATATAACATTTTAAAAGAATTATTTAAATACGATAATATTCTTCTCGCAAGTGTTGTAATAGAAACACGTAATCATAAATATAAATTTACATTAATTAGAGAGGCATATTACTAATTGTAAGATAACATTGGAAAATTATGATAATTGAAAACATTTAAATATAGACATTCAACACAATTCATGACACCATCAAGTTACACATTCTTTACGCAGTTATCTCCGTGTATTTGTTAATATTGGTTTCCCTTATTTACAATTGTATTCTCCGCTACTGTGCCATAAAACTAATCTTTTCTCGTATGATCCACGGAATAAATCCTGCAAAACTTGCCATTTACTATTATAAAAACATGGCACATTTTATTGATTTACGAGTGAGAAACGCTGAATCAGACCAAACAAACAAAACTACTTTTTTGTGATTGAATCATCATTTAATAGAATCATGTTTTACTCCCGTGAGATTTCTTCGGGTTGCCGAAGTGTGACTTATCTTTCTCCGCAGTTATCCAAATAACGGACTGCTGCGGCATTAGCCGTAATAACGTTTACAGTTTCTCAATAATCTTGAAAATCACTTTGTGCCGATTTTATTGCGCGGTTGTTCTCTCGTAACTTACAAGACGAGAATATTCAGCGGAGGCCGATCGCGAAAGTAAGAGTCGCCTAATATCTAAGTTGGCCGTCTCGAGGATGGCGATTTCTACGATGTCTCCGGATTAACTTGCGAGAATCGTCTCAAAAAAATAATTGCAGAGCGACTTTCATATCGCATCGTATCGTCATCAATTTTATTTGCTCATAAATCGTTCAGCGTTTAAATCATTTATGTCAAATTTATCACATTTGAATTTTTTAAAATTATTTGAAATTTGCGCATTTTTACATTTAAAAGTTTCTCGTGCTTCTTCATGTTTTATTATATTTCTTCAAGGCTTAAATCAGTCTGAAGAATTATCTTTGAACTTATCTAAACAGATATGCGTTTGAATACCGGATGCTATCTTTTGAAAGGAAAGGAAAGGTTCGCTTTAAGTGTTCCTTGGCTATGCGTCAATATACAAAGAAAGTGTTATTACTCACCGTTTGGACAAGTAAAGACATTTGTAGTAGGAACCTGCAACAGAAAGGAAGCGCGTTTATTTAACATTGATAGTTAACACCTGAACATAAATTAAATGCTAGTTGGTAACTAGTCTATAAATAGCATAGCAGGTACATTGAGTTTGCAGAAATTTTTCTAAATTATTGTTCAGTGAAACAAATTATCGTTCCAATCAAATTTAACAAGTAATAAGAATATAAAAATTTCTTCATGTACATTTATTTCTTTATAATAGTTTGCTATAATATTGGAAGTAGATATTGATTAAAATGAATAAATAGTTTCAAATTGTCATATGTGCAGCAAATTATAATGATATTTAATAGATAAAAGTATGAGAATGTTATTTCCTATATGGATAAATCAGTGAGAGACCTTGCCGAAAAAGGTAACTGAGATGATAAATCTCAAATCTTTTGTTACTTCACACCTGGAAGTCGCAATTTTCGCATGTCGGATTTAACTGTGGAAAGGCGCCGGGTTAGACCCACAACCAGACATGCTAGACGCATTGTTATCCGGCAGGAGAAAGTGAAGATGCAATCTGTCCAACGATCTTCGTTTCTCGCGTCCGTCTCTCAAGAGCACGGAAAGTATCCGCTACTCCGCGCGAGCAACTCGGACGCGTTCTCGCCTGTATTTCGACGTTGCTATGCGTGAGTATCAGTGATATAACGGTGACTACATTCCTACGAGAGGTGCGAGTTGCACCAGCTGTAGAAAGGCTGCACCCTCGCGCGCATTCCTGCGCGCGAGCACACTCGAAAATCGAGTCTCTATACCGTAACTCTGTCAAAGTCATTTATTTATAATATATTACGATAAGAGTTATATCTTATAATGTCATGTGTATATTATGTGGACATATATGTGGACCGATCGCAACAAGAGTTATTTGCGCAAGGAAAGTGGCGAACATTAAATTTTAAATCGATAAAAAAATATCGAAAACATATGCGAACGTAATGCAGAGCAAAGCAAAATTAAAGTTCAAGATCTCTGCAAGAGAAATTTCTGAATTTCCCTTGCATCCGTTCTGTATCTCTACAAGGATTTCAATTTTCTATAGTCATAATCGTCGGATAGATTGCTGGATTTAGAGAGGAGACGTTCGTCATGCAGTGCAAACGCTTGCCTCGGACTTGCATTCTCGCGAGGTTCCCTTCTCTCCCGCGTGTATCGGGGGCTACCAGTTCTGTAGTTAAAATCTGTTATATCTGTGTGCGCGATCGTGCGGCACCTTGACGCGATATCAGCCGCGTTGCGCGCGGCGCGTACATGCGCGCGGGCGCGCTTGTGTGCACTGAAATTCACTTTCACCTCACATATGCCACATCTCGTGGAAACGAGCTCCAGCACCGCTAACTCCTACGGAGTCGGCTCGCCGCCGACATACCAATTACTTCATAACCCACGGTTGAAACTCGCAGGAATCTTGACGTAGGGCTCGTATCGCGCGAAGCTCGCCCTCGCGTGTTTTCTTCCTGGCCGCCTTGCCTGACGGCAGGGCCGCGCGCGCAACTTTTTCTTCATCACAGACAAAATTATCCTCGCCGAGTACTTGAGTTTTTTTCGTCTGACCGACGTGATTAAGTTAAAAACTGGTCGCGGAATGTTTTGATTAGATTCATGATGAGATAGGGAGAGAAAGAGAGAGAAGAGAGCAAGTGCTATCGGCGGTAAATAGAGCGAGCAATTAAAAATCTCTCTTTCATATGTGCGGTGCGATGTGTAATATGTAAAGCGGTGAATCGTGAATATCGGGTAGCGATAGATTCAGCCAACTCAACAAGTAGAGAAAAGGCATCAAAATTGACATAAACTTTTTAAAAAGACATATCCCTATTTCTCAAAAATTAAATTTACACTTAACTATTTACTATCAAAATTAATATAACTGTTTAGTTAATTAACACATTAAGAACTCATAGCGCGTATATTTCTTGTTTGTTTATATATTAAATTAGTTTATATCTAGTTTTTGAAATTTGAAAGTTTTGTTTCTGCCAAAGATTCTTATTAAATAATTATATATTTGTATTTAAATATTTTAAATAAGTATATAATTATATTGAACATAATATATTATTGAACCATTATATCAATTCTAACATATTTTACAATTTTTACTAAATATATTGATTTTGGTATTCAATTTCTCACAGCTTAATTTTTTTAAAAAAACATGTGCTTTAGAGGAACACTAATTTCTTAAAAACTAGAAACAATACTGTAACAAATATGATACCACTTGATAAAAGGCAGTTTCTAATATATGTGATATGTAGTTACACAAATTTTTATTTTGAGCTTTCAGTAAGAGATAATCTGTAGAAACGAAGTGGTATCTCGGCATTGATGCCTTTTCTCTAACATGCAGCATGCGGCGCGCTTTGAAGATGTTGAAACTTCGGCTCGATAAGGTATACTTGAACGCTTACCTGAGACTCCGTTAGCTGAAGATGGCACAAGAGGACGGCGACCCAAACGGTCGCCAATTCTCTTATCAGCATATTCCTGCAACAGACAAGAAACTCTACGTGAGCAGGCGTCCATCTTACGTCGTACGGCTATAATTAAACGATCGTAGATATCGTCGGACGCGGTAACGGAGGCGGCGCGTCATTTTTTCTCGAAAGTTGTCGATTTTTCTCGGAATATTTCATCGCTGACTGGCATTCTTCGTCATCGGCGCATTTAGCGATGCAACACACATGCGCTTCGTCGCGGCTAGGATTAGCATTCGCAGCGTGAATCGTCCACGCGTGAGTCGTACGGTTGAGGCCGTTCGCGAGGCTCAACAGCTTTTTTTTTTCTTTGCCTACGTCGGACGTTCGTCATAATCGCGAAAGAACGCGGAAGGTATCGTCGTTTCTGTATGCTCGTCGAATACACACCCGTTCCCATAAAATTCCTTACGGTTTCTGTGGCTGAATTGTGGCACAGAACCGCCGGCATACCTTCCCGCCCCGCGTAACCGAGTGCCGCGCGAACCGTCGTCGGCCACGAAGATTATTATTGATGACGTTACGCTGCACCGCGCACCTGTGTCTATTAACCCCGGATCAGACCTTATTTCTCGTCGCGCCACCCCAGCGTGGGGTCGTCCGATCGTCGTGCTCTTCCGTGTTCGTCACGTTCCGCAAATATGTCTGGGGAACGAGTTTAAAAGATTTATTCTAAAAATGGCACAACTCTTTGTTTAGATTCTAAATCCAACTTCTTTCTTCTCCCCAAAAAAGCAAGAGATAGGAAGGAAGCATAATTCGGCGATATTAAAGCAGAATGTGTGTAAGTATTATCGCAGTTGTGAACAAACACGTGACGCAACGGTCGCGAGGCGCATCGCGGATGAGCGAACTCGTGGGAAGCGCTGGAAAGCGATCTTGTGCGCCACGCGATACACCACCACCACGTGTCGGTGTGGCACACGGATCGCGAAAGTTTATTATATTTTGCGGTTCGGGCCAATTGTGCAGTCACTTTTATGCAACCAACGCGCCATTGTCCGCGTCTACGCGCGAGGCGTCACAATTGCGCCTCGCGCTTAACTGGAGCAAGCGGTCGTGCGATCTTGCCGCCGCGAGCATCCGCGTTTAATTAGCGGCTGGGTAATTAGGCCTCCTCGGATTTGGAGATGCCGATTGCGTCGTGGGAACTCGTGCGAGAGCTCTTCCTTAATCGCACATGCGATCGCGGCCTTTCAAGATTTTGGTTGCAATCGTTGTTAAAAGAGAATGTTGAGACAATCAAAGAAGATAAGATAATTTCGTGATTTTTAAGAGAAAGATATCAAGATGTTATACTTACGCTGATTTCATCTATGATACACTGAGAGAAAACTATAGTTACTTTTGGCCTCAGCCATAATTATATAATATTTGTAACAATAATTATGGTTAACATAACAGTGCATATAGTTAAGTTAATCATATTTATTGTTAGAAATATTATAAAATTATGCTTGAGGCCAAAAATAACTATATTTTTCTCTCAGCGTATCTTTATCTGTGATATCTTTATCTATGATTAATGATATAATTATTATAATAATTATATAATATATGTATAATGTATATTTATAATGTGAAATATCAAAGAGAAACAACAGGGAACGCCGCGGAGTGATATAAAAAAAAGTTCAAAGATACTAAGCCTTTAACTGTCAGACGCATCGGCTAATCAATTTTTATTCACAAAGATAACGGACAGCTTCCCTGCTGCTTCGATTCGGGTCATACTTCTCTGCGACCGTTGCCGAGCAAAAGAAGCTAATTCGCGTAAAATAAGCCTCGTTCGAATGTTCTTACGTAAACACGGTCGTCACCGCGAACGAGACGATCGTAACGCAAAATCCGTTAGAATTGCAATTGGCAGGAAGTATCCTATCGACTAGGACCGGCCGCGACAAGATTATGATTATTCGCGATTACACCGTCGTCGGCAGGAAATCTTCCTGCGGTGAGCTAAATATCTGCCTCTCTCCCCCCCCTCCCTCCACTGCCCCGTTCGAGATAGTCGATCCCCGACGATTATAACGGTTTATCAGGGAATCCGGACAAGCGCGCGTCACAACCGCATGCGTGTGTACGTACAAATGCAAGCGGGTATGAGGCATCGTCTCAGAAAACGTCAACGATGCACCTGTATGCGTACGCGAACGCGTCGTCCTGCTCCTATCTTCAACAGACTCGCGACGTGAAACCGGTAAAGTGGAATTGAGCCGATGTCCTTCGAGCTGCTCTCGAAAAGATTCGTGATCGATAGTGATCAGAAAAGTTAAACCTGTTCGCTTTTTGCGGTTTGTATTTATTCCAAGTGAACGAATGTGTTCGATTATTTTGATGGAGAGATTTCTTACGTGTCAAGAATGCAGGAGACATATTTTATGAGTTGCGTTATAATGTTAAAATGTACATAAGATTGCGATCTCAACGGTGACACGATCAAAAAGGTGACACGCGTCATGTTGAAATCGAATCGTCCCTCACGTTCATTCAGCTGGACTTAAATATCAATCGCATGAATAATTTAGCGGAGAAAAGAAATCGTTACGTGTCTAATTATAATTAGGTAGATGAACAAGAAAACGTACAAGATAAGTGACAGTTTATGAAAAGCAATGATATGCATTAACTGTATTTTTCAATGCTAATTGGCTCGCTAATAAGCTCGATAAATGCAGATATCCGCTATGTACATGTATGATCGATACTGCACGATTCGCTGCAGCGAAAATAGAAGAGATAGTCGCGCGTAGATCGAAGACCGGCGAGAAGGCTGGGATTGGGCGGAGGCTGGATCCCAGACTGGCTAGAACTGGACTGGATCCTAGGTCAGCGCTAGAAAGTATTCGGTTTCCTGTTAAGCAGCACGAAACGGTGCGTGTAAAAAGCGAGCAATGACTCCCGGGACGCGTTTGAACGCGACTTTCCGCGGTGAAGCGGAGCGTGAAGAAACGCGAATAATTCGGCGCTGGGGAACGGCCGCGGATTGCGCCATTCCGACAATTCCGGGCGTGCCTTTTGTCCGGATTAGAGCTCTGATTAGAGATTTGCGTAATTTGCGTAATTTTTCGAAAACTCGCGCTCTTGGTACGCTTTAATAACCGCTTGGGAATCATACAGCTGCCGTACAATAAATTCTGATAATCGCGTGAGAAAGCGCTGTAGCTCTATGCGTTTCGGTCTTTTCGCGCTTACGCTCGGGTGGTATGAGCGCAGTATCAGCTAAAGACAAATTTATTTATTTTCTCGCGCAGTGTGCCGCATAACGGTTACCAGGAAACGCTCGCATCGTCATAATTGCGATAGCACTGCAAACATACTTTCTAACTGGATCCTGGGCATGGTTATCTTGATCCTTACGTTGCGATCAATTATTTCTATAATAAAGGAGATCCCTGCGTCGGATTGTACGGGCGAGTCTTTTCAATTACAGTAATGACTGCGATATTTCTCCGATTCGCGGCGTTGATTCGCGCAACTAGAGCATAATTTATGTATGTAACGACGGATCAACGTCGCCGTTTAATTGTGTCTTTTTTATTCCATTCCCGTGTGCACTTCCGCCGGACGGATTTCGCAAATAGGCTCGTTTCCCAACGTGCTTACTTTTTATGGCTATCTGAAAGTATGAGATTATGACAAATTTCTTAGGAAAACGTGTGATTTTATAATTTCTCTATCGATGTCTAATAACACGTTGCGATATCGTTGATACGATGATTTAGTGCGCAATCACCGTTATTTACCGTTATGAATAATAAATTTTGCGAAGCATATTTCTCTTTCTCGTCCGTAGTATATTTATTCTCACGCACCTTTCCTTTTACTGAATTAGAATCCTTACTTAATCCTTTCAAACCCAATATAAGAGATCTAAAAAACTATATGTCTTTTAAAAACATTTGTTATACATACAAATACTTATTAATAATTGTTAATTATACAATTTGTAAAAGTATATTATTCTAATATATTATTTAGACTCTGGTTTCGTAATGAAACTACTGGGCTGCATCGTTGCTTCATGTGTAAATTTAAAATTTCACACAATATTAATTGCTGTATCCCATGTTTTTAAAAATAATGTAAATATTCAGTTACTTTATAATGGCAAAATATTCAAAAGTCATGAAAAATTCAAAGATTAGATTGTTCAATTTGTAATGTTAAATTATATTCAATTTGAGTCATTTTTAATTATTTCTTAGGTCTTTGCACCTATTCAATATGTCATTAATTTAATTAAAACAATGGAGTTAAAACATGTTAACTACATTTTATATTAAAATAATAATTTCAACACGCATGGTAGTTAAAAATTACAAAATATTATTTACTTTTACTTATCTTAAAAAAATGATTTAAATTTAATGTTTTAATATTTAACAGTGCACAACAATTCACACATACTTATACATTTCAACTACTATCAAAGACAGCACGGATATAAGTGACGTAAACGAAAAGATCATGCTCTGTAGGTATCAAACTAATTGCCGGAAATCTCACTAAAGTGCTCCACAAGTCAAGACTTGAAGGTAATTTTGTTTCGAAACAAGGGAGCCTTTAGTGAAAGTAATATGAAGTAGTGAATTCATAGCAAAACCACTGGAACGTAGAATTAACAATTACAGTGTTTGAAGAAGATGCAAATTTGTTAATGAAAATGACATTTTAATAGTTTATTATTAATGAGATAGATTTACAAAGTTATCAGAGTAATAAAATTAAATTATTGTACGTAAAATTCTAAGATAAGAAGATGGAAAAGTTTATAATTTATGAATATAGTAATTATTGTTCGCGATGGTTCCAATTTCGAGGTAAATTTTGCAAAGTAATGTACTTCCTGTTCCGTTTTCCACAAGAGAGCCTGCATTTTATGGAATTTCAACGACGACTGAGATTTACCGATTTATTTTACGATGAAGGTCGTTTTCCTTGGTTGAGTTCATCGACTCGCCAAGAGAAAAGAGAGAAGGAAACTAGATATTAGAGATACACAAATGCAGAGATCACGAGCGAAGTACCGCTGCGCATTGTCCGCCGACCACTTCCGGTTTTATTCGATAAACCCCCGTCAGTGACACATCCGTTCGGTGACAAAATTGGTAAACGATACATCACGATACCATACTTGAATTCAACCTACGCGATACTCGAGAAGTCCCTCACGTAATCATTATCCCGTAGCATATTGTACGTAATATGAAGAGGCACGGCGCACAAAACGCATTGTTATCATCGTCCCTCGCAACTCACGCAATTACTTCTTTTTAAATAATATAAAAACATGTTATGCGTGTACTTCACGTTATACAATTCCATATAATTCTTCGCAGAGTGAGACGTATCGCCACGAAAAGATTGGGAACCACCAAGTTTGACGCAGTTTCGAAATTGATTGTTAGATAAGATAGAGAAAGAATTGAATTAAAGAATCGCGGAAAGACATCTCTGTCGTTAGCCTTTATGTAAAGCCTAATAACGCACCTGGCTGTAGCTCCGTGAGAATTTTACACGCCGCTGTGCTTCTTAGTGAATGGAACTACATGGCCTGATTACTTTTAGTATTACCGTAATCGCGTCTACGTCTTGGATGAATTGGCAAGCGCAGATTCGACGACGTAACAATAAGGCGTGATATAATTTCCGGTTGACATCGACAGCCTCAAAATAAGCGTTTCTCCGATTTTTTTTGCCTCTTTTTTGCGTAACGGTGTTCCTTATTCGGCGACGCGTTAAACGCAAATGCGCCGTTATCGTTTCTTTTATTCATGTTTAATTATTTAATAAGAATCACATTGTAACACTTGCGAAAGGCCGCTAACATGCTTAAATTTGTTGGAGCAGGTTTCGGCTGTAATGGAAGGACTCGTGAGAACCGAGGGGATGTAGTTTTGAGCGTGGGTGTACTTTTCAGGTAGATTTTCAGGTAGACTTCCCTGTGGGAATTATGTGCGTGAAGGAAGCTTCAGCAGACTCGCTTTTGTACGAAGGGTCGGAAGGTACGGACCTTCTCTCCCTTCGTCATTGCCATCGCATTCGTTGGTACGGTGCTTTGGTCTTGCCGAGGACACATAAGCAACTTAATTTTTTCACTATCATGTTCAATTTATTCTCTAATAAAAACCACATTAGCATTTACACTAAGGATTCTGTTTACTTGGCTCGGCGATTACAAGCATTCTATGCTACCGCACGTCAAATGATCATTAAAACTGTTTTTGCAGCGATATACTCGATCATGTACAATAGTTGAAAGTGGTAACCCAAGTAACGCCGGATCATAAAACGCCTAGTCAGTGTCTGCTGTTTCTTTCGTGCAGCTCGATTGGCAATTGTGTAAGCGCATTCTTGTTCTCTTCCTCCGAGCCACCTGCGGTTAGAAGTCTGTCACCCAATGCTGGTGGCGGCATGGCGGCATGGCGGCATACCTTCTATTGCAATATTGTAGGAAATTCTACATCTATCTAGACTGTTATTAAATCGATGTTCAAACGTGAGCACGATTTAATTTCGACCCTGCAAGATTAATAAAGAAGTCCATTGGACACGGTACGATATAATGAGCGACGTTCAACGAATTTTAACCCAATTTTGTTTAATTCCGTCTTACATATTCATGGATCATTCATTCGCTTTTTTTCGTACATGAGGGCCAATTAGCGAGGGCTACCGTTAAGTTATTCAAATGTTCCTATTAGGCGCGTGGGCTTGATGTAACGAGTAAGTAACTCAACTGTTGGTAACCGATACATGAATCAATGTAAGGAATACCAATTTAGGTCACAAAATATATTATATCTGTCAATTAGTTTCAGTTATTCTAATTTCAAATTCTATTAATTTTAATTTATAAAAAATTTTCCTATCATATGTGTCACATGTACATATATTAATCTGTGTATCTAAAGTGCATATACAGAATGTAACAGTCAACTAGGTGTAAGTATGAGTATATATTTTTGAAAAGCTGTTACTTGATTGATTGTTACGAAATTTAGAGAAAATATTAAGGAAGGATTAAATTTTTATTTGATAAAGATAATTGTTAAAGGTGTTTTATTGGGTCTCAAAATGGAAAAATTGAAAATTATTGATGAGCAGAATAAGATTTTCTCATTTTTCAATTGTTCTTATTTATATCAAATTTCATAATTTTCCGACAAGTAGTACAAAAGTTATGATGATTTCCGACAAGTAGTACAAAAGAATGATGATCATATCGGTTCACTTCGATATTCTTTTTTTTTTTTTGACAAAAATTTCACACATTTACATTTAATATTTTTTTATTTTTTAATTTTCATTTCTTATCGAATTATAAAATTTAGTACAATCGACTACCAATTGAAGTGTGAAAAAATGGCACCAAAGATAATTCTGCGTAAGAATATATCAACAATTTTCAATTTTTCGAATTTAAAGCCCGATAAAACACTTTCAACTATACTTATGATTATCATTAGTGACACTAAATAAAAATTTAATCCTTTAATATTTTTTTAATTTTATAAGAATCAGTCAAGTGATCTGAGAAATGCAGTTTTTTAAAAAAGTATTCATAGCTGACTGTTGTACTCTTATGTGTATATTTATACACTCTTTCCAAAGATTAAATATCATATAGCTTTGTACGGTAAATTTGATTTCTCGTGACCCATGTTCCATTTTTTCTTTTGCGAAGGACACGGGCGTCATTAAGCGCCATCATCCTCGTTTTCGCGAGCGTGAGTCTTGTCGTATCGCCCTCATTAAAGCCGACTCGGTTTACCGTTTGTTTCCTGAATGCGGGATGCACGTGGCTGCCAATGGAAATTCAGGGTCGAGGTTTGAGACACGAAGCCACATTGCGTTTTCTCGCGGAATGACCTAACATTTGTTATCTCGCACGGTTCTCACGGTTCGCTGACCGATAAAGCTGCTCGCAGCCGACAAACAACAATGTCACGCAACGAGTGAACGTCGAGGAAGCATGACATTCGTTTTCAGATAGGAATTGACATCGTTTAATTCACCGTTTAGTTGCTTCGTTGATTTGCCACGACAATCAAAAGTGATGTATAAATATATATAAATTTATCCTACATTCCTCCTTTTCATTGCAAGTCCTTTGGAAAGTATCCGTACTCAATAGCACTATTGTCTGCTTTTTTATCAATTAAATTAAAATAAATCTCAAAATTATTACATGTATTACGTTCGTTAACCTGATCTGATACACCTGACACACTGAAAATCGAGTTCGGATATATGGCAAAATTAAATGCTAATTTGTTGCTGATTTATTACCCTAATCCCGATTTTTTGCTTCAATCAATTCGCTGGAAATTAATGTTGAAAATGAAGATGCTGAATTAACATTAAGCTAATACCCCCATTCCTGGAAAATATAATTCAAAAAATATATAGCAAAAAAACAAATTTATATCAGAATTATTTGCAAATTTCTTGCTCTAATATCTTACAAAAAATTGCAAAAACTTAATTTTAAAATAGGTACAAATCAGAGGTGTGCTCATGTGTCAGCATCAAAGTAAAGTATATTAAATACATGTATCTCATACTCCTATCGTTTAGCATAAAAATATTTCTCTTATTCGTTGCTCTCTCTCCCAAGATATGCAATCCCAAATTTATTGCTCAATGTTTAATCGAAAAAGCTCAGATAATGTGTTGCCAGTTTGTTATATATTCATATATAAGTATAAAGTACTTATGTTAAATTAATTTGTTGCGTTTTAGTATTGAGATGTTTTTTGCTATATCTTTTTCTAAATGTGTCTTCCGAAAGTGGGAATGCTAGCTTAACATTAATTTAGTATCTCCATTTTTAATATTAATTTCCTACGAATTTGTTGGAGTAAAAAGTTCGGAATTAGAGTAACAACTTATAAATTAACAACTTAATTTTCACATTGAAAAAATTCTGGTTAAAAACGAACGAATCAGAAAATCTTGTAAGATTAATTAAATATTCTGGTTATAACAGAAATTCTGGTTATTACAAATAAAACTCAATACTTCTTAACTTATAAAGTATTGAGTTCTATTATAATAACCAGAATATTTGATCAATCTTACAAGATTTTCTGATTCGTCCATTTTTAAGCGGAATTTTTTTTCAGTGCAGATGTAGATAAAAAAATGTAATAAAAAACGAATTTTTAAAATAAGATTATTCAAAAGGAAATTTACAAAAGATGGAAACTTTCCGAATCTGATATTTTGCACGCAACGGCCCGACCGTGCGATTTCACATTTCTCGCGGTTCGTCGACCGACAAAAGCGCGGCCGGCGCGGCGCGGCGCCGTGCTGTCGCGGTCGCGGCCACGTGGAGCGCGGTGCAACGCGGCGGCCGCGAGTATCGCACGCATGTGTTTGCAGTGTGAAATGTAGCTGCGTGCGTTTCATCTCGTGACGGGCTGCGGCGGTGAAAACGTGAAGCTCAGTCGTCGAGGTGATCGCGGATATCAAGGCGCGCCGTGTTACTACGCGATGATAGCACGCAGGGCGTGGCCGCGGCAGTTGCACCGTGGCCGCGGTTATGCCGCGCGGCAACTGACGGCGGCTACATTACGAGCCGCGTGCGAGAAATGGTCCCGCGAAATGCCGCCGCCGATTATGGTATTGTCGTAACGAGGAAGCCGCAATCGCGAGTCCCGCAACCATGCTGCGTAAAACCGGCGGGAAACGTGCACCGCACGCTTCTACGCGTTTGCTAAATTCGATACAGTGAAAGTAGAAAATTTGATGCTTTGTTAAATCCGATATATCCTTGACGCATCCAATAATTTTTCGCAATTTTTGACTTGCTTAATGCAACGACGAAGACGACGCTCGACGATTCTGACCATTTAATGGGCACGATTTTTTGGGACTTTTATTCGACGATCGATGTCTGTGTTACGTGACTGGAATTTCTCACGGCGATGATATGCTCTAGCCGTTGGCGACTAACGGTACTCCAACCAGGTAGCGTCATAGCTTCAGCGAATTTGTCCTTAAGTTACGGAGCCAAGCGAAGCATAACGAGAACTTGATTGCACCGATCACTTATATACTATAAAAGTTAGATATTAGTTATAAGTACAAGTTATAAGTACAAATTCAAAAACTACTACACATGCTGCTTTCTAAGTAAATATCATCTATAGTCTTTCAACAGATCTTCCATCAAGATCTGTCGGTCTATCTTCTTCAGAAATATTAATTTATGCACTTACATTTAATAAATATGTAATAGATATGTTTAATTTTGCGATTGTTATAATAAGCACATGAAAATAGAATCAACATAAAATTCAAAGCGTATGTGAAGAAATTTTAACTCGCAAGCGCTTTTATATGTTTAAAATAATGTATGGGTTGAACGAGACACAGAATAGTGCCCTTAATACGCAAGATACGGTCAGAATGTCTGCAACGCCATGTGCGAGCACTTATCTGCCTACACGCTAGCATCTACAAGTCATGTACCTGCCTATCTTTCTACCTACCTACCTAGCTACCTACCTATCTACCCACGTATCGACGTTAAAAGCCCCAAGACTGGCCCATGTTTTCTCTGCTGCCGTAATGACGGAGATATTAATGCCCGATAGGAGAATTTTAGACTATCGTAACATCGTAAAGCATTCTTTAACGTAATATCTAAAGAATTGCATATTCTGAAATGTATCAAACTTTCAATATATAAAAATTATAAAGCGATTGTAAATCGAGATTAATGGAAACTCGCAATTGTTAATATTTACAATCCTCAAGATGTGCATTCAAGATAATTTTCCGATATTCTGCGAATAGTAAGTTAAACTTTCTACAGCGTCATTTCTTACATTTGTAATTTCCTACTAGCGAAAATATTAATGGTGCAATGTATTATGTTTACATTACATTTAGCGATTTGAATAATTATATTTGTTGAATAAAACTCGTGTTTATTTGAGTTCAACGACTTGAGAAGAAATTGCGAGAAAGAGAGAGCAAAGGAATCGGGCGATCGCTTTTCTTTTCCTGCCGGTGGATGAAATTTGCAATCGCGATGCCACACGGAATTATCGCACCGAGGCGAGCGAGTGCGCATTCTTAAATCATTCGCCGGCAAGTCTGGCTTATAAATGCAAGCGTAACTCATAATTTTGTTCGGCTCAATACCCTATTAGCATTTTGCAAAGGCAAAGCGCGGAGCGCGAAGAATATATAAAAATTGACGCGCAAGAAACTTTCTCTTCTGTATTTACATGCGTTCTTATAGTGTTTTACGACGCAAATTTGTGCTATATGTAATCCTAATGCGCAGGATCGAACCGGTAGCGATTTATAGATTAAGGAAAATCCGTGAATCGTGACGCAAGAAATAACTGATCGATCGAACAAGTATTCGAGACATTAGAAAAGTTAAAAGGGGAAAAGTTTCTAATACATCTCTGTAAGTAGATTTTAAGTGATTCATTATATTACATTACTACGTTGTAAATGCAAGCAGACATAAAATTTTAATCTCAAACTATATAAAAAAGTATCCATATATTTAAAATTGTTAAAATAGAATGTTGTCACACTATTTAATGTTAATTTTATGTGAGAAATTGAAATGATTTGTGTAGCAAATTACATGGAGTAACTTTTTTCTCATTCTGTTCACACAAATAAATTTTCTAGAACGGAGTTATTTTTTTAAAGGAAAATTAGTACATGGGATGACTCCGCGAGTGATTAATAACGGAAGGATCCCGAATTCAAATTCTGGCTCTCATCCCCCCACATACAATTTTCAGCGGGAAGTTACAGAGAATTTTTACAGATCTAAGTGATATTAAAGACTGAAATAGTTCTACTCTATCTTATACTATTATTACTAATAGAATGTCGCGAATTAAAAACATAAATGTATTCGTTCTACTTGAAGAATTAACAAGTTACAGCGGTGCTCGTTTGAGAGAGTGGAAGGCGCATCGTCGCTTCTCGACAAACTGTCGTGTCGCATCAATGTTAGGCCAATTCGAACGTAAACCGATTTATAAATTTTCAATAGCGTTGGTCGTTATCTAATTTGCATTCGGAATACCCAAGGTCATCGGTGCCAAGCACATGGTACCGCAAGCGCGAAAGAGAAGAGAAACTATTTTCACGAAGGCACGTTGCTTTCGCTGTTGCAAGGCAAAGTCAAACATTCAAACTACTTGCAATATGCCGTGACGGCTTGCAGTTGCCGGGTAACGGCATACGAACGTGCTCCCGGCACAAAATATCGAATAGTAAGAAAATGGGAGGGAAACGGGGGATGACGAATCGTGCGTTAATTCGTGTATCAGCTCGTCGACGAATTACCGTCGTCTCCTTTAGTTGCACAATGGGAAATATTTTTTGGGTGCGCGTATAAGGGAGATACTTATTTGCTTGCCTGTTTTACGTTAATTTTCTATTCATACATTTCATTAAAAAGTTGGTAGGCAGTAAGCTCGACGAGAACTATTTACTGATAATAAAATAAAAACAAATTATGTTGTTATGATTCTTTATCGGGCTAATAATAGTTTCTATATTTCTATTGTAATCATTTCTTTCTGTTTTGATTTTATAATCAAATTTTTATATTTAGCACTCCCCGCACGTAAATAAGTTTCGTTTCGTGTGTTGTCAGTCGCTTCTAATTTAATACTGCTTGCTAACCCGGCAACAATCTGACATTTTAAGATCGCGGATGTATGATCGCACTCCGTAAATTTCAACACCTCCTGTGCTAAAAGATTTCTACACGTGTAGAAATCGCATGTCCGTGTCTTGCAGCGTACATTCGTCATGGATATATGCCATTTCAAATGACATATCACAGACTCAAATTTTTAGGAACGATTATTTTTACATTGAAATTTTAAACGAGTTTTTCAGCGTTGTTAAAAGAAAGACGATTAAGAGATAAAAAGCGTTTTAATATAATTTTATTGAGAGGAACAATTCTCTTTATATTAAAATTTTTAACAAGTTTTTCCAGCGTTGAGAAAAAAAGATGATTATAAGATAAAAAAGGATTTTAATATAATTTTATTGAGAGGAACTAAAAAAAATAAGAGAGACCGACATATTCTCGAAATTTCTTGTTCAAGGACTGTGAGATCAGTCGAATTTGACCTCGTACCCAATCGGGTCCGAATTCCTTCGCGAGTACGCCTGTTCGAGAAAAGACGTGCTCATGCCAAATTACGCTCGCGCGGCGAAATACCTCCGACCTCTGCCACGCGATAGAATACGCGACATTTCCCACAGACTTACGTTGATTTTTCCTACGTTCTACGGTGAGGTACTAGTCCCAGGGTACATGTACACCACTGAAAGTCCGTCGACGATCCGCCGAAGACAATTCACTTCACAGAACGGAACGGAACTCAACTGAACTCACGAGCGCGCGGACACAGGCTGCCGATAGCGATAGCGCGCTCACGAGGCCGGAAGAGACGACGGAAGAGAGGAAGGAAGCACGAGAGACGTCTGGTATCAAACGCGCGGTGAAAAGAATGGCAAGGAAGAGAGAACGGAGTAAAAGATCTGGGAATTGTCCTCAGGGTCACGGAGCTCCTTCCCTCCGGCCCGCCGCTACGAGACTGAAGAACCGGACTCTCTCTCTCTCTACGTCCAGGTGAACGGCGCGCGTTACCTGAGAAAGAGAGTGCCTTCTTCTCTTCCCTGTGGCGGAAAGCGCAGGAGGGAGAGAGAGAGAGAGAGAAAAATAGGCAGGCCGTGAACGTAGGCGCAAGAAAGGTGGAGGAGACACTCGAGAGCGAGTCGCCGACGCCGGAGAAGGCCGAGCGGAGGCATCGCTCTTGTTTGTTGCACGGCAGCGTCGCGGGGGTAGCTCTCTGTACGGTACATTTAAATACCTGTCACGTGGCGGCCGGATTGCTGCAAAATGACGTCAGGACGCGAGCGTGACTCGCGACAGTGCGGAGAAATGCGAATTCGCCTCACATTTCGCTCGGGAATCCGTCCAGGGGAACCCGTAATGGCGGCCTTCAGCGCGGAGGCCGAACAAGTCTTTCCGGAACTTGAAATTCGTTCTATTGCCCGAATTTCAAAAGAAAGACAATTCGTTTTACAGCGATCCGCCAGTGAGGGTGGATTTTCATAAAAGAAATTAATGAATTTCAACTGTTGCAAATTGTTAATATTTAAATTTTGCGATAAAACAACTAAAGTAACAAATGCAGGGAAATAAATTATGCCATTTATATTAAATGTGAATTTCATAAAAATTTAGTAGAGATATTTTCCCGACAAGTTATACTTGGTCATAATATTGTCAAACACTTCTGCACTGTTCGGAAATAGCATTCTAGTTCGAAACCGGTTTGTACGAGTGCGTAGACGCTCATTGAAGGATAATATCTTACTCTGGTGGATGTTTTCTCCATATCGATTCTAATCCCGTACTCGTAGGAAGGCTAAGAATTGAAGAAATAGCCTTTCTATTTGAGAAAACGGCCGTGAACGTAGCACGAAGGCGGAATGGCCGGTAGAAACTTGGATTTGGTCGCGGCGTGCCGTGCCAGAGGTTCGCATTGTTACCGAGAGTAGGTATGCCTCTAGAATTCCCGCAGCAATCAAAGAAATATCGTAAAAGAATCATAACTTTACTTTAGATATTTCTTTATAAACATTGTTTGTTCGTAAAGCTTTCTTTCTTGCTTAATCGATCTTATTGCTTTTAAAAAATTGCAAACTTTTTACTATTTAACCAGAAAACTTTTATTTTTCGACAAGTGCCACGGAATTATTGACATTTACAGTGATAACAAGAAATTTGACGAAAACTGCATCGACCGAAGTAAATAGATTTTTAGAATTCTAGGAGAAACAGTTAGAGATACTTCTACCTTTCTTCTCTTTTTCTTCTTTTTCTTTTTTAGCAATACTTAGTTTTTATTTCACTTTACCGAAGTGACACGGATCGTAAAATGTCCAGAGATAGCACCGAGCGCGACTCGGCACGCTAACGGGTTAAGTAGGCGTGCGATTGCAGCAAGTAGGTGTTTCGCGAAAAGAGACATCGATGCTCGCGCAGAAAAGGTCGTCGAGCCAGATCGGCGTGGAGTCACGCCACGCGGGTACGACGACCGCGCGGATTTCTTTTTCTTGCGTACCTGAATGAAAGTTGTAATTGAGCGAGACGCTGGACGTATCGCGTTCAACGTCTTCTACGTTTATGCGCGCCGATAATTCGGAGAGATCCACACTTTAGATCGGCAATTAGAAATCATCGGGAGCCGCGTCATTTATCTCACCGTATCGTTTCGTATAAATACAGGTAGAACACAACTCGACGATATCAAAGCTATTTACGGAGGTCGAATTTTATTAAAAAAAAAAAATTGTTCCAGCTGCTTCACTCATTTGCTTGTTAGTAAGTTTTAGACTGGAAAAGATACACATAGAAATAAAAATTAATGCTTCTGGGCAAAAGTGAAATCTTTCAAGTGTAGATATATTCTTTTCTTTTATTCACGAAAAGAGAATTGCACGATAATAAAAGTTAACGCAACGTCTATATTTTCTTCGAGGCATGATCGCCTAATTGCCTTCGTCGAGGTTCAGGTGTCGCCTTTTTCCTCCACTCGTTCTAATTGCAACGGACGTAACACTTTTTACCAAGCGTGACTGCGGCGCCGGAGTTACGCAAGAGGAGCGAGCGCATCGCCGCGCCGTCACCTACGCGTGCGCGATCCGTCGCGATTATTTTTCAGCTTTTAATTAACGCCTAGCCCGACGTGCAAAGCGTATCGAACGACCGCGGCGACGATCGAACGAAAAATCAAACGGTCAATTTTGCGACAGAGAAAAAAAGGGCATATAAAGCGCATTCCGTTAGCGTTTTATCGGGTCTACTGCACTTCGAGGCGTTCAACCCGACAACTCGCTGCGGATGCACGCGAGCGAGCCTTTGCGCGCCGCACGGCTGTTTATAAATAAAACGGAACCATCATCCTTAAGCTTGCCAAGCCAGAAAACGCAATAAAAGGGTGTTGGCACTGGCCTGCGCAGATTTGATTTCAAATAATATGCTCGATCATTATTTGTTCGAACGTTTTCGATCCTACGAATCTGTTTATCTATCCTGTTGACTCGCAGGGGTTTAGAAGATCTCTAATAAATTGCGACAAATCAAGACTTAATGCATATTACGGAATAAATTTTTTAACTGAAATTATGTGCATGTATCATAATTTCATCTAATTTCAAAATTTTGTTGCAAAGCAATTTTGAATTGATGCTGATTATTGTATTGTGGATATTGCTCAGGTGGCGCAGAATCCTTTTTGAATTTCTAAATTATGAAATAAATTCTTTTTCCATCCCATTTATGTTCTAAAAACATTCTTAAGAATTAAAAAAAAAATTGGTTTTATATCACCAATTCCAAGCCCTTTTTCAAATTCTTTTTTTTTTCTCTTTTATGGAATTCTTTTTAGAAAGATTTCTGTCAAGTTTATTTGGAACAGATTAATCTTTAGAGGACGAGAAGCCTATTTTTAGGCGCTAGAAGGGTTGCTTATTTTTCGTAGTATAACACAATATATTACATATAAAAAAATTTCTCGTCGAAAATCTAAATAATCATAAAAAAAAACAGTCCGTCCTCTAAAGGGTAATAAAGAATTTAAAAAAGTGAATCTTTTTTTTAGTACATATCGATTATTTGTGCTATTTGGGTGTGCAACATTGAATTTGAAAAAATCATCATCGCGCAATTTTACTTTCAGTGGAAATACATCTCGCAGAGTTGCACGGATGTATAATTCATTGTTAACAAACAAAATAGGAAGCATCTTATATTAGCTGCAAACGCGCTCTCTTTGCAACAAATATAATTTTCTACTGATATCAAGATCCGCGCCCAATCCGTGTCGACGGCTTTCTTCCAGTTATCAGCGACTTTCAATACGCTCTACCATATAATTATACACTTTCCCGACTTTCTTCCATTTGAGTGATATGTCCTCCCGATCGCGAGGGAATAAGAAGGGACCAACTTCTCCCGCAAACCGAGTAATCCACCATTAAAGTTCAGTGTCAGTTCAATGTCAGTGAGTAATAACCCCGATCATATTCGTTTCATAACGTTGCATCAGCGGAAGCTCACAACGCTATATGCATTTAAACCACAGGGTGTATCATTAGGTATGAGGCATTAGCCGTATCGCTATACTGAACAAGTACTGTCAAGCAATCATGACAAGACGTTGACCCGGGTAAAGAACCGTTCGATTACATTCGACTATATATGTATGTAGTTAGACTGGAGGACTATGATTCTCTTTGGAGCAAAAAACGACGAATACGAAACGTCGAATGATATAGAATGGATTAGAACTCGCATCTTACAGTTAGTGCTAAAATTCGTATTGATCCAAATCTACTTTCAATCTAAAATCTGCCAATCCTGTAGCTCGGTACAAAGCAGACATCATTAATTCAGCGAAACTTCTTATTCATTCATTGTCAGTTTAAGCTAGTAGTTAGTCGGAAGTTGAACTACAACTTCAAAGAGGGCCTTCGGCGAAATTAGATCAAGCTGAAGAAACTCTAGTGTAACTTTACCGGATCACATTTCAGCTGAGTTCGCCTGCCGAGTTTGGAAATTAATTGTCTGGTAAATTTAGAATGTATCGAGAGAGTGATCCTCGCAGACAGTCTTGGACGTGATACGACGCAGGATGATTAGGAAGTTTGGGCAGGGCGTCGACCCTGGCACGAGAAACCGTTCGACGTGTGTCCAGGCTGACGCGCAGCGTGTAGTCGTGTTAACGCTCGTATTCGCCTCGGCCGTATGTATGTAGGTACGTGCGAGCGAGCTTCTCGCCGCGCCGGCCGGGGCTCGCCTCGCCTCGCTTCGCCTCGCCTCGCGCGGCATGTCCTACAAAACTCGTGGCGAATTAACATCGAAGCATTTACGACGACCTCTTTATCCGCTAGTACACGTACTCGCGCGCGTACGCCGCGTGCGCGTATGCCGGTTTCACCGAGGGACGTCGAACGGCGAATGAGATGCATAGCTGCATTCCACGCGCGGTTGCGGTCGATCCGATCGCCGGCCGACCATTACGGATATTGCAGCCACTAAGAAGTGTATCACTCTCTTTCTTCGAGCCTTCGGTTACGTAGACAAGTCCGGAATGATATTCCGGAAACCGAGCGCGAGTCGCTCGTCGGAACGGATATTGATTCTCTCAATCCGTCTGTGAGTTTCTTCCTGAAAGCCCGAATGAAATTTTCTTCTTATGAAGAAAAAACATTTGTCATGGGAAGGGTGTTTTCTAAAGGTAGTCTCTCCCACGTTTTATCGAATATGAAAATTGTTCGCGACTCGGCGCAAAAAGTTCAACTGGTAGCAACGAAAAATTCGCAGGGAAATGGAAATGTCCTAAATCGGTAGTTACAGCGAACGGGCGTGCTCGCAGAGCGTGTATACATGCATATTATATGCATTCCCTCCGCCTTGAACTTGAACGTTACACGAGCGAACGCGGAATAGCAATCGTATTCGCGCTTCCTCGTTCGATTCGAGCGTTCTTATGAAATTGCGTTTCGCGCCCATCTGTGATGCTCGCTGACACGATTTTACACGTGGCCGCGACCACACACCGTATCATACCACCCGGAGCACAGAGCGTAGTTGAAACCGTGCCGCCGATAATTGCCATTTTATTGCCCTGCGGTTATTTTTATCTCGCAGAACGGTTTTGCAGCTGACGGGAGAATCGCCGGTATCCTGGCACGCTTGCACCTGTGTACGTTAATTAGTGCTTCAATATCGTAGCCAATGAATATTCATTCGACGGACGCGATTCGCGGGTTTGCGCAGTCAGTCATACAATTTTATTTCTCTCTCTCTCTCTCTCTCTCTCTCTTTTCTCTAATTGTAAGATTAATTATATCAAAACTAAAACTCTGTTTCTCTTCTTCTGCAGCATTAATTATAGAATATGTTTACTGAAAAGTTTAAAAGCTGTGGGAAACATCGTTTGCGTAATTATTAGGAATTTAATAATTAATTTAAGAGAACTCTTCATGAAAGAAATAATCTCGTGTTTCTAGGTTTTGTTTTAAATATAAAGTGTAACATATAAATAAACGTACATAAAACATAGCCGTTATTAAATTATCATATATGACGTATTAATGTTATATCAATAATTTTTAGGTCATTCTTATGGAAATAAATTAAAGAAATTTAACTTAGAAAAATCGGAATTCATTTTTTTTACGTATAACGATCAATGGAATAAAATAAGATCTTCCGTAAAAAATTTTGAAAAGTTGAACGCGCTCGACAGGAATAAAATCACAGGGTATTTCGGAGTGAATTTTCATGTTTACTGTAATTGTAGCTCGAAGGCGCGTTGCAAATTCCTCCCTGTCGCTCGCAGCGGACGCATTCGGAATTTTCGATTGGCGAAGTTTACGGTACAGTAGCGCGCATGAGAGTAGGTGACAATGACGGCGCCGAAAAGACGATGGCCATAAGTATGCGAAGGAGAGCCGACGAAGCAGGGCCGTAGTCCGCGACCGGCAGGAAGCTGCCAGACGTAACGGTACCAGAGCATGGCTACTCCACTCGCGGATGTTTCGCGCCGCCGATATCGTCGTCGTCGTCGTCGTCGTCACGTTGTCGATAAATATAGGAGAGTCCGGAGTTTGTCGTTGTGTTACCTGAGTGGCATATCAACCGTCTTCGCTGATGGCGAACACGATGGCGAACAGGACGGAGAGTAGGATGAGTCGCGTGTTTTTGGTTTACGATAAACCGAGTCGAAACCGAACTCCATTAACCATGAGAGTCTCCCTAAACAAAAATGTTTGAATTAATGGTTTCCGGCATTGAAAGTTTAAGGATGTGTTAAGTATCACGGAATTGAATTTACGATGACCTCGTTACGCTCGCATTTTTGAGTCTGTACGCTCGGCTAATTATCACCGAGGTTTCTCCGGGATCAATATTAACTCGCTTTGCTGAAATCCGTGTGCGCGGCGCGTGGATTACCGCACAATTGTCGCGGAAGATTCGAGGTCAAAGACTTGAATCATGGATGAAAGGACGAAAGTCTTGAATTATTCAATTTGATTATGGAAGAAAAAGTGCCATGCCCCTCAGTTTCTTTGTATTTGATTTCTCAAAAAGTTTCGGAACAAAATCAAAGATATAATCATGAGTAGATTACAAACGTATGAATTAAAAAATGTATTATTCTTTTACCGTTCTCAAGAAAAACCGGGCTCCAAAAGTTTCGTTTTAGCTTTGTAACCAAATGTTCCTTTTTTTTGTTCACGTTTTCGCAAGCCTTGTTTCAATTTGAATATGATATATGATATATGACTCTTGATTATACAATTATGGTTATACTTTGAATAAAGATATTTTATTTACATAATAAATTGCACGCATTTAAAGATTCTTTTTTATGATTCCATCTGTCGGACCTGAAACTTTTGGACCTCATTTTTTGGAAACAAAGTAAATATATAGGAGTACACTTTAAAGAGTACATTTATATGTAATTTACTCGTGAACTTTGATTTCTTAGACACAAAACTTTTTGAGAAATTGAATATGAAGGAATTGGGAAGCATTTTTGCAGCATTCTTTATTGATTACACAATTAAAAATCAGAATTACCCTTTTAATAATATCTTCAATATCTTGATTACCTCTTTGTTGATACTAAATTCATCATTGAATTGTCAAAGAATCGACTGTGATTGAGAAAAGTACTATTTAGCTTATCTTATCGGAATAAATCTACAAAACGAATCCAGTGTTCCGTTAACCATTGTTGACAGTCACAATCGCATGATTAGCAATCCAACGATAAGACTTGTATGGCTTGATTACTATTTCCCAGTATCTCACCATTAACGAACACTTTATCGACTTCTATGGAAATTACAGTTATAGCGTTTAAGATGATAACGCGGTTGAATGTTTTTATTTCACACGCTTGGATTTGCATGTTTCAATCGTTGCTAGTGTTTAAACCTCATTAATGACGTCGGAGTGACAATTAACAGAAGAGAATAATAATTGGTAACTATATAATTATTTTTAATTTGAGATATCCTATATAGTCGCTTAATATAGCATAGTTTATTTTTAAGTTTTACCGCACGGCGTTCCCCACGCGATGAATCGACATTGAAGATGGTGCATTAACAGCGCGTAATTACATGAGAATTACTCCTCGCCTTGCGTCACGCGTAAGGTCGTCATCGCTTTATAAATTTCTCGAGGATCAATGCTTCACGACAGACAGGAACTTCCTCGATCCTGGGATGATTCATATCGCGCGTAATGCAAGCACAAAGGCTCGAAATGGCAAGCGGGATAGAGTGGGCTCATCAAGGATACGAGCGAGCCGAGCCGCGCGACGTAATGTGGGTAATACGTAATGAGGACTTTACACATTCCTGAACGTTGACCGCTTTCTCTGTTCGTCTCTCTCGCGCCCGCTCGGGAAAAGATTTCTCTACGCTCGCGTCTCGCTTCAATCCTTTCTCCAGCCTGCCTCGTCCTGTCTGCGTTGAGTCCAGTTCACCGCGCGAGACGGACCGCGGGTAATTCACACCGAAACGATCATTAGTTCAGGCACTCTCAACTTGTGCGCATCGCGCCACTTTGCCTGCATCCTCGTTGCAGAATAAATATGTTAACAATTACATTAAAAAAGTTACACCGGCAAAACGTAATACATCTTTAATTGGGCGAGTCCCGCTGTTACTGAACTAAAGTTATGCAAATTGTCGAATAAATTATGAATAGCTGGCATGATTAAAATATTCTCGTGAGGAATGTTTCTCGGATTCTTTCTGAATTCCTTCCTTGACATTTCGTAGATGCGTAAAACGATTTTGTCACGCGAAGAACTTTCGGTGGAGAATTTGCCATTCAGTTTTAAAGTTTTGACTGCAATCTAGCTTGAATTCGGTTTTGCCTTTTACGTTGCATTATGACGCTCATACACTTGCGCGCCGCGTTTCACGTGAACGTGCAAAGGCGCACACAGTAGCGCGGGGAATGAAGAACCTTAGACGGTGGAAGCGGCCAACGGTACTTCGCGGAGTGAAATTACACGTAGGGTAACCCGTGTTGATTACATAATCAATGTCTCGTCAGCAACGGATTGCCGAGGAAAAACTATGATCGCTCATTGTCAGCCATGCTTGCAATAAGCTTGTAACCGCTTATTAAAAAAGAACAAGAGAAGGCACATATCGAGGTCAATATGCGGAGGAAGGAAAATAACATTGGGTAGCGAAAATCACGGAAAATATACGAGAGAGATTGAGTTGAGGCAAGGGTCTTAAATCAATTTACAGAAGGGTGGTTTTAAAAAAAAAGAGATGTAATCTCGTTTTGCCTTCTCACGTGGACTCATCATAAATGCAGTGAATTTATCGTGATCATCGAGCGGTTATACATATATTCATGATCGCACCGACATTCCGCCGCGAGCTCCCGGTTAGTATGGAGCAATCGATAAGGCACAGCATCCGGCGTGTAAAAAGTACGTGCCTCGCGTGCTTGGTTGCGTGAGTTAATAAGCGATGTGAATGACTTAAAGGTATTTAACCGCGTTAA
This sequence comes from Tetramorium bicarinatum, assembly GCA_928718305.1. Taxonomy (NCBI): domain Eukaryota; kingdom Metazoa; phylum Arthropoda; class Insecta; order Hymenoptera; family Formicidae; genus Tetramorium; species Tetramorium bicarinatum. The sequence continues at coordinate 15,511,818 of OV788327.1, forward strand.
ATAATGTTCGCGAATGCGCTAGAAACTCAGTTTACCTGTTGGTTATATTGAAATACATAATGTACCTTGTATTCCTCGCGATCAGTTAAATCTTAGGTCATCCAGAGAGAAATACCGTATTATATGTATTATACATTCCAAGAAGTAAATTTCTCTTAAATTCAAAGTAAGTAATAAGTACGAAAGCCGTGAAAAATATATACATATAGTCATTTGATTTATCGACTACATTTAATTAATTGACTGATTAGATATGTTAATTAGAGCGTGAACCTGCACATATCGGAAAGTACATGGAAAGTGTATCGAAAGTACGCGTATTAGTACAATCGAATCGTCTGTCATGCGTGACTTTCTGCAACGATATCGAAAATATATTATTTAATTTTGAACTTGACAGAAAAAATACATAAAGCAACATAAAATAGCAATTTATGATATGTTTGTGAAATATAAAATATACGCGATAATAGATCATAAGTAGCACATACGAAAGAAAAACTTGCAGTTTAATATAATGCAACACCGCTGTAGGATGTTGTAGGATGGATGCACGCGGAGGAAAAATAGTCATTATTTTCATATTCCCCTCGTTTTCGCTCGAAAGAACCAGGAAAGGAGTTTCCTCGTGGCTGTTGTTAGAGAATCTACCGATGCCGTTCAACGTACTTGCAATCGGGCGGTAAACTTTTAAGGTAAAAAACGGTATGTTAAATATAGTAATCGAAGGACATGCTATAGAAATGCAAGCAGCAAAAAATACAGTTAACGTATAATTGATATTAATAATAGTTTTACAATTCCATTATATAAATGTATAAAATTTGCTGAAAAGCTCTCATCACAATTAATCAAACAAAATTTTACAACTTTCCTTCTCTCTCTCTTTCTTCTGTAATATAATTTTTATTTATACAGGCAAATATTATTTTTCCATTTATATGTAAAAAATTATATATTTTCTTGTATATTATTCAATTCATTTGTATATGAATGCAAGAGCAAAATTTATGAAACCAATAGAGGAAACTGATTTGAGGATGTTAATTAGTTCACTCCAGGTGAGGCTTATCGAATGAAGCCAGCATGCAAAATTGCCGGAACGATGGAAGACGGACGGACGAAGAATCGACTTGAACGAGAGACGAAGAAGAAGCAAGAACAGATGGAATGTAGCGAATGAGGTCGCTGCCGTTGAAGGCAAACGACTGCGCCCCTAGCTCCTCTTGGCAAGTTGCCTTCGAGTGCCGCGAAACGACGGAAAACGGTATCCATTCACATTCCCGGAGTGACTAATTCGCGCTGTCTCTTACGTGACGCACGTGTACGTGCTGAAGTGATCACGTATCGTGGTATTGGAAAATTCGATCAACGCTATCATATTTCTCGAATGTAGAAATTGCATTACATAGTTATCTGATTCTTTCGTCTGTCAGATAGCAAATGAGGACATTTCATTTCATTTATATAATATACATGCTTTGTTCATTGATAAAACGATATTTGTAGAGAGTATTAAATTTTGCAAACGATTTTATGTTATATCGATAGGTAACAATTAAAACGACAAAACTACAAATTGTAGAGAATATGTTTCTCTTCTTTATTATTGATTTATTTGATGTTCTATCAAAAAAAATAATAAACTTATTTATTTAATTAAAAAAAGTATTTCTAACGTAATTGATTCGCTTTGTTCGTATGTTATTTTTGTATTACAGCTAAATAAATTAAATTAATCTTTTAACAGTGTATAAAACTTAATAATACTTGTCTCCCACATTAACTTTCAAGATAAAAAAAATCTTTACATTCATTTGTCATATCGTGAGCAAAATGTAGAGCTGAAATTATTTTAACATGATTGTTTTAATTTGTAAATAATAAATTTTACTAATTGCACTTAACAAAAAGACGGTAACAGGGTTTCTCTGATTGGACCAAAGTTATAAGCGGTTTATCGTCACGCATGGTTATCCACGTGGTCGAACTTAATCGTACCATATAGAAATCATCTCGAGATGGAACAACAGGTTTATCAAAAGTTTGATATTTGATAATTCCATTTGAGTAACCGCTCGTTCGGCACACGTTTGTTGCCTCCTCCTGTGACGTTAATATCGATGGATAACACAGAGTGTGCCATACACCATAGGATCGTTGCATCACTTCGCCTGTACCAGATCTGAGAAGCAATTTAACAATTTAAATATGTAATTACATCAACCTGTTAGTTTTATTTCATAATATTGTGTATCATCTGTGATCATTCCAATTAAATTCTTACCTATTCTTTGCGAGCTCTCGCACTTTTTTGCATTTCATTTCGTCTTCTCCATTTGGACAATCATTGTCGCCATCGCACACGAAATCTTGCGAGACGCAGGTGACATTTTTGCTCTCTCTGCGTAATAACGTACGTTTATGTATAATTACTGATTGTAATAATTTTTACAAGATTTATTTAGCAATACTTTTTAAAATATTTTAAGACACGAGAAACGTTTTATGTTGTGAGAAATATTAATCTTACGTGTTGCATTTGAAACTATTTTCGGTGCATTGACACACTTCTGGCGATTCATCGGTTTTATCACGACAATGTCGCACCCCGTCGCACAATCGTTCTGGCGTGGTAAGATTTAAATATTGCGCGCAGCTGCATATTATAGGTTCATCCGTTCCATCCGAGCAATCAACTTTTCCATCACAAAATGCGCTCTTCGAGACACATTCGCCGTTCTTACACCGTAATTCTGACTTTGCACATTCTGCACAAAAAATGCATGTTAAAAACATGAGCTTGTGCACAAGAAAATTAATTGGTTAAAAATTAATTTATTGGATTTGATTTAATAATGCTATTAAATTTTTAATTTAGATTTTAAGTTAATCCAATATAAATTAGGATTTTAAATTAATCCAATAAATTATTCAGAGTAAAATTACTTACTGCGATCTGCCCCGTTTTTTCTTCTCGTCTCTCGCAATTTTAGACACATTTCATTTTTCTCGTCCAAACCGTCTCTGCAATCTGCCACACCGTCACATACTTGATTCCAAGAGATGCATTGTCCGATTTTGCATCGAACGCCGTCACACGTGGCTTCAGATATTGGTTGTGGCACTTTCTCTGCATAGCAAAAAAATTAAATCATTAAATCACTAAATGGCTAAACTGTTTCGCGTAAAAATGCAACAATCGATGAAAATTCGAACGATTAAAAATTGACGTGTTCGTAACAACTTACCTAAAGCTTGCATAAGATAGGCATAGATGTAATCAATGCTCGTCAAGTTTTGCGTGCTTCGGAAGCTGCATGGGCTGTCGTTTTCGTGAAATACAGCCGCGGGATACCATCCTTGCTCGCTGCGACAAAACACCGTTCCGCTCCAATTCGAAGAAGTTCCATTGGTCTAAATGCATGTAAAAAATAAAGTTGAAATCCGACGACACACTTTACGTAATTAATAGGTAGATAAAAATGATCGTAATTCGATTATTATGGAGTTACTCACCGGGCATTTGGCACCTAAAGCTTCGATGAAACAACGATAGCACTTGTCGCAATTTTGCAGAATCGGTTGGAGAAAGATTGAGTGGGTCTGGTGTTCGTTGTCTGTACCGATTGCCACGCATAAATCGTCACTCGCTGGTGGATATATTCTGTAAAAATTCAACAAATAGCCATATAAAAAGAAAATAATATATATATGGATAATGGATGAATAATCAATGTGTACACACTTCTTTTCTAAGAACAACGGCTGCACATAACGGGTAAAGTTCACCGCAGTTTTCAAGTGAAGCAACGAAACGTCCGTTGTCTTTACGTTCCTGATCTCATCAACGACCGATATCTGCTGATAGGGTCCGTCTACATAGAGGAACGAGCGACTTTGGCCCAGCAGAGCTGTTGTATAATTCTCCGATAATCTGTAATTTATTCTTCGTTACGCATTTCTTCACCACATATCCGATCGACAGAATCTGATGAAGGACGATCGTAAGGATAGTCAAATAATTAATTCAATTTTACACAATCTGACAGACGCATCGAGCAGACATTTCTGAGAAGAGACGAGGAAGAATCTCGGAGAAAACAGGATTCGCTCACCTGATAGCTTCCGTGCAGCTTGAACTGGACAGGAGCCAGTCTGATTCCAGAAGTAAAGCCGTGCAGTGATAACGGCCGTCGACGAAGATGGCCGCCAGCCACGGCCACAAGTAGGTATGGCTTCCGGTTCTCGGATCGACGACCAGATGCGAGTCGGTGCTGCTGCTTAAAACCGGTTTGCAGTAAAACTGTAGCGTCGTACAAGTCTCGCCTCCCTCACTCGCTGCGGCATGCTCCGGCGAAGGTTCGTAACCCGTCGCGTTGTCCCAAGACCTCTGCCAGAATCTCGTTTCCAGCATCGTTTTGTTTACCACGATTTCATTCGTTGACTGCAAACTCCTACGTACAATTAACATGCGCGCAATTATTATTTTACGATTAATATTTTTTTATCAAAATACTATTGAACAACAATCATATTGTATTATGTTTGAAAAATTGTGTTTGACGTTTATTGAATCATCAAATATTTGAGAGTCAAACGTACCTGAATCCGAGATATTTGCATAAATTCTCTCCGATTATCGACGTTACGGTGCTATTCTCCAATTTGTTTGGCTGAAGACATTCCACATGCCACGTTTCGTTGTAGTATCTACTAAGCAAGCCTTCCATGTTTAAAACCGGCCGGTTATCGCTATCCACATTCACGTATTCTCCGTTAGTCAATGCAACTGAAAAAAGGAAATGACGATCGATGTTACTAATGTTTTCTCCCGTAAATCAAGAACACGAATTTTACGGCATACTTACGACAATCAACTTCGTCCTCTCTCAGAGGACAATCGAAATTTCCATTACATCTCTTTGTCATCGGGATGCAATCTCCGCTCCTGCTGCAATGGAACTCGTCATCTTTGCATATATCTGAAACAATCATTTCGTTAAATTGAAACCAATGGCGAAATTATATACGAAATTGAATACCGCAATCCTTCTCGTCCGTTTCGTCGTCGCAATCTAGATGTCCGTCGCAAATCGCTGTGGGTTGCAAATTCAACAAGTAATCTCTGCATGTACAATCCTCTTCATCGGTTCCGTCTTGGCAATCCAAATGTTTATTGCATCTTCTATTGATCTTTATGGTTTGAATCAGTCTGTAAATGAGAGACGAGCACGTTGAATCTTATATTATTAAATATTTATTAAAAATTATTAAAAAATTACTTTAAAAAAGTCTTAAAATTATAAAAAGTCTTATATTGTTAAATATTTTAAATTATAATATTTCGTATTTCACCTATTGCAAGTAAACGTTAATTTAACGCTCGGCATCGTTATTTCTGGCGTTGTTGCATAAATATCTACAGTATTTGGATTTTCGTTACTGTAAGTTTGCGTTTCCGTCTGATAGTAGAAATACGAGGAAGTAGAAACAGGAATTGTTTCCGTGCTCGCTTCTGTAACATAAAATTCGGTGTCATTTTCAATAATTTTATTGAATAATCTACGGCTTGTCATAATTATGAGAGAGCTTGGCATGATTTACTATTTTCGTCTGTGGTATGACTGGATATTTCGTCGGCTTGCAGTTTTACAGACGTATTATTAGAATTCGATTCTCTGTATCCCGCATTCACATTCAGCAATTCGCATCCGATTTCATCCTCTCCATCTAAACAATTTACAATTCCATTACAACGGTCTTTTATCGGCAAGCAGTTTTCCAGGCCCGATTGGCAGCTAAATCCCGGACATGAATCCAAGAGTTTATTTCCAGAAAGAGATGTCTCGTAATTATCTGCAAAGTAACATATTTTAAATAATAAAAACAACTTCAAATGGAAAATACATAATTATAGTTTTATATTTTTCAAAGGACTTACCCTTTTGAGTTTGGGAAATCCAATCTTCGTAGTAACCCACTTTCATGTAAACACCGGGTTCATTCGGACGTCCGCATCCGTCACCATGGCTGATTATACCCGCCACATACCACTGCGACTCGAAATATGGATTTCTATGGGAGAAAAATGTTTTTGTAATAATTATTGTCAACATTAAATTTTTAGTGTTTTGTCTGGTTACCTGCACATTAAGGGACCACCACTATCGCCTTGGCAGGCATCATAGCCACCCTCAGGATATCCCGCGCAGATCGTAGCATTGTTCTGATCGATCAATTCTTTGCACGATGACAATATCGGTACTTCCACTTCTCGCAAATGATCCGCTAAAATAACATTTTAATTTTAAATAGATATCAATTATATCCTGCGCTCTTAAATTATTTATATTTCGCTTTGTAAAATATTTTTGTATTATATGCGCGAAATTATTGCTGTAAATTATTCTTATTGCTGCTTTGATTACTAGAAAAAAATCTAGCTTACGATCCGGTCCATATTCTCTTAAAGCTCCCCATCCGATAGCGACGCACATGGATTGCGGTGATGGCCCTTTTTTCCAATCAGGACCCGCGCTGTCCAAACCTGGTAAGCAGACCGGGCGGACCCATCGATTGAAAAGAAGGGGCTTATCCAACAGAATCACTGCAATGTCGTTCTGCATATCTTCTCTCACGTAGCCAGGATGAATTATCACGTTTTTCGCTCTTCTCGACTGCGCCATCGGTGGAAATGATAATCGTCTGAGTATACCAGCTTGTATTTCGTAATAATGTCCCTCATGTCTGAAAGTTATTAGCAGACACATTTTAAATCGATAGAAAGAATGTATCAGGTTTAACAAATACGATCTTTCATCGGCGCTTGTTGTAGTATATTCGTTCAGCTGAGTCGCCTTTAAAAAAATTCTTACCTATCCATGCAATGACTTGCGGTGAGTATGTGAACTTGACTGATGATAACACCGCCGCAATGGAAATTACCGTCCTTGTAAATGATGACTAGGAAGGGCCAAGCTTTGGGCTGGCTCGCTCGGCCTCCGACTACTCGCGATTGCGATCCGACGATAGTATCATTCTGATTTTGTACTTTTCCCTCGGACGTCGATTGACCAGCGTTCAACAGCCCCAGGGTTTCTTGGTAAAGTTTATTAAATTCCGAGGCGGACTGTTCCTCCGCGTGTCTTCTGACGTAATTGTTCTTCGTCGTGTTGAAGGCGGGAGAGAAGTTTTCACGCGGGTAGACTTTGGTGCCGCAAAGTAACGGCGGACACTTGACGAATACCGCTGTACCCCGACATGACGTCATCTGTACATCATTAGTATCAGTTTCCATCACGTAAGGATCTTTAAAGGTGTCTTCAGGTACATAAACGATTTCTATTTCCGGCATTGTTCTGCAAAAGCGCATCGATTTAATAATAGCTTGCGAAACTTCTCAACTAAGAGATTTAACTAATTTTATTATATCAGAAAGTATTTTCAAATGCACGACTTATGAACGCGTGTGATTAAAAGTCATTGCGTGTGTCGATGACATACGTTAGTGCCTGGCCGATTTCCGATTTGCAAGCGTCCATTGCCGAGGAGAATGATTTCGAGCAAACGGGATACCATTGCCCTTGTACGTTCTTGTGCAGATACCCTTGAGTATAACCAATCATAAAAATCTGCAAATGAAACAATACATCGGAGAATATATTGAAAAATATTTGTCATGAAAATCTTATATAGATTTCAATAATAAGTAAATGCATGAATATTATGCTCTTACATCGTTTGGACCCACGCCCGTTTGTAGAAGTACATTGCAGTCGAGCTCGTCCTTTCTATTAGAACATTGGCTTATTCCATCGCAACGTTGCGAAAGTGGTACACAGTTATCGCCATTACGATTGTCCCAGACGTCACAACTGAAAGAATCCGTTGGGCAGCCTAGAAATTAAATATTCACTCGAATAACAAATCGAAATTTTAAAAATGTCTTCTACAAATTTTATCGATAGAATGTCAGCAAAAATATAACAGAATCTGCTAACAGAATATAATGGCAAATTGATTACAAAAACTAAGCAAAATCTAATAAATAAATTAATTAATTAAGGACTCGCGACAAATTCAAGTTACTGGAAAAATTGGCTCTGAGAGTCAAACGCAGTTATTTGTAAGTGATTCAACATTTATTAATACCTATTTAATTTAAGTTTTAAATAACAATAGAAATCGTATGTTTCGCTTTGAGCTATCTTCAGCTATAAAGTGATAAATACCTAAGTTAAATAATTTCCAGTCCTCTGATTAGTATAAAGCAAGCATTAAAAGACAAAAATATTAAATGAACAGAAAGGTATCATATCTGACCGGAGTAGCTCAAAAAGAAAAAAAAGGAAAGAGAACTCTAATAATGCTTCTTATCCAAAATCTTTATAAATTATGAATATTAAAATTCTCTTTTTTTCTCTTTTTTTTCGAGAAATTTCTTTCAGATATGATATCTCTCGTTACCCAGATAGGATAAATGCACAATTATTGCTTCTTTTCATTCACAGCATTTCGCAATAATAAGATGATTCTGCAAAACGCATATCTTTTGCTGAAATAGAATTTTATAATTACAAGTTCTAAATATTGAGAAAATTATGACGCAAAAGTACTTAAAAAATAAAAAGTAAAAAGAATTTCTTACTATTACTTGAATAATAATTGTACAATTTTATGCTGTAACAATTTTTACAATAATTCAAAAATTAATTACTGAAATGTATTCAGTAATAATTATGCTAAGATGATTCGCTCTAATTATATAATTATACAATTATATAACAATCTATTTTATAGGTATCAATTTTTTAAAGATTGTTATATGTTAAAATAATTGAATTTAGGATTAATAATTTTAAAAGTTTGATTTAGACTTACTATATAATATACATTATATTTTAAAATTAAAATGATGCTAAAATTTTTCTGCATGCGTTCCTATCTGGGTACATTAAATTTTTTTTCTCTTTTTAAATTTTCGTCTTATATCTCGCAGAACTTGAGATTATTTAATTTATTTATTACTTTTTATTATTGAAGATAGTTCAAAGCGGAGCCGAAACATACGACTTCTATTGTTATTTAGAATTTAGATTAAATTTTAATAAATATTAAATTACGTACAAATAACATGCACGCATTTGACTCTGAAAGCCAATTGTCTCAGTAACTTGTTAGGCAAAACCTGTTTCCAGATTGTAATCATGTGAATACATTTATGCATTCCACTTAGATGGAATTATTTATTATCCATTCAATGGAAATACATAATTTATTTAAATGAAATCGTTTATAAAATGATAGATTCAGTTTGATTTTTGCTATCAGATTATATTGATAAGCTCTGACATGACAGTAAAACATGAGTTTAATGCAGACACAGATGATATCTGATCTGTTGTGATACCTGAGCAAATTTGCTGCCAATTTATCATACTGCGGATAGTTTGTTTATTTGGCAAATTTAAGGGCATATATTTCTTTTAAATTTTTTGTATAGTTACGTAAGACTTAATTTTTTTGAAGCTAAATATCGTAATAAATTTATACTTCGTAAAGGCCGCTCGTGTTTCATGGATAAGAAAAGTTTTGTGGATAAAGTAGCTTTCATAAATTTAACCAGTATTTAGCGTCATCTGGTGGATAATTATAGTAATATGAAAAAAATCATGTTAGATTTATAATAAAACCTATTATTTTTCAACAATGTGACTAAATTAATTATAAATTAATTAACTAAAATTTTCTATATTAATTCTTCGTTAGTTTTTTGCTTTATTCAAAACAATAAGAAAAAAAGTGCTCAGTTGGTCACCTAGATTTCTGTTATATCACATAAATTCTTTAAAAAAAAAACTACGTAATGTTAATAATATTACTAATTAAAAAATTTTTAACAAATTGTATAAAAATATAATGCGCATATAAAAAAATACTGAATGCGATACAACATTTGAGTAAAATCGAGTGCCTTTTATTTATTTAAAGCATGTGTATAGAAAAAGTTTACCGAAAAATGTGTGTTTTTACCAAATTTTACCAAAAATATTTGTTTTTACCAAAACAACCGAGTTCGTCCTCTCCATGTGGACAATCGAAATAACCGTCGCAAACCCGATCTCGTGGTATTCGATCTCTGCAGGAGCATCTTGTTTCGTCGCTGGCATCGGCGCAGTCGACACGACCGTCACACCACTTTAGTCTTGGAACGCAGTGCAGATTATTGCATTGATGATAATTTATAGGACAGCTGTTGAACGTGGAGGACTCTACAAACAATTAACACGCTGTTAAAGATGACGTTCTAATTTACATTCTCAGAAAATTTTCCAATTTGAGCTTTACATTTCTTGAAGTATGATAGATAAGATAATTAAATAAGATTAGTATGTTAAAAAAGAATATAATAAATAAGATAATTAAAATAGATAAGATTAGAATATGTTAAATAGGAGAATATAGAGTAGAAGTGAGATAATTACGATAGACAAAATTTTAGAATCCTATATATTACAAAAAAGAAATGTCAGATAAGACAGTTTAAAAAAATCCTCGCAGAAAATCTGTGAGACTTCGTTTACTTGGATCATTTTGTGCGATAACATCGTAATCTTGATCCTTTTGTAATTTTCCTAATTCTTTTGAAGAGTGTTTCGCTTCGTTGGCAGAGCGATCAAATTGCGATGTGCCAGGAATCGGCGGGAAGCGAATACTCGGCAGTGATATATAACCGCAAAAATACGGCATGTTTGCAATTGGCTGCTGGGACGTTGCGGTTGATTGCTGATTCAGCGAGAAGGTCGGTGCGTTCGTGATGGCAGGCCCCGTGGGACCGAGATCTTGTCCTGTTGGCTGAGTCAGACCATCGGCGTAGTTGAGACTTGGCAAAACCTGCACCTGCATATGATTTGGTGACGAGGAACTCTGATAAAACGGATTTTGAAACGGAAATCCGTGATTTTGCCCGGATGAGGGATCTGGAGAAAGCGCTGATGTTGGAGATAATGGCATGTTGGGGAATTGACCGAAGAAGCAAACCGGATGCGGCATTGTCCACCGCGTGGAGTTTAGTTGTAGCTCCTGCAAGGATTTCGTACTCTCCGAGACTATTGGTTTGCCGTTAGCTTTTGTTTGGAAATGCTCGCCCGGAAACTGTTCGTAGTCAAGAAGATTTTCCATCGATTTCGATTCTACAAAAAAAGTATCATGTATTATTTTTTTTAAGAATTTGATCATTATCTCGTTAAAAATCGTAAATTTTATTTTACGAAGGACGGAAGTACTGCAAAAAGGATAGCAATACTGGAAAAAATTTAGTATCTCGTCTTTGATTTATGAGTTAGATAAATTTGTTCATATTTCATTGAAGTCATTTCGAATGAGTTATGAATTATAAATGTCCCGATACTTCCAACTTATACGACTCTAGAGATTTTGCAAGTCACGATAAATTGAATCCCTATATTCGCGTACTACAAATATTTTTCGATAGATTGGAAAACGAGAGTATCAAAATAACTGACGGAGTAAAGAAGAGTCAGCAAAAAGAAAAAAATAACTAGGAGCCACATAGCTTAAAGAAGCGCAGTAAATATGTAAATATTGGTACAAGTAGCAAGCTCTCCCTATTTAGTTATTTCACTACTTCCTCATGATATTCTTCCTAACCACGTACCGTTCACCGCTGCGACCGATCGATTTTCCGGGTGTCCCTCGAGAGAAGGACGTACCGAAGGATGCACCGTGCCGTTGTCGATTCCGGTCACGTCGTATCTCGCTGGCACACTCGTCACGTTTTCAGTAATCTGCTTCGTAAGATCGATGATGGTTCGTATTGTCGTTTCGGTTGTTCCTATCGAATCTGTCGAGATTGTGGTTTTTCTAGATTGTTCATCATCTTCCGTAATAGCACTACTTTGAGTTCTTATGCTGCTCGATTCCGTCGTAAAGCGCGGCTTCGCGCTCGTAGCATCTTTGCCTTCGATTGTTACATGATGTTCTAGATCGATTTTCGTCACAGCAGGAACGCTTTCAACGTTTTGGATTTTTATCACGCGCGAGTCGTTTGCCATTGGATTACTGTCGGGCTGTTTATCATTGACGTTTGAATTGTTAGTGTCAGTTGGACTTAGGTATATCCGTTGGCTTTCATTTGAATCTGTATGATCAGTTGAGATAGTAGTGGTTTCCGATATACCGGTGCCCTTCAATGATTGATTCGTGACATTTTGTGATGGATTATGCGTTACCAAATCCGTCTCCAGCGGCTGGATTTGTGCCGCTTCCGTCCGATTAACTTCTGTCCGTTTCGGGCCATTTTCAGCCTCTCCGTCATCCAGCAGCTTGATGACAGCGGGGCCGAAATCGCTCGAGCGATTTTGCTCGGAGTAATCATGCGGAAAATATTGATCTTTCGATTGTGGCGTATAATCCGCGTCGTTTTCATGCACCTTGTTCATTAGCTTCTTGCACTCCAGACATTCCAGAATATTCGAGAATGATGGCCCGCTGCTTGTTGGCGGAGTGTTATTTTTGAGAGCCATAAAATAGTTTTGCACCATCTGCAACAACTTCTCGCATTGTTTCGCGCTCCCTTCGCAATCTCTTCTTCTGCGAGATACTTCCCGCTTGGAACGCGTGTCGGCGTCTCTTCCATTTATCGTTGGAAATACGTCGCCTTCTGCAACCCGTGTTATCTGACTAAGCTTTGTCTGATCGTTGAAAGATGGGTGTCTATCGATCACTTCTCCCGCTCGGAACAATGATCTTTTGCTGAGAGGAAAGCCTAGCCTGTTGATTATCCGCTCCAGACGTGTTTCCGGTTGAATGCGAACTGAAAGAATCATGGTGGAAGAGATGATTTTTCGAGGACATCGGCTGGAAATTGGCGATTGCGAGGACGAACAAGAGTAAATTTCTCGCGAAAAATAATATGCGCAGAATTTACTCTACATACATAGTGGTTTACTAACCTGAAGCGTTACGAGTGTCTTGTCTGGAGTTTATTATAAAAAACGTAAGATTAGTGATTGTCATAAAAAGTACAATCAATAAGATTGAAATTACAGTCAGAAGAATAAGTTTGTGCCGTGCATAAAAATTCCAATGGTTGTGCTCGTCCAATTTAGTCTTGCCTTTATCGGATGTCATGCCTAGAATTGTGATCAACATTAAAATTTTGTAAATGTATAAAAGAATATTCGTAAAAAATAGCGTTATTGAAGATTTTTTTAATTTTAATACAAAATGATATTAGATATATACGCTGTATATATCTAATAAAGTTTACCTGTATTTCGAATCCTCGAATCCGTCAGTACAACGCAACATGGTGAATCGATTGGAACATCGACCATTTGCGGAGGTGGGCTCTTATCAACATGTAGTTCTTTCGATTTATCCAAAAGACGCACTAATTGTTAAAAAAATTGATTAATTAAATGAAATTAATCCAGAAATCAGATTTAATTAAACTGCACTAAATTTTAAATACATACATGGTGCAATAATATTTTCGAACAACTTACTTTCGACCAATCCCTAAACTATTTTCCGCGTTTGTCTCGCACGAAATTCCTGGCTTTATTTCGATCTTCACACGAGATTACACCGGCGACGACTAATCCAGGACTTGACAGGTAGAACGGTTCTTCGCAATAGCGCATCAGCGAAAAATTGCTGACAGCTTATCGTCGTCTCCTATTACGTTCATGTGAATAAACCCCTTTACACGCATTTCAACAAGTGCCGTCGCAGAGCTTGCAAAAAATTGTGAATGGAATTCTTGACTTTCAAAGACCCTTAAATGTTGATTTCTCTCACGCTTTATGCAGCAAGTGTAAAATATGAGAGCTTTTTACACGATTTCTGTCGTACGACTTTTTATCAGATGTCTATTAATATATATTATGTCTATATTAATGAGAGTTATGATATTTCACATGATCTAACTGTTTAGTCGTCTGAACAAAACAAGTCGTGTCCGACTCATGTAACCGGATGTCTTCTATAATATCCGCTTGTCGGCAGTTTGATCGGATAACTCGTAGTGGGATAGTAGGGATAGGATCTTTTATACGATTTGATTAAACAGTTATCCGATAATTTCTGTAAGTATTTTTATCGTAATATATTTAATGTTCTATTAAAAATTAATAGCGAGAAATAGGAAAATTAAATTAAAATTAATATCGACTATTAAAAAATTTATTTTCGTCTTTTTTATCGTTCAATAAATAATATACGCTCCAAATTGTAACCTTTTTGTGTTAATCGGATGAATACAATATAAAAATTTGCCGAAGACATTTGTAAAGAAATATTAGACTAATGAAAATATTTTAATTTGTTCTTAATAAAAGAATGTTTCTAAATGAGGAGAATTACGTCGTTTTTATCCAATTAAACGTTGTCCGACATGTCTTGGTGTGTGAAAGAGCTCTAAGAATTGATTAACCTGTAGACTTAAGTTCTCGCGCTATCTACCTCATGCCTTCAAGAAAACCTTGAATACAATGTTCACGATTAATGATTCTCATCTTGTGGGAAATTTTTCTTTGAAACCTCCAAACTTTAATGAGAAACTGTTTTTCTTTATTGTGGAAAGTTTTGTAGCTTAGAAAGTTATTTCTTTATCTACCAGAAAAATGGAATAAGATATCAAATGATATCCTTTGTAAGAAAAAAATTAACTTAAAAAAGCATTCTCAGAAAATCTTTAAAAAGGAGTTGATATATTTTTACCTTTGAATGTAAGTAAATAAAAATTGCATATGCATATTTATATAAGTAAGAATAAATTTATAAAAATAAAATAATAAAATAATAAATATATAAAAAGTAAATAAAATTATCAAAATAATAAAATTATCAAAATATGTTTTTTCTACAATAAAACATGTACATTTTTTCCTATTATTCCATTTTTATTTATTTTTGATATTTATATTAAATTTTATTTTTATAAATATATTATTTTCAAGGAATATATCGAGATAAAATATTACTTTACGAGAAGAATCTTCAGATCAAAAATTGAGATAAAAGAATTGCATTTTTTTTTTCAATATACATAGTAAGAACTGAAATTTTAATCATCTTCATACAAAGCACAAGATAAAAATTAAAATGCTATGAGAACAATGAGAACTGCGACGGCAAACATCAATACTGCAACTATAAAACAATCATACGCTTTGAAATATTGATGAGATAAGTTTTCTTTTATGGTACACGTTATGGTATTACGCCACAAATTAGCTGTTAATCGATTGCTGCCGTTATCAAGAAAGTTTTCATTTAGAAGTCTTCACAGTTCCGCAATATGTTTTCACTTCTTATTTAACAACTTTCATTTGTAAACAAATTGCTCGGATTGCATAATTTTATGTAAAATGTCAGAAATTCTTCTACAAAAATAATAGATGATATATTAGCATTAATGACCGATTGATACTTTTGAAAGACGGAAGAAAAAGAGAAAAAGAAAAACACAATGATTAGCTGAAAGCTGAGATGATGCGTGTAAAATAAGGAAACCGTTGGGAATACTGCTAGTTATGAAATGAATCAGAATAGTTCATTCAGGTATAAGAATAGTATTTTCGATGTAATACGATATTTCGCATTATCAGGTTGCGATTATTGTATGCACGCATCAGCATACAATGTGCAAACCTATCATATATTGGAAAGTCGGAGCAGTACTTTTCCGCTTCTGCAAAAAAGAAACACGATACTTCCTGAAACCTGTGTAAGAGAAAAGATTAAAAGTAATATTCTTAGTATAACATCGTTAAAATTACATCGTTTCTTAGTCTCACATTAATTACATCCAGTCTCTGTATTAATCTCTGTCAAGTCTTTATGTAAATATCATTTTTATCAAGTTATATCGCGAATGGCATATTTTATTTCGAGAAAATTTTCAGCTTTCAGTTTTCAATTTTCAGCTCTACCAGCTTTTATGAAGTAAACATCTTTTGAACTCTTTCCGTCTCTCGACTTCTACGTTTAAGTGAAGAAAACAGTTTTTTTATACTTTGCTGAATTTACTGGCATTATTGAACTTCTTTCATATATTCTGTTCTTTAAGAATTATTGAAAATTTGTTAATAAAAAATTAAATTGCAAACAAAGAACAAGTTCCCGATCTGTTCTCAAGACAAGTTTTCAAGTTTCAAATTAATGTGACATGTTTCCGATATGAAACAATAATTTTATTTTTTCGTTATTATTTTTGTTTGAAACTGTCCAATAATTAGCAAGAGACAATCGATGATTAGTATTACTCTTCTGCGCACTGTCGATAGACCAACATTTTGTTACGCTGAAATTGTTTGAGCTATTGTAAAGCCGATAATTGCACAATCCGCCTCGTTTTACTTTCTCCTGCGAGTATCCGAGTCGCCGCGGATCGATGAAAGTGACAGTCCGTGCTCTGACGTTACACCAAGTACACAAAGATTGTTCCAACGTATTGATTTTATTTATTTGATAGTGCTTGCGATCGATTTGTGGTCGTTTTGATCACATAGTAATTGAAAAGAGACTAAATGTTTAATAAGTAATTATCGACTTATTCGTACGAATGTCTCGGGCGAAATGTTTTGAAAGTTACATCGATATGCCTTGCTCGGTACGTATACGATTGTTAATTAAAAGTCATCGAGAAGACATTTATTAGAAAATTTAATACACAGTTAATCAAAGCTGTAATTAAGCGGGAAAATGTTGGCAATTTAGACAGATTGTCAAATACATTGAGTTCATATTTCTCTATGATACTTATAAAATAAATAATTTATATTTCATATTCTATTAATTGATTTAATGTTTCATTTTGCGTATGTGAAACAAAGTTTTGTAATTATATATTGGTATGTAAGAAATTGTTGTTGACGTATTGTTGATTAAGCATTGAAATTATGTGCATGTACGACTTCTGAACATTTTGTATGTACATGCACATCTTATGAATCTGATATAATATACTACGATATAAATGTCGCAAGAAGCTCATTTTTCAAACAAGGACTTAAGAAGATCAGGGTGAGAGTTTCTTGTGAGCCAGACGAAGGGAGAGAAATTTTTTTGAGATGACTACCATCCATCACGCTAGACCCAGATTCCAGAAGAAAACATCTCTAATGACATTTGTAAGTATTTATTAAGAGTTTAATACAGTTACGATTCAAATCGGGAATAATGTATATATTTTTCATAATTACGTAAATGTAAATAAAGTTTTTAAAGAATTGTGTGAATACGATCTTTCGATCGTATTCAATATGTAAGATTCTTCAATATGCAAAAAACACGAAATTTATCGTAATTACACTTGACTGATTAATTTTTGCTTGCGGCTCGAATGTTTTTATATCGAAGATTGCTCTTGCCCGCGCATGAGTATCCTTTGAGAAAGCGCAAGAACGATCACGAGAAAAATAATGCTGTAATATGCTTGTATCGGAGTCAAGGGAAACCGGAGCGTCCAGTGTACTTTGCGTTTTACTTTTTTACACTCTGTATAATCGTTTGCATTCATATCATCGACTATTTCAAAGTTGCTCTCTCGCCAACAATATTTTTTCCTTATCTTTTCACACTTGACTGTTCACTGAGAGAGATATTTAAATACATTTCGTGAGCTTATGAAGCCAAACGTTTGAATGCATTTTTACCTCTGAGAAAATATCATCTGCCACGAACTGTAAGCTTGTCATTTAAAATGCTGTCGTTTTAAATCTCGGAATTTTTTCAGGAATTTGAGTACACATCATTTTTCTGCAATTTCTATATAGTAGTAATATGAATCTTTTTACGTTATATTATAATTTTATATCCACGTGTGTACAAATGGAAATTTTGATATAATGAATATAATAACAAACATTTTATTATTTATATTAAGCATTATTTTATCAACGTTTTAAAATGTTTCATTATTTATTCATCTCTTCAAATATTACGTGCATTGTTACTAAATGTATTACATTATTACTAAATTCATTTTGTAACATTATTTTCCTTCAAACAGTTAGCTAATTAATCAGCTCGATACGATCAAAGAGAATCAAAGTTTTAAATATTTTTTATATTAAGTTTTAACTTTATGCGAATTAGAAAATTATAATATATTATTTAATACGATCTAAAGGATCTCAAAACATAAAGAATGCCAATCAGTTATATATTAACTCAATATCTATCTATGTTTCGTGATGTTGTTAAAAATAAATTAAGTGGTTAATAGATTAAGAAATATTACAGAAAGACGAGATTGATATGTCCCAGATAATGACCAATCAGTAATATGAAAGACTTAATTTAAAGCTCTTAAATTAAACTCAATTATCTCATTGGGAACTTTTATAATTTAGCTTATAATTGAATTTAACTTCAATCGGTCTGTACCGCTTTGTCGGAACTCACTCGAATAATAACAATTTAGAGCAGCATGATCGGGAACTATCACATACCTTACACGTGATGTAAAAGCTATTTTCGTTTCTCTCAAAGCAAAATTCTATTGGGTTGATTGTCTGCATTTATGAATTCAAATTGACATTCTTCTGTCAATATTCTGATTATCAGTGGTAATTCTCGGACAAGAGCTTCGCTGTCGTGACCTCAACTATTAACCATATACATTGTATCGAGACAAAAAGAAGAGAAAAAACGAAAGGCGCAGAGGTGCGGAGCCGATTGTGAGAGAGAAACTAGATGTGTGTATACTGGATTTGTATGTGTGTGCCTTTGCGGTGAGAGAATAACCGTAGAATTGTTTCCGTTTCCCCTTCCTCGCACCGCCGACCATGTGAGTCCCAACGTTAGGTTTGGTTTGGTATCCGAACAGAGTCTCTCCGTGGTGACGGGCCGATGGCCTGTTTGCATCGCAGTCCCAGCTGGCGCCGCGTGTCCCCTTTTCTCGACTCCGGGGATCCAGGATTTACGATCTCTGTAACGCGACCAAGTGAATCGTTCAATTGTTCTTGCAAAAATACTTGTCGATATTTCAAATAATTAGTGTGTGTTTCTCCTAATCTTCCAATCGGTCGCGATAACATAAGTTACAACGCTAGACAGTACGTCATACCTAATTCCACGTAAACATGTCATGCGTTAACTGCGGTTCTCTTTGTTTTCTAGTATCGCTAACGATCATCGTATAAACGGAAGTAGTGACGCTCCGCTTATAAGAAATTGAGAGTGTATTCATTTTGTGACATCAGTGTTAATTGAATTTGTTTGTTGCAAGGACAGGCGACATCGTTGGAATAGATACGTATAGTTAAAATTGGAGTAAATGTGACTTACAGGTGTGTGAATCTTTGAATTTATTCTTTGTTATTATTAGATTATATTAGACCATATTAGATATATTTTCTTCTAGATAACTTCTTACTTTTATGTCTTATAATGTTCTATCATTTTATGTTCTATCATATAATACTTGATGTAACAATCTAATATCTATTAAATGTACAGAATTCCATTATACATTTATTTTTAAATCATAATATATTCAGAAATAGTGACGCATGTGTTAACTGAACGTAACAAAATCACCGCATAAAATGTTGCAACTTTATATTTGTTTTTATTATAAAATCGTAATAAAATCAAATATTATCATTTTATGGTTAAAGATTATTTTATTTAATTTTAGCTATATAATTATTGCCGATGATATTAAATTATTAATTTTTAAATGAATATATTTATCTTAAAATGTAGAATATTAAAATGTAGATAAATTGTTTATTAAAAATATAAAATTTGACTACTTTGAAATGCAAGAGATTTAAAATTATGCAATAAATAATGACAAAAGATTTCACATAAAAAGTGAAAGTGTTCTCTCTCATTTTGGCACCGACATAACTAGCATAATCGTCCGTCCCGTCGAAATTTAACAGCATCCGGCTCTTATTTTGCCCGATCTTCTCTCGCGTGTAACTCACCAATTTAAAAGACAGTGATTCTCATAATCGAGTGTACTAGTTACGTGATCCTTGATAAGTATCGGCTGAGAGTTTTATGATTTTATATAAAAACTTATATAATAATTTGCAATTTAATCGGCAACGCCAACATCTTGTAACTCCGACCTGAAGTGGTCCAGTAGGTCAGCGTTGGAGATCAATGTCCTCTGAAGAATAATCGCTTTTACAATATATGTAGACCGTTATCCGAAAGTCTTTCTTTTAATTCTGATGCTTCTAATTATCGTTAAACTAATCGGAGGTAATTTAAAGCAAACGCAAAAAGAAAAAAAGAGGTTCAGCTTTTAAAAATTTTAACATAATAATAGACAATGAAAAAGTTTTTATCGGATTCTTTATTGCATGTACGAAAGACAACTATGAGAAAATAGTCTTAAATTCGTACTAGTAGACGAATTGAAATCAGAATGCTGAATATATAATGACATGTATAAAACGTATACGTGACTAGAATAAGCGCCTTAGGATTAAATTGAACAGTAGCTGGAATACATAGAATATTAAGATAAGAGCAATAAGGAAATTAAAAGCTTAAATTTATACTGTCTATTTCACCAAGTTGCAGTGTTTTATTGTAGCCGTCTATGGTGAATATTATATGTGATTCTCAAACATTATTATTAGTTTTACTTTAAGCTTGTGCAGAAAACATGAAATGCAAATTGTGAAATCAATCTGCGTGCGAATATATGATGAAGATTTATTAGTTCCCCATTAAGAACTGATTCCACAAAGACGACAAGAAGTCTTTGAAATATTATTGCTATATTTGTAGATTTATCACGTCAATTCGGCGTATTTTTATTTTAATATTTCATATTAATCATTTTAATTTACATATTTAATATTTAGTAGAAAAATATTAGTTGAAAGAAAAATTGAATAATTCATCGTTATATGCATAACAAAAGATTTATTTTTTACTTAAGACTTATATAATAAACGGTTATTGTGTCTCCAATTTCTTAATATTTTATAATGTAACTCAAATACTACAGACGCATGCTACGCATGCATCATTTCTTTTTTGATTCCATGTATTTTTTAAAAAGCCGTAATTTAGAATTTTATAATTCTAAAATTTCAATTAAAAAAATTTATATTAATTTATTTTGTAATTTTCAAAATTTTTAATTAAAAATTTTTTTATTTAAAAACTTAGTTTAAAATTTAATTTAAAATTATTTAAAAAAATTTTAATTAGTTAATTTTTTAAACTTTAAAAATTTTTGGAAACACAAAATTTTATTTCGTTTCAAATTAAATTTAATTATAATGTAAAAATAAATTGATAGATCTTAGATAACCTTAAATTTTTAATTTAAAAATAAAAATTTTGAAGTGAAAAATTGTGTTTATTTTTATTTTAATTAAAAAATTCTTTACATGTGTAAAACTTCTTTCATATATTACGATTTAATATAAGGAATATTCTCGATTGCGCAAAGAATATATAAAAATTTTTCTTTTTATTACTTTTATCCATACACATACACGTAACACTAGCGTTACAAAACTTGTGTTTTTATTCCACTACATATCTCAAGTTTGATATTTCACACATTATAGTGTTAACGTTCACGCTCATACTGCTTTCGCGTTTTATCAGCTATGCAGTTATTGTTAAATATTTAGATTACATTCGTTTCATAGAATCATTTTATACTTTCATAAAGAGAAGAAATGTGGTGATTCAGCACGATTTCAGCGAACCACAAAATAGAGAGCGAGATGTAGGTGAAGTATTACGAATGATTCAATCTCTCTCAATTCTCTCTTCGCAACCTCTCGAAACAACTAAAAATGAGAACGCAAGCAAAAGAGTATTTCGAATAAAAAGTATATAATTGTAAAATAAAATTTGTGTCTCGCAGACTGTCGATATTAAAGTCAAAGAAATTTACGGTTGACATTTTTAAAGGACAATACCATTTACATGTGTGTTGAAATTCTGACATGTACAGATAGCTGTTCAACCAGTGTGAGAACAATGAAAATTCCAACAGATGACAAATATTTCGTCTTGCAATTGCGTATCGTACAATTGATTCGCGTATTCGCACGAAGCTGCGCTAGCTCGTGGTGTACGCACCCAATATACTTGAACACATGTATGCATTTGTATCGCCCGATGCATTTGAGAACGCAGTTGTTAGAACGCTTGGAATGTCGGACGATTTATACATGTTATCCACTTACGTGTCTCCCGGGAAACGCATACATGCCTTTCCATCAACAGTTTACTTGTATATGGTGACATGCTGCACGTGCTACGCCCATCAAATAATGTGACAGCACGATATATGACTAACTACTATCCTTTTTGTGATAGAACGGAGTTTAACAAAAGAAAATTTGGGAAAACAACAGAAATACATAGAATTTATTATTTTTTATATCAGTACTTTACATTCACAATTATTTATCATACTTTTCTTGATATTATATTTAAAGAAAGACATTAAGGTAAAAATACCAATACACGTGTATTCTAAACCTGGACATTGTTATTATTTTGATCTGTAAATATAAATAAATATTTGTTTATATACAATATATGTTATTATATACATCTAATATCTACATGTGTTTTATGTTGAAAGTTTGAATATTCGTATTTAAAGGTCAAAACAATAAGAATCCAAGGTTTAGGTACATTGGCACCTTTTTTCGTGTATCTTTGTAATATTTCATATATAATAATTCTTGACATTTGTCATGTCGCAATATGCAGATGTCTTATTGTCTCTGGTTAGCATTATTTATGATATATAATGTTTCTTCAAAAAGAACCTTTTCAAAATCGCTTCAGTCTGGCTCGAGCGACAGAGCGGAAAACAGCGTAGTACATTTAATATAGAGGAACAATCCGTTGCATCCTTTACATTCTTTGCAGATTTGCGATTTCCTTGTAAACTACATTCCTGTCGTAACTCCAGCAGCAGTCTTCCAAAGGTGAAATCACATAACGCTCGTGAAAGTTTTATTTATGCATTCTTTTTTTAGCAAACGCTCGTAACCGTAAGTACAGATCAGTGAAAGTAGTTTTGCGTCGCCATCCGTCGTCCTTGGACCGCTCAGATCGATAATCCTCCCTTTATGATTATATGATATATAATTAACGATTGATGGAACCATTCGTGCGGCCAGCGAAAGTATCGGCAAATGTTTTGAAACAACTCGAAATAATCGTCGTTAATTACATGATTAATGTACAAAACTGATAAATTATTAATGCGCTTATCTTCGCTTCTTATATATTAAGAATCGAAATATTTGCGTTCAAATTGTAAGATAAGATTGTCAGAGTATTTTTTGATATTTGTAATATACATTTGTGACATTGAAATGTTATGACATAATAACGGAGCAATTTAACAGTGCAACCTTACTCAAGTCATCTCGCGTTGTGTATTTGATAAAATTTACATTTTGAGATGCTTATCTCTGTGACGTGTCGACCGTATCATGTTATCGCGCGCAATAATGCGTGAATGCCTCTCTTGACGAAAAACAAAGAAATGCGATTGGAAAAAATCGATAATTATTTATTCTGACGATGACAAACAATAAAGCTATAAAACTTTCGCAACTTGGTGGTACGAGTCAACTTTGTCCGAGAGATATCATTCGCGAATACAGGCGCATATCTGTCATTCTGTTCTTTGCTTTCAGTCCGGACAGCCAAGAGGCTCACAAAACTGAATGGATACTTTGGTGCGGTCGCTCCTAAGAACTCGTGGTTTATCTGCGTTATGGCTTCTACTGTTACTATCACCTACCGTTTTTGCCTCGTACAGTATCGGTGTCGGGAGAGCTGACAGCACAGGGCCGACCGCAGAAATTGTGTTCGTTAGTATCCTCCACGATATATGCTTTGAAATAAAAAGTGATTGTGTACTACATTCATATTTTGGATAATAATGGAGAAAAAAATTATTTTGATGAAAAATATATTACTAGACAGTAAAATCATGAAAAATATGTCTCTTCAAGCTATTGTTTAAATAATTAAAAAAAAGTTATGATAACGATATTCGATATATTCACGATAACTCTCCATAATAATCAACATAATAATTAAAACTGATGAAATAGTAAAAGAGAACAATGATGGCTTTGAACAAGTAAATTTAAATAGCCGTTATGCACATTTTTAGATGGGATATGCGAAAATGGAACAAAAAGGGGACGGTCTCCATCTTCGTACATTTGCCAGAGCTTTCATAATTGATGATGGTATGGAAAGGTTCGTGTTTGTTACTGTGGATAGTGCGATGGTAGGCAATGACATCCGACAGGAGGTAATGTACATATATCTAGTCTCTCTTAGTCATACGATTACGTTTCTAATATTAATTTTAGATATAATGGAGATGAATTGAATATATTTATTTCATAATTTTTGTTTTACGTACTTGATACAAGTTGTATAAAAGTAATTCATTTTCTGCTCTGTTCGAATTTTTTTTGCGCGTCAAGCAAATAAAATGGAACTTAGGAAGATAAGAAAAATTACTTTAGTATGATACATAATTGTTTTTAAATTTTATAATTTTACAACTTACTTATTGTCTGTTTGCTACTGCGCAATTTTGCAACTTTTAGCGATTGTCTAATCGATTGCGCAAAAAGATCTTTGTTACATAAAAGTATAAAAAAAAGCATAAAAGTATAATTTGGAATTTTTTGAAAATATTGCTGCGTATTTTCTGATAATAGAATAAAATGCATATAATGATCAAATGAATAAAAAGCATATATGAAATTCATACTTTACACAACGTATCATTTCTTTTCATTTTCGAGCAGTGCGTAATAGTAAATCTTCTTTTTTTTTCAAAACGTTTCTAAAAATATCATATCTGGTCGTATTGTAAACTTTATAATAATTCAAAGAATTTTTTCATATTTTTTTAAAAATAGTAAATATTTATAAAATACGATTTTTAAAAAATTAACAAAACATGAATAAAAATTTGTCGTAAAAATGACACCTTGAAAACATTCATATAAAAATACAATATTAAAACTTTATATAAATACATATTCTAATATTACATATAAAATAATAAATAGAACATATAAATATAATAAAAATTTCCAAATGATAGACGCTCGCTTGGGTGCTGTGTGAATTTTAAAAAAGCCTTTCAGCCCCTAAAAAATGTAGATGTTAATTTATATTTTAAATTCTCCGTCATAACTTTTATAGCGTGAAAACCTCAAGTATTGTTCATTCAATGTGTGTAGATAAATGCATCGCTCGCTCTTCATGAGATCGTGAGCTTCGCCGCAAAATACGATCGTTATCACGCGATGTTAATTGCGATTCTTCCTGTCGCAGGTGCTGCGCAAATTGAAGACCCAATTTGGCGACATGTACACGGAGAAGAACGTGATGATTAGCGGCACACACACGCATTCGAGCCCTGGTGGTTTCATGCTAGATGTGCTTTTCGACTTGACCACATTCGGCTTCGTTAGGGAATCATTCGACGCTATTGTCAATGGTATAACGAAGGTGAGTAGACGAGCAAACAGTCAGTATGATATTGCACCATCGTGCACGATTCACTTGATAAAAGGTAATAGCCGGTAACGACTGGATATTTGTTTTGACATCGCAGAGCATCCAGCGTGCCCATAATGCTGTTGTGCCTGGAAGAATCTTTATAACTCATGGAAAAGTTTTGGACGCTAACATTAATAGGAGTCCCCAGGCTTATCTTAATAATCCGAAATCGGAAAGAGATAAGTAAGTAATGAAATAATACTTCTCTCCAATAGTTCTTTTGAAATATTTCAAAGAGATAACTTACGCAAAAGGTCAATATGTCCTCTGTTCAGGAAAAAGAAAGAAAAATTAATGAAAATTTACTCTTCGTGATTCTTAAAATATTATTAATTAAACATGGAAATGATGATAATTATTGTATTATCACAATTAATGATGATGATTATTGTATTAATACAATTATTTAAGATTAATTTATTAAAATTAATTTCAAGTGAGAACCAGAGCATTATTAATATACATGCAATATTGTTATAGCAGCGTCAATATGCGTCTCATAGAAGTGTTCATAACATTACGAGTTTAGCCTTGCAGTCGGGTTACAAACGCGACGTTCTCAAATAACGCGGTCGATCAAATCTCATTACAATTGCTTAGTAAAGGGGCTTGTAGAATGTACTTGGTACTGAATATTCGGGTACTGACGTATATTAATTCTCGGAATACATAGAATAATCATGTATATTGCGTATTACACGACGTGCGACACATGTCGACGTGTTTGCGAGCCTAAATGAGCGTATGCATTCTCGGAAATTCACTTGCGTCCACTTGTCGCTTAAATCGATTTTACGACATACTGAAATGTAATATAATGACGACAGTATATATTTGCCGAGTCAATAAGTATCCTTTCGCGCGAAAGAAAGTTTGCATAAAATTAATTATTCAATTTTCCATTTCCAGATACGAATATGACGTAGACAAGACACTAACACAGATGCAATTCATCGGTGCCGATGACAAGCCCTTGGGCGCCATAAATTGGTTCGCCGTGCATCCAACTAGCATGAACAACACGAACCACTTGGTCTCCAGCGACAACGTGGGTTATGCTTCAATTCTCTTCGAGAAAATGATGAATAATAACGCCACGGTTGGCAAAGTAAGTCCATTATTAATTCACTGCTAAACGCAACAAACGTATACTTTATTCTATCATATCGTCTATCATGTTCATCAATATAGACAATAATAATAAATATAATATGAGATTTGCAGTATTATATTTATCACGACTGCGCTGTGATGTTTAATTTATAGTGAAGAAAATTTGAATCAAAAAGACAAATAATTTCAATAAACCAGTCCGCCGCATTGAGGCAGCAGTATAATTGCAAATCACCTAAGTCCACCTGTACGTGTATAAGTCACATATTTCAAATTTAAATAAATTTTTTCAACGCACTTGTAAATAATGTACTTTTTTTATGGAAGAGTATATTATTTTCTTAGAAGCATACTTTTTTGTAATATAAGTTGATGATATAATAATTTATCGTATAAAGTAATTTGCTTCAAAAGTATTATGTGTAATATTTATACATAACTTTTTAAAATAACTTTTTAAAAATTAAAGATATTAAGTAATTTTTCTTTATCTCATTCTTGACTTCTTTATCAGTTCCTGGTATTATTGCAATTTTCTTGGAATCACAGAAAAAAAGTAGCATGGTTTAGATAATTTTTGCCATATTTGAATAATTGTTAGCAAGTTTTATAAATATGATCTTTTGGTTGATCATGTGAGATAGATTGACCTATATCAATAAGCTGAGGTTAGTTGTTACAATGAATGACGATTGACTCTAATTTGCATCGAAGCATCTTGAGTAGTTAGTTAGAAGTAAAGTTTGTATTTATGAATATATCTCTTAAGCAAAATGATAACAATTGTAAATTGATAGGAAATTCAGTCAAAATTTTTCATCAAAATCACTGCCATTTGTGTTCTCGTTAAGCTCGTATTTCGTTTGCACAATTTACTGTCTAAAATAAAAGTAAATTGACGCCAAAAATCGCCCAAAATTTTCTAGCATAAATTAACAGCAATCAAACAGTAATAATCGAGCAATAATATCATGGCGCGATACAGTAGAAAATTGGCAGCAAATATCAATTAAAACTTGTCTTTGCATAAGTCATTTCGACACATGGTTTTTAAAAATAAACTTTTAAATACTTTCAAGTATTATCTTAAGTATACCATATTTAAAGGTATTCAAAAAGATAAAAGTCAAATGGCAGCCACGTAATGGCAAGTTTGCACAATATTTGAAAATGTAATAATAATCTCCACGTGTGAGATTGATTGTTACATTTTCACAACTTTATTTAAAACGAAATAATTTTTTTGTAATGATATATTCAGACTAATATATATTTTTAATATCTGAAGGATGTAGATGTATTATAACGCACACGATGTTTATATATATATAAATGTTTTAGCTACTTTTTATTAAAAATGAATATTTAATAATTGTGACAATTGTGACATTGTGGCCCCAATCTTCCCTATTACACACATCGCGTGCAGACAACAGTTTCATGAGCTATATGCTCATAAAAAAAGAGATTGCATGTGTCCATCACAATTATCTCTTTTTCCTCTTCAAAGTGAATCTATTTGACCTTCCTATTGTACAGTTTGCGCTGCTGCTGTTTTGCTTGTTTCTTCTATCTTTTTTCTGTTTTATTTGACTATTATTTCTTAACTTCTACATGACTGTTACAACTTGCAACATGCATTTACATAGCATTACAAGCAGCATTACCCCGAGGTCAAACAAAAAAAAATCTTAGATACGAATATGGCAAAATATTTAAACATCCAAAAAAATACATTAGCACGCGATATGTGCAAGCTAATGTAATTTAATTCTTAAACATATTTTCAAATTATTTCAAATTAACTTTGCACGTGGGAATGTGCAAAATCTTATTAAACTTATTACAATTAAGAATTAACTACTTTTCTCTCGCTTGTAACAGGCGCGATTAAGTTTTAATATACTTACGATTATAACGATAAACGTTTGTATACCGGTCCATATCTCATATTTACCGCACGTGCCTGAAAGTAATTTTAAACTTTCACGTAATCCACATTTAAGGAAACTCTAGGAATTAGTTTGATTTAGTTTAATAACAATGTTTATTGAACGATGAGAGATCAATTAAACAAAAAGTAATTTGTTTACACACGTGCACATATACCTACGTAAAGAAGGAGACCCAATAAGGTCGAATTTTGCGCCATAAATGTCGCACTTTTTTGAAATATTCATATAGTTGAGGTTGAGAACTTTTCAAAACGCCCTGTAAAAACTTTTTTACGTTGGGGAAAACTAGAGTTACGAGTCTTCAAAGTTTGTATAATGAGGGTCACAAAATGGGCGATAGTAATATTTGTTTCTTTATAAAAACTAAACAATATTTTTATTGCATTAAATAATAGAAAAAAATGCTGCTATAAAACTATATATAAAATATAATATATTCTGTATAGGCTCTCTCTCAACTCTAGATTCTACCTCAACTATATGAATATTTCATCAAGAAAGTGCGACATTTATAGCCCAAAAATCGGCCTTATTGGTCCTTCTCCTTTGTAATGCAAATAATGTTTTTTGATCATTAGGGTCAATTCGTGGCAGCCTTCGCCTCGACTAATCTTGGCGACGTTTCACCAAATACACGTGGGCCAAAGTGCGAATTCTCTGGAAAAAACTGCACCGATCAGTATACGTGTCCTGGAAAAAAGGAAATGTGCTTCGCCTCCGGTCCTGGAAAGGACATATTCGAGAGTACGAGCATTATTGCTCACAAAATTTATCAGGAATCCGTGGTAAGTGGTCCTTATCTCTTGCTATTTTTACGATTCTCGTATTTTCTGATGTTCCTTTCTTCATTTATTGCACAAGATACGTACAACAGTAAGATATCATTTGTAATTAAAAATAACAACTATAGCACATGTGTATATTGGATAGCTTCTATGTCGGAAATGACCTGTTATTTCCGCTTTAAAAAGTCAAGCGAATAAAAAGAGTTTCAACGATTTCTCCGGTGTCCATAAGTACCCATAAAAATGGACGTTTTAATTGAAAGACAAAAATCAGATCACGCTGCAGTAGCGCGAAATTAAAGTAATTGGAAAGCGTGCACGTAAATTTCACGGTCTTGGTGATGCAAGTTAAGTTCAAGTGCTCGGACAAAGCGGCATTACCGTAAAGAACTAAACGTATTATTGCTCGAATCAGTACGTTTCCTCATGTGTGTATTGTTAATTACGCGGTGGCATATGTGAAACTTATTAGCGGTGCAAGCGAACCCACCGATGCGTCGAGATCGTTATCACGCAAATTAAGTGATTCCGCGCGCGCGGTGCGATTCATTAAAAGCGATACGCTAATTAAGGATATGCGACGCAAGACATTGGCCGTTGTAGTTTGATTGAAAGTCAACGGCAATCTTAATTTAATAAAAATGAAACATATAATTGAGATGTGTAAAAGAATTATTAAAGAATGATAATTATAAAATTGTAAGAATTATAAAAATTATATAATTATTCTTATCTCTTCTAAGCATTTAATTGCAAGATTAATCTAGGATTATTATTTCTGAATATTGAATAATCCTGATTCGAGTCTCAATTATGACTAACAAAAGAACTTAAGACTGAAAGATTGTAATCATCGAGAAGTAATTTTTTTTAATTAAGCAATTTCATGATTTAATGGCGATTATGACGAGAAGAGTTGCCTTTTCTTATAATTTCCTCGAAATTAATTGCGTAACACAATTATTTGCTTTCGTTGAAACCGTAATGATGCGTTGTGGCACTATTGAAGGAATTAGAACCGCTTACACTTCATTATGGAAGATTATATGTTACTTCGTTAACGTCAAGTTCCTCGTCATTGAATGAAAGTTGAATAACAGCAGACTGGTTGGAAAGTCAATGCTTTAGCGAGGAATTACCTCAATACGTGTCATTTCATGTCACGTTTTACGTTATGGTGGATGAAGTAAGATGAAACCCGAATATCTACCTAATAGATTGTTCGTATTTTTATTTTGATATAAATCAGTTTTATATAATTACATTAACATTAATATCGATTCTTTACGATTTCATTTTTTAAATGTATTTTCTGTTATATGCACAGTACAAAATACTTAGTTTCTATTTTTCTTATTTTTAACAAAATCTCTTTCGTTAAATGATTTTGATCTGCATTATTCCCAAATAGACATTCGTTTTTTTCTATCTATTTTAATTTAATATTGAACTTTTCGTTCCTGTAACTAGTTCAAATTTAATCCTGCAATGTAAAGTTCATATCTTGCTACTACATACAGACTGTAGATTGTTCCCGGACGGATTTGAATGAGCACTTTCTACGAGGCGGTGAAACATTTACATACTCTTTCTAAATTATTCACGGTACTGTAAGTATTGATTTAGAATATGTATATAAAATCTAAAACTGAACGCACAAGGGGCATCTCGAGAATAAGTGAAATCTATGCCATTAGTTGATCATTATGTGGCTTTGCAAATATAAATCGATATTTCAGACATGCGCAGTTATCTCGGAATTCCAATTTGTTAAATAGTCCCCTTTTTAAGTAGATGAGCAAGACGCCTTTGTGCGATTTCGCGAATTGTCAAATGACGGTGAAATAAATAAATGGAACTGCTTCTGTTATATCGGATGTGGAAGTAATCGATTTTTTCGCGCTGCTGCTGTACAATCAGGCGCTTCGAAATAAGGCAGCGAGATAAAGAACTAAGCCAAAAATACTTTTATTTCAATATGTAAAAAAATAATATCAAGCATTATGCCAGGGAATGAATCAATGTTCCTCTATAATCTCGATTGTAAACTGTATATTTTACCGCATATTAAAAATATAATCCTAAACCCTTCTAAAATCTAATTGTTTCACATAGAAACTCTTCGTAAGTAAGAATGAGCCCAACTTTTTTTTTTGTTCGTTGCCGTTGGTCAATGGTCAATTGAATCCACCTGAAGATTCGATCGAACTTGAAAATTTCGCTGTCACATTGACTAGTAGACAGATTATCGACTAATGCCTCTTAGCGAAACGCCCGATTCGTTGCTATGTACACACGATGGCTGAGCTAATAATGCTTCTCGTAGTCGTAACTGTTGAAGTGTGCCGGCGAGACGTACTTGACGATCGGCACTGGTTTCGGATGTATCGCCGGCCCGACTTTCTTCACGACGGCGTTGAATCCGTTGTGATCGTCCGCCGTGTACTCGACGATGCGCACGCTTCCGTCAGGCTCGTTCACGCTGTACGAGCCGTGGACAACGTCGCCGTCTCGCACCTCATGCTGGGTCTTCACGTCGCCGGTATGAGGATCGTGCACGCCATAATTGAAGGTGTATCTCGGGTGCGACTGCAATAAGAGCGTACATTGTCATTATAAACTTGTAAACTTGCGAGCCGTGCGACGTACTACATCCGCATACCGAAGCAAAAAGCTTCGGCTGCTTTATACACGTGTCACGTGCTCTCGAGTTATTTATTTTACATTCCGACACTTCCGTACTTGCAAATCGCTGGTATATGTGAGACGATTTTCACAGACGTACAACACATTAATTGTGCGTAAAACAGAACGAAATTTCTAAAAAGATAGAAAAGTAGGAAGGATTTGTAACTTAAAAACTGAATTAATTTACAAACAATGTAATTTAATTTATTGATTATCCTTGAATATGAGGGATGCTTTTTCGTTGCGATTTTAATTTGATGGATTTCAAATTGATCCGCACAATCGTAATAAAGCTACTTGTAACGCACAATTCCGCGCGCTTTTCAGACACGACGTTATATCGTAATTATCCGCACACGTAGCGCGATGCTTCCTACGTTTTACGATATTACTTGGAGCACCGTTTTTAGTGACAATTAACATCACGAGAAAGCGACGACAATGAGCGTTGCGGAAAGAGTCTCGACAATACAGCGAGGACAGAGGAAATACCTTCGTCACACAGACGTCGCTTTTCAAAGAGACAGGAATTTAAATTAACATATACACCTCAGGCGTCTGGAAACATTATGAGACTTGACGGATCTTGACACTTTTCAGAAGGAAACGTGCGGGAATTTATATTAAACGTTGTTAATGAAATCAAAATACTGCAAGTTGAAAAAGAATAGAAACTTGGATGTTTTCTTGAAACCAGAAACGCCAAGAAGTTACAAAATTTCTTATAAATATTATTAAATCGCGCCGATATTATAATGTTAATATTATTAAATCGTGAAAGTGCCTCAGGGTGCTATTTAAAAATTTTTCAAAGAGAATCAAAAGCGTACAGCGTGGAATATTTTTATATGAGAATCGAGAAATGTGCCTAGAGGCAATAAAAAAGGGAGAAGACTGTCACGAGGAAAAACATAAAAAGAGAGGTACTCACGTAGTAGTCGTGATCCGGCTCGGTATGGTGGTGTTTGTAACCGTGCAATTCATGATCCAGAGATGCGTCCAAGTGCAGCGGCGCGGCGGACACTGAGTGCACCGGAACCGCGACCGTCGGCAGTACTTTGTATCCGGTGGATTCAATGTATCCGTCGAGATCGCCGTAATCGCTGTAGGCTGACAGGCCATGGCCGCCGTTGTAACCGCTGAGAACCACCGCGTGGCTGCACGCCAACGCGGCGCAGAGGAAAGCGACCGTCTGAAAACCACAATTCGCGATCGTAAATCTTCTCTGTGGGAAAACGAGATTGTTAATATGCGAAGTTGTGTCAAGGATTCAATAGTTTCTTTCAAATTCCTCCACGGTGTTGTAGCGTTCTCATCTCTCCCTTTTCATTTTTCTTCTCTTCGAAATGTCCTCTAAACATTTTCCCTCATCTAGCGCCACGCGTTTATCGTGCGATATTTAAAAGCGTAATCCGAAATGTAACGGCGGATAATCGATACCCCGTTGCAACGCAGGCGATTTCCATTAGTCATCCGCCGATGCGATATCTCAGACAAAGCTAAGTTTGGAAAGTCATCGGGGCTGATTTATTGGGAAAGTCTCGCGGTGTGACGCGCTTCTCTCGAGTTTCAATGTTTCGTTAAATCTCGGGTCGAGAGTCCTACCGATGAGTAAACCGTCCCCTTTTCACTTTCACGCCGACCTTGTTATTCGCAGGCCAATAGATCGTAAGTCAATGAGACGCCGCGGAAGTGATTAAGAATTTCGCTTCCTTATCCGTCGCGATGAAAATGATACATCGCGAATAAAAGGTTTATTACCCACCCTGCACGAATATTCATGCCTGAGAAAGCTGACGCGAATTCCGGTACTTTGAGGTAAACCAGGAAAATGGGTTTAAAGAGAAATCTGATTTGACTGGAAGAAAAAAAGCCTGAATTTGAAATGACAATTCTTTTTATAATTTCTTTCAAGATGTATAATAATATTAGTAACACTAGGCTAATGCAATGTTATATTTAAAAAGTTAAGTTAAAAGCAAATTATTTCGAAATAATTAAAAAAAAAATGTATATATTGCAAATAATTTTTTCATAGTGCTAAATAAATAATCTAGAGGCTAATTTAGAAATGAGGTCTATCTATATCTAATTAAAATTAATTAGATAAATAGACCTAATTAAAATTGAAATAAAAATTAAAATTAGATTAAATATAGATGCAGATGTATATAAGAGATAATGGCATATATGACATGAAAAATAAAACTAAAGATTCTGTTCATAATTAGAACTTAAAAGGAGGGTAGATAACTCTAAACCGTCTATTCACCAGCTTAAGAGAAGCGATCTTGGAATTATCTTTCTTGCTTTCTTGAAAGGTCCATATAGATAAGATTCGGTTTCGCGTAATGTTCGGCGTAACATTGTAACGCTTTAGCAAATGAGAGAAAGAGAAATAAGGGAGATTCACTCGGACGATAGACGTGAACGCGGCGCCGGAAGTTCCCTCGAACGCGGCCGACAGGAAAAGCGACGCACACTCTCGCACGATCTCCCAGCCACCCACACCCACTCTCGGTCATACCACACTCGAGAATTGCGCGGACCTTCTCTCCTCGTACCTTCAGCATGATGTTTCCACAATGTTTCCGCTCACAGCACCGTTTACCGTATGCGAGACTGTCGGGCGCGAAGTCACTGATAGCATTATTCCCGGACGATGGGCTTATATCCATCTCCCACCTCAGGATGGCTCCGTTCCGGGCAAAAGCTCTCGGCCTCGGGTGCCACCACTCTTTCAGGCTTGCGTCTAGGTTGTACCCTACCCCCTCGGAGGATACACTTTTTGTGTATGAGAAAATACACGATACGATCCACGTGCTCGACGGCACACGTCGGCATTATTCGCTCGTGCGAAAATTCTGAAAAGGATTGGGCTGCCGCGGCCGTGTTCAAATCGTCCGTCACGCTCGCGATTCGATCGAGTAGAAGACGATTGAGAAGTTGCCACATAAGTTAGAGATGGAATTTAGCTGCTAAAGTCAATCGAACAAGATGAATAAAATTGTCTATGTTGCCCGCGCAAATCTTGCAGTTATTTGGTAAAGATGCAACAGACTGATTCGGCCCATTATGTTGAAAAGATAGGAGATAATCGTCGACGGATAAACCTTATTTCTTGAATTGTTTGCTTCGCAACTATGTCGAGTTTAGACATAATTTATTCTCAAACGACGGAAGGTAGTCAAGTGAACGTGAAATTGAATGGAAATGTCAAAATAATTCGATCTTTTCCTCATACATTTTATTAATTATTTCTTAAGGAGAGATTTGTGTTCGGTAAAAATTTATTCCACATTTGAATTAAAATTTTGTCTATTTGGCTAGAAACACACATTAAATGTTTTTCTTCAAAATAAAAAATGCTGATGTAAATAATACTTTATTATTAACTCTTTGCGAATCGGTGACTTTTTAAAGAGTATTTACTTTATTAAGTTTTTGAATTTTGTTAAAAATGTATTATATTTAATCATAATTCGAATAAAATTTTTCCTCTTGGAGAAAAAAGTCGATTCTCAAAGAGTCAATATATACAACGTGAAATTAACATGTAATAGAAGTTTTTTGTAATAAAATCCAGTCTTCTGACGAATCTTTTAATTTATTTGCACAAGACAAATTTAAATGCAAAAGTATTGAAGTATGAAATTTTATGAAACAATTTTCAATCGGACATAACTCAAATCCATCGAGATTAACAGTGTCGATTTACTATATTCTTTTATTATTCGGTTTTAATTATAAATTGTAGCGTAAAGGCTACATGAAAGAACAGTCGATTGCTTATGCATCATTGTTACTGCGAGCATAAACGTTACGTCATGTCTTAGCGTAATAAAAGCAAATGCTCTCATTCTTTCACTCACTCTCTCTTTCTTTCATTTTCTTTCTCTTCACATATTCGTAGCCGAATTAATACCATTCCTTTTTTTTGTGAAATCGCTTACGCATTTTTCTTCGCAAGAGAGAGAGCACATAACGCAGAGAGAACGCATAACTAATGCGGGAAATTTACGCCGAATTCTTTCGGTCGCGAAATAAAACCGGACAGCGCGTTACAGAACATCCTGAAGAGAAAGGATATATTCGCGTTAATTACGAAAAGCTTGTTGCCGCTTCTTACCGTATGCTTATCTTAACAGAATTTTTATATGCAAATAAACTTTTACCAAAACAATTTTAATAAAATTGACAAATGTATGATCTTGATTAAATTGATTAAATCTTTTATAGTTTTAAAGAAACGATAAGTGAAAATTTGCATTTTATTTTATATGTTTCTTGTTTCATAATTACATAGTATGAGATAATTAGTATCATTTGTACATAGTGTATCTACATATCTATTTATATATTATTAAATGTACATGTACAATCTTTATAACTTAATTCTCGAATATATATTTAATTTTAGCCGACAAAGGCGTGGTAGCTTCAGTTCTATTCTTACGCAATTCTCGACAAAGCCCGTTTGTCTTCGCAATGAGCAATGTTATTTCTTTGCGCACGTAACGTACACATCATCGTTGTTCCGTGAACGCGATCCGACAACCACCTTTAAAAAAAAAAGGTTGGTCCCGCTCGAGTGATTACCAGTGCGATCTATCCGGATCAAGATCATAAGCGACAAAACCTTTCGATCTCAGCCCAAATTCTTTTGTTGCGCATTTACGTAATATCGTGACGGTCTTATTGTTCAATGTTCCTCTGCAAGAGAGAAAGAGAGAGAAAGATTACGTGACTCCGTTATTTTCATGCGATATGTTGAAATTTATTACTTTAGTAACGGTATGTGAAATGCGTTACCTTGATTCTGGCAATGATCGATCGTTTTAAAATTTCATATATTACGTTTTATTTTAATAGTATTTATACGTAAAATTATTTCATTTTGTTGGGATGCAATTTTGTCAGCTCATATTTCATTCGCAATTATTAAAGTGCACTTACAGAAACATGCGAAATGGCTGTTGTTGTTCAATGGTTTTTTGTCGATGATATAAATAAATTTTATTTATATTTTTTTTAAACGACCAATCGATTTGATTCTCCATAATCGTATTCGATTGAAATACAATTCTGTCAGCTCATATTTCACTCGCAATTATTAAAGTGCCCTTATAGAAATATACGAAATGGCTGTTGTTATTCAATCTCTGTTTTCCGTTTATCACACGGACTGGATCTACGTAAAGTTGTGCGATCCAGGTGGGCTGAATCGGCCCGATCGCCGTCACGCTCGCGTTGATGTTTCGCAATTTGCGAAGCGCGGAGTCGCGCTCTAAATTCAGATTTTCGTATAGTGCGCTAATAAGCGGCGGTCCATTTCCCTACTGTTATTTCTTTTTTTTGACCAATGACATTGTCTGTTGGACACGTAATTGAAGGTTACCCGCTTCCGTGGATTTCGTTAATCGTCGAGATATCACCACTTTCTTTCGACTCCGAGCCAACCCGTTTCTTACGCAGTCGTTTATTACTTGACGACGGCTGTGGCAACAAGATTTCATAAGGAATCTGGTGCTATATGCTGAATTAAGTTCGGTTGTCTACTTGAGCGTCTTTCAAGTAGACGACAATAGTGAGAACGACTACGACGGCAGTGATAATAAAAATAATAAAATTCATTGCGGAAGAATTCTTTGTAAATAATTTATTTTCATCAGTTTAATATCTTTCCAATCTAAATAAATAAAATTCCAATTAAAATGATTTGTAGAGAGAAACAATCTTTCAAGGGAAATGATTTTTGTCGAATATTTTAGCCAATAAGAATTCTGCCAATTCAATGAAGAACCAGTAAAAAAATTTACATATATGTACTATACACATTCGTACCATTTTGGTATTCAATATGGCATTTGAAAAGTTGAAATCTGTCTTATAGATATGTCAAATTTCATGAATATAACATACTTGTATCGAAAGTTATGACATAAGTGTTAAAATGTCAATAATATAATATTTTTTTATATTTATCGTTGAGAGCAACATGAAGCAACTAGCTCAATAAAATTGTTGCTCGTGAATATTGGGCTAAAATAGAAATTTATATGCTTTAATATCAATTGCGTTCTCCAGTTTTTAGTCTCCTGTGACTTTTTTCTTTTCTAAAAATTAAAAATTAAATGTTGGAGCCATCCAAACGGCCGTGACGAAGACATTCCGAAAACCGAGATTGCCACGTTTTTTCAGATGCTTTATGACTGCTGTATTATTTGCATTCAAGAGAATTTAAAAGGAAATACTTTGAATAATACATAAAAATTATCGATTCAATTTGCGTTTTATTGAAACAGCACGGGAACTTTTTAGACACAAACTATATATATATATATATATATATATATATATATATATATATATATATATATACACATATGCGAAATGACTATTGTACATATACATACATGTATATATACAATAAAATTGTTTGTAATAGGAGAATATTTTTTTTTAATAATTTATAACGTTATAACAATCCTAATTTTACATTCTATATTAATATTCTGTATTCACTAAGAAACAACAAAAAATATTAAGAAAGAAATGATAAAGGTATCGGTGAGATCAATCCATCTATCTGCCGTCATGTAATATATGTCAGCTCGATGATTGCAGGTGAAAGATTATATAATCGTACGTCCTTCGTAGACACCAATTCAGATGACAAAGTAAGGCGTAACCGTTAACAATGCAGTCGTTAAGAGTCATAACGACAGGAATAATAAGTATTCTTATAGACCGCAACGACCCTTTCGTAGTCTGAAATTAAAGACATTATTTGCCTGTAAAAGTGTATCGATCATTTGTCTGTAAAAGTGTAAAAGTGTATCGATCGTTTGACGAAATTTGTTTGCAAAAATCGAGTTACTCTGGATTTTAATTTACTTGCGATTCATACGTGAGCAGATTTAGTAATGGTTAAATGGATGTATTTTTTTTACGTTAGGTTCCATCATGTATAAAAAAATGTATAATGTTTGAAGATCAGTTTGAGTAATTCAGATCAAAATTTTCAATGTACATATATTTCAAAAATTTTATCGTAGTAAACAAATATGTTGTTGTTTGACAGAATACATTTTCTGGTATGAGTTTTAACTCGTTGTCAATCATATAGAATCGTATGGAATATTTGTAGTGGTAAAAATCCATCAATTTTTTTATTTGCACAACTCGATCCTTGTTTTCATGACGATGGCAAAATATTGGATAGTAAAATACGATTGTAGAAATACGAGATACGCACGTGACAGTTATAAGAATTTTTAGAGCGGAAAATATAACCTACATCTTCTGAACAAAACCACGAAATAGTCATATTTTTGGCATTTTTCAGTTTGTCATTTTTATTAAAGACCCACGCGAAATTCTTATATTAAATTAAAAGATTTTAGGAGTGTAGCAAATCGAGAAATAGACTAATAATTTTTTATTAAAATGTTTTTATAAAAAACATTTTTAGTAATAAAATTAAGATGCAAAGTTACAACAAAAATATTAAAATAATAAACAATAATGACATCTTAAATAATTAATAAAATTTAAATGCATTTGTATAGTGGTTTAGATTTTAGCTTTAGTAAATTATCGATAAATTATCTAAAAGATAGATATTTTTAACATTTTATATTTGCCATTTTTAAATCATTAAATTTTGAAAAATTTTACTTTTTTTACAATATTAGATACCTATATGTAAATATGACAATTATATTTTATTTTTTGAAAAATTCATTTTTTCCTCATAACTTACAAGAAAATTAAATATAAGAAAAAGCGTGAACTAATGCGGAACAGTATTAAAAGTTACTTTAAAACTTCAAATTGATCGAATAAATCATGTTTAAGTTACTTATTGTTTAAATTTTATCATCGTTTTAAAAAATTATGTTTCATAGAAGCGAAGTCTTGAGACATAAATTTTATGTAATTTTTAATAATTTACCTACAACTATTAATCTTTACCACAATTCCATTTTTATGACTTTAAACTAGTGAAAAATAGGAAAAAGTTTCTTAAAATTTGTATCTAGTCTTGTAATTTCTTAATAATTCAAACGCACATTGTATCAATATTAAATCTCATGTTTGCTTTATTCTGATAAGAAAGGCAAATATCTCTCCATTATTTTACAGTATGTAAAAGATTGTATTAAAATACTTGTACTTAAACTTAATTGACTGAAAAAGCTCTGAGCAAACGTCACTTATTATTAATTGACTGAAAAAAGATCACTTTTTAAAAATATCTATTAGTCTTTTATAATTAATCATTAGAAAAAATGAGTTTACCTTTATCACGCAACACCATATGAGAATAAACATCTGTACTTTTTGTCTTTTCGACGAAAGAATCTTTTTCTATTCAGTGAGTCTATTTTGTCGTCGAAGGAACCACATCTAATACCCTACTTCGCAATCTGGAAGAGACCTGCGACCTGTCCCCGTTACGATTCTAATAATCGTGAAGTCGTGAGAGGTTCACTCGTGACTGTAATGCCAAAGGGCTTCGCGGCAAATACGCTCGATGGTACGCGCTGTGAACAGAAATAAATTGTACACATTATTAACTATAATGGAAAGAAAGGAAGAGAAAGAAAGGATTTTCGTATACATGTTTTCAACAGAAGTTTTTCAAATACTTGCAAAAAACTGAAAAATTAAATAGAAAATATAAAACAAATATAAAAATTTACTTGTAGAAATTTGAGTGCACATCTTGAAAATGTAAAATTGAAACAGTCTGGATGAAATTTTTTATTAAATCAAACAATCTCGTTGGATTAGTTGGTCCTAATCTGTTAAACACCTGCACTATATAACTATATAACAGAACGCTTCGTCGTGAAGACGGAAAAAAGAGAACCGTCGGGAAGCAATGGAACTAAAATTAAATCACGAACCACGTTTGAATTAGTCGTTTAATTGAGTTTAGTCTTATCAGTAAAACCAGGAGAGGTCAATACGCCCTTATCCGTTAAGCCATCGAATAATGGCTTACGCCTCCATCTCATTTTAGTTATTATTCAAACAACAAAGTGTTAATCCGCCGTTTTACGGAGACAATTTGCGCGCAGGGAGGGAGACACCCGTCTGACTCGGCGGCTTTGTTTGCACAGAGAACCCCAGCCACACACAAACCCACACACACACACACATACACACACCGTTTCTGTCTTCCGTCCTTTTCTCTTGCTCTCCTCCTGTCACGCCTGTATCAATCCGCGACGTTCTACACGGCGTGGCCCCGCGACGTGACGCAACGTATTGTTTATGAGGCGCATTTCAATACAATCGTGTGGGAAACGTACGCGCGCACGAAACGTGGGGAAGAAATGTCTCGGCGTATCCTTGGCACACCCCGAACTACGTTCGTACTACTGGCTCAGCCTACCTCTCTTGAGGCCGCTTTCGGCCGCGGCTCAACCTTAATTCGGCGAGACGTTTTTGTTTCAAAGCCCAAGGATAAGCAGTTTCCTCTCCCTGCCGTACGTGACTATCCATCATCCACTCTCACTGACGCTATATACGATTTTATTAGTATCCTTGCAGTTAAACGAGCTTCCTCGTAACAATTTTCTCAGAGTCCCCTTGAAAGGGACATAATTCCTCTGTCGCACTACTCTACGCCTCAACATTTAGACATATTGTAATAAAATGCTCGTTTACGGAACATTTCTCAGTTGTACGATCGTAAACTGTACACCTGCTTGTAGAGGGTTTTTTTTTAATTTAATACTCTTTGGCTTACGTAAAGAAAAATTCAATAAAAATTCGCAAAACTTTCGTACATCAATTTAATTTTTCGATAATACAAAGTGTTGGATGGTGACATTTCGATGTGTGTGGCAAGCACTTGTCTCGTATTACTCACTGAAAAAAAATAATAATTCTGGTTAAAAACGGACGAAAAAATCTTGTAGGATTGATCAAATATTCTAGTTATCATAGATAGAACTCAATACTTTATAAATTATAAAGTATTGAGTTCTATCATAATAACCAGAATATTTGATCAATCCTACAAGATTATCCGATTCGTCTGTTTTTAACCAGAATTATTTTTCAGCGCTGGTTAGCTGGCGAACGTGTTTTCCTTTTCCTTGAAATCGATGAATTTAGTTTGCGGCGTGCAAAAGGATGATGCAGCGCAATCGTGGTAACGTGGCGATGCGCAACGCAATAATTTGCGTATATATCCGATAACGTATGACATTGGAGCATCGGTATATTTTCCGCGCTGTTAAGCACGAGGCGATACAATGGAAACTGCTAATGGTATAAAATGATAAGTCTAATGTAAGATGGCGATCGGCTAATTATCCTAGGACGCCGGGAACCGTAGCGGCTTTAGCCGCGCGCGCTCCGGAATCTACAGACAATAGCGATAGCCTGAATGGCGTCTCGGCTTGAATGGAACGTATCGCGAAAAGTGCGGAGGAGCGAAACATTCCAATTTGTATTTCCCTGTGGTAAGTGAATTGGCTCAGTTTATTTAAACGCGGGGGATACGCGCATCGAGAGATGT
The DNA here is from genome assembly GCA_928718305.1 of Tetramorium bicarinatum. NCBI lineage: Eukaryota > Metazoa > Arthropoda > Insecta > Hymenoptera > Formicidae > Tetramorium > Tetramorium bicarinatum. The sequence goes on from OV788327.1 coordinate 15,554,486, forward strand.
ATGTACATTTCTATCCGGTCGACAGCAATTTCCGATTAACTGCACAACGTTATATAATTGTCAGTAAATATAATTTCAAATGAACAACCTGCCTGATGCGGCTAGCTTTATTTAAATAACAAAGTGATTCAGCAGCGGTTTCTACCGGTGCTACGACAATCATTTCTGTCGTTGGCGATTCAATGGCATGCTGCCAGCTGAATACTTATGACCGTTACGCAGCGCGTTTGTCGCGAAGAAAGGCGTAGTGTCATGTATTACGGCACGAGAGCGTATGCTGCCGGAGGGTAAAAGTGTTCCGACATGTTTTCCAGAATGACGGCATTAGAAAATGCCGTCTGCCGAGCGATGGATGCGCTTGTTATTCTGGAGCAGTAGAACGATGTAAGAGAATGGTCGCCGACGCGTTCCTGCATTCGGATTTCGCGCACACGGCCATTCAATGGCAACGGCAAACGAGAGTGAAACCTCTCCAGTTGAATAACTGTGTAACGTGTCGTAACGTCAGGAAGTCTGGAATTTTTCTGCCTACAGAGTCATTCTTCCTAATACGCGTATCTTTATTATTCCGCGCGGATCAACCTGGGGAGGCGTGCGCCAGCGAAATCGATTGGCCGCCGACGAATCGATAACCATCCGCCTCGAAAGAGGATCCTCCGATGTCAATTAGATATGTCCAATTAGATAATACAACACGATCCCGCCCAATAATAACGTAATAACCACGGCAAAGCGAGCAGTAATGGCTGGAAGTACAAGAAATTTATGAAACCGTGACAATCGACGGGAAAGCATGACAATGCCAATTTGGATGGAAATGTTATTATAATTCCTCGAGCCCGACGTGCTCGCAACACCTCATCGTTTATTAATCGCGAGACGTATCAGGAGCGCATTAGCTGGTAATTCCGTCGCGGAATGGCCGGTGCCTGGCTTCAATCGGTGTGGCCAATTTTATCCCACGCCGGAACGGCTCCACACGCCCTGATATTACCGCTTGTGCAAGGGTCGATTAGAAGGGGCAGAGTCATCGTCGTGAGTAAGACGGAGGCCCGAAGCAAGGAGAAGAGAGTGGGAGGGGTGGAGAGGGATAAAAAATGGAACGAGTCACTACGGCGATCCACACGTGTTTACACGTTCCTGTTCCCACGTCTTAAAACGGGGCTCCGCAATCGCACAGCATCTCAGCCTCATTATGCGGCTTATCTTACATCGACGGAGACAGACTCCGCTTCCGCGGCTGAAAGTCCTGGGCTGCATAAGCCAGAGAATCAAGGATCGACAAACATATATGTATACACCGCGCGCGTACTCTTGATTACCGGAGAGCGGCGCAGTCAATTTTGCTCGAGCGGCTCGTCGGCCGAAACAGCCGAGTAGAAGAGATACTACTTGAAGATACTACAATTGTGAAGGATTCGGCGTAACTTTGTTAAAAATTACAATAATAATACGCGCAATTTCGATTAAATCACAATTCTAACTTCCGGCGATCTCGAAGCAGTCCGATTTATCCTCAACGAGTTCTCAATAAGTCGACGATTTCGAGACGACGAGGCGTGTGGGCACGCATTGATTACCGTGATTAGATCGGCATCACGCGATCCGTCCCAAGTAGAACCGTATCCAAGGTAGGCCGGATGACAGCTGTCGTCGCCAGTCATCGGCGCGTTGCAAAAAGCGAAGGCAAAAGCGAAGACGGCGGTATTGATGTTAAGCCGCAGCTACCGGGTGGGAAAGTATGAGGCCGAACGAGGTTGTCTCGGCCCGCCTTGAAGAGCTTCGCGGGCTCCTTTCGCGATCTTCCGAGAACGTCTCGCGCCACGCCTCGCGCTATTGCGAATCGCGGGTATGACGAGTTTCCGCGCGCAAGGACGAGCCCCGCTTCCGACTCCTTTGCGCGACTATCACTTGAATAATCACTCGACGATAATCGCGCTCTTCGAGAAATTGCGCGTTCTCTCCGCTCTTCGAACGACGGCTGATTAGCGAGGAAGGCCCTTCAACGTCTCGCGCGCTTTCAAATCGTTCGCCGGCGGTAAAAATCAACCATAAAACGATAATAATTGCGCGTGCGAACACGGACGCGTAACTTCTCCCAGTTCATTACAAATTCATACACGCAACAATACTAATTAATGTATCGCGGCCAAGACTCGCGGCCGATAATGACGCAACAATTTAGGAAATTTTCGCAGGTGCGTAAATTTTGCTCTAATAGATCTATAGATCATGGTAGAAAATACGCGCGTAAAAGTGAGAGCAATTTGCGGGAAGCGCTCATGGCTATCCGCATAATCAGGACACACCGGATTACGTTGAGTTAAATATACATATAATAATACATATTATATTGTACGCGAGCAATTAATTAACATATAACGTGGAAATTTTAGATCACTAATGGATTGTAGTCTTGAGTTTTAATAAATGCACGTTATTGCACGCCAAAAATATGGGCGTCTAATATATGTAGTTGCGATATTTGCGTGGAAAAGGGTTCGCAGCACGCATGCGGCAATTAACGTTACGAAATTTTATCGCCGCAACGAAAAATGTCTTATTGCAAATATTGCATCGAAACTGCGTATTTCTTCCCGGAATTTAATGACACACGGAGAAAAATAATTCCGCTTCCGCAGCAAAACCGCTGCTGTTATTGCACATTTGACCAGCTAGTGAAAACGATCAGACTTTACTACCACAATTTTATATTTTAGATTATTTGATATTATGGATTTTAATTTCCTGTGTGTGACATATTACAATCTTGTAACTAATTAAACTTTCTTCTATTTAAAATTAAGCTATTTTTATCGATTTTTTAAAATTATTTACAGCTAACAAAATTTACAACGAATTTTCCGCTTCGACGAGTTTTTCGCGAGTTTTTTTTTTGTATTTAAGGAAAAGAAAAAGGAAAAATATACATATATTGTAATCTAATTATTTCTACAATTAACTTAATAACTACTTCACCGCATATTATTATCAGTGAATTTAATTGGTTCCAGAAACACTTGCTGTAGATCATTGAGTGCCACCGCGCCTGATGTTAATTAATTTAGAAAGTAATATTGCCGTCTGTTTATTAACGCTTGCACAGTCGTACGGTGTTAATTATTGAGCAGGAATCATATACAGCTTGCGTGATGTAGCAACGTTGCAGCAACGCGGAGATTGGACGTGCAATTTGACGGATATCATCAATGCGCGTATTTCCGGCTATATCCGAGACGACACGATCAGATAGATTGATCATGGACATAATTTTGCACAATTTGCGGTTCCATTTAACGTAAAAAGATCAAAAGGTATGGTTTAGCAGCGATGATTAAAATCACCACGCGAATTAATTTACAGTTTCGAAATAATATTTTCAAATGTTTACATATATGTATGTATCTATTTACAGATTTCAATAGGGATTTTTCAATCACATTACGCATTTTGAAAAAGGCAACTTTGCAAATTGATCGCGTGTCAAATGTATGATGTTGACATTCAGTCAAATCTCTTGCTGACCTACTTCACTGATCGCGTGCGAATAGAATTTTGTAACAGTATATTTTTCGAAAGAAAATCCTGGTGTAAAAATTGACGTACATACATGTGTCGGGTGATTTTAAATCTGTTAAACGTACGTGATTCTGCAAATATTTTTAAATGTAACAAAGTTTAGAATTATATAACTAAGGAAGATTTCACCTCAAATATTTTTTTTATTTAAAATTAATGAAAAATTTTATAATTAGAAGAATATGAAATCTCTATTATAATATTTAATTACATGTATGGTCTTGATTTAACATTTATTTAAATTTTATTTCATGCATGAAATGGCCGATAAATTATGATAAAACCGAGAGAGTAATTTTTCGCTCGGAAATTGCGCGATTAATTAAAAATCCTTATTTCACATCTTTCAATTATGTCTATTGATTTCCTGATATTTATTATAACTTTGTGACTGCCTCGTGCACGCATCTTTGCCGAAGAACGAGATTTACGCGTGCGTAGGAAACATCTCCGTTCGATCGCCGCGAGCCTTGTCGACTGTCTTCTTCGCGAACGATATCGCCGTCCATCGCGGAAATACGATCACGTAATAAACAGAGTTGCAATTTGCCTAGAGTCAGATTGACAGCTAACCAGATACGGCATTTAGACGCGTTGCAGAAGTTTCGCAATTTATGGAACATAATACACAATCCTATATTTCAATCAAGTTTTATTATAAATGATATTTGAATACGCTGGGCTGTGGGGAAGAGTAATTAGGAACGTACGGTAATCATTGTATGAGCTGTAAGACCATGGATTATGCGGGAAATTCAATACATAGGATTTAGAAGCTATCGCATTTCAATTAAGTTAATTAAAGTCAGTTTCGTATATTATCAGAGTTATTTGCATAATACGGGCATATCCACACACAAAGAACCTTTGTCGACGAGCGCCGACGATCTGAATGTCATCGATATCTTCTGCAAAAACGCAATTTATTTTTCGAAACGCATTTCAAATGATCATTCGCTCACAATCTCGTTTTACGAGACACACTCGTGGGAGATGGCATTTCTTTCTTGCCTATGTCGCCCGTGTCGTCGTTTGATCGAAGTGTTTTGCTTGGCTGCTCCAGGCGCACGCGATTTTGTTTCTGACGGCGAAATGTAATGGCGCTTTTACGAAGTTACTTGCGCCGCGCGGGGAAAAACTCCCTTGCTTCTTTGAGAACGGAATCGTATTTAAAGTACTTTGCGTATACGATTGGAAGCTAAGCCGCGATCTGAGTTTGCATTAATCGAGCGGCAAACTAAATTAAAACTTTAAATCCGCGCACATTCTAGATTGGGAAACTGTAGAAACGGATAACAGATTGTGGCATTTGTTCAGAGAAATACAATGACCAATCTCGAAGAATGAACCTTATCAAGTGGCAAAGATTTAAATTGTGACTGCTAGTTATAATTAATATTATTTCCTGTTGCCAGCCTTGTTACTGATACTCTTTCCAATTATTTCATTGTGAATATTTCAATTATCAAAACTGTAGTACAAATTTAATAAAAAAGCGATAGTACGATCAAACTTAAGAGCTACGGAAATTCATGCATGTGTGTACATGTTTATTTATGTAGTGTATTACACGAGCTTTTTTGTTACAATCCACAATCAGTCAATTAATCAATCTACAAAGTAAACATTCACAAATCATTACTTCCAAATTATTTTCCACAGCTATAGTCATTATCTCGCATCATTGCTCTACTACGTTACTACCAGACTGTAAAATTTGTTAAGAATTTTCTTCATTCTTGACTTCATTGTATGTTAGATCAATCAAATTTTCTGTCGTTAGGTATATTCACATTACTGTCCCGTATCTTGTCCCGTAATTTAAGAGAGTCTCCTGATTTCACAAGAATTCACTTTATCGTCTTTTTGTTGTCGACGATCCAAAAAAACGATCCATGTAACTACAGCTTGCACGTGAAAAAAAGAACTTCTCGATAGTCATACATTTTTTATTATAAATTAAGACATAGTATCGTGTCATATTTTATAGAATAGAACAGCATAGTCACTCGAAAAATGTATGTAAAAATGTGCTGTATATATATATCAGTCGCTCAAGGCTAAGTATTCTGAAGCACTTTGTGCATTTTCTGCAGAGTGTAAACCCCTCGAGGTATGCTGCGAAAGAGAAATAGAAAGCTCTCTTCAAACTTTAATGTCAATTCGAACTAAATAATTGATTAAAATGTCTATAAGCAATCAACTTACGCAGAGGACTACTTGCATTCAAAATTCTCCTTTTGATATTTGCAGAGACAATATTTTAAGCGTTATTTTAAGCGGCTTTGTTTTCCCCGACTACTAAGGATTTTAAAGCGGATTAAAATAGTTTCGGCGACGTTTTGTCAGCATTTACGAATTACATGTATCTATCAATGAACAAAAACCTCGAACGTAATTTGAGCTCGTTAGTTATATATTGGTAAACTGGAACTTATGGTAGACTTGATATAATATCATTTAATTATTTTGCTCGAGTTTTATTGCCAACAACTTTCTTTTGTAAACTACCAGGGATTTGCTTGAAAGGTTCGTTAATTACGTGGCGCCGGATTTATTTGAATGCGCTGTTTGAAGCGTTCGATTTACGTAAAACTCTACTATACGTATTCTTAACTGCATCCACACGTATAGAGTTTGCACATGTGTGCAGAAACACCTACGCGGCGCAGTAACCAAGTCCAAGCAAAAGGATAATTCTATTCAATGTCGCTAATATGTGTAATATCGATTACTTGATTCTCCTTGATTTTCTTAGCTATGCACCTTTTCAAAATTGCTGAGTAAGGCAGTTTTTAAACTTGCATATATGTATAGAACACGACGTATTCATGAAAGCGTACATTTTTTAAATATTTTTAAGCTTATTATATTTGAAATATCTTTTATTTACGTTGATTATTTACGTAAATATAGATATTAATATCACATAATATTGTTGCAGTATTCGATAATCATTGCCAATTAATAAAATTATATATGACGTAAATTGAGATTGAATTTCATTCATATGTTTAATGAATATGAATATCTCTCTTTAAAAAAAATATTCAATCTTAAATTACTGTGACTTCATTAATTATATGTTTTTATTGCAATTAATTTAAATATTTATAATTGATCATCTTTTAAAACCAAGTCTGAATTTATAATGTAAAGACTAATATCATAAAAGTCATATTTATCAAAGTAATTATTTCTTCTCAGACATTTTAGATTTATGCGAAGCAGATGTGGTTTAATTTCAAATAATATGTAAGCAAATGTTACGTCTAATTCGGCACATCTGTGGTAACCCTCTTTCTTTCAACATTGATTTTATTGCGTGTCGTTACGTTTATCTCACAAGGTTCAACGGTTCTCTCTCTCTCTCTCTCTCTCTCTCTCTTTCTCTTTCTTCTCCAAGAATAAATCTAAAAGTTATTAAAATAGAATTGTGGCGAAATCGCGATGAAATACTGCCACACATTAAACTTTCCTGAATTTATTAAACAATATGTATAGTTCACATGTGTATAAAATTTCGTATATATGACAACATTCATACATATATACAAAGTTCCTTGAGAAATATATATCCTCTAAAGTTGTTACTAAATACCGATTTAATTGACGACTAACCACGCAACAATTATACATAAGTATATATTTTGATCCTTTTTGCTTTTTAAAAATGTTTTTTTTTTTTGAGAGGAAATCGTATATTGAGGCAACAAGGCTCTAGATACCGTAAACGCCGCGATCGATGCAAGAATTGCCAGGCCAGGGATTGCCCCAACCGGATACGATCGACTTATGCTAATAGGAAAAACCTTTGATTAAGATCAATAGTATCTTCCGGGTCGGAGTGTTCCCATGCCGCGTTTCTTGTTGTCGCAAGCCTTGGCACAAGGTTGCCTGTCTACGTGGCACTTGGCTCGTTAATATTGAATGTCGAAGCGCAATCAATATTCCGTAGAATTCAAGAAGATAATGACCAACAATCTGCGAGCAGAGGCAGGTGAAGATACCGACATTACGTTGATTGATCGGCTCTCTTGGCTTAACTGGCTGTATCACGTGTTGTCGCGCACGTTCGATAGCAAGATCATTTTGTGCATTATTAAAATTAATTAAACGCCGTTACATCGAGGGATTTACTTCGCCGCGACTGGTTAATGTTGCAATATGACGGTTCTGCCTCTGCCGCGCCGGTTTCACATCGGTCGGTCTCGGACGCGTATCATCGTGTCACATTAATCTGCTGCTCGTGACACCGTGCCGCGTCGAGATAAAAATGAAGAGGCGATGCCCGAAGGCGGGAAAGCTATGCGCCCGTCATAGACACGCGTATGCGCTCGTGTGTCTAATCCACTCGGACATCATTCGTCATCGTTTCCTCGCTTGCGCTCGACCGAAATATCTCGCGTCGCATCTCCTCCACACACGCAATGGCACCTTCCGCCACTTACTTTCCCTTCGACGCGACGTCCGTCGGGCGTAGTATAAAGACATCCGTCATAGTATTAATACATCTGGATGACTCGCCGGTGCTCGAATACAAATGGTTCTCCATTTGCGCATTTCCGAATATCAGCGTAAAGGTAAATCGGAAAAGCAGGAGGGGAAAAAAAAAGAGCAAAACTTTCCCCTCGATAAGGTCATTTATAACTTTGGCAGAAATTTCGCCAGATATCTTCGAATCGCGGCAGCATCTCCGCGAGGTGCATCCTCTCTCAATAAACTAGAGAGCCACCACGTTCTGTGGTAGGGGCTAATTATGTAATAATACATATGTTTTGAAAGAGAAACTCCAGAGCATGTGTAACCACGAAAAATGTGTCGTCTCATCTTGAAAATAAATCGCGCAGAGATGAAATGGTCGAAATCAAAGAGCCGATTAAATCCGCGAGCGTGCCGACTCATGGCGCGAACACACCTGATGGCGCGTATTAACGAAAGCCGAAAGAAGCGAAAGAGCATGAAACAATCGCGATTAAAGCTCAGAATACGCGAACGCGGATTACATGATGCTGCTGCTGCAGCAAAGCGTCGCAGGAACGAATTATTAACGTAGCAGCTAGCAACCGGGGAAAAGCGGGCAATCAGGATGGCTATATATCAAAGCAGGTAAAGCGTATTCAAACGTATTCATGCCTGGCATCCAATGAGTCCGGCTCAGCGCGAACAGAGTGGCGTTTCAGCGTGCTTTCGCCGCTCGTAATACAGAAGCTAGGGGCGGCCGCGCGCGGCGTGCCTCGCTGCCGCGATAATTAACATATATTCGCATGCTCCTTAGCGTGACGGGGGCACGACCGGCAGGGCCGGTCGTCAGTTTCGTGAAGAGGTATTAGCATCACAAAGGAGAGCGAGAAACAGTTTCTACAACCGTAGAAGGCGCTATATACCGGACGCTATACACGACGGATGCATTTCACGCGCGCGTGCGTGCGTGCCCGCTTGCGTGCATTCCGCACCTCCGCGCGCGATGTATCGCCACATCATGGAAATATGAGCCATGTTTTTCTACTTTTCGAAACATCCTTCCGCCATTACACGCATATATGTATAAATGTATATATATATATATATATATATACATGCCGTTTCAATTTAGTTTCCTACTATCTTCATTTTCATTTGGAGATTCGTATGCGAATTTCCATTGCGGAAATTCTTCGACTAAAAAGACAAAGTGATTTTATTTCTCGACAGTTTCCCTGTGGTTATTTTCTTTTTTCATAAAATGCACAATTTTAAAATGCAACGTGTATGTAAGTTTTACTAGAAAATATAAAATAACAATTTTATTTATTGTTAGTGTTATTATTATAACGGATTATTGATTTGTTAAGCATCTAACACTTCATTGTTTTTATATTTCTCGCTGCATTGTTTTTGAGATGGATAAATTTTTATATTCCAACAAAGATAAAATAAAAAAAAACATTGCTACGTTTGCTTTGTTTTCATAACATCTATTCTCTTTTCCAACTATAACTAAATGGCGAGATGTTGTCGACGATTATAAATGAAGAGAATACCATATTAACAAACATGGTATTTTAATTAAAAGATACACGTGCGTTACATTTTCCACCTGTCATGAATACACTTATTATTCACAAAATTTATGATAATTCGCTATAACTTTAAAATCGAGCCGCAATTTTATGCTTCCTTATAAATAGAAGATCAAAGCAAATGTTAAAAGGCTCAATTAGGTTACTATAAATTAATTAATTAAAAATACATCGCGTTTTTATCTGCAAATTATATATTATCTGCAAATTTATATTCAATGCTAAAACGCAAATTTAATTGCCGTAATTTAATAACGATAATATTATACATACTTCTCGTACATTGCTAGAATAATGCGATATTCATTTTTATGAATAACATAGAAGAACGTAGTCAAGTTATACAATTGCGCCGGCAGCATAGTCATTAATAGTTTCTTTTACGGATTGCGCAAAGTTTCACTTTCATATTTCTACGAAACACGTAGGAATCTAATAATCATAATTGTGATCGATACTAGATTAACTCTCATGGTAATCACATCCGGATATCAGTTTTATTCCGACAACAATCTTTATCCCTTTCTTAAGTCTACTGGTTTATCTGTACACTGTCGAGTCATACGTGAAACCTTCACATACTTCTGCATCATCAGTTTTCCCGTATGAGAAAATCCAAGAACGCGATCGTTGAGAGAATTTTTACAACTAACACGAGTATGCACTTTACTTATCTATCTTCTTCACGATCGATCAAAATCAAATTTTCGCCTTCGCATTTTCCACATAATCGCGGAAATGCTTGTATTACGAAGGCGAGACTTTTACTCGTAGTATAAATTATGCAGGCGCTTTGTAGATATAGAGTCAAAATTCCTTTAATCACGCACGTGATAATTTTCATTGTTCCATCGCACAATATTCTACTCATATGAAATTTCCTTTGTCTCGCAGAGATTATGGCGAAGTGACGAAACGATAGAAGTGATAGGACCAGTGCGAGTAGTTCATCAATATGTCAACATACCGGAACAGTCTGCGGAATTCTACAACGAAACAACGGGCAAAGTTGAGGAGGTAAATCCTTCTTGTCATCCGTAATTCTGAGAGCAAATTCTCGACAAAGGAAGGATTTACTGGCGCTTTTTCGACAGGTGCACGGCTGCGTACCCGCGATGGGTTATAGCTTCGCAGCTGGGACAACCGACGGACCTGGTTCGTTCGCTTTCGAGCAAGGAACGACGACCTCGAACCCCTTTTGGAATGCCGTACGAAACTTTTTGGCCGCCCCGACGGAGAGCGATGTTCGCTGTCAGAGTCCGAAACCGATTTTATTGGCCACCGGACGAGTGAGTCTATTTTTCTGTCGAGCGCACTCTACACCGTGATTTCGAATCTGCCACATTATACAATTAATGTTGTTATTGAATGCAATTAAGATATGTGATTAATAGTATTCATTGTGCTAAACGTTAGATTCTTCTCATAGATATTATTTACAGAGAAATATCGACGATAAGATTGAATGTAAATTATCGCGTTTAGATAAGTAATGAGTCGCGATTTGTATGGAAAGAACATGGAAATATCTACGTGCTGAATAATAATTCTAGAGATACCTTCACTATATAACAGACCTGAATGAACGAATTTTTAACAACTACATTGGCTATTTTTAAACGCTTGCCATTGATAAACTATTGTAGCCTCAACATTTTGGTATTAGAATTTTTATCTCTAAATGACTTTTAGAATCTGCTATTATTAGCAGGTGGTGCGTTAGTTCTGGGATATTTTGTACATAATTTTTGGGACATTCACATTCTCTTCAAATTTTAGGATTATGACCTTATATGCACCGTGTCTCGAAAAATTATATATACCATTATATATAATTTAATTATATATTTAATTTTTCGGGACATTGTCTCATTTCTTACATTTCGGGATTATAATTTTTCGGGACTTTGCATGCCTACCACTGAATCGTTGGACGGTTCATAATTTTAGATGAGACTCCCCTATCAATGGCAGCCGAAAATCGTCTCAACGCAAGTCGCCGTAATTGGAAACGTCGTTATTGCCGGCGTGCCCGGTGAATTTACGACAATGTCCGGAAGAAGATTGCGAGAGGCTATCAAGAAAGTCATGAACGATGCATCCAACGACGAAACGTTCGTAATAGTCGCAGGGCTCTGCAATACTTACAGCGATTACATAACGACGCCCGAGGAGTATCAAGTAAACTGCTCATTTCTATTACCAAACATAAGTATTCGTATTACATCGAAGACCACTTTGAAGCCTTCCACGTGGAACGTATCGAGTTAATTGCCACAATTTATTATAATATATCTTTAACAGAAATTCGAAACTAAATTTCTCATGTATTTGTTGTTTTCCGGTGAGCTTTTTGATAAATGGCAAGATAAATAATACAGTAAAATTGTTGAAATAAACTCGACAATGTGACAATTCTCTTTACGCTCTGGGTTCATTTCTTTCACACGAATCCCGATGCATAATGCATAATAGTTGCTGAATTACTTTCAGATACAGAGATATGAAGGCGCATCAACGATCTACGGTCCGCATACGCTTACGATATACTTGAAGCTATATCAGGAGCTGGTACAAGCGGCTGTCCAAGTGAGTAAATAAAATGTACATACATATGCGTTTACACGCGCAATGCGAAGTATGCAGAAATATTATCAACTCGGATATCGAGTCGAGAAGATCTTTCTCTGCTAGCGAGATGCGATCAGGTTCACACAGTGAAAATATTTCTCTGCTTAATCATTCATTTTCGCAGAAATTACATATCATTTATCATATACGTCATCGCAGAATCGCATACTTAATGTACAGAAAATTTATATCGGCAATGCGTGTGCTTTGTTTTATCATTATTGCAGAATAAGCCCGTTCCATCAGGGCCAGCAGCCCCAGAGCTGTTACAAAGTAACTTGATCAGCCTTGTACCTCCCGTGCTGTACGATACTCCGCGATGGGGACGCAACTTTGGGGATGTTATTCAGCAGCCGTCAAAAGTCGCGTCGCCTGGTGACACGATTACGGCAATCTTTGTAAGTATCTTCACCCTTGATTTGCCGTTCCGAGAAAACGTTTCCTCAAGGCGTTTCCACTCGTCCTTCTCCGCGTGAAATCATCATCCAAATTTTCGAACAATAGAAGCAATCGACACGTGGACGAACTGAATCAAATCTGTATCAGCGTCACACAGAGATATTACGTGAAATGCGACGTAATTGAATTTGGGTAGGTCGGGGTAAAGGGAAGGGGAGTCGGTAACTTGCGCAAAACACGTGCAATTCCATTTTACGTATAGCGATGCCGCTCGCTTTGCGAGCCATTGAACGGTGAATATGCTACGAAATGGAGCGATTACTATGCGACTCGTGCACACAGTGACTGTCTGTAAACACCGCAATAATGAACCTTTAATGCGGCATAACACATTGCGAATCGGACGGACTAACGCCGTTAGCCAAGGCCGCCCGCTGTGACAACAGGAAACTTTGCGAATTCGCAGCAATATAAACTCAACTGTGACAACTCACAATACACGATCGATTTTCAAAGTAAATTCATTTCATTCGCGTATCATGTATTTTCATCCGTTTTGTCGTCAATATTATTGTTGGAAAAATTAATCGTGTTGCGCACGATCAAATTAGTTTTCTGTAGTAAAACAAAGAAGAGAACACGAAGTTAACTGTTTATCATAATTCCCATAAATATTCCCCGTAATGGAATTTTCCGTGTAGCGGAAACGAAATTGCTCCTGACACGATATTACGGACTTGACGTAAGACATCATGGTGAAAATTCGAACAAAAGAATGCCTTACACGGCTATTTCTCGTTCGTTTATCCATCCTCTTTTCTTCCCTTATCTGAAGACTACAATGGCTTATATAACATGAGCGAATAATGTAAACTGATACATGTTAAATGATTTCAATCCTATATTGTTTTCTGAGTTTCACCATAAATTAATTCAGAATTGCATATAATGCTACGTCTAATTACTCGGTTAATTATCGACAATAAATAATGGTAATTAACTGTAAAAGGCGTGAATTATTAATCAAGCTATTGATTATATAGATTGCGTAGAAATGTTAGTCGTCCAACATATTTGCTAAATTAATTTAGCACACATTTGCGTATACGCGTATATACATGCAGGATAAATTATTAGAGGTTGCCTTTTAAGATATCATGAATATTGATTTTATATAAAAACGTTTTAAACACGAGAATAATTTTGAAAGAGTTATCTTTACTCTTTAAGCTTTTTAATAAATTATGTAAAATCTATTTTATTTTAAATGCGGATTTGTCCCCTTCAAGAAATTTATTTAATACATGCCTGCACTTTCGTTAATTCGGTGAAGGCGAGAATAATCGCCGCGTCAATCTTTATGGGCGGAAATCGTTATTCGGCGTTAATCGTGGCAGATCCGCGTTTTTATCGCGATTGAGTCACGCAATAAAAAGCAACGCGACGTTTTCCCGCGCGCTCGCGTAACGCTCGGAAAATAGGTTGCCTTCGGTGACGCGCGGTGCGAACGGATTAAGTAATCGTAAATTACCTTCTGGCTATAATTTCCGGTGGCGGAGGCGCGAGATGCATCGTGAAAGCGCGGGTACAAATGAATCATAGTCCGTAACTTATGCGAGGCCAGTTCAGAACTTCTCCGTTCTTGTTGCTCGTATTGATCGCCTGGAAAAACTTTTCCTCGCTACTTACAGTATCAGCTGCAGTATGTAAAACACGTCGCTTTGCAATTCCATTCCAAATAGAGTGCGTATTTTGAGGTGTACTCGTTTATTTTCGAGTAGATGGACGTATACAGCTCTTAGCGCGCATTCGATTATAGCCCAACAATAATGGCTCGAGGAAAACAAAAGATTTATACAACGATAACACGACGATATGGCCTTGATCTTCTGTTTGCAGGTCGCCGGTCATCCTCGTAATAATTTAATGACCGATAGTACGTTTTTAACCGTGGAGCGAATGGGGGATGATGAAGTTTGGATACCAGTGGCCACGGATGGTGATTGGGAGACCAAGTACGTGTATCAAGTCGCGTTATTGCACAATAATTCTCTATACGTATATACATATATATATATATATATATATATATATTTGGCGAGAATTATACAAGTGATGCAGCTTGGAAGCGCAATTCTGTCCCTTTTAGCCGTACCTTATTTTTACTTTTTATAGCATAATAAATCGCAATGGGATATGTGCGCTTTTAGATTTCAATGGAGGCGAACTTCCATGATACTGGGGTCAAGTCAGGTGACCATTACGTGGGAAATCCCGCAGGACGTTAAACCGGGCGAATATCGCATCAGACATAATGGTTATTATCGCTATGTCCTTGGCGGCGTGTATCCTTACTACGGTGTCACCAATCATTTTCAGGTAAGTTTCGATGTAGCATGTCACAAATATATTTATTTACTATGTACGAATTAAAGCTGACGTATGTTAAAGAACGAAATGTAAAGCATATGTAATTTATTGTAGTATATAGTCCTGCATGTTTAATACTCTAATTGTAAGTAAAATATCTCACAAATCTCATTGTTACATTGATCATTACGCTAAGTAATCGCGTGCTACTAGATCTAATTATATTTGATATTATAATTACAGATAAAAGTTCCTGCATTGAGTATCCGCCGACGTTATTATGGATGACCGCATGATGCCTCTCTTGTCCTTACTCGCGTGCTTTCTTAGTCGATGAGGAAATTATTACGCTTACTTTATAGTTAAATGGATTCTATCGTAAAATCGATGTACACGCGTGTAAATAGATACACTATTTCAATTAAATAGATACAAATAGATACACTATTTCAATTAAACAGTGGCAAAAGAACGAGTGGTGTATAATATGGAATGACTGATTCTGTTTGAAAGATATCGCGTGTGATTACATATACAAATATGTACATAAAATAAATAGTATTTTATTTCTTTCCAAATAAATATTTCTTCGTGTTTAATAATCCGATGATACTGTTGAGAACCTTTTTATTATAATTTATAATATTATAATTTATGAATACATCATTAAGAAGAGAAGATTCCCAGTTTGGAAATTTAAAAAATTATAAAAACTTTGATATAGAAAATGTCCTGATATGCAATAAGCTATTTTATTATTGTCCACACTCATCTTAAAGGAGTAAATTCCTGAAAGTTGGTTTATTTTTCGTTTTTGTTTTATTATTCACCAACAAAAGAAAATAAAACAAAATTTAATAGAGGATTTTTAATATATTCTTTTAGTTTTTATTTATACAGTTTAAATAAATTCTTTAAACAATTGATGATAATTTCATTAAAAGAAATAAATTTTCTGCAGAAAAATGTTCTATTTTCTTTTATTGATGCATAACAAAACAAGAATAATGAACTAACTTCCAGAAATTGATTTTATCCTTTCAGAATAAATTCTGATTCAGAATAAATTGCTACATTGTTACATATTAAAACATATGTTTTAATATGTATACCAAGTTGTATTACAAAGTTTCAGAATTTGTTGAATTTTCACACAAGTTGGGGATCTTTTCTTGTAAGATACAATATTAATGTTCATTATTGCCATGTTTCCAAATTTGGCCAAAAAGTTTTATATTATTGTAAAAAATATTGATCCATTAATGATAGATAAATTGCTGTGACTAATTTTTTTTGTTATTATATTTGTGACTAATTTTTATAAACAAAATCTTAATTGCTCCTTGAGATTTTATGGTACATCAATTTTAAAAGGCACAATCACAAAACTTAAAAACTCTGAAAAGACTTTAGATATAATTTAGATATAATTTGATGAAAAATTTAAAAGTTGCTTAAAATAAATTATTAGGTTAACAGCGTCCCTCAATGAAAACTGCATGTTGGTACATCATGATTAAGTTAAAAGGATTTCTACATTTGTGCGCTACAAGATAAAAGATAGAAATTAAAGGCAAGAGAGAAAGTTTCTGACAGTATAATGAAACTGTTTTGTAGTCTAGTATAATTTTTAATTATAAATTATTACTCGTGTACTTTACGAGATCTTGAAATAAAAGACAATATTTCTCTCTCTCGCTCTCTCGTTTTTGTTCTATTCTTACAGAAATAAAAGTGTTCCTTTCAACTTTTCAAAAATTTAGTTTCGAGAGTGTATTATCTTTATAAATTGTATTATTTAAAATAATTTCATAAATTTATTATGAATTTAATCAAATTATATAGATATCGACAATCTTTAATGAAAGAAGTTAATGAGAGAATATGTTTGGCTTGTGAAATGAATCATAAATGCTGAATTTATGCGATTATATGCATTACAATTAGGTATGTTATGTTATTCTGTTGCGTGGAATGGTATATTGGTATAATTCTACGTATTAATCTCGGAAAATTTTGTATCGATTGATATTGCTTGCTTTTGAGACATATTATATTCGTATCACATATCGGTACACGCCACATGTATTCCCTTTACTAGGTAATATCCTGTAATCGATAGTGCGGATTTTTCCTAAGATATTGGTATCTTTGAAACGAAACCGGAAAATGGAATAATATATCTATTTCAATGATATTTCTAACTTCAAAAAGAAGAAACGCATAGTCGACATTTGGATTGCCGAATATGACAGATTTTCTACAATTAAATCCAATCTGTATTAATTGGATGCCTCACATAACACATCCGTGGTCTCTAATTACAATTGCCACGTTTATATGTGATATCAAATTGAGAAAGTTATAGTTCGTCGGTTGGTACCGATATCGTATCAATCGATTAGCCATAACATGTTGCGTAACTTTCAAGGGATTGTACTCGACAATTTATTATTTACAACTGTGTGTTATTTATTATTAATTGCTGTTCTGTGTGCAATAGTTTATACTCCAAGTAATTTATACTCCAATCGCTACTTGATCCGCCTGTACAAGAAAAAGCAAAGCGTTTCGGGACACTAAAATAATAATGATATTTTCTTGCAATCTCCGGTATTATAATCCTACATGCAAATGTTGGAGGCGTGAAATGCGATATTGTCGAGATAATTCTCTATTGCACAATATAATGCATTCTATAAACGTATCTTCTTACACTATATGTATATCCCGAACATGATATTTTTTTTATGCTGATTTGCATGCAAATGAAAAATGTATCGTCGCGCGATACTTTTTAATACAGTATATTCTCTATATAGAAATCGTTCACAGAAGATTAAAATATTTCTAAAAATTAAAGTAAAATACTTTAAATAAATACGATTATTTTCATCACGTCTTGCTTATGTAACCAGACATATCAAATAGGTTTATTACTCATCCCGTTTATATTTCGCAGAATGCAATGCATTCAAATAATCATATCTATTTATTGGAGAAAATGATTTTTCTTTACGCGTTCCACACATACTCGTAGAAAAAGACATGATTTTAGTAGATATTGCGTCTATTACGAAATTAATTTAAGCTTTAATAAATTGTTTGTAAAAACCGAATAATTTCTTACTTTAATTATATTGCATCTAAATGCAGATTCATATGCAATTTTTCGAAATTCAACTAATTTATCTCTCTTTATCGGATTCAATTTTCATAAACTAAGCCTTAGACGTGGCATTTAACATTAGCATTTAAGCACTATCCATTTGTAACGTAGGGGGGAGAGGTCTAATAATGGGGCTTATATCACCCTGAGATGAGATATAACAAAGGGATAGGTCGACCACGTGCTAAAATGCATTAATTAAACGAAATAATACGTGGGTCAGCTTCATAGGTTGTCCAAATAATCTATTGACGCATAGTTCATTGAGAATTGTCAATCCATACAATGCATGCCGTGCATTATTATTCGCACTTTATCGACTTTGTTCTCGATACTTCAAGGGTATCGACACAATGATTTCTGATAAAAGTAATATCGCTATGTCTTCATAAATGTTAAAATTGAGATAAATGGCCGACATTTCAAAATAAGAATCACTGATAAGTGAAAAAGAAGAAAAAGATAATTGGCTGCAAAGAATGATGATGATGTTAAAATGAAGATAAAGGCAGCATAGCAAAACACAGTGAATTGACAGAATTATAGGACTGATGTTTCAAAGGCTATCTGATTGGCAAGATGGTCATGTTGCATTACGGTTTACCTTATGTTGTCCACGACGCTCTTCAAGGTCGTCACAAATATGAGAACGGCAACAGACAACATCGCACTTGAACCTGTTTCGACAACGTTATTGTCCTCGAACACGGATCACTCAAACCCTGTGACATTATTATCGGGACAAGTGCGAAGGATGATAATAATCCATTTCAACGCGTAATGACATTAAATAATCTAATTATTGCTCGCAAATTAATTTAAGAGGCAAATATATAGCATGGTAACGTAAATGCTTCGCTTAATTTTGATCGGTACTGAGTTAGCTTCGTTTGTCGACGAAGCGATTGAGAATATTAAAGTAATCCGATACAGTTTTATTTCGCACACAAAGCTAACATTTTACGCATTAATCACGTTTTTTTTTTTTGCGCGATTTGATTTCATACAAGTTTATGCAGTTTCGACTTACATAATGAGGCGCATGCGACACGGGTACGGAAATGCACGTGATTGTAAATGGCTTCGCCAATACGACGTGATTATCATTAGATAATTGCTTGTCGTATTACTGTACGGATTTCTAAAGACAACTAAACCAATTTTGATTAAGACAATGCACAATAAGACAATCTATTGTCTTGTACTCTCTAGAATATAGTACTTTCAGAAATGACAATATTCAGAGTAGACAAATTTTCGGATTATTTTACGCTCCATTTTTTTTACGTATAGCGCGCATTTTTTCACGCTACTATAAAATTTGACATAAAAGCATATTCCAAAATAGAAAAAAAATTTATTTGAAATAAACTGAAGTAGAGAATGGATCCTAACTGTATTAGAACTGTATTAGAACTTAATACAATACAATTAGCAATACAATTAACAACCTTAATTGCTTCTTTAATTGCTTGGCAAATCTTACTATCGTTTGATTTGTAGAATACGAGCTTTCGAAGAAAAGCTAGAACGACTTATGCTGATGCAGAAAGTAACCATTTTCTTCCGAGAGCTAGTATTACTACTTTTAGAAGAGTATCTGAGATATTTGTACCATTTTATTGGATAATTGTTAGTAAATTTCTGGACAATTGCATCACTCAAGAAATATCGCGCCAGAAAAGTTCTTGAAAATACAATTAACCCCTCAAATGTATAAGATACATAATAATAAAATGCAGAAGCGGTACCTTTTATTTAAAATATAAAATCTAAAATCTAGAACACAGTTGCATAAATTTTCTTCAAGAATCAAAACATAGAGATATAAATGCATTGCACGAAAAGAGTTAAGGAATATCTTGGTCTAAAAGAAAGATCATATTCTTTCTCTCTCTTCGAATCACTGAATAAATATATAAATATAATTTAGTCGGAGAGTTGGGACGAGATAGCACAATATTACGGTTGCGAATAAATATCACTGTAAAAATTGAACGTGCTTATTTGAGACGCAGGTACACACTTCGAGGATTTGGTTGTAAAAAATGAACGAGAGGTTTACCACTGCTATTCATGATTCGTCGAAGAAAAAGAATGCGTAAAAATGGGAAATCCTGGCAACTTGAGACATCGAGGTATATTGGCGCGCCAGCGCTGAACCTACCGGATAGACAGACGGCCGGGGTTCTTCGGCGCGTCGCGACGTCGGCAGTCGTGATTCGACCGGCGTCCGTAGCGGCGGTATCGCACTTTGCGCGAACGAACGCCCGAAGAAAAACAAAAGCTGCGCAACATTGTCCCGAGTGAGATCGCCACGTGCTCTCGACTTCCTACATACATGAAGAAGCTAAATAAACGGCACCTCATCGACACGAAATTTAAAAAGGACAGGTTCGAATTGGCATCTAATAAAGAGCTGTATGGCGCTATTCGTTTCGTCTTCGATTCACTTCGTGAGACATCTCGTGAGGTTTGTGATCTCAAGCTCGTATACGCTTCGGTAATAAAGTAAAGCAAGTGATAACGAATTGTCGCCCCGCTTGAAACGAACTTTTACGATAGATCGAAAATGTTGCAAGATCTATAACTCCAATATACAAGAACAAGATAACATAATTTCCTTCGGTAACTCTTTTAAATCAAATAGGCATCGTTTCCATCTTCCACATGAGAAACCAATTTATTCGCGGCAAAACGAAACAAAGAAAAAAAATTTAAACGATGCGTGCAGCAGACCAAAACTTTATTGCATGAGTCCAATTGACCGATAAGAATAAACGAAGTATCGGAAGAGACTCAATTACCGAAAGTTTGATCCAGAATGCCAAGGAGCAAAGGACTTCTCAAGTACGCGCACGTCAAGTGATCAGAATCGCGATGGCCCCGACGGCGGTGTCGATTCTGTCAAATGAGACTTACTTAATGGCCAGCTACAATGACATCCTGGCGTCGTCCTCGGAGTATTATCTTAACGATACCTACGCGGACGTCTTGGGGTCGTCGAACATGTCGCCCACCCCGTATCGGGACTCTCTGTACGTGGTGATACCGATGACCATAATTTACGCGGCTATCTTTCTCACCGGCATCATCGGCAATGTCAGCACGTGCATCGTGATTGCGCGCAACAAGTCTATGCACACCGCCACGAACTATTATCTCTTTAGCCTGGCAGTGTCCGACCTGTTGCTGCTGGTGTCGGGCCTACCAGCGGAGATGTACCTGGTCTGGTGCAAATACCCCTACATCTTCGGCGAGGGTTTCTGCGTGCTGCGCGGACTCGCCTCAGAAACGTCGACGAACGCATCGGTCCTCACCATCGCCGCCTTCACCGTCGAGCGATACGTGGCGATCTGTCATCCGTTCCTGTCGCAAACTCTGTCGAATCTGTCCCGCGCGATCAAGCTGATCCTGGTGATTTGGCTGGTGGCATTGTTGTTCGCGTTACCGCAAGCCCTGCAGTTCGGTGTGGTCCGGCACAACGAGCATCCCGACATGATCATGTGCACGGTCAAGAAGATCATTGTCAGCCACTCGTTCGAGCTGTCCACGTTCCTCTTCTTCGTGATACCGATGTGCTTGATCACGTTTCTCTATGTGCTGATCGGCCTCAAGCTTAAGAAATCGAACATGACAGTCCCGGGCAGAACCGAGTCAATGAGGAACTGCAGACATTATCCCGGTAGATCGTCCAGGAGGGTGCTGAAGATGCTAGGTGAGGTGCGATGCGATGTTCTCGCGATACATTCATTTATTTATGTTGAAAACTTAAAATGTCAACATAGAGATGAGATAAAACATTATGGGTGAATGAGTCGGATCTCTTAAGAAATCAATCACTAATGTGGAGCACTCTTTATTGTAAATTTAAATAAATTAATACCGCACTGAAAAAAATTTTGGTTGAAAACGGACGAATCGGAAAATCTTGTAGGATTGAGCAAATATTCTAATTATTATAATAAAAATTCTGATTATTATAATAGAACTCAATACTTCATAACTTATAATAACCAGAATTCCTATTATAATAACCAGAATATTTGACCAATCCTACAAGAATTTCTAATTCGTCCGTTTTTAATCAGAATTTTTTTCAATGCGTCTATATTTATAATAAAAG
This sequence comes from Tetramorium bicarinatum, assembly GCA_928718305.1. NCBI lineage: Eukaryota > Metazoa > Arthropoda > Insecta > Hymenoptera > Formicidae > Tetramorium > Tetramorium bicarinatum. Next base: position 15,576,822 of record OV788327.1, read on the forward strand.
AGAACCGACTATTTATCCATAATGGTTTATCTCAATTCTTTTACATATTTTTTTGTGTAAAAATGAAAACACGACAACATTGAAAACCGATCGTTTCATGAATCATTTTGTTTTTACGTGCAAAATACGATACGTGAACGCGATTCAGTAAACCGCGAATAATTATCACACTATTCCAATCGCGACGCTCTGTAATGATTACATGGTTACTCTTATAAATGCGCATTATTATTTCACGATAAATGTGAAATGTCAGTACGCTTTGATAATAGTAGTTATTAAAACGGCATTTACTAAAAAAAATATTAAGTAAAGCCGCAATATAACATCGGTACAGAAGGTTGGAATATTCCTACAGTAAACAATATTCTGTATTTGAGAAAAAAAGAATGTCAAACATTTAATTAAAAAAACCTATTTATTAACCTCCATTTTGTATGTATACAATAATTATATATGAATACAAATAATTATACATGAATACATATATATGTATTCATTTAAATAAGCACAAATGTCTATTTTAAGGCATGAATTTTATTTCATGCAATATGAAATACCTCCGTTAAAAGTTACATAAAAAATGTACCTTATGATCGTATTTTATTCGATATTTTAACTACCACAAAAATTTTTATTGAAAATTTTAGGTCAAACATTAAACTTTGTTTAGAGTTGAGACTGCTACAAATATTATGGAATTAATATTAAAACCCTCGGGCAAACTCGATATCAACGCAACGCTATATATGCAAAAGAAGATTATCATCTATGACACTGTCACAGAACATAACAATGCACTCGCTACGTTCGCGAAACCATTGTTTTTACGTCTTTATGAAATTTCGCCAATATTAAAAAAATCATATTATTAATATATTTAGTTTTAAGTTCAATTTATTAAAAAATTTTTAGTTTTAAGTTCAATTTATTAAAAAATTTTTAATCAAGATTTCTATTGAATTGTATGAAACTCACATTAAATTTTTGTATACATATAATAGATTAATTCATTTTAATTTCGTTAATTTTTCATAAATTAAATTAATTTTTTATTTGTATTAATTTTCTGCATTTTTCCCAAGTGATTGGAATATTTCAAGTTTTCAAATTTTTTTATAATATTGCATAAATGAAACGAGCAAATTAATAAATAATTTTATTCGCGTGTTTTGAAAATTAATTAAAAACAAGATCCTGAAGCTTGGGAATTTTGATATTAAGATAACAATAGATTCAGAGTTTTAACCGATTAAAGTTAATTGTTAACGAATAGAGGCTATTCAAGGTTGTAATGCATGTACGTGTAAACATAACGATCATTCTATAAATTTCCGCAGCCTAGCTGTTATTAATTTTCATTGCGCAATTAATTTTTGCTCTCACTTTACTAGTAGTTAGTTTGGTTCATTTTTACTTTTATACTACGTTACAAATAACAATTACAAATTAAAATGAGATTTAAATTTTTACTCATAAATCTTAATTACTCCTTAAAAGTTTAAGACTTTGAAATCTAATTAAAATTGTGAGTGCTATTCTGGACACGGGATCTGAAGTGCGCAGCGGGTTGTTTATTAAAGAAAATAGTAAATAAAACGACGCACGTTATTGCATAAATCAATCAATATCAAATTCATTCTTAATAAAATTACTCGCATAGTTATCAATCTCCTTTTATTTATCAAACTGTCAGTGCACAATTTCTACAACGACATCTTCTTATGGCATCGACACAAAATCGGGATTTGCGTGTTACGATTTCGTATATCCTTCGAAAGGAAAAATTGCTATAAAAATCTTCATAACGACTAAAATTATTCATTCTGCTATTAATTCTTTTCATATTTGATATAAATACCTCTCTATATATATGATTTTCGCAATGACAACTCGCGATATGAAACGAGCACAGTATACAACAGCAAAACCAATTAATGAAAAAGAGATAGTAATAAATTTACTTACAACTTACAATTAGTTTTGCTTTTTTTAATTATACATGTAAAACAATATTTGAACGAAATGGAAAGCACAAACAGGAGGCGACATGTATAACGATATTTTTACTTTGTTTTAATCTTCAAATTTTTAATTTGCGAAGCGGATTTGTGATAACAATAAATTATTTTTTTTTTATCCCTGTAGACGCGTTAACTGAAACAATGGTAGAAGCTGTTTGCTTTACGTGTTCTGAATTATTCTTTTAATTCAGCGCGGATCGGCAAATCGACAGTATAAATCGTTACACGTGCTGGCTATCTGTACGTAAAACAAAAAAAGAGGATACAAAAGAAGCGCATGGTTGATCATTTCGTTACATGATTCGATAATCATGCTATAGGTGGACAAACATCGAACTTATTTCGCAGAGCACGCAAATGCAGTTGCATATATGTTATATATTTACGATGTTGCATGTTCGGTTATTTTTCTGGGCAAACAGATCCGGCGAATATTTCTATATCGAATGTACAAACTCTCTCAATGCAAGAGTCCGATCGTGTCGGTTATTTTTCCGCGATCAATACTTCTTCATTGAATGACCGGTAGCCGCTTAATTTTACATTTTAAATCAAGATTATTTGTACAGTGAAGTAAAGCGCAAAAATATTTCAATTTTTAATATATAAATTGATCAATTGTCGACAAGTATCTATCGAATTTATGCTGTTTTTTATGATTTCTACGTAGCAGAGTATATCGGAAGTGTTAATATTACTTGTTTGTTTAGCCGATCTTTTATTAATAGATTTCGTGAGTACAAACATAGCACAACCTCGTTTAACCCAGAGTGTCGGCAACCATTCTGTCTCTTAAAAGTTTGATAAGTATCTGGGAAACTGGAATTTATACTCCTTTCTTATGTACATACATTTTTGAACAACCGACGACATTGTGTTCATACCCTCGTCCACATGACATGTCAGGCCAGTATTGTAACTTACCGATAATGTTCTCTTTTGCTATATTATTTACTTTTTCATATCTTCACATGTCGCTTTATAAGATAAAGATTAAGATTATGTCATCCGCGAAAAGAATGTTTTATCTCTCTTCAGTTTATCTCTCTTCTTATATTCACATTGCTTTATTCGATTTTCTTTCGAGTTTAATTATAACTGTAATACTGTATAACTGTGATTTACTATGAAAAAATTAAAATCGTAAAATTTTATTTATGTTTTCGGAATGGTAAATTAATTTTCGATTAGTGGGATGTTACCTCTCTCTACGTGAAACGTATTTTACGAGACATCTTGGGAATGAGCGGATTAAGGTCGCATTTGGATTTGGCGCGCTGCGTTGAGGTAATACTCGGCGATGCTTCAAAGTAAATTGTGTGTAAACGTATGTTGAATATCCCATTGAGAATGCGGCATTCCAAAGTACGTTTATTTACATACAGCTTATTTTGAATACGTTACTGTACGGGAAATGACGTAATTCATCGTGTCGGATTAAATGTAATGCGGTGTTAAACTTGTAAGGTATCAATCTCTCTGTTAATCCTCGATAATGTTACATTTCATAATTCTTTTTCTGCAAGTTTCGAATTATTTTTGCCTCCTCGAGTCGCTCTTACAAATGCCTTCTGCTCACGGTACACGATTCGTCCTCGATTGTTTCACGAAAGATCCGATTAATACCTGTGCTTGAAATCGACTTGCCGGTATTGTTTGATCATTGGAAAATTCCGCGTACTAATGGATAGCACACACGTAGAAACTGTTACGCTTTAATCTTGCATGCGAGTATGCTTTAATCAACCTAACTTCTCTCCGTCAAGTTCGAATAAATAAAGCAATCAACATGATAGGCACACTGTAATCACATATGAGAATAACATGAAAAATACTACGTCGTACATTACGATGGACAGATGAGGACGTATTTAATTTCTTTTTACTGCCATATAAAAAAATTAAAGCCGACGATTCCGCGGAAGACTGTGTTAACCATATTCTCTTCCAGAAAAAATTGAAATAGTTGTTTGAGTAAAATGAAGGTACTACGGGTAACATATGAAAAATTCAAATGTGACAGGCGTGACTTCCTCTTAGGTATTAAATTAGAATTTTTTAGATTACTCAGCAAAGCAGCTGGTTGAAAAAATATTACAAAAGTCAATTATTAATAATTGACTTTTGTAATATTTTTTCAACCAGCTATATATATATATATATATATATATATATATATATATATATATATATATATATATTAATTAATATATTTTTGTACGTTTGAGTTAGCACTGTATTTTTCATTTCTCAATAAATAAAAACTTCGTACATGCGCATATAAAATTTATTCGCGATATGATAAGAAAACATTTGTAATAAGATCATTAACGATATATAAGTCTTATCTACCCTTGCATGCCCTTGGACACTTAATGTACTCTGTAAACGTAAGGGTTAACGTAATAGAAATGTCTTTCTATGGCCGCGTTTATCATTCGATCGCGAGTGATGAGATATCTTCTAGTAAGCGTGGTCAATTTGCAATTATTGAAGACACGCTGAGCGAAAGAAATTACATTTTATCGATACAGCGCCGAATATTTCACCCATCCAATTAACTTTTCCATTCTGTTCATCGTATGAAGACCTCTCTTGTGACAGACACGATAAAAGTTAGCCGATTGTGTTAAAAATAAACCTAATTAGGACACCAAAATGAAATCTAATTAAATATCGATCGTAACTTTCGATGTGACAATCACTCACATATCATCGCAAAGAGGATGATGTAAAGAAGAACCTACGTAAAAGTTTGTGTAGTCTTCTCGGTTTTCAGTTTATTGACTTTATCCTCGATTTTCTCTTTTTCATAAAACTCTATCAAAGTCGCGCCAAGTGTGCAATTAAATCAAAATCGCTCGAAAGAAACCCTAGCAATTATCGGAAAGCACGCTTAGAAAATATTCACCGTTGATCGATAAGAACGCAACGGTGCATTAAGATGTTACGTGTACGAGGGTGTCGTAGACGTCCTGTATAATTTTTTGCTCTGTAACACGTGTCGTGTAATATGCTTTAATTTAGTCATATTGTTTTATCATAATATTTGTACGGGGGTATATACACGCGGTTTTTCAATGATTTACTCTATCTCAATGAGTAGAAATACACGATAAAATGTATGGTAAAATATTAATCTGCGGTGATACAGATTGACCAGAAAAATCTAGTGCTGCAAGTTGCAATTAGTTTGTCGATCGACATCTTGGTAAAGGCGCGCTTACACGACTTTCATTCAATAACATTCCATGATCCTAACGACTGCGAAAAGCAGTTATACCCTCGTATCACACTGCTGACTTTTAATTAAACTTTTGATTAAACTGTTTGACTGAAGCGGGATTAGTTACCAGCACAGTTTACATGGGAAAGTTATATTATCATTTCATACATATATATATATATATATATATATATATATATATATATATATTAAATGGTAATATATTTTTATATATATATATATCTCTATACTTGATAATAAATAAATTTATAATGAAGCACTAGTTATATATATATATATATATATAAAACATATATATGTATATATGAGATAATTTTACATTTTACGTATACACGATGACTTGTGATTTAACGACACATTCATAATCCGAATAGACGTGTATAAAATAATGTAAAAATAACAATGTACATTGATTCATTAATCAAGAACAAACAGTTACTACATCTGACACTAGTGCTTCATTATAAATTTATTTATTATCAAGTATAGAGATCGAACATCTGTCATTCTCTAATCAAACATTACGTAGACATTAAATCTGACAACATAGCAGTAAATTCATCCTGTTGAACATATATGCGTTACTGATTATCAATTGATTGATTGAATTTTCGTGATGGACACAAATTAGTCGTTACGGACACGGCTATTCATTAGTTCTTGACAGTAAATATTATCTCGCATTTTCTCAATGTAGGTCAGAAAAATATCTACGCGAGAAAAAGAAAATATTGTTTCTAACAAAAATTAAAATGATCTTTAACTTTTTTGTTAATAACACATTTCTGTTGTGAAAGGATCGATTGCGTTATAAAACTCGTTATAAAATACGTACTAAGTGATTGTCTCGCAATGGTACAAAATGCGGAATAATTTCCGAGCGTCGAAATATTCAATGCACGCTCTTGTGTTTTTCGTGCTGATCGTCGGTTGAAAAATACGGGGGTGTCATCAGGAAGAAGACGAATCTATGTCCGTAGAATAAATCGTCGTCAGTTTCCGATAATAGTGAAAAGGATGAATTACGGAAGCACGTCACGAAAGGGGATAACCATCAACTGTGTGGTAAACATAAGAGGGGATGCCTCGTACGTCGCGGATGTTTTTCCAAGATATCACACGTAGAGCCATGAGAAATTTCACTTTTGGTAATTCAAGTGGTCAAACTGTCCGCACTTGATTATCGTAACACATCTGACCTCTTAAAGCTGATACTTCCAAAAAGCAATGTATAATTTAATAATTTGAATTTTCTCAAAGAAAGTGAACTACCCTTGATGTGAATACTTAAATGTAAAAAATGATTACATGCATAAATAAAATACCATTTTTAATAATGTATATTACATATATAATAGTGTATATTACATTTATATATTATTTGTTTCAAATATCTATATTTATAAATACATTTTATATCTTTTTATCTCTTTTGTCCCCAAGGACGCGTGATTTATTTCAATGAGTACGTTACCTGATGAATATATGGTCTGATATCAAATCTAATCTATGTTAATTTTTATCGGTTTTTGCGCATGTATTCGGAGAGCCGTGAATATTTTTTAACCCTATTTCTGAAATACGCATAAAATTTTATAAATAGCATGTACGAAAAGATATATATGAAGGATTCGTAATTAGTAAAATTTTTTAAAAACGGAATCAAGAGTGCTGTAGTTTATTTTCAGTCAATATCCTTGAGTTGAAAACAAAACATACGGAATTGAAACAACAATGTTCTCAAGTTAGTTGGAAGATAAAACGACAAGGAAGGATACAAGAAAACTATTATTATTATTATTATTATTATTATTTGCATTGACCTAAAATGCACGTCGGAAATTAAGGAAAACTTCTTTTACATATAAATATTTTACATATAAATATAAAAACAAAAAGTTCTCTTAATATAAATAGAATAATTTATTTCAGTAATTATTATTTAAATATTATTTCAATAAAACCAATTATGTGTAAAGATTTCATCATCTAATTATTGATAAAAGTACATAAGAAAAATGATATATGATATATACAATGTCTTAAACTACTTATTACTTCGCTAAATCATACGAATCATTTCATTATCATTATTCATTTGTAATGTTTTAATGAAGTTTGCAATGGAAAATTACAATTCAAATAATATCATGATAACGTCAATACATATTCTGCACAACATTCGCACGTATCGCACATTATGCATCTGACCCGATCAATAACAGTTCATTGCATTCAAGCAGCAACAATGTTTCCACAAAAATTCGCAAATTACATTAGATTCAAACTGTTTGTTTGCGTTGAATACACTGTAATAACGTTAAAAGGAATAATAAAAAAAAATGAAGTTAAACTTTTACAAAATTTGTAAAATTGAAACATACAAAACAAGTATAGTATGCTCACTTTATGTTTATCTGAGAATTTGAGATTTTTTACTTATTTCTCATCACGTCGGTGAGAATGATTCAAAATGGAGCCGAAATGTATATTTGTGACTATAATGTGACTTATAATTTAAGTTATAGAATTGAATACTAATTATTATTAATTTACTCATTAAAAACTGCGTTGAATTGACTCTCAAGGCCAATTTTATTGTTTAAATTTAAAACATTTAAGTTGACTCATCTATTATTTCACTTTTTGTCTTCTTTCTAATCGTTATTAATCATTAAATACGTATCGAGAAAATTAAAAACACCACTGTTAATTTATTAATTTATTTAACGAGGAATATTACACATGACACGGCAAAAAAACAAACCCGTTTCGTCGTCAAGGTATTGCTCATTAATTTTGCATTATGTAAATATGCCATTCATCCATCTATTTATCGTTTATGATTTACTTCGTTTTAAATAAAAATATCACTCAAATATAAGACTTAATTATTCAGCAAGCTACAGCCTTTGTTATAAAATTATTATTTAATAAATACAGTATATTACATTATCTTATTTTGTAAAATGCTATTCAGCATGATAATATATTATAATTTGAAAATTTTTTATGTGACAAATTGTTTTAAGTAAGCTTGTTGAATAGTACTGCGCAGTCTTAATATTTAATTAAGTATTTCTCGAATGCATTTGTATCGTGTGGACAAGGTAAATTCTGTCTGCGCAAGTTTAATAAGGTCAGCCCTTTAGCACGTTACGTTTCATCACGATGTATTTCCTTGTACTATTAATAGTTAGAATTACTATATAAACTTTCTCTAAACTTTCTCTAAACTTTACGCGATATAATTCACTTAAATTCTATATTAAGCATAACAGATTTTATCAAAAATAAAAGCGTACATTAATCATAAATGACAAAATATTGCGCAAACGATGCCGTACATTTGTCACACACCCACGACTTTTTTCACTGTAGGCGAAAAAACGAGCAAATAAAACGGAAATTGATCGCATAGAGGAACATCTTTTACTTCCTGTTTTCTGATATACTTACATATAACGTATCATACGTTAAGATATTTAAAATCCTTTATTCATGTATTTTATTTTTATATGAAATATTGAACATTAAAATATAATTGCTACCAAAGATCTTACACAATTGGAAATAATAAAATTTATTAGATGTGTGGTATTAATAAAAATGTAGAGATGTAAAAATATTTAAATGACAAAAATATAGGATATTTATAATTTAACGTATATATGAGAGAGAGAGAGAGAGAGAGAGAGAGAGAGAACGCAAAATATATGAAATTATTTGTGCTAACTTATGTAAAAAATCAGAAAGATAAATAATATTGTCAAAAAATAAGTCCTCTAATCATTCAACTAACAATAGGTATTTTTTGTTTCTATTTTGTCTCTAAAATATAATTTATTTTTAAGTCTTATTTTTGAAAATTTATTAAATTTACTATTATATTTACATTTATATTATATTTACTAAGTTAAAAAGTTTTTTAATTTATTAAAATTTATGAAATTTATTATTATATTTAATATTTATAATTTATTTTATTATATTATTATAATATTATATATATATAATTTATTGTACTATATATATATATATATATATAGTTTTTGTAAAATAAATTAAAAAATAAATGATTAATTAAAGATTTTCAATATTTAAATTAACAAAGAAAAAGTGGACTTTGACAATTAAACGCAGTTCTTTTTCAACAAAGTGCAGACAGCTAAATTTTAAAATACAGAATTATTTTCTACAGAAGAAATATTATTTTTAGCACATTAATTTTCTTATATATTAACGGTATATAGTATTTATATTCTCTCTCTCTTTTTCTCTCTCTCTCTCTCTCTCTCTCTCTCTCTCTCTCTTTCTCTCTATCTTTATTTTAGTTTATAGTTTATTCTTTATAAATCCCTAATAAATTATAAATAATAATCAGGAAGAGAAGAAGTTATATTGCAAAATTACATAATGCCTTAATCATAGACTATTGCTCGTGATACTCGCACGAAATAATAATAGACAACAAGTAGAAATAATATGGTATAATAACATCTGATAAAAATAATTACATCTAGACGCCATTTATCGCATAAAAAATTCTTTTCATATGATAATCAAGTGGTTCAAAGTCCTAAATGTTATTTACAAAGGAAAATACGCAGATCGGAAAAATCCAGAGACCACAATAGACGTTTCCTTCCTTGTGTGGAGATATACTTATTCGCTATTCTTCAAATCGCTAATCCATACATTTTAATAAACAAGAGTTATAAATACAATACCTCTTATATCTGCATTAAGATTTACAACAAATTTTTGACATGGTGATACAACTTCTTATTTCTAACAGATATCATAAATTTAATCACACTGACTTCCTTACGGAGTTCTTTATAATATGTCTTTTTTAATGACATGAAATGTATAAGAAATTCTTTGTTCTATAAAAATGTTAATTTAAACATGTAATAGCCAGTATTTTATTAATATTTCTTAGGTAAACTAATATTGTGTACAATATTAGTTTACTTATTTAAAATTATTTTTGGATATTTATTTTGGTTCATTATGACAAATTATTAACAAGTAATTATAATGTCAAAAAATTTTTAATTCTTATACAATTTTTTTATTATATATTTTTTAAATTCTATTAATTTTGACATTGCAAAATACATATCGCATAACTTTTGACGTTTTAGCTCATGTTATAATTGATATTGTAATTGATACTGTAACATTAAAGAAAAATAATCCGACGCAGCTACAAATTGAATTTATGTAAAACATTCTGCTGTTTTGTTATAAATAATATCAATATTTTAGCAAATACCTTTTAGAATAAAAGAAAACATGTACTAACTTACTTATATTTTTTTAAATTTACACAATGCGAACAAAATGCGCTTTTGACAAGGTTGTTTTTTGTAAAACACATAAAAAGATCAATATCGGATAGTGACAATGCAGTAATTTTATGTAAGCAAAGTTCTTATCGTGATTGACGATGTATTTGTATCTTTAAATCGATTTAGTAAGTATACGCACGGGATCACGGTACATCAAACGATTTAATATGAGAAAAAAACGCATAAACAAGTGACATAAGTCTTAAATGTCAATATGGAAATTATAAAATTATTATAATAAAAAAATGTTTAATTAATAAATTTATAAATTTTTGCTTATCGGAAAATTTAATTATAAAATAATTCAGCGTAATGTCTTACTTGCGTAAAGAACAAACATATTTCGCTCCATAAAAATGCACAAGCCATTAATGCGATGGAAAATGCACCGATCACTCGCTGCGATACGCATTATTTGCGACGAAAATTGTAAACAGAATTTCAAAGTGCTACAATGTGGCCTACATTAGTGATTTCCGCTGGAAAATTACGGTATTACGTAATTGAGTAATAAATCAAATCAAATTTTATTAACGCAAATTTCATTTGCAATTGCATTAATTCTATCGATCCTTCCTAATGTAAGTTATTAATCTCATTGCGATATTTGGAACGTGTTATTCCACGTTCGTTGATTCATGCGAAAGATCTTTGACCTTGCAGAAATATTAAATTTATCCGAATTAAATTTATCCAATGCCATCTACTTTTATTTCTCTGTCATTGAAAGTAAAATACTTATTTAGCATTTGTCGTCTCGTCTTCAATGCACGCATTTATAGTGTGAAAGTAGTGGAATCTTTGCACGTGCACGTGTTCGACCGTGACACTTGATTCAATATGCTATTAATCTTAATCGCTTGATTCTTATAATTAGTTACATAAATGTGCATTTTTTAAATCGTTACGATTATAAATGCATTATATCTATCTTTGATCGACCGAGCTATCTCACAAAATAATAATAAAGTTATTTAAAAAACGAGGAATAATACTCTAACGATGCAATATTTATCATAAAGATAATTGTAAACATTACTATTTCTATCTAACTATTATACATATGTTATTCGAAACATTTGTTGCAGTTGCTGTTGTGATAGCATTTTTCATTTGTTGGGCTCCATTTCACGTGCAACGATTGATTGCTATATACGGCACTAATACAGAAGATCACATCACATCGAACGGCCCATGGATGGAGTTCCTTTATCTTCTAATGACTTATGTGTCAGGGGTCTTCTATTACGTGTCCACGACGATCAACCCAATCCTTTACAATATTATGTCAAACAAATTCCGCATGGCGTTTATGGTAAGCAAAACAAAAACTTAATATTTTGCAAAAATTAAAAAATTATGTATTAGTAATTAACATTTAACCGCTGTGGAGACACACAAGATTATTTTGACGCGGCATGCACATTCCGTGGTGCGTCGAATGGTATCAAGAAAAGGTCGATTTTTTAAAATGAATAATTTCGTTTAAACCTTCCGAAGAAGGTAAAAAAAATGTCATTATTAATTCTTTTTCAACAGCTGTTTTACAGATATGTAAAATAAAAGCACTGAGTCTATTTGACCAGTGTTTCATATTTTTAAATAATTATACTTTTTAAAAGATTATAAGCAATTAATATCATCTCGAAGTGTATATTCCGAGGTTTAAAATAACATAAAAATTTTTACGATATATCAATTAGAACCCAAGATATTCAATTTTGAACAAAAAATTGAAAAAACATCGTTTTCTAATTTAAATTAAAATATTATTAAAACGACATTATTTTTCTTAACTAAATCAAAAATAAAATGAGATGTTCACTCTATATTAAAAAAAAAATCTTTTTATGATAATTAAAACCCAAAATATTCGAAAAAAACTTTGAGGGTTAAAATAACCCAGTGTGCCCTCGGCTGAGGTCCAAAAATATGTGCGCTCTCTAGGAGTTAATACAAATAAAGTTTTGTTTAAAGTATTATATCATAAAGCAAGTATTAGTAGTAAAGAAAAATATTGCAGGCACAATAACACTGGCCTGCAAAATTAAGGATGTTAAAAGTTGTTTGAGAATTATAATTGATTTCCTACGTAATTATTTTCTATATTTTGAACGACAGTTTCATATAATACTATTCTTTTTCTTCAAAATAAATTTTTATTGTTTTTATGTGCAATTTTATGTGCAAATTTTATGTGCAATTTTTGTCTTACAGAGATATATCATAAACTTTTGAAAGCATAGCAGTATAGCCCTTTAACAGGCTGAAAGAACTGTAGACAGTGTAACACAGTGAAATATATTCAGGTAAACTGAATATATTTCAAAGAAGTTTGAAGGTCGCTGATTTTAAATCTAGTATCAGATTTAGGAAATTCAAAATGGCAGATCCGCTATGACAAATCTTTAAACTTAAATTTTAAATAATTTTAATAAATTGCATGTAAAAGTTTAAAGTCACATTTTAGATCTATGGCCATTTAACATGAAAAATCAAAATAGACTTGACTGTGACATTTTAAGCTTAAAAAAAAGGCGTATACATAAGTATACTCCTACTTTTAAAATTTTATAACTTCTAACTCAAGAAACATCATTTTGAGATCAAAATGACGATAAATAACATCAATTTGCTAAACCTGAGAATAGGTAATTTCTGCAGCCAGATTCGTATTCAGCGCACAAAATTTCCACTTATAATTCTCAAACAATAAAACCTTGCCGATCCGTGTAACTTCCAAAAATGGTAAATTGATATTTTTTAAGTAAATATGCTTTTTTCTTTTTGATTATTATTCTCTGCTGAATCCTAAATCCATTTTGTATGTTTGTGAAGAATGTACAATAAGATGATTTTTACTATTTTATAAATGAATCCAGTCTGGTTCATTCCAGGAGACATTATCGAAGAGCTTCAGACTACCTGGGTTGCCAGCACGTAATGAACAACGATCCTATTCTAGTCTGTCGCGATCCCAACAAAGAACTATCGGTGCTTACGGTTCAAGGATAGCGGGAACCGATGGAGGATCCGGCATAATTGCCGATAGCGTGGAAGGTTCAGGGAATTCCATGGAAGAGAGGCCCATAAATAATCCAGAAAATCTACCGGCGCCCACCAGCGTCCAGGGTTCAACTCGAACAAACTCGGTACGGAGTGGACATGCTAAAGAAACGAGGAATAACAACGACATTCTGCCGACGATGAACAGTCTGCGATTACCAACGAGCGGACGTCATAAAAATCGATCGATTCGCAGGACTCAAGAGGCTTCGTGGACTAAAAGTACGAGTTACAAGAATGTGTCCAACATTGATAATTCCGAGAAAAAATGGTGGAGATTTTTTAAGTGGTTGCCCGGTTTAAAGGTCCTCAGGTTTCCCAGAGGCTTGACCGTACCCGAAGATCGCGTATTTGACGAATCCGGGAATCCTCGGGAGGAACTGTCGATGACGATGTGGAATATCCGCGACAACAATGAACAGCGACCTGTGTAGATTACTCGCGATGTTTTCGCGATTCGAGATCTTCGAGAAGACTGATTTCCTTTTTGTCGATTTCTGCACTGTATCGACGATGCAACGCCATTACGGCTATTACCTAATGACCTGAGGGAGATAATGATATTTTGACCGTGGCAGTGATCTGAAAGCGAGATCGTTTAGAAAGTTTGAGGATTTCTTTAGGAATGGAGAAGACTGAGATAAATGATGCTTGTAACTCTGTCTCATGATTAATTTAACCATGTCCTAATGGGTGTCCAACGAACATAGAAAGTAGAGACCCCTGGAAAGATCTATAAAATAAACATGCTGATTTATTATACATTTGCCAAACAAATTTTGTGCGATTTTGTACGATTGCTGGATGCTGGCATCCAATGTTGCATAAAATCTAATAAATATCGTAGCATCAAAAGAGTAAACAAGTCAAAAATATTATGAGCTCTCGTATGTCACAGTAAATCAATATATAAATCAAATAACATACTGCTATCCGACTTGTAAATCTTCCCGGGACGCATTCTCATCCAGCACGTACTCATCATTATATATCATTATATAGAGAGAGAATTTCTTATATAACTCCAATTTATTAAAACTCAAATATATGATATTGCGCAAGTTACTTTTTAATTTTGTGAATTTTCGTATGTCTAACATCTAATAAGTATATTTACTGACGTTAAAAAACAAAATAATATACAACAAAAATTTATTTCTAAAAGCATTGGAGAAATAAATCCTTTATCTAATTTCTTCCTTATTCATTATTTTTGACAAAAAAATCTATTAAATTTTTTGCTAAGCAAAAATTATGATAGGTCTTTCAATTATCATTGAATCTAAGCCGTTTTACAATTAAATCGACTGTTTAAAGGTTCGCTCGTATAATGTAATATAATACGCGCTTAAAATAAGTTTGCATAAAATCAAGTAGAAGCAATCATTTCAGATAACTCGGTTTCATGGACGTGTTAAGCATCTTAAAATATATCGCGTGTACACGTTTTTGACATCGCGTGCCGTAAATTGTTCGAGCTGCAACGACATTAATTTTCAAATAAAATCTAAATGCTCTCTTACCTGTAAAGTCATTCCTTGTGAAAATATGCTGTAAAGTTAATTCAATTGCTATAAAATTAATTCAGATCTAATAAAATTAGTACAAATTACATGTCAAATTTATTGCAGATTGGAGTCTGCAACTGTTACAAAGGCAGATCTTTCATGTGGAATGCTCTAGAGTACAAGTTAATGTAAGATGGCTCTTCTCACATCGATTTTTTATAATGTGATATCATTTGTTACATAAATAAGCATAAATCTTTAACTGTAAAGTTCTTAATTTATTTTTATGTCTTACTGGATGTTGTTCGTAGCTGTATGTATATATCTTCGGAATCAATACTTTTGATAATTACACAGATAGACACTTATAATGTGTCTGAAATTTATCTGGTTCTTTATTCTCTTCTTCCCTTCAACTAATCGCAAGCTACTTCTACCTATTCGATAAATGTAATTTTCGAATTGGTCATTCTTAAATTTCCAATATACAATGTATTATTTATAATTTTCTAAAATTATATAATATATAATTTTCTTAAATATTAATTTAAAAATTAAATAGTATAATAAATATGTATTTTCGTACTCTCACATCCTTGAAAATTATTTCGGGAATTCCAACTGAATAAAATTATCTTTCATATTTTGACAGTTGAGAAAGAACATGTTTGAGTTGGCGGAAAATAATTCTCTGGAACCGCACGTGTGTAGACAATTCAATAGAAATTTATATATATCTACATTTTAGTAGAAAGTATATGTTTATTCTAAAATATGTATATTTAAAAGTACATTCCAACTTTACATTTCAGAAATATATATGATATTGTTATGTTAAATAGTGAAAACAGAATAACGAATAACTATGTATGTACATGGAATTTAAAATCTGCATAAGTTTATTTTGCGCAATATGTTTCTATCGCTCTTTTTCTACAACTGACTGCTATATACTTTGTTTTGTTCTTGATAAATCTTCACCGTACATAACAAAAAAGTAAGAAAAAAAGTTTTTTTTTTTTTAATATTTGAAAGAACTATACCAAGTCAATAAAAAGACATAGACTTATATTGAATCATATATGTTTAATTACCTGCTCATATAACACAAAGCCAGAAATATATAAAAATGTATAATATATGAGACGATATAACCATATGCCTATATAGAAAATAAATACGAAGTGAAAACACATAGAAATTGTACAGTTTTTTATACTCAAATGTATTGGGAAGAAATAATTAAACAGATGTTCTTCTACAGGAATATTATGCATAATTTTTACAAAACATATTTGAAATTCACGCGATCGAAATATACAATAAAATTAATAACGATTCTATAAATCTTATAAGTTAATATAACATGAACTTTTATGGTCATGAAACTTATAAACTAACGGAAAAAGATTCGTATCCTAAATACCAATAATTTTATAATGTAACAACAATACTGAAAATATGTGAATACAAATATATATAATAAATAATAATAATATAAACAAAATAATACAATTATTTTGTCGTGTATATCGATTTTCAATAATGTATATACTGTAACAAATATAATTTATGTTTATTCAAAAACAAATGTGATTATGCTTGAAAATAATTAAATTTGATTTAATTGCGGTAATGGAATTAAAGTGTCTATCCCTCGAATGATAGAAGGGCAGTGTATAAAATTACATCACAATAATTATATCTATCGTCATTTGCATACAGCAAATTTCATAAGTCATACGATTCGCGTATCGTAGTTTGATGTACACGATTAAGTACGATCTTTCGCGTAAGCAGTGTACTAAATACATATAAATATTTAAATAATGTGTTCCGACATATTTATATATATATATATTCAACATGAATTACATACATATACATATAATATCCCTTATAGTCTGATATTTTAAATAGTAACAATCATGTACATCGATGTGATAAGCGTACGGCATGAGTGAACTTACAGATACAGGAATGTATATCGTATGAGAAACGTGGAGACGATTATTGTTCTGTGACAGTCTGTTTCGCGAAGTGTCGTGAATTTTTTCACGGTATACTTTCGAGACAACCTTTGATGTGTTGCCAAGCTTGGAGACCCTGTAACGATGAAGAATAATGTTATCGCCAAGAAGTATCGCGAAATGAATACTGTAGAATATCATTAAGTTAATATATCGACCTTTCTAGCTAATTTAAATTGCAGAACACAATAAGCTGCCAAAGTCTCTTTCAGATCGACGACTTTTTGATGCTGGAACCTCTCAATGTCCATCATGGCTTTAATAGAGAAGGATCTATACAGTGATTTATCAAAATTATTAATGTTATCATTAAATATCGATTAGAATAATCTAGGATTAGTCTAGAAACGTGGTTTTACTTCAAATCTTCGTCCACTTGCTTCACGGTTTCGTCATGCTGCGCAATTCGCTGCTCTAGCTGAAGGATTTTCAATTCACGTACCTCTTCGGTGTCTACAGAGCCGAATAAGCGCGACATCAGACCAGCTTTACCTTGAGAACAAAGTTTTCCATTTTTAAGAGTATATGTACCAATCAAACGTTATATTTTGAGCATAGTCATTCTAATGCATACTAAAGTTCAGCTCAAAAGATATAAAAAAAGATGGTAAAAATATTTTTATTTTTCAATGTAATTACTCTTTATGTAATTAATCAATCATACAACAGTTTTTAGATTGATAGAACTTAATTTTAGAACTTAATTCTTTTATGTCATTAAAAAGATATTCTGAATATTTGTGCTTAAAATAGTTAAACTAATGATTATCTCTTCATCATTGATACATTTTTTTCCATCAGATTTCAATTTTGAAAATAAAAAATAATTATTAGAGTTTAAATCGGAATTAACCATTTTAAGAAGAAAAAACTCACATTTTTTTCAATATTTCAATATTTTTTTATTGATATAGGAAAATTAACTTATCATTTAAAAAAATGTATTGAAATAAAGAGTGATTGTATTGAAAAATAAAAATAGTTATTTCATTATATTATCTTTTTTACATTCGCAGGCCAAAAATTCTTAGATCTCATTATGTACCTTGCATGACTTTGTCTTTCTGTTCGAACGCAGCAGTCAAGGCATCGTGCGCTTCGTCTTTAGCTAATTGCAAGGCTTCTCTGCGTCTAACCACAGCCTGCAACGCCGATGCACCAAACAGCCACTCCTTCAGCTGATCCGCTATAAGCTCTTCCTCCTCGAGCGTGGTATCTATTGTCGCCGCTAATGAGTCCAAGTAGTGTCCCGATTTCTAAGAAAATAAGCTGTAATGCGGTGTTTTGCAAAACTTAAGCTGCATTTTTTTTTCTTTTCGTTTTATCAAGTAGCGTTACTCTTTCCGTCTTTCGACGTTAGCAACTAAAATCGATATTTCTTGCTTATCGGCACAATTATAACATTACTTTTTATAACAAGGAATACCTGTAGTTCGTCGCCCATTCCTTTCTCTATGGCACTCCATTCGCTGAAGACACGCCCATAATTTGCGTGCAACTTATACAGACTGTGCTGCTTTTCAACGAGCCGTGCGCGCACTCGCAGGAGGTTGCACAAGTTATTCTGCAATAACAATTATTTGAAGGCACAACGACAACACTCTATCAAGATATTACTGATATAGCCAAACAAATTCTCAAAGATCGCTAGTTGTTAAAAAATTTTGCAAACTTTGTTAAAATGAAACATAGTATTATAAAGATAATATTTTGATTCGGAGCATACCTGCAGTTCAATTCCATAATTTTTTATAGTTTCAAACCGTTTGTCCGGTTTTCTTAAGCGCACCGCTACACTAAGTGCTTTCAGTTTCGATTCCGCGATCTGCAAATAACCTGTGCAAAAAGTAATAAATACTGTCATCTAGGATATTTTTTGAGCTGCTAATTCTTAATTTAATGATCTTTTCTGTCATGCGCAGAAATAAAAATTACCTGTTTCCTTAACACTTTCTCTCCAACCGTCCTTCTGCTGAAGAAATCCCATGAAATGTTCATCGCGCGAAAGTATAGGATGCGATGCGACTCTTATAAGGAAATTCTGTGCGCAGAAATATTTTCCGTGATTTTTCTAGTAAACAACGTTTATCGCGTGGCATTTGCAATTGCAAATCAGAAGTATTGCGTAAGTACCTCGAGTCCAGCTCGTCTGCGATCAACAAAGTCAGGATCGAACGTGTCTGTCGTCACTTTCTGCCAAGCGTAGAGAACCTTCTTTTCCGGGAGCGGTGGTAGCACGATGTAGGGATATGAAATCTCCAGATAAGCACGAAGCAATTCGAACTCAGTGTATCGCCGCCACAACGAACTTATCCTAGTTAGCGCGTTTTTGAAATCTGGATCAGTGACTCTGCAAGAAGAAAACAAGAAATCATGCATAGTAAATGATCTGACAATAGCATTATCTAAATAAGACTCGTATTTGAGTTCGAAATGAACTCACAATTCGTACGTTTACTTTTTTACTCACTTAGTTTCAATGAGGTATACCGTGTAGAATTCTCTTAAATTAAGTGCTCTATTCGCCCTCTTCTCAGCCTCCACTATTGAGATCTCCATGTGGTCGAGCAGACAGTCCTGAAATATATCACGGCATAACAATCGTTCTCGAAATATTCCCGCAAGTTTGAGAAAGCCTTCCCTCGTTTCCCCATTGCCTCCCCATCATTCGTGCGGAATGTTGCGGCGAAACAAACATTAGTACGCAACAGCTGTGCTCACAATATGCGATGGTGTACGAGGGGATCGAGAGGAGAGTAGAATATGAGTCACTGACACGAATTCAGAGACGCTGCGCGGTGCTCCGACGATCACTGCGCGACACACATTCGCCCGTTGGTCATTTAATTAAAATGAAATCAATTAATCGACTTCCCTGTAGCTGTCTAATCCGTTTAATCGCCTGGAGCAACATTCCTCTTAAGATGTCGGGACCTCGCGTGGACGCCGAGAGCCGAAGCCAACGCGTCCGAAAAGGCGGACTGCGATGCGAGAGCGGACTTATCGATTTGCCGCAGACGTGAATGCGGTGTGAAAAAGAGAGCGAGCCAAAGCCCTTTACCTCTTTCCGCGTCTCCATAGCGGTCATGTTGGCGTTAGCCTCCCTCTGATAGTTGCCGTTCTGAAAAATCTCTTCCATGATTTCGTACGTAGTCGTGCTGCCTGCAACTACCTATGGGCCCAGCCAGCGGGACTCCAATTTGGTCTTTCGCATCACGTCGGGCCGCCCGACCGCCGACCTGCTACCACCACTGGTCGTATCGATACTGCCGCCTCGCAGGGCTGTAAAGTGTAAGGCAGGCCATAACCCGTAACATGGTGCGCACAATCGCTGCAGTTCAACCGAGAACCGGTCCCAGATATACTGATGCTACGATACATTTATGAACCGTGAGAACACGGTCGAACTTAAAATTTATGGAAATTAATGACACCAAGAGGCATCATCCATCTCTGATGATTTTGTCATCCATTACATGGACGTGTTTTTCAATGATAATTCTGCGGGTAGCGTGATACGATGCAGAACCGAATGAAGCAGAAAAAGATCCTACGAAATGAAAGGAAAGATACGTTGGCTACGCTGACGGTTCTCTCTAGAGGTATCTCTCGCTGCGCTCCACTTTGCGTCGCGCGCATTGCATATAGAAAGAGATGAAGAAGGCGTTAATAATAATATAATAATTTTTATTACATTTTCTATATCTTTGTATTATAGTTACATTTCTCTTTGTTGTTATTCTTTGTTCTTATAACAAAAAAATTAAGATAAATAAGACAATACGCTAATTTTCTCGAGACAAGTTTTTCGCTGTGCTCCATTTTATGTATCGCCCGTTACAAATAGACGGAACGAAGAAGACATTAGTAATAAAATTATTTTATAATATTTTCTGTTTTGCATCACAATTAATACATTTTTTATTCTTATTATAACAAAAGATTAAGATAAATAAGATTAGCACAATCGATGACAGAGAGATTAAATTATGAGAGATATATTAAATATTGCAATCGCAGAAAATACGTTTCTCTCACACTCATGTCATACACCGTACAATTCACATTTATTCTACATACACGTATGTATATAGAACACAGTAGGTGGATATGAATAAATCTTATTTACTAGATGAGTGAACATATTTACATAATGAAAAATATTGCGCGGCGACAAAATTCCGGCGATTATTAAAGTACATAAAGACGGAAAGCTATTTACATATTTCTCGACAAATAATAAAACAAATGGACAAAATTATTATGACATATATCTGCGAAAAGGTCAAATAATATCTTTTGGTTTGTCATTTTGCACAGGTTTTCGAGGTAGAATAGCAACCAAAAGTGCAGACACTGTGAAATAATAAAAAAATGTTTAAAAATGTTTTTATATATATACGCAAAAGTTATATTGAATGTAGAAATAAATGCAATTTAATGTGCATTTAATATACAAATATTGTTTTTTTTACCTAGAGAGGCTGAGCCGATCATAATGAATGGTCCTAAACACGATAGATCGAATAAAACAGGAAACATTAAATTGCCGATTACCGCACCAATTCTTCCCATCATCATGGTTACACTAACCGCCATGGTTCTAGAACAAGAAAAAATCTAGATATAAGATAGAGATAGATATAGAGAAAATATAATAAAGTATAATATCCATGAATAATATCCAAGTATAATATCTCTGATTGGTCGAATCGACGTCGATGCGTTAATAAACAATCGACTACAAATACTGATTGATATCTTTGTCATCTTCGATCTCATTATAATTGTTTTTATATTAATTAAATAACTAGGAATATTTTTATAAGACTTGTATGTCTTTCGGTCAATTTTTCAGCGAATATATAAATATTTATATACGTCACTATCAATATATCAGTGTATCACTCAATATATCAGTGCGTTGACGCCAATTTAATTAATCATTTTTAATTATATTATTGATAATGATATTGAATATTAATGATAATTTAATTAATAATTAATTAATTAATAATGTATTACCATACCTTAGATACGTAGGAAAAGTATCGACAATGACATTAACGACAGTCGCACCCCCTATACTTGTCATAGCGACAAATACCGAGGATAATCCAAGAATGCCGTTAGTATCTTCTGCCCAATACAGTGAACCGCAACAAGCAGCAGCGACGATGAAACAAATTACTACATAAAAATCAAATAATTATAATAATTGTAAATAATAGTATAGATATATAGATCATTATCGATTATATGTATAATAAAATGATAGTATTGTGCAATATTATTATTATTTAACATTACTATATTGTTATTTGTTTTTATATTTTTATTATATTTTATTATATTTTATAAATAAAATCATCACTACTTCTTCATCATCAAATCAAATTATTTCCTTGTCTTACCCATTAACTTCCTTTTTCCTACGACGGTAATCAAAGAACCAGCTATAGTATAACCGACAACGCCTGTCACGGCGATGACGATGGAATTAATGAAGACTCTGGAATTCAGCTCCGCCTAAAATGTAACATGCATATTGTGACTATTTGATTTATTGTATCTTTAATAACTACGAAAAATTTTATATAATTTTTTAATAATATTATTTGTTAGTCGTTGTAGCCTTTTGTTGATCCTATGTACTTTTAACCCTAGGCTGTCACACCATGACCCGGACTGATCTTAGTAGGATATCTTTCGGTGCGCTTGGAAATGTAAACTTATAGTGTTAGTCAAAATCGATTTCAGGTATCTACTACAGATAGAGACGTTTGCCCAAAGGAGGGAAGCGTCAGTGTTTTTTCAGCAGCCATTGGAAGAATTTTTCAAGTAATGACTTCTCTCCTTCAATATAAAATGAATACCTTTTTTAAAAGGTTTATTTATGGACTAATTTTTTTATTAAAGTAACATATCTCAAAAGTATAATCCTACTAAATTTTTAGCTTATAATTATTAAATTATAAATATTAAAAATTAAAGAAGTTATGATATTTCAAGCAAAATGTAATTTTAAAAAAATTTGTCTTCAATAATTTTTTTTTAAATGAAAATAATTAAAATATTAATCTTTTATAATTGGAATATATTTTTCTATGTTTGAACTTTATTTCAGAATTTTTTCAGAAATCTGGGACACTTAGTTCTTAAACTGCAGCTCATCGAAAATTGTGTTGAAACACGGTGACACAGTGTGACAGTCTCGTTCGAAAAAAAAGATGGGATAGCCTAGGGTTAATTTTATATTTCTTTATTTTTATTTCCAACTTTAACATTTTCATAGACTATATATTTAATTTATTACTTTTGTATAAGATTGTTAAAATTTTAAATTTATACTTTGTTAATTTATTTTTTTACCGACGAAGATTTAGTAAAGTCGAAACGTTTACTCCTATTGCTTTTATCTCTTTCAAGAATAAAGTAAAATTTGATATAATATTCTTTATTGGTCGATTAGGTTTTTATTACAAGCGTTTATTTTTATTAGTCAAAGCATATTATTTCCAAGATTTATTTTTCATGTCGCAAGCAAAATTTATGAATTGACAATGAAGAATAACTTACCGGAACGCAGGTCGTTATAGAATTGTTCATCGTCTTGTTGAGATACTGTGTGGAATTGTGATATGATTTTTCCTGACCTAACATGTAACAAAATGAAGGCTGCAAACCCGACACATGGCTATCGTTCTTCATGAGAGTGCTTTTGTAATTCTCGATCATCGTGAACAGTTGCGGCATCCAAAGCCGAAGTGAGTTCGATCTGCAATCGATATTAATTAAACTATCGAAGCTCCACTTATTTTAGTGATTCTATTTTTTCAGAGTTAAAATTAAGGGAGATTGATTAAACTGACCCTATCGTTCCTCCAAGCTGTGCCATTGAAATAAGTATCAGTCTGAAGACATTAGGTCGCAAGAAAAGTGGTTTTATTTGCTTCCAACCGTTTTTCAGTTTGTCCTGTATACGTTCTCCGCACGATTCAACGAAATGTTCGTTTTCCAGACTCTTAATCTATCAATAAACATATATTATTGTATTATTATTATTATTATTATCATAATAACTGTTTCTTTTATTCTGCAGCCTTGATTTATCGAATATCATTTTTTTACAATTTCATCACGTTCTTTTATGTACGTATATATGTATATATATTCTAATTTAGATTTTTCGCTTATATCCCCTTAGTTTTATGCTTTGTTTTACAATTTTATTTATTTTGCGTTCCGTTTATTGTTCATTTTTCATTCTATTCACTTTATGTTTCGAATAACATTGATTCATATACGTTTTATATATGTTTTTTAAAGATATCTAATCTATAGAAAACCAACATGTGCTATTAGATAAGTAGACATTACTTTAGCTTTTGCATATACATCTTTTATACTCATCATACTGATCTCTATCTTGTTACTAATCGATTATAATACGTAATAAAATTATAAAGTTATAAAATTGTTAAAATTATTACAATGAAACAAATAACATAATCCGAACATGACATGAAATAAAAATACGATAATTTTATAATCATGCTATGCAGTTATCGTGCGTATTTTAAAACATTATCAAAATGACTCAATAAAGTATCGTGTTTTTACAACTGAGTTTTATTTGCGCGACTCAACTGACGTAAAATTATTTGTTTGTAACAAACAGCTCGATCAAGAAATTTAATTTAATGAGAATTTTAGATGATTGAAATAGATATCTATATTTCTTATTATCTTTGAACATAATATCGTCATGCACTCGCATATTATTTTATTATATTACCGGATACGTATCAGGATCCTTTCCAGTATTGAGCGAGTAAATTTTCTTGAAGACATTCAATGCCTCATCGTGCCGACCCTTCAAAAGAAGGAAACGCGGACTCTCCGGAAAAGCGAAAAGAGCGATACACGCTAGAAATTCGGGCAGCGAACAAATGGCTAAGAATACTCTCCAGGAATCTATCTCCCATCTTTCGCTTAAAAGGGTGATGTACCATTTTTGAGGTATTATGAGCCATGCTATACCTGCGAATTAAAAAATAAAAAATAAATTTAACTTTAATTCTTTTCATCATCAAATGTATGTATATAAAATATCTCGCGCCTCTTTGCCATGCTTTCGTTATAAATCTCTAAATTAATTTTAATCCTTCTTGTTTCCAGTGAACTTTACAATGCCACCAACACGCATATTGCACCATTGCACGCATCACCGATTTAAAAATCGGCGCTTTATAATTTAACCCCCCGTCGACCTGTAGATAAGCTGTGTCAAGGCTGTACTTACATGGCAAGGAAATATTTCCAAGCGAGAAGAACACGCCAAGCCACATGTAAGACCTCGATCGATTTGCTTGATCGTGTATTTCCGCCAGATACGACATAAGCGCTGCATACGGGCCCGATATGCTACAATTTGTTGATTGCAATGTTAACTGTTACGTAATATTTATATGTAATAAAATATTTTTCAAAATAATTCTTAATTAATATATATTTATAATGTGTATGTATATGCATGCATGAATTGTAACGCCATACCGCACCGACAGGCAATTTCAATTACTTACATCATGCCGTCAAAAAATTTGAATGTTATTAAAAGCCAAGATCTGTGAGAGAAACACGTTGCCAAACTTAGTAGACCGGTAAAGAGATAACCGTAGAACATTATTTTCTTACGACCGAACGTGTCGGTCACGAAACCCCAGAAAAACACCGTACTGATCATTCCTGAAAACAAATGAACCGGTCAGTCGACGCTATCTTCGTACTTGGATATTCCATCAGGGATTAAAAAAGGATGAAAAATAATATGCTGCCAAAATAAATTATTTGCGTCCTGTAACAATATAGGTATTTGTTTCTGTATTTGCAGCATGCCAAGAATTTACGATAAGGTCAATGCTGGATTATTCAATAGATACGCGCCTAGGGGTCTCCTAGCTAATTGTAAGAACTAAGGATTTTGGTTGAAATTAGCGAAAATAAAATATTCTTTCTGTTCGCGAGAAATTCAATTCATTTCTTACCAAAAACAATTCAGGAATAAGATGCAAATTTACATAATGCAAATGCAACTGTTCTTTCCTTATTGACTTTTTATCACCTTTGAGAATGATACTAAATTAATATTTAAACTGTTTTATATATTTTCGTATCTTGAAAAATCACAATAAATATTTAAATATCCTGTATTTTTTCAGTGACTGATTGTGTTTTCTACAATTCATTTTTTCTCTACAAAATATTCAATTTATTAATAAATTTTATTCTTGACAAATAAGAACAGCTATAATTTTTTGATAAAAATATAATTATGTTTAGTTATACTTGTTTGATTATATTTGTTAAAAATAATTCATAAACTTTATTGTATATTTAATAAACTTATAAGAATTAAAAATCATAATCTTCCTAAATAACACAGGTGATCGTTATAAAAAAGATTTATTTTTCTTATTCTCTATGAAGCGTCTGTTCAAAATAGACTCAAAAGAATTTCTTTTGTAGTCGAAAAAGAATTTGAAATTAGTGATATACAAACAAACTCTTCAGAATGTTTTTAAAACAAAAATGGAATAAAAAAAGAATTCATATCATAATTCGAAAATACAAAAAAAATATCTGAGTTCGATCGTTGTACAACCAGACGATGAGAATCAATAACGGGTTTTGGTGCAGATATTAGTGTTTTATTTTGAGTGAAGTTACATCCTCAATTACATTTGACGAACGTTTCGGCTCTTGTTCGAATCATCAACGTGGAATTAATATTATAACTTGGTTATTAACTAACTGATCCAAATCAATAAGTTAATTAACCGAGTTTAAACAAGACTTTGGGATAACGATCGTTGACATAGAGTTTCTATTCAAACGTAGACCAAAATTAACGAACTGTCAACGATTGTCACAAAATCATGTTTAAACTCGATTTAATTAACTTATTGATTTGGATTAGTTAACAACCAAGTTATAATATTAATTCCACGCTGATGATGATTCGAACAAGAGCCGAATGTTTATCAAATGTAATTGAGGATGTAACTTCACTCAAAATAAAACATTAATATCTGCACCAAAACCCGTTTGATTCTCATCGCCCGGTTATACAACGATTGAACTTTCGAGAATCCTTATTAGTTATTAAAATATTTGAGTGTTTATTAATTTTAAATATTGAAAAAACATATAGCGATAGAAGATTGCAAAAAGTTTATAATTGTTTCAAAGTTCTCTCAATACTATTACCAGTTGCGAGGAGAGCCCCTTGATGGTTACCTTAGGTCTCTATAGAGACCTATTAATCCGCCTAGTTGTTTGCGGATCGAAAGCGATTGCTGTCGAAAACAGCCGGCCGAAAATAATCGCGGTCGGTCGGAATTCGCATGCGATAAGAAATAAAATGATACGGTATTTACCGTGAGCTCGCGTTTGCCCTCACTATTTGCCTACAATGAACCGGTAGTGTACACCGCTCAATAATCATAGAGACTCTAAGTGTGCCAAACTCTAGCGCCCCAGGGCTCTCATCGAGTTCTCTGGCACCTGTAATGAAGCGTTGTTATGCAATTGTTAAGCGGTTCGAGATACTACCTGCAAACGCCATCGAATTCAGCAGCCCCTTGTCAAACATCGTCAACTGGAGATCACATTCGGCGGATGGTAGGACGTAGGACATTGATGACGACGAGAAGATACTGGAGAAACTGGCCGGTAGTACTGCCAGTAGTAGTAAATAATTAAATTTTCCATATCCTGGCACATAAATGAAAACACTTTATATAATACGTATTAAATCAGCTTTGTTTTCAATGTACCAAATATTTACAATTAATATGTTTAACGTCGCGAGAGTCAATGTCATCAATGATCGTCAATATATTTGTACATATATCGCATCGTCGTGAAATAAATAATATTGACATAGTCACGTGCACATGTGTCGGATCAACAATCTTTTGTTTTGATTTATTCTAAATATTTGTTAAAAATTTAATTAAGCGTATATTACTAATTTGTTCTTCTTGAAGATAATATAAGATGACAACATTAAATAAATGTTACAACATGTTGATAAAGTGTTAAATGAATAATGTGTCGAGATTTATATTAATATTTATAATAATACAAATTTTTAAATTTTTATTTACCTGCTGCTGTAATTGCTCGTTCGAAGTCTGCGGGACCTGAATCCTCAGACCTTACTTTCTCACCTAGAAGCGGAAATAGGAATTAGTTGTAAACTCCGATAATATGATGGCTGTAAGTTCATATAAGTAATACTAAATTAACACCTGATATACGACGCATCCGTTTGTATCTATACGATCTGTACATCGTAAGTAACTCAAAAAAGCGTCTAAAAACCATTTTCTTTGCTTGTATCGTCAAACACGATCACATACGACTAGCTACGCACGTATAATCGACGTTCGTTATACGAACTTATTGTGAAAAACAGTCAATATTATTACGACACAAAGTATCGTTATTGTTATCAAAACAGTATTTATATTATTTTCGCGAGTGGATCAGTTTTATTCGGTATTGTATATTACGATAATATCACACTCATTTTCACTTATTTTCATTTAATAAAATGCGTTGTCTAGACATATAATAATTAAATGAAAACTAATATAATTTATAAAGATGCAATCAACTATGAAAGACAGATCTCTCACAGAGAACACATCATATAGTATCAGATGTATCTTTTACACAGTATACTGGGCAAAGAATTTGTTGTAAAACACAGTTCTTCGGCAATACGTGGAAATTTTCTCGCGATGAGAAGATAGCTTTGATAATCGTTTCGCGGGAAACGTCACGAGTTTAGTATGAAATGCTAATGCAGTTTATTAGATACACTTCCAATTTACATGATAATTCGTAATCGCAATGCCATTATTTCAAAGTTGTGGATAAGACACGATCAGAAAGATAACGTCGATCAACATGTACACTGTAAGACGGATCAAACTCAACTAACAACTTATTGTCAATAGGCCTTCTAATGCTACCCGAAATACCTACACGAGAATAGTCCAAAATATGTTTACAAACATTATCGAACCTAGAGAATTTTTCGATAACTAATTGGCGAAATTAATTGAAGACTGATGTTCTTCGAGTATTCTTAAAAGCACAAAAAATTGTTTTTCAAAAAACAAGATGCAATAAAATTTTGTCTTTTGATATAATTATTTATATAATTAAGATAATGAATTGCAATGAAGTTATAGAGCTATAACACTTTAATTAATAATATAATTTAACGATCGTGTTTAAGCCTTTCTGCAGTATCCAAATGATAAAGCAATGTACACGAATGTGAGATTATCCAACATGGTGATGTAATACATACATTCCTTTATTATCATGTAGGTATTGCTTAAACGCATGATGATATGTTGAATATGACATTTAATACAAAGTTCACGCTTTCCTTATTACACAGATTTGAGCTAAACATTTCCATCAGTAAAACTTTGATATAAAAAGATAATGCTTTCATAATATTGCAAATATTTTCTATACAATTATTTGTATAACACAGAAAATATATGTATATTTAAGTATACTGAAATTTTGTGAATATTTTTAAGTATTTATGATTTGTTGACACTTTGAATCATGCAAACGTTAATGCGTGTGGAAAATGTTGAGATCGTACTAAAGTAGAATAAATAAGAAGCAAATTGAAAGAAAAAAAGATTTAAAAAAAATAGAAAATGAAGACTGGAAAGAGAAACCGTTAATCATACCACATTGAACTCATTTTACATAGCAATTATATTTCTTTCAACCTGTTCTTTACAAATGCTAATTTCTTAAAGGATAAAAAAGTGGAACGTTTGTAAACCACACCTTAAACTGTTAATATTTACAATTAATAAACCTATTTTAATAATTTTCAATGCATTAAACAATTCCTAACTATTTCTTAAAAAAATTAAATTTTTCTACTTTATAAATACACATAAAAAAAAGACAGAAAAAAGGTATTATCAAACAAAGTTAAACCTATATTGCGTTGTTTTCCATTAGAAATTTGCATTCTGTTTTATAATGCAATTTTTAATGCGCTTGCGTATGTTATATAAAATAGATGTTAACGATAATAAACAGGATTTAAAACTGCAAGGCAATTGTACATATGGTTTTTGATTATGTACATATATTCTATTTAGTATATAATTAAACGATTAGTAACAATTTAGTAATTTAGTAACAATTTTTAAAAGGATACTTTATAATATTCTTATGTATTGTGTATTGCTTATGTATTATTTTTTCTATTAGTTATTACCTATTTTTTTTAAATAATTAACATATTTGTAAAACATAAATTTGTTATAAAATTATATCTAATTCAATTATTTTAAAAACTAACATATATTGTGATGATATTGAAGAATTGTTTTTTGAAAAGGAGATAATATAATGAGATGAAAATTGTGCTTTGAAATAAAAACATTGTAACATATTAATTCTTTTAAAATAAAACAACGACGAAAATTTTTTGTTTTTTTTTTTAAATATAATGCACTTGAGTAGTATCCCGCAATCTCTTTTGTAAGTTACCGAATAAACAAAGATTGAATCATTTTTTCGTAAATATTTGATATTATTTATTACAAGACTGCAACTAATACATAATTTAAGTTATTTAATATAATTTTTTCATATTCTTTTTATTTATTTTTTTATATTTATATATTTCATATTATATGTATATTTTTAACTTTTTAAAAATACATTAAAGAAATAAAAATAAAAATTATCACACATATAAGCAAAGTAGGTTTTATGTACATATATTGCAAATCTAAAATTAATTATATAAAGAAGATAATAAAACCATATTTTTTACTAAAAATATACTAAATCTAATTTTACGTAAATATGGAAATAATATTAATATAAGCAGTCCTTACTTTAACGTTATCGCGCATTATCATATATTAAATGATCGTGATTAATGGATTATGTTTGATCGACGTATTTCCGATTTAGTGTTCTACATTTGCACGTGGTTGGAGAAATAATATAAGATATTGAGGCAAAAAAATCATTACATACTTGTACTTATTAATTGTATTCTAAATTCTTTTTCCAATATCAGATAGTTATGTAATGTAATTATATACGCGATTTAGTTAAAGAAAGTGAAAAACTATTGAAATAAAATAAATATCTCAACAAGTAACTGAACAAGAAAATATTACATAGTGCGAAGAAATATGTAAATGGTCTCATCTAAACATATGAAATTATTAATCTAATAAGTAGAATAATTAAAATTTGTAAAATTAATAAAAAAATTGAAATTTGTAAAATCTTTTTTGTTTTTTTTCTCCACAAATTGTGAATTTATCTAGGTAGAACAGAAAATCTTGATAATGTCAAAGTGACGTCAAAATGATGAGAGTATGACAAAAACTCACCTTTCAATCACAATTCAATCATTTTCTTGTCATTTTGACATTATTTGATATCACTTTGACATTATCATAACCTTCTGCTCTACTCGAGTAATTAGTCTATAATTCTAAGACTACATCTATGTGTGTATGTTCAAATTTCGTAAAAAATATCATTTAAAAATGATACATACAGATATTTTTAAATATGCGATACTTTGATAATTAGTCAAATATATTTATTGAATATGAATACTCAGTAAGACATTATTTCATAACATTAAATGACAATAAATAAAGGTCTGCTAAATTAAAGACATTTATTTTTTCGTAAACTTTACTAAAAGTTTAAATATGTTGTATAAAAAGTACAAATACCTTTATACATTTACATATACTAGAAAAAATTGAGACAACTGCTTTCATGCTATCACATTTGCGTATCAATGGTATCTTCCGCAATTTAAATATAGATATAGATAGATGTCTCTGTAATTGTCGTGTTGCGGTAATCTAATCAAAAGAAGGGCTCACGCGTTATTAGATATGTATTAGATAGGTGCCCCGACATTTAAGTGTGAGTGTGTGTATTTTTTATACAGTGTATTCAATTATGTGTGTATTTTCTTAATAATATTTCTTATATAATAGACCTATATATGTTTTCTATAACTAATATCATGAAAAATATTTCTAGAAAATTATCTAGAAAGAGTTCAAAAATATAAAAATATAAATAATGAAACAAAAATCTTACATCAGATTGGATGATAACTTGCCTTTGGATTTCATTAAAGTATCTTTGTCTATTATCGAAGGATTTCAAGAGTAAGATACGCAGCGATCGGGAATGCAGTAAAATAAATTTGCAATGACCACTGGCAATTTTTATTCGTCGATCTTAGCTGTCACGCGAGCAGCACCCTGAGAGGGATGTTCTTTGCGGACGTTTTCTTTCTTCAGCTGCACATGCACAGTGATGCGCGACAATCGTTAAACTGGCCGATTCGCTATAAAAGCATAGTCGGGAAAGAAGTGCGAAAAAGACGATGACGACGTCGACGACGATAGGCGTCCATCGCGGTACGCGGTGGGGCGGAACAGGTTCCTAAAAGAATCTATATAACTGTCTCGCATATCAACGAGCCATATCAAAAGCCATCTCCCGCATTAATGCCCGCGTGGATATCCTTCTGCGCTTGTTTAGGTATAGTAAAAGAACTCTATGACGTTTCTTTTCGATCGTCTACAAGCGGCCTGCCAGACAGTTCGGAAAACATTTGTTTAATTCGTAAAATTTACACAGACTACATTTGTACATTTATAATGACTTATCTTTCCGCAAGGGTTCCGCACGATTTGAAAAAAGGCACTCGAGAAATTCGGACATCGTTGAAACGTTGCTTGCACCTAACGCAGATTGAGTGACACAGTCGTGTCGCATAGAATTTTTACGATAATTGAAATTTAAAATCAGAATTCTGTAAATTAATGTAAATTAATGTCTAGTGCATACTGGTTTGACCGCCTCACACCATATCATTTTTCTGGTTCGGCTCTGCCTGGAACCGCAAGATTCTTTTTTAGAAAGGATGACGCGCAATCGCTATCGCCGATTAAAAAAGATCGCCGATCAAAAAGGTAAAGAAAAATTGATGTATATCGGAAATTAAAATTCAGAACCCTTTTTAGATAACGATTGCAATGACATACGAATAGAAAAAACAAATGATATGTCAAATCTTATCCTACATACGTTCCACTTCATTCGATGTCTTTCCACTCGGAAAGTTACGGGTTGTCCCATCATTGGATCCCACTCTCTTCATGAATTCACCTTTCCCGACTGACATCGTAGGAATAATACCAAAATCGGCATCGCGCCATGTGTTTTGTACTTTGCAGGTACCCTGTACTATCGCGAATCAGTAAACAATCGCAATGATAACCGACAAAATTGTATATATACGAGCTTATCCGCGATTATCAATCGCAGGTATCGACAACAAAGTGCACGAATTGAACCATAGCTTCTGCCAATCTTCGTGAAAGCGATAATCACATTAAGTGATAATCACGTAAACCGACCGGTCAGGAGAACGAATTGCGCATTGCTGATCGAGCGTTGAACAAACAATGTGTAATAAGTAAAGTATAAGTATTCCAGTATACGATGCGAAGTGAAATTCCAAATTCCTTGGCACATAAAGCTTCATTGCTCACTGTTTGTATTATGGTGCTTCGCGAATAGCAAATTACAATCTATCTTATCTTTATGTACGGACACATGATAACTTCTCGCTCTTAATTGGCGACACGCGGCTTTCGGAAGACTACTGTGATTCAAAGCATGACGAATCAGTATAAATTCAGGTGTCAAAGGATTTATATTTACCTGGGAATAGACTTTCCCTGAAAGTTAGTATATTATTTATGTTAGGCCTATATTAATTGTTTTGCAAATAAAATGCTACGATTGCTCTTATTGCGGACGCGTAAATGCAAATAAGTAATTATATAATGTATTGAACTGTTGTATGTTAGGCGTTTCACATGTCGAAAGTTTGAGTTTTAAACGTCTTTTGATACGATTATAATCATATTTTTCTACGGCTTTACGAAGACATCGTTTCGTTTCTACAAAACATATATGTTTTTTTAGGTTGATTACGCTAATTTGCGAAGACATAGAAGATTGGAAAAGAAAGTTCATATGGCATTGTAATATGTACATACGATACGCAAATAAATAGTTATATGTATGTAATGTACATATAATTATATGTGTAAAGATAAATTAGCAATAATAAAACACGCGAATGGTGATTTGTAAAGAAACATAAAACAGAATGGGTGACTTTAAAACATCGCTTGACTTTAATTACATTTGACCTTCCGTTTCTAAGCTAATCAATGATCATTACGAAATGACGATCTCGGCCAGAGATAGAAAAGAAGGACTTTGTGCGCTCTATTCTTCATACAAAATCAAAGTTACAGTATTAATATTCTGACGAAACTATTAATACAGATTACCTCATGTTATATGAATTATTCACAAGGCAGGAAGTGTCCGTATAGTGTATTATGGTAACGTATGCAGTACCTTTTTCCGTGAAAAAATCTAACTTGTTAGCTCTATTAATTACTCACAAATTTGCATCTTCTATTCACTTTTGATCAATTAACACAGCTAACGGTCATTATTAATATCGCAACAATAAAGCTGGTACAATTAAGACTATTGCTTGAAGGGCATATCATTTTCTTCAGTTATTTCAATGAGAATCATGATGACTAATATCAACGTTCATTATATGGTGTAAAGTTTATTGTTACGAATACTCATCGACAAAAAACATTTTAATCGAGTAGTATAGTTATTTGAGTAATTATTCATCTCTGTTATTAATAAAATTCATAAAAAATAAGACTTCATTAGAACTAATTGTAGGAATTTAGCAGACAAATAAACTGTTCTTGATTCTAGTAATATTTGCTCGGCCAATCACATGCATTTGCGAAGTTGTGCAGTTACGGCAAAAACCTAATTAGCACTTAATTCCCGTGGCGTTGCAAATAAATCAAGCGATAGCATACGTTTGTCGCACCCGGCGATGCATAATTTACAAACGATCCTTGATAACTCTCAATCTATTTCTAATATTAACCCCGCATGCGCTTCGTTGTTTGCATAGCTGTCATAGTGAATGAGCATTAATGATTTACATTTTATCTCGAGCACGTGGAATGCTAACCATGGCAACCGAAAAAGGTTGCTGTTAATTTACAGTCAGTTTCTGATTTTGAGAGCATTAATTATTTATTAACAATTTTATTTAAATTACCAATCATTTACACAAATAAGATTCCCTCGATTAAAGAAATAATATC
Source organism: Tetramorium bicarinatum (assembly GCA_928718305.1). Lineage (NCBI taxonomy): Eukaryota > Metazoa > Arthropoda > Insecta > Hymenoptera > Formicidae > Tetramorium > Tetramorium bicarinatum. The sequence goes on from OV788327.1 coordinate 15,612,398, forward strand.
TTGAAGTTAACTTTTAATGATGTTTTAATTCGATTCTCGTGGAAAACATCATCACATGCAAGTATACTCTGTTATCATATACATACTTATTCTTCATTTAACGCTTGCATAATATAATATTATAATCTTAATTTACTGGAAAGCTGTCTGTAAACCATAATTTATTAAAACATAAATATTCTCCAAGTAACACACTCACACATAGCATTTATATAAGCGATATATTTAAAAACACTTAAACTAAATAATAAACGAAAAGTTATCTCTTGTTCTGTATATTTTATTCGATTCAAATTTAAATTTCTATGATTCAAATTTAAATTATCTTAAAATTTTAAATCTACATAATTTGAATATGAATCATAACTGTATTATCAATCTTATCAAATCATATTTTCCATTAATAAGTAAAACAGTATGGACATGTTAATAAGTACATTCATTATTTTTCCACATCTAAACGTTCTCTTATTATGTGTTAAAATTTAATCTAATAATAATAATATCATTTATTATTAGATGAAAATTATATCATCATATTATTAAGTAAAAATTATTTTTCAACGATTTCTTTCTTTAATTCGATTTAAATACGAAAAAGGAAATAAAATTCGATTCAATTTGATTCGACAAAAAATTTTCGATTCAACATATTTAGTTCTGCATAAAAGCAAATAAGAAATATGATTTTTCAAAATGTTTCCTATAATAAGTAGCGAATTAATAAGATATATCATATCTTAAAAGAGTAATCAGAAGAAGATACATTACGGCATAATTTCAAGAAGTTGTATTCTGAGAAACACAAAATTGTGATACATAAATCTTGTTTGATTTCGGCCTAAAATCCAGTTATACACAACAGCTTTCACTGGTATCATCCGCTTCATTATATACAAGCTTACGAAAGAATATATGTTTTTCTACAAACTGTAAGAAGACTTTGTACCGCGAATGAAAACAATTTCTAAGATCGCATGTCAAGAGGATCGTTGGCCCCGTCGTTGATATGTGTCACTGGTCATGCACTCAAACGCGTCGTAAAACGGAACGGGATATTCTTCTCTTCATCTGGAATAATTGCTCACGTTGATATAAGAAATATTCTTTTTCCTGTTATATAGATATATACAACACCTGCGCTTTAGTGACGTACGTGTTCTTCGTAGTAAATAACGTATTGATTAAATCTGGGATTTCACGATTACGCATTTTCCAGTAAAATAAAATATGTATAACGTATTTACTGGCACGCTCTTTTTCCCGATTGCTCCATTTTTTTGTGGTTGTGTTAGTCAAGTTTACAAGAAACATTATCTGTCAATACTTAATTATATCTAGAATCGAATAAAAAAATATGGATTTTCCATTCTTATAATTTACGTTTTGCAGAATAGTTATTAACTAGTTTTATTTATTAATTGAAATACATTTACTGGTAAAAAAACGGGCCACCTAATTTTACTTAAATTTTTGAACATCTTTAAATAGCAATAATTCTGCAAAAACTCATCGTATTGAAATGAAACAAAGCTTAAATTAAAGTTTAAATCTTTCTCTTAACAACCAAAAAAATTAAAATTGAAAGATAACAGACGTTTTACAAAATGATGGACGTTGAAGATAGTGTTTGAAAAATGGGAAAAAAATTTTTCATTTAATTGCTGCGTTGCTCAGAGGAGTTAGTTCCTTGGTAAAAAAATATATATTAGTTTTTAAGTTCATTCATTTCTTAACATTTTTAACATTTTTCCACGATTTTTTTAACAGAGTTATATCGTTTTAAAAAAAATATTACAAAAAAGATAACCTTTCTTTTAAAATCTGTAATTTAAAAACAAATTATTGTGGAATACTTTTCCAAAAAAGAAATTAAAGTAAAAAATTCAAATCTTAAAAATCTTTTTTCTCTTGAAAGTAATTCTCTTGGAAACAATCAGATTTAAATATTGTGTGAGTGCGTACTACACAGTGTATGCTTATGTCCTTTAGTAACACTTTCTCTATAGAAAAGTATAAAAATATAAGTATAAAACGAATTTCTTCTGTATTAAAAAAAGAGTTCAGAATTGGTGATATAAAGAAGATTTTTTTTTACATTCTTAAGAATGTTTTTTAAAACAAAATAGGATGGAAAATGAATGATTTCACAATTCGGGAATTCAAAAAAAATTTTTTGGAGCCTCTGTGCTATCTGGGATAATCTTTGATAGGTCCAGTGTTAACAAATGCATACAGTGTAGCACTATCTATTTAATAATTCATAGAAATCGGGCCCTTTGTTTACGCGGAGTTGTTTCTACGAATCATATCTCCCTCTCTACTCGTATACATTTCTTCCTCCAATTTATTGTGTCGTCACAATGTGTCCGTCGATTTCTCGAGACTATATAAGCGCGTGACCGCATCACAAGCCGTGATAAACTTCTCGGTCTGGGATAAGGGTCGATCCGGAACGACCCCGGGAAACATTTATCTTTTCACCCGTTATCTGCAGCTCAAGATAACAGTCGTTTCGCAGTGAAAAGAGGAGGAGACGTTGCTGGAGAGCTGGGAAATTGTACTGTTCAATATAAAGCGGCTGTGTTGTCTGACCAAGTGATCAGTTTGCCTCATTAACAATATTGGTGTCCTCTCGCGAAAATATCAGTCGGAAAACATTATTTCGCGTAAGTATCTTTGTTTATATATTAATAAACGCGCTTTCAGTACCTATATCCATAGTTTGCATGTTAAAAAGTTTGATGGTTGAAATTGTGTGAAGAGGGATGGTAGTCAAATTTTTCGAGTGTATGACACGAGTATACTGCAATTAGGAATGATATCCCAAATTATAGATGATTATAAACTCAAAAAGGATTTACTTTTCTTTATGAATTAGTGTAATCTCTTCGAAATAAGCCCAAAATAATTTCTTTTTGATAATTTAAAAAGGATTCTACAGAAGTCTTTGACTTCTTAGAATTCCTTTTATATCCAAAAAAGGCTTACACTCAGAATTGGGGATATAAGAGTGAATTTTTAAAAACGTTTTTACAACAGAAATAGGATGGAAAAAGAATACATTTTATAATTGAGAAATTCAAACAAAATTCTTTTTGGATTCTCTGTGCTATCAGGAATGTTAGCGAAATATATAAATCATTATCGTCGTTATGTCTCGAATAAAATTACATACAAGGTACAGAATATTAAAAATAATTTGCAGAATACATACATCATAATACATCACATATGTATATATATATATATCAGATGTATTTCTAAACTGCTGGATAAACAGAGCTGGATAAACAGACCCTTTTATCTTAAAATAGAAAACATCTTCTCTTGAATTAATGTTTAATTAATTCAGAAAATAATTCTTTTCCCGATATAGACAATATGTTGACTCATTGATATCGTATTCATTAATATTCAAAAAACCTGTTTTCTTTATGTCAGAAAGTACGTCAAAATCAGGATTTGCAATCGATTAAAATAATGCATATTAAAATATGCATATAAATGAATAGACCAATCAGAAATAATTTATAAATTACTTTTTATCCTTGTTCAAGTCGCGTTAGAAGTCAAGATTCATATAATAGTATCTAAATTAATTCCTACAGCCAAAAATTAATTCCACCATTTAAAAATTATGAGCTTTTATTACCAAAATGAAATTTTATTTTAAATTTGTATTATCTACAGTATTATAATACAATCATATGTATATTCGATTACAAAATCAGCGGAATAATCAATTTATCGTTGTATGATAAATGTTATTATGTGTTAAAAAGTATCTGCTTAAATCTTTAGATGACTCTGCAAGTCATATATATTGTAGAATTGTAAGCCTGTAGATTCTCCAAGTAGCAAATTGATATTATTTGTTGTCATTTTAACGTCAAAATATTATCAGAAATGTTATTTTAACATCAACATGACAAAAAATAATTCTAGTTTGCTACTTGAAACTTCAATTTAAAACAATATTTCTTTTAAGAAAGATAACATATATGTATAGACACATATTTCATATTATATAATTATTAATTATATAATATAAATATAATTAAAAAACTATATAATTATATATAGATTTTTATTGAAAATTTATATAAATTGTAAGAGGACGAATGTTGGAGAGAAAAAAGGAAACTGTATAGCCAATTGAATCGGATTGCTTTTGAAAGGAAAAGAAGGCAAATGAAGAAAAAGAAGGGAGAAGAACATTTCACAGGAACACATCACACAAAATGATTAATTATCACGTTTGTGTCACATGCTGGTTAGACCGGTCAAAGTCTTCGTCGCTTCTTGTTCCGAGTGACGTTCCGATTTAAGTAGCATCTAGATTGAGATTCGACTTATTTCAAAGTTGTATTATTCTCTTCTCGAGACCTATTTTTAATAGCGGGGTAATTAGAGAATTGAATTTATTCCATACGATTTTTGATACAGAAATTTAATTTGATGTAACTGGTCAAAGAAATCCAAAAATTCTAAATGATTCTTAGCTGTCATTGAAATTTTTACAAAATTCAACAATTCAATTTCTTCAAAAAAATAATAGAATTTTGTTTAAATATTAAAAATTTCATTATTATTTATTATATTTTTTTCATTGTTTGCTTTGCTCTTTATTTTTTATTGTTTTAAATCACCAATATATTGTTTTAATTAAGACAGTATCGACTCGGATTAAACAGAGAATTCATTGAAATTATAGGTAATTAAAGGACTTTGAGACAGAGTCTTCTATTTCAAAACAATTAGCATTATGCGACAATGACATCCCTGACGCAAGTTATGAAATGTATTAATGGAAACCTAGATAGCACAGAGAATCCAAAAAGAATTCTTTTTGAATTCTCGAATTATAAGATAAATTCCTTTTTCACCTCATTTCTTAAAAAAAGAAATTATAAAAGAAAAAGTTTAAAAAGAATTCGTTTTTATCATTAATTCTGAATTTTTTTCAGATACAAAAAGATTCTTTTTATGTCTCTTCTATGGAATTCTCTTTAAAAGAATTTTTTTTTTAGTTTATTTGGAACAGATTATACTAATTTATAAAGAATTTAAAAGAATGAATGAATTTTGAGTTCATAACGATCATCTGTGCTATTTGGGAAGGACGACGCTGTCTTCTGGCTTTTGCACTGAAAGACGCGCATGCGCCAACGAAGGGTGAAAAACCCCATTGAAAAGGAGTAGGATAGAAGAGACGAATTCGAGTAGTCGATGTGATTCAGAATCAGCTGCTCCGTAGCTTGGACTGTGCGTCGTTCACGTTAATTCGAAGAAATTTACAATTCCACATCGATTTTGCGCGCTAGAGGATTTTGGTCGACGTTGCGGGGTGCGCGGAAGGAGGCACGACAGCGCGTACCGACATCCGGGATATATTGATCCGGGGTGGACATTTGGTGTGTCTATATACATAGCCAGTGCGCGCCGACGTGTCTTCGCGAAGTAAGTCGCCGACGGTCCAACTTCCGCGAGCAAGCAGGCCTCTCCGCGGCCCGCTCGACGTTTACTCCAGGGGGGAAAAAAGATGGGCGTTGAGGTGCTCGACTGTCTGAACAACTATCTAGGAGTAGAGCGTTGCAAGAAGTCGTACCTAGGTAAGCCCGCGCACTTCTGCATCGTCCAAGTGAACGACGCGTCGTTGCGAGTTCGTCATTGCGACGAGAAATTTCCGCCTCCGGGAGACTCCCATCGATTAGTTGTCGCGTCGACTGTTAATTGGACTAAATTTTTCCGAGGAATAAGCCGAGTCTGAGAAAGGGAGACAGACAGATAGAGAAAAAGAGGGACAGAAAGAAAATAGCGTAATTATCGCCGAGTCTGAGAAAGGGAGATAGACAGATAGAGAAAAAGAGGGAAAGAAAATAGCGTAATTATCGCAATTTTCCTGATTAATTTACTATGATCTAATTTGGACGAGCCGAGACTTGAACGAAAAAAATAAAAAAGTTCTTAATCTTGTTATTGACATTTGTTCGTTATCTTTCCTGTTAATAAAATGATCAAGCAAAGAGAAAATGCTTATTAACATTATCGATACAGTTCATTGAATTATTATTTACGAGTTTGTATCTATTCATGTACGGAGATAAATCTGGATTGTAGCTATACGTTTGTGTGTGTATACTCAGAATATTCTATTAAAATATTCCGAGAGTAATAGATGAAAATTAAAATATACACAATGTCACTCGTTCAATCGTCTTGTACCTTTGTCTGCATTTAAACGACATCGATCGGCCAATTCTTTTTATAAATTTCTCTAGGATTAACCTTAACAGTTTTATCGTCAAGGCCCTGCTTAATCGAATGAGTGCCGAGGCTTTGTATATGTGCTATCATTCTTTTAACGACAATGATGCCTTTTAATCGAGCCCTTGTGACTTCTTATGGCGTTCGCACGCACACAATCGCAAGTCTCGTGCTCGCAGCGTGCTGTTTTGCATGCGAATCACTCGACAATAATTTAATAAATTGTCTACAATTTAATTATGGGTTCGTTAAGCCAATCACGCGAGAATGTCATATACGAGCGGAACTTCTTCTTGGTGCCAAATCTAGAAGCGTCGTTGAATCTAATCTTTTTAAAGGTTGCCGCTACTATTTTTACGGTATGTTTATCAAGATTAAAAATTACGTGTCGTCGGTTTTATTTTTACCAAAAAAAAATTTAATAGAAACATAACCGAGATTATTATGCGTGTTTACGTTTTCTGGGACACCTTGTATATTTCTACGGCGAAAGTGGAAAAGTACTGAGAGACCTGTAGAAGAATGTAGGGAAATGGCAGAAGACCTACAGGTCTCTCCATAAAGAGACCTAAGATAAATTTGATCCCCTAATGATGTATAAAGGGATGAAATATTTGAATCTCTAACCAAAGATATAAATATTGTGCAGAGCTTATTATTGTTGCTTTAAAAGCTGGATTGCAAATGTTATCCACGTTATAAAAGTTTCCAACGATACTCTGTTGGAAATAATAAAAGATTTTGATATATAAAAATTTGTTGTCTTCGTCCATGCTTCTATATCGCTCCTATCTCATCAGATAAAATTCCGTAATGTGATCCTGACGTTTGATATGAGCAGTATCAGTAAATTCAAAATATATTTGCAATCCTTTGAATAATACAAAATAGTATAATACAATACTTTGAATAATAAAATACAATGATAATAATAAAAAAATTATCACCTTAATCATATATTAAAGATCAATAATAATGAACGCAAAGAACACTTGAGTTGCGAAAAAGTCAGTTATCGAGATATGTGAAAAGATTCAAGGAGCGGCATCTGAATTAAATTATTAGATCTTCTTCATTATACTTTTCAAATATCTTTCATAAAAATTTTTGGCTAGGCTAAAAGTGCGTTGAAATAAAGAATTGAGATATTATCGAAGGAAGAAACGAGAATTTAACGGCAACACTCTGAAAGCCGGCAAACAACGAGCCACGGTGGAGGTATGGAGGTGGACGAGCACGTGCTCACCGAGTGATAGAATTTTTTTTTCCAAGTTAAATGAGGTGACGCTCTTGGTGGGGAAGTAACGAGCCAATGGAAACGCGAGTGAATCGTCGTGCGAAGCAAGATGAGTGGAAACAGCGAAGGAGAGAGTGAGCTGGAGAACCTTTAAGGAATCAATGTGCGTAACATGTGCACGTGATCGAGAGAGACCGATCGAGAGAGAAAGAGAGAACGAGAATGGAGCGAGACGCTAAAGCGGATTTAAGTTTATGAAGAAACGAATATAAAGAGTGGAAGTAAGATGGACAATATATATGTGTGTATGTGTGTGTGTGTGTGTGTGTGTGTGTGTGTGAAGCACTCAGTAACGTATCTGCGATGTATCAAAGCTAGGGCTCTAGTCAATAGTAAATCTAATAATTTGAATCCAGCAATTTTGGATAGTCGATTAATCAATTACTCGAATGAAAATTATCCAAATAATCGTACACAATTCAAAACTTTATCCAAATATTCAAATTATTTTACTCAAATGCTTATTTTATCAGCGGAAATTATTTAGATAGTCAAAATATGGATTATTTTTATTATCTATATTTCTATATCCTGTAATAGGAGGATTCATACATGTGCTCTGGACACCCGGGTATTGCTCGCACACGTCAAAGTACTCAAATACTCAGATAATCGGAGTATTATTAGTTCTAGTCAATATTCCAATTCAGGTCAATTCGTGTCGACTCCGAGATAAAAGAGGGAAAAGGACAGAGACGTGCGAATAAATGAATGAATGAGATAGCAGGAAGGTTCTCCAACGGACTCGCGAGTGAGACAGAAAGAGAGCTGAAATCTACCAGATGGGAGAGGGAAATCCGTGTATTCGCGCAGCGCGAAACTCCGTCGTTGTATATCGCCATCGTCGAAGTGCGTCTTTGTCGGCCACCACGCGTCCACCTCCTCGCGCACACCTGACACGAACTCGAAGACGCGTCACGGTAGTTTCGCGAGTTTCGCATTTTTGTTCGCTGGAAGCCGGCTAATTCGCGAAAATCCGTGAAGCAACGAGTTGGCGAGTTAACCGATAACCGTGATCGTAAAGAGGATCGTAAAGAGAGGACCACGAATTTCGTCGTCATATCTGGCTGCATTGTCGGAGAATGTTTCTCATTACACCGGTCGACAACAATCGCTGGGTCTACGCAATGCACGGATTAGAAAAGCCCATGGATCATGTATCCGGTAATGATTCGTCTATGTGTAATTAGGGATATTGGCAGGGAAGAGTGCTGAAATGTGTTCAAAGCATCGGATCGGGATATTTCCGAGATTTGAAATATTTCTTCAGAAAATGTAGAAGCGCGATACCGCACGCTACCGCTGACATTTTATTTTTAGCGCGAAGCACACTTAACGATCGCAAACACGTCACGCATCGTAGACACGTACCTGAAGAAAATCAAGAAAATACTTCCTTATTCTAGTCATGCCTTAGCGAGCTGAAATCTATTTGCCAGAATGTGCTAATATTAGCGACGCCATCATTGCTGTTCACGTGTCTCGCAAGTGCACGTCTTGTATTTGTATGTGAGAGTTGTGAAAATTCTCACTCCAAAGAAAAAAACAATTTATTTCATAACTTATTATAATTACTTGACAATACTTGTAACGACTGCATCATGGGAACTACTCGAAACTCGCAACTTGACAATTTTGGAACTGTTACTGCAGTCTGAGAATTCTTGTTTTATATTGAGTCTAAAAAGAATTGGAAAATTTTCTATGACTTTTGACTATTATCTTATAAACTATTATTTGTCTAGACTATTAGTTTGTCTAGACTATTAATTTGTAGACTATTATTTGTCTAGACTTACGCACAAAGTTGTCACAAAAAGGTTTGGAAAATTCTATATAACTATATTATTTGTGGAGTGTCTAGACTCATCCTAGACAAATACAACTTTATCTATCTAAAGACTGTCTAAAATTATCAGAGGTACGCGTTTTTCGTATAGTCGATCTCTGGTCTCATATAATTTGTTGATTTGCCGCTCGCGCAATCGCATAGAAAAGACTTCCACGATGATGTTGCACGTTAGGCGGCTACGATTTGCATACATATCACGTGTCAATAGCATCATTGGTTAAAAAAATATCTCTCCTCTCCGTACGTACAATCACTTCTGACAAGTTCGGAACGACGGGGAAAAATTTAATTCGCGCATGCCCTTATCAGGTGATCGCGAAAGGCATTTTAACTGTCACTTTCATGTCACTAAAATCGAAAACCAACAAGCTTAGATTACAATAAAATCATAATTAAACGAATATTATCAGAAACTTAATGAAATTGTTAATATACATATAATTATATATTTTATATTTCTATATTTTATACATATATAATTATATGTATTTGTAAAATATTTTCCCGAGTAGAAAATAATTTTTGTGCTCGCCACTCTGTCCTGTTTTTCTCTAGCAGGATCATGCAGATTTCACTTAGTTTATTTATGGGATTTAATTATATGAAATTATATTTCAAAAAAGCGAGAGTGATATCGATAAGAGATTAACATTGACCGTTAATGTTTGACTTTGATTTCTAATGCCGAGCAAAAGAAAATTCTAAAGCCTCATTGCCTCGTTCTTGTCACACTTCTCGCTGTATCTTTACAGTTGAGGAGGAGCGCAGTATCAACGTGATAACGAGTGAAGCTGGTTGCACCTAGCCATGTGTGGTGCACGTGAACAGCCGCGCCGCGCGCGTGTTTACCACATTAACGAGATATGGATAGGAATTACACACGTACTGTTTCGCTGACAGACCCGCTAAAACGCGGTCTATAAATAACCGAGAGAACAAGCGCGAAGGTCGCGGAGATACGTAAAAGAATTTGCCGGCCGGTATCTGCGCTGATGAACTATCCGTATGTTTAAATGCACGTTAGATTGATTGTCTAAACTTGGCAATGCATCTGATAAGAAATGTTTTTATTTCTCGTCCCATCGTTCCGTATATATATAATTCTCCGTCAAATTATGCACATTTTTAAATCTATAGGACTCGTATGCTACCTTTAAAAATTGTTTGCGAGTGTCATCGTCGGTTCAATGAAACGCTAATGAACTTCATTACGAGTTCACCGAGGTCAGACGATTCGTTTACGCTTTTGTATCGTATAATTAAATATTTCGAGAAGCATACCGCGCGACACATCTAAAAAATGTTTTATTTTCTATATAATATGTTTTCCTCACGTCTAATTTCTTGGTAATTTTCTTCACTAAAACTTCATTAAAAAACGGTATAAAGGTCGATGGCAACATTTCGATTGTTTTGATAACTTCTTTGAAATATCTGATTTTAATTCGTTGATAAAAACGTTAACATTCAACGAACGTAAAGGATATTTTTATCCTTGCAAATAGAAAAATAGAAATTTATTAAATAAATACACGTCGCTCATTTGCTGTAGTAATGACAAAGTTTTCAAAAATAAAGTCTTCCAAGAAATGTTTTAAATTATTAGAACTTTGTAATATCATTTGTAAATTTATTAAGTTATACATTAGATCTTCGTTCAGTGTATTGAATTCTTTTGCAAACAACTGAATGACACATCGCGTCGTGCTGCAGCAAAAGCGATATGCGATACATAAACGGGTGTGTGCATTAGGCAAAGTCAATGTAACCGTAATAATCAGAGAAATCAAATGGAAAAATTGAACATTCATCTATTATTAAAAATTAATAAACTTAATGGTATTAAAGACTTCTCAACAATATGAATAATCCTGTTTTTTAAATTATATTTATTTTTTTCGAATAACACGAAGATCGCATTCAATGCACAAGATGAGAATCAAAACCCGATTACCGCCATATTTGGCAACAATGTATAATAAAAATATGGTGTGACAATAAATTTGTAGTGATGAAGAAAGTGATGAGGTATTTTTTAATTTGTCATTAATCAACGATCACTCGTACACATGTGTGTATCCGGCGTTTGTTAATGGGATGGATGCCAAGCTAGAGGTGAGGGAGGGGGCGCGGTGACATCCTTTCGGACGTGCCGCACGATATTAATATAACATTTTCATTCGCGACGAGAGTCGTTCTCTTTGCGCCGCGCATGCAAGTTAACGTTCAGCGATCGCGTGAGTCACGTATTGGGATACAAGAGGAGTGCGTCTCGGCAATCTTACGTTAGTCAGTTCTGGTCAGTCGTACCGTTTTGTGCAGCCGGCGGCGTCATGGCGGGCTCCATTGCCACTCTGGCGATCCTCTGGGTGTCCCTGCAGACGATGGGACTTCTGGGTCATTCCCACTCAATCGGCACCTACAAGCTGCCCGAGTCTCTGCAGAATTACCTTGCCAGTTACACCGGTAAGCATAATCACCGCTCGGATTTATGTCTTATAAATTTCACGCCATAATGTGCAAGGTCGGGGACAATTGCGATTTAGCTTCAATCTAACTTCCTAAATACTTTGGAAAACTCTCAGTGCTATAATCAATGACGCTGTCTAATTGCGTCAAATTTTTAATCGTCATACGTTACATCGTTTGCCTTCAAAAATTGTACGTTTTTGAAGAAGTAAATTTGCAATTTTGACACAAGTCTGTTCGTCTATCTTTAGCCCCGCGTCGATTTAGCAACATTGGAAACAGTCCAGATATGCTTAATTGGCTGATTTATTTCGAAATAAGAGCCTAGATGAAATCTCAATGATTTAATCAAAGAATGATTTTTTTGGATATCATCGCGGCTTTACTTTGTCCGTTGTTTAAATTATAGCTTCGTTTGTTATTCCAAAATATTTCAAAGAAATGCTTTCAGGATTGCCATCGAATTACGATTCCGAAGCCATCGTGGACACCGGTCGTTTTCAAAATCGGAGATTTCCCAGGATCGATGGAGCAACTCTGAACAATTCGATTGCGTTCGCGCAAACGTTAATCGATCGCATGAGTACCCTCGAAAATAATATTGCGAATGCCGGTATCAAGCTCGAGGCACGAAGTCCGGCCGAAAAGCAGTTCTGGAATTCTTATCCCTCCGCGGATGCTTTCGACAGGAGCATCGACGCCATCGTAGCAACGAAGGCGTCATCATATCTCGTGCATCAAAACTGCCGAAGGTACGTTTTCGAATAGCCATTTAATCTTTTTTTCATTAGTTCAAATTAGCTCTTAATTATTAACAATCGAAATTCGATATCCTTAATTATTAACAATCGAAATTCGATATCCTCTGTGAGCTGTCTCGATCTTATAATATCTTATAACTAATGAGTCACTATACTAACTCTTCTACCAATAAATAAACTGTTCATCTTTCCATCAATGAATTGATATCGAATACGTTAAATACTTCACTTCACGGTGATTTTGCTACGAAAATAAAATTTATATCAGGATAAAACTTATTAAAAATATTACATTAAAGAATTACATTAAAAATAAGGATCTGAAGTGTCACAAAACAATTCGCGAATCAACATAAAAATTTTTAACATTCAAGTCACTTTGAATACGCGGGTATGTACTCATTTATAAAAGAATTAATCGATGGATGCTGCTGTTGCGTGATGATTGATTTTCGAATCACGTGCTCCTCAAGAGTTGAAATTCGATTAGTGTCTGATCGCGTCCTATTCTTCTTGTCGCAGATTCGGCTTAGATAAAAACGACTGTGCTCGTTACATATCGACAATGAGCCTGCGGGACACCCCGCTCGGTGAATCTTGCGCCGCGGCGCATAGCGTAGAATGCGACGAAATGTCCAAGTACCGCAGCATCGACGGCACCTGCAACAACATTGAAAATCCGAGCTGGGGCAGCGCGATGACCGCATACACGAGAGTACTGTTCTCGCAATACTTCGACGGTAAGTGTCGTTTCCTATTGTGATCGCGCCTCCCCCTTCTCTCTAGCCTCCCCTCCGATTTGTCAACTGCATTAGCTCGCGATATGGCATCGTTCTCATCACTTGTCCAGGCTTGAATTGCATCCCGGCCATACACGTTGCCGCGCTAGGTAAATAATTGCTGACCGCGCGTCATCGTATCTTCGACCCCGTCGCGGACCGTAAGCAGCCCCCGCGCGCGAATCTCACCTCCTTTCTATCTCTCTCTCCCCCGGGAACTTTGCACGGGAAGAAATTTCGTAGTAGAGGGATTCGTTGAAAACGCGCGTCTTCTTCTCGTAAGATCTTTATCGTTAAATTTGTGTGGAATAATAATCGTACAATTATTTGCAGCCTCTGAACGTTTGGCGCTTTCCTTCTTCCCCCTCAATTTCCCATCCAACGACCATCCATTCCACTTTCGGAAGAACTACTCTCTTCTGCAATAGGGTCAGTTTCGAATAAAACGAGCTTCTGTTTTTAGATCAAGTAAATCGTAGTTGTAAACATACGTGAGTTTTTCATTGAGAGAGCTTATCAATGAGCAAGAGAAGCAATGACAACATGTCATAATGTATAATGTGGAAAACTGGATTGTAGGATTGCGATTATTACAGGAGAATATGATTTTTATCTCAATTACGCGTAGAGACTGATGATAATATATTTACCGCGTATGTCGCGACAGAAACCGGTGCTAGTTGAATGTTATTTTATGCGATGTTTCACAATTGCATATCTATTAGATATATTTCACGTGTGTATCGAAAAGACGTAGCGATGGGAATGCGTCATCGTGTAAACGATATACGATGATAAAAGTTCGAACAATAAAGGTGACCATTTAGTCACGCGTAAACTTTCCGCTCGCGAGAAAGATAGAAACGACAACGTGCATTGGTAATTATGCATATCGCTTCGTACAGTCACAGTCAAATAATAATACATGTGTCATACCGCGATTTCGCTAACACAGATAAAAAGAGATATATAGTTTGTTTTCAACTTTGGGCCACTCGGGTCAGATAAGGATTCCAACATTGTTGTATCTCCTTTCTGCAGACTCGCAAAATTCTCGAGTTTCTCGTTACGTGGAATGAAACAACTTGGCTAAACAACATATTGCATTCCTTACGTTACGTCAATGTATTTCGTGTTGATCGTATCACCCTAGCTTCTGCGTTTTACACGCCTTGAGATGCAGCAAATTTATTTTAGATACATCTTATTGTTAGGACATTGAGGATGGTTAAGCCTCTTGTTAACACATTTTAACTCTAGAAATACAAATCGATATGATATTTATCGAGTAAGGATCAATATTTATTCATTTAAAAAACTAGCCAGATGTGAACGAGAATTATACTAATTTATAATCAATCAATTTGTATTCTAGAGTTAAATACTAGTCACAGGTGTCATTATTTCTTTGTATCTCTGTTCTGTCTTTAATGTAATATTTATTAAAACTATAGGATAAAATGTCGAATTCACTTATCAAAGCATCAAAAACGGAAATAAAAGAATGAGTAAGAGAAGAACAAATCACACAACATATATATTATCAAGTATATCAAATGGATAAGAGGATTTGACATTTTGCGAATATTATATGTGTGATAGAAATATAGTTACATAAATATTGTTTTATCGTTTTATAGTTATCTCGTGTTCAAAGCAAACATCCAAGAATATAATCGATATTTTTATTATAATATTGCGCAGTGAGACTTCCACAGTGTATAAATAGCGCAACGATATTGAAAAGTTCACGACTCACGCTAATTTGATATAAAAAGGCTCGTGGAAAATGTATATCTTATGAAAAATTATTATTTGCGCGAAGACTTGCGTCACGGCAGACTGTTTCTACTTTCCGAGTCTGATATCGTTTGAGGTTTGACGACGATTAGAAGTGGCCGCTTCTTGTTTTGATTTTCTAATCCGAGCAGAACGGCATCTTGGATGTCCAGTCTCATCAACCTCGACCTACTAACCCATCTATCCCACTTATCACACCTCCATAATACACATTCATACATATGTACATTTGTGTTGTGTATGTATGTGTGAATGCGTGCGTGTATGTGTGTGCTATACATACATCTACGCGATGCATAAATGTGCATACGTATATACATACAAAAACGTATACATGCACACACTGATCCTTGGGCGCTAATGGATAAACGTTCGTCGATTGGCTTAACAAATTATATTCTGTGATTTGCATTACAGTTGTTGTGCGATAAGGCACATAGAGCATAAAATGCCTGTGTGTAGCAGTGAATAATACTGCCTACAATAGGGTGCCCCGGTCGGGAGATTGTATCCAGCAGTAGAATGTGTATGTAAACTAATTCGGATATACCTAATAATGTATCATATTTATTATGTAACACTAGTTCGAATTGTTTTTTCTGTTCAATTTGCGGCAATGCGCAGCTCGCGCGAAGGTACCCGAACGAGGGGACTCGGCTTGGGAGTGCGCGATTTAATCGTATTTCATATGTAGTTCATTATCCGTAATTATCACATTCATGTATTTAACAAATTGTGACACACATTTGTCCAATCAAAAGTAGAAGTATCCCTCGCTTAAGCTCGATGAAATAATCTCCTTTTCTCTCACATGTAACACATAATTTCTTGTTTTAACAATCAATCGTCGAAATTGCTTTTAGACACTGTCGACGCTTCTGCCGTAGACGAGGTGCGTTCTCGACAGATTTAAAGTTACATTCGGAATCTCCTCCCAGCTCAGCTCGCTCGTTCGAACGCCTCCGTCGATCATCTATAGATAAGTTCGCGGGGACGTTTCTGCGAGCGTTTTCGATTCGAGCGGCTGTAACTTCGATGCCAGGGCATCGATCATATGTATTCGCGAGCCGTTGTTTCGTGGTTGCAATCACACAATCGCATCTCTCTGTCATTCGGCTTTAAGAGCGACGCAACAGACGGCTCGTCGTTCGATAACGCATCAGAACGTCGGAGTCGGTGTAGTCGAGGCAACACTCGCTAGCGATTTCGCATTGCAGCACGAGATTTGGGATTTTTCAGGGACCGATCAGCGCCAGGAGCGAGATTACTAGTCCTTCGGGATGAATGTAGGATGTGTATCCCCCGGCCCCCCCACCCACCTCTCGCCACTCTTGTAGCGACGATAATTCTTGTTTACGATTCGTTTCGGATTACGCGACGCGAACGAAGACATTACTCTCCTCTGATCGTTCCCTGAATTTAATCGCGCGGACAAGGCAGGTTGTAGGCGCAGTTAGGATATCAAGATTAGCATAGCCGGCGGTTCACTCGCCTATTTATAGCTAGAACAGAAGATTTATGCAGCTATATTAGTCATTATGGTCTTCTCTCGTGCTGCACTGCCAAGCATTCTGAACGCACGCGCGCGCGCGCCTCTAACAATAAGCTCGCTAAAATCGGAGTAATCACGATCGACGAGACCCATACACGTAATGACCGTTCGCTTGGCTGAATCAATTTACCGTCACGGAATCGTATTACATCGTTTCCCGTTATCATTTCGCACGCGTGATCTCGATGATTATAATTTATACTGTCTCACGAGTATTCCCGGCAAGAGCAAAGCACTGCGTCGCGTCAAAGCACCACCGATTTACTCCGATTTTGCGACTTTGTGCCGTTAACGCGACACAGCTCTAATGTACGGTTTGGGAAGCAGGCATCCAACAACCGAGGCGCATCGGACAAACAAAGAAACCGCTGCCAAGCCCGAGGCTCGTAAGCGCCGCTTTGTCCACCGCGAACGATCAATCGGATGCTAGCAGAACACTGGCTGTGATGGAGTGGAGCCAATTCATCGCTCATGATATTGCCTACACCCCAGTTCGCAAGATGGGTAAGTATATTTGCACGGGTAAATTTAAGCAACCAATTTTAACCACGATCTATTTCTCACTTGTTACATAAATATGTGATTCGGTATAGCCTTTCGAGTAAATAAATTGAAATATATATGCATATTTCGTAATGAAATGTAATATCTCTTCTCTCTTATGGAAATCAACAAATCCGTATTGCGTAACGCAAACTTGTAAAAAGTTCTTATCACGGTCTTATTTTGCAATTATAATTATGATGCTAGAGGCTAAAGAATGTTTTTTTTAGTATGTCGAAGTAAACATCAAGTAGAGATATGTCGATTATAAAGATAATTCTCATTTACGTAATTAAGTGATAAAAATAAATTATCTCTAATTGCAGTCTCAACCGGAAAGCCAATCTCTTGCTGCCAGCCGGATGGAGACACTTTGTCACCGCGTTACGTCCATCCAGATTGTTCTCCGATCAGTGTGCCAGATCGCGATCCCGTTTACGGCCAACATTACGTTCGGTGCATGAATTACGTTCGATCGTTACCTGTCTTAAGATCGGAATGCACCTTCGGACCTGTAGAACAGGTAAGTAGTTGCCATACATTAAATCAAAGATCGTTGAAATTAAATCCTTTGCTTTAAAGAAACGTGAGAAAATTAGCTCGAGATTGTTCAATTATAATTCAAAATTTTAACAAACTGTGAATTTGTATACAATTTGCAGATGAACCAAGTGAGCCATTTTCTGGATGGTTCTACAGTTTATGGTTCTACCATGAAAAAATCTCGTGAGCTTCGAACTTTCGAAGGCGGACATCTTCGCATCGATGTGCGAAACAGTCACGCATACTTGCCAAGAGGAGATGCTGAACTCACTTCGCAATGTGTAGAGAATTGCTACAATTCTGGTGAGAAACTTAATTCCACGCATTTATCCTATTTAAAAATAACTAAGAATTTATATATTTAACGCGCGCAAAGCGTTTTACAACATTCTAACGAATACGCGTCTATCAGGTGACGATCGTGTGAACGTTCATCCTCAGTTAGCTGTAATTCACACGGTTTGGCACCGTGAACACAATCGTATCGCCGACGAACTTGCCAGATTGAATCCAGATTGGTCGGACGAGGTTTTATACCAAGAGGCCAGACGCATCGTGATCGCAGAGATTCAGCATATCACGTACAAGGAGTGGTTGCCTATCTTGTTGGGCAGAAAGTACACTCGTGCCATCGGTCTCACCGTAGGGAGTACTTACAGCCGTAATTATAATTCCGATGACGAACCAGCAGTCAGCAACGAAGCCGCTACCGCAGCGCTTCGTTTTCTCAATTCGCTGATGCAGAGCAAGCTGAGGTAAGCACTACGCCGGAAATAAATTTTACGGTGATTCGCGAAGCGCGAATGTAGTGAAAAATAATCAGATAGAATACAGATCATCCTCTTGTTTCAGTTTGCCAGATAATTTTCGCCAACAGAACAAAACGCTGCAGCTAGCAGAGCATTTCTTTAATCCGCGCGTAATCGAGTCGGAGGAGGTATTTGATGGATTACTCCGTGGTCTTGCTACTCAAACCAGCCAGAAAATGGACATTAGTCTCATTTCAGATGTAAGCATGATATTAAATACTTTTTCTTTTAAATAAAAACGCTCGTTGGATGATCACAAAGATGATGATGTAATCGTTGTCCTTGCATTACAGATGACAAGCAAATTGTACACTAGCAATGGCAACGATTTAGGTTTGGATGCCATCAGCTTGGACATTGAACGTGGCCGCGATCACGGCCTTCCAGGTTACAATTATTACCGTAGATATTGTGGGCTTCCTGCTGCGAAGACTTTTGACGATTTCCTGGATTACATTCCTACGGAGGTAAGCTCAAAACAAATCACTTCTTTTATATTTTATATACTTTAACAATGATTATCACGATGTAATTATTATTTGGTTACTAGATGATGAGGAAACTGCGTACAACTTATTCCCATCCCAATGATGTTGATCTTATTGTGGGTGGAATGGCAGAGAGACCAGCGGACGACGGTATGATCGGCCCGACCTTCCGTTGTCTCATTTATGAGCAATTCTCTAGATCCCGGCGTACCGATAGGTTCTTCTATGACTCTGCGACACAACCGCATCCCTTCACACCTGGTACGCTGAATATAGTCTAATATGTTCCGAATTGCACGTATTATTACAAACTTTCAAGTCTGATTAATTATCTGTTTTTTTTTTGTTACAGAACAATTGGCTCAACTGCGTAACGTCACCTTAGCGCGGATATTCTGCAATAATGGTGATAATGTCACGCATATGCAGCGTAATGTGTTTCTCAAATTGCAGCCTGGGTAAGTTCGAGATTTTGTGGTCAAATTTAATTTTAATTTAATTTAACTAATAAAATATCTAAAATTTTTCACACGCTTAATTCGTTATTATTTTGGTAATATTTCAGAAATGAATTGAGACGCTGCACAGATTTTGAAGCGATACCCAGCGTAGATCTCTTTGCCTGGGCGGAAAGAGCAAAAGCATATCGTTGAAGTCTTTAATTAATTGACTGGTCACACAACAAATGGCATTTGTTCGCCCGTAGACGTAGTGCGGGCTTAAGGAAGAAGACTTACAGCAAACGCACAGCGAAGATGGGCTTGTAGAAAAAGCGATTGTGTGAGACTACGTAATAGTCTCATCAGAATCGTCGCCAAGTGTCGGGCATGATGAAGTAATCGAGGCAGTAAAAGGCAAAGCAACAGGGAAAACACGTGACTAGTCGATTAAGAAGATATCCAATAGACGGTATGAGACTGAATGACGCAGGTGCGAACCGACAATTGCAAACGAACGATCGATTCTCAATCGTCGAGAAACCGTCGGCATTACTTTGCGATTGGCTTCGCTTGCAAGACTGCATTTCGCGTTGGTTTGATGTTATATAGTCTGATGTACGTGTAAGCGCATTCATAGATAGTCTCGTGCATATGTATTGAAATGAAGACAGTGTGAAGATAGTGGGTTACAAGAGTGTTACTATATTTATGTTTTTATAAACGATTACAATGAATCGAAGCTGAAGTTGAACTTCTTAGCGACTGAACAATTTGTGATGATTTAGAAGTGTATGATTTTTTTATCTAAGCGATAATTGCAAATATATCGTTCCCGTTACGTGAGATTGTAAGCATCTGATAAATATATGTGAAATATGAAGATCTGTAAATTAACTATGAATATTAATACGGATAATATTTAAAATGAATAAATACATACAAAGAAAGAACATGCGAGACAAAGATTCAAAATATTACGAGAGAAATAAAAAGATGCATTTTTCATTTTTAAAAATAATTTGAAATAGAATAAAGCTATAAATGAAAGCAATAACTTAAGATATGTTTGATATCATGTAAGTTTAATGTTTTATAATACAGCAGAAATATCAAAAACCAACTTCTTACTTTTTTATATAATTCCATTAACATTTCCAAGAAGCGTTATCAAAGGATGTTTTATACATTAATTATTTGCAATATCTGCTAATTATTCAAATAATAATTTACAAAAAAAATTTAATATGTGTTATATAATCGATTTATATAATAGATTTATACTATTCCAGTAAATGATTTCAATAATTTAACTTTTCAATTTATACATTACAGTTAAATGTACGTATTGAAAAATATATACATTTTATTGTTATAAATATTTGGTTATAAATAATATTGTTATAAATAAAACAATCTGTAAGCAACATTATACGTGAATAAATCACATTTTTATCAACTATACAATATAAATATAATTGTATAAATATTTACTCCTCAAATCCTAATTTTTAAATTAATAATGCGATACTATAATAGAAAGATTGTGTGCTTGCGTATATTAAATCTCTATTTATAAAGAGAACGGTAAAGCTTTTATAAGCTCTAAACCCCATTTTATGGTATTCGAAATCTTAAATTGTCTTTTGATAAAAAAGTTATAGCTGGTAAATTAAATAAGTAAATTAAAATTATATAAGTATGTTAAAATGATGTATCTTATTATTTGGCAGAAAATGGCCGAAAAAGAATTGCAAAATCAATAGCTGGCGCTATAAAGTAAAGAAAAAATAAGAAATAAATTTTTTAATAACTTGTTTTATTATTTATTGCTGATAGGAATATTAATATTATTCATCCTCATTCGATAATATAATTGTAATTATGTCCAATAGCTTAGATATCAAATTATACATATACTATGCAAGCAGCATCTATGTGTGTTCCTCTCTCATATGTATACATATAGGTGTCTCTCATATAGGTGTTTCCGCAACATGCCTATCAGTACGTTGCCTATCTGCCTATCGGCAGAAGTACATTGTTTTATTGCGGTTACAGAATAAAGTCAAATTGCAAGTTCAGCGAGAAGTGAAGAAAAAGAAAGTGGCATTAGCACTCTGGTACAGTTGTAATAGTGTCTGTTATAGTGTATATAGTTGTAATATTTAATAAATCGAATTGTAAAATTTAATAAAGCATGCCCTTATCGATAGACAGATAGGCAACCCAACGTATTGATGTATATGTTGGGAAAGCATCTTACACAATAGAATGTAACAATAACTTTATTTCATGTTTTGTTAGAATCAGTCAAAATATAAACTGATAATGATGTATGCCGTGTTTACAGCGAGAGAGCATTTCTTTCTTTTAAACGCACATGCCATTTTTTTATAGAATATCATTAAATTCCATCCAAAATTCGAATGATCGAGAGAGTAGGCGAAAGTATAGCCCTTTAAAAATTTGTCCAGAATTTTTCCAGAACATTGGAATAGACAAAAAGAGATTTTCAAAATATTGTTGAAGTAATTTAAGTAGATGAAACTTTAAAATAAGAAATTTTAATGAATTTTCAGGATAGCGATTAATTAAAACGATTCGTCGAATTCTTTAAATTTCTAACATAGTTGAAACAAAGATAAAGAAGAAAGAAAAGCAATCTTCTGGTTAAGAATATATGAAATTTTTCATCAAAAAAAGGATTGAGTAATAACATGAATGGACATGATGAATTGTGACAATTTTTTAACTGATTATTGGAAAATTATATTTGATACAAATGAATAACAACTGAAGAGTGAAGAGAGAGAAATATGGCCAATACGAAAGATAATTTTGTGCATACATACTTACATCAATAATTTCAAATTTTCAATGAAGCCTGATAAAACATCTTCAAAATGACATTCAGAATTCATCAGTGACACCAAGTAAAACCTTCATTTTTTTCTTAATATCTTTTCCAAATTTCATAAGAATCGGTCAATTAACTGACAAGTGGCAGCTTTCCAAAAGTATTCATAGTTGAATGTTACACCTTGAACATACTATGTACAATACATGGTACAATACACAAATTATTTTACATTAGTATATTTTTACTATCGTCGTGAGGAAATAGAATAGATTGAGATAAATAAAAAAATTACAAAAGATTTGTTAATACATAAATTGCTCAAAATTTTATTCATTACGTTTAATACAACATTGGATCCTTTTTATAGCACTTATCATTATTGACTGCAACATTTCTGCTGTGTGTGTGTGTGTGTGTGTGTGTGTGTGTGTGTTGTGTGTGTAATGCCTTTAATAACTATAGTAATCTTATGTCGTAAATTTTTTTTATTTTCGGGAGTAGACAGATTTATTTTGCGTGATTTAAAATTCAAATGAATTTAGTCAGTAAAACTTGGCATGAATATAAATGGGGTAAATGGATGAATTTTGAAATTTTCAGTTGAGACTAAATAATAGGAATACGAAACTATCGTTCAAAGATAAAGATATTTTCACCTTTTTTCGATATATCACGTAAATTAAACGTATTATTATAAAATGTTTTATATAAAAGTTTTATAATAAATATATCTTTATTTAACTACGCTATTCTATAAAAAAAAATAATTTTAGTCCAGCTTTGTATTTTCTCTAGAGAAGAGTATCTATGGGGTAATATATAAAAATATTATAAAGTTAATGTATTTTATTCCAGATTCATAACTAGTTTATATTAAAGCATAAAAATATTTAGCAGAAAATATTAGCTCTATAGATTTTGTATATGTACGTATGTAGTTAATTATCGTATCTTACGTACGTATTTTATCCCTCTACATGACAATTGCGCAATGTAAAAAGAAAAATGTAAGCCACATAACTTTACGTGAAAATTAATTTAATTCTTTTCAATACATACAATAAGGTACAATATTTAATTACATACGTATGTATCTTACTCCTTTACGTGACAACTGTGCAGTGCAAGAGTAAACACGTAGTTTTCAATTGATTTTCGAGTATATGATACTTTTGTTTTTATTAGATACAACTTGAATGAATTACTCCTTTAAAGCCTGCGTCACACGATGTCTTTTTTTCTACTGGATTGCTAGCTATACTTGTGTACTTGCTATCGTGTGGGCAATTGTGCTAAAAATAGTATGTTTACTTGTCACGATGCTGACAGATCTGCCGGATTTTCATGATAGAACATGTACTATTTTTCTTGCATGGTTCTATCCTGGTATTGTGAGAGTCAATCAAAGTACATCTCAGTACTTTTATATGCAGAATAATTAGAGAATATTGTATAAAAGAATGTAATTCCATTTTTTTTAAATGACAATTATCTTTATGTGATTATGAAAAATCGTTTTTTCGAAAATTAGTTTTCAAATTATTTGTCTCTTTTCAAGCCATATTTCTTTTGTCTAAAACGTTTTTTACTAAAACGCCATGTTTTCGAATTAACGTATTTCGATGTGAAACTTAAAATGGAGCAAATTGTACGTATATGTTATATACATATATATAATATATTATGTATACTATATATTATGTATAAAAAAGTCTTTTCTTAAATTACACCACCGATATAGTAAGCGTTTTCGATAGCGTGGGGTTATCGACAAAGTAGTGTCCCTCTACTTTCTCCCGTCATTTATAAAGTTCGACTCGTATCTGTTGCTCGTTCAGTTGTTCCCGTTAACACGTGTCGAAACATTACCTAGCAATTATTACTGTCAAGATTTACTCGTTATCTGAAATAATTTCCAGCACATACACAACACCCCTACTGCCTCCTGAGGTCGAATTGAGCAAAACGTGTGAGATTTGGTTTCCCTTACAGGGATCACGAACTGAAATCATTAAAATTTGGGTAAGTTACATTCATAGACAAAATTGACCTGATTTTTGACATTTTAAACAATAAATGTAAGATCTATGTGTAATCAGCATAGAAAATTAAACAAACAAATTTATTTCTAAGTTATTGTATTTTATTCATATCTTGAATTTGATTTTTGTTATATATTATAGATTTTGTTGTATTATAGTTAGATTTTTATATGTTATATTATAATATTTTTTAATCCTATTTTTATTTCCGCATTTAATTCTTATAATTAAATTTTTTAAAAAGTTATCAAATTGAAAATGATGATTCTTTTAACAGAACATTTTCTCTACCAAATTGACTTCAACTGAATTTAATGGAAGTGATTTTTGGTCATATTTTTTTGTACAATTTATATATTTTACATTCATATAAAATGAATATATGACAAAGGTCATATTCCTAAAAAGTATAGATATGTCATGAATCATGATCAAAGTAATTAAAAGTATAGTAATTGTAAGTAATTATTGTTACCTTTTAACATAAATATTTTACACTACCGGGATACTTAAATGATTCGGCTGAAACTTGTATCCTTATATGATACACATGCAAGGTGATTTCTCATTAGTCAATTTAATTATTCACCTTTGGCCATAATGAAACGAAAGTATGTCATCCAAAGCGTCAATTTTAACTATTTTTTCTGTCTCTCTGTATACATATATATATTTTTTTTTTTTAATTACGGCATGTTATAGCATATTCATTGAGAAGTGAATCAAATCTTTGAAGTTAATGCAGATATTACAAATTACAAATTATTTTTATAATAAATTTCCTATATTAGAAAAGATTTTATTTTAAACTAATTTAAAGTATATAATAATTATAATTGTTTCTATAACAAGAAATTAAAAAATATTAAATAATTAGAATCTAGAACATCGGTAAAAATACTTACTTCACATTTATCCTATTTTATGCGTATTGCAGTAATACTATACTGTACAATAAAAATATGTAGTTTAATATTACACAATTAATAAACAATATATGTATATTACATAATTCTGAAATATTGAAATGAATTAATTAACTATTATATTATTAAATTAACTAGTATACACGTTTTAGTACTGAATTTCTATTTGATTTTCATAATTTATGTGATTTCATGCTTATTACATGATGTTTCACAGCAAATTTTCACCTAATAAATCTTGAAGATGCGCAAGCGACTCGTTAGCATTTAACTACAACTGTATCTAGTTACTACGCATTTCCAGTAAGTTACCTCATAGTTTCTTGCTCATTAAGTGTAAATTCGTCGGTTCTCTCATGCGTGCGATCCTGATCAAATCATTTACTCGAAATTCGTGGAATTTATTAGATGGTTACTGCAAGAAATTTATTAAGTGACACAAGTTATGCTTCTAACATTTGTTAATTTAAGATTCTTATTTTCTCATTACAATATACATTTTATCATAACATCAGAGAAATTATATTAAAGTGTAACGTCTTGCAATATACATATATTAAAATAAATTAATTTCTACGCCACACGCTTCTTACACCATAATTCAATGGAATTACAATAAGAAAATAGAAGTTTCACAAGTTTTTATAATTGAATTGAAATTTTTTTGGAAAAATTTTATGAATTAGTGCAATGTTACACAGAATGGAAAATTTCCAGCAATGTTACACAGACAAAATTTCTAGCTGAGTGTACTATTCATAGCACATTATCTAGAAATAATGTTTTGAAATTATTAAATAATTACTTTACATGAAATCTGCATCTTTTTGTACTTGATCAATTCAGCTAAAGTTTTTTTCGTACTAAATGTTCATATGATACAATGAATTTACATGTATCATGTTCATGAATTAAAAAATTGCATTGTAAAGAAAAATGATATTCACAGATAAGCGTTGAGTCATGAGAAAACTCTAATTAGAATCAGCGTCATTATTATCTATAACAATGTATATAGTGTCGGCCTTCGACGATGGGGTACGAATTGCCACAATTGTGCAAGCCGTTGCCAATAAATGGGGAAAGCCAGGTGGCAACGCGCAAATCTTTTACATGCGCCTTTACGCGTGAAGGCTATCGGTTGCAACTGGAAGACAATTGCGCGCGATTACGCCCCAGCCGTCAGGATTAAACAATTTTTCGCACGAGATTGATCCCGCATGATATACGTAAAATAGAATAGGGTGAGAAATATAACTTCTCCAAAGAGTGTTTTGTAGATGAAATTAATATTGCTCATCCGAGATGAATTTTGCGTAGCGCAAAATATAAAAGCTAGACACTTTACGAAAGATCATACTATCTTAAAATTAAATCTAGATCTTTATTACGGACATCTAATATCTGATATTAAAAACAGAAAATTGTAATTCTTGGATCTTCTGTTAATTTTGCGCTAGTGAATAATTAATTCTCCAAAATCATCCTCGAAAGCTCGAAGAACCTAGCATTTTTCATTGTATAAATATTATATAAATAATTATATTGAACAGATTCAAAGCTCCTTCTTTCATATACTAAAAATAGTTTAAATATCCATGTAACTTTAAAGATTTGCTTTATTTATTAAAGAATTAAAACATGCGGCATGAGATAGTTTAAGGAAGACTTTAACGCTGTTAAAAGAAGATACGGAAAATAATTATTATTGCAACTGTTATTTTGATATTATTTCTTATTTCTAGATTAGACTATATAACAAATAACTACAGTAATAACATCATGTCCTTCAGATCGATCATGTTATAAGAAATTGATTGATTTTTTTATCGCAGGAGATAGGCAATACACGACTGCTGATTTCAACCACTATTGTTTCCTGTCACGCTCTTACGACACTAATTTCTGGTACCGTACGCGTAATCAAGCGTCACTTCGAACTTTTACGAACGATTTAGTGCTGTCTCACATTGTGTTGCAATATAGCACAAATGTATCTCTGTAACAAGAATGACTTAAATTGAATCGTATACTGTATACCTAGTCAGTTTTATTTCGATATACACTAACTTCCTGACATCAAATTACATGAATCAAGTTCTTACTGCTAAATAAATATTCATGCGAACGTTTTATGTAGAGAAAGGAAACCGTCGTTCTGTGTATGCACAGGTAAAAGCGCACCAAGTCTAGCAGCGTCAAGTTTTTTGGACGAAATATTCTGTTACTTAATAAGCATACCTAATAATAAAAAAATAAAATGTCATGATAAAAATGTCATTTTTCATAATCAATAAAAAAAAAAGTTTTTTTAACATTAAATATTTTATTGTTCTATTAAATATGATAAAAAAATTAAATTTTATGATGTGTATAAACTCATGCTCAATTGGTGCAATGTTTGACATTACTTATATTTTTATAGCAAAAAGAAGTTAAAACAATATTGTTTTTTTATTGTAATATAAAATATATAGCTATTTTGAAAAACACAGACACGTAACACTTTTTATCTTTTTTTTTAAAAACATAGAAGTTTCTTATCGATAATTACGATAATGTTCGTACGTCAAAGCCTACTTTCCATACACGTGAAAACACATTATTGTAGATGCATATTGTACGGATACAGTATTGGATACGGTATATAATGAAAATATTCGCCATAATATAATTACAATTAGAGATAAATAAAGTAGTGGAGTAATCAAGTTTCCATTTGGCTAATATACATATATATATTAAATAATCATCTTCCTCACTTTTTTTGTATATTTAAAGCCTTGCGCAACAATCGACGATAATCAATTTATTATTTATTTATCCATTTATAATTTATTAAGAATACCAACAGTATAGCCCGTTTAATAAAATTAATTGCAAATATACGAAATATTATAAAATCATGTAATGTAGGATTAAGTTATCTCGAGATAGCAATTAATTTATTATGTACATACTAATTGGATTACATTTTGGTTAACATTATGCTTAGCCCAGGGCCCATATAAAATCATGATAACGACGTTAATTTTAGACGAATTTAATGAAGTTACATGCAACAAAAAGAAATATATGAGATTAATCCATTAATTTGATTAACAATGTGTGTCTTCGTATATCATAGCAATAATGAAGCGATGCGCAGGTACAATATAGCGATGCTCCATGCATCTTTTTGCCTTTCGTGTTACGCCCCATCTTATTTCACAAACTCTATTAGCATTGCACATCTTGATGCGTATATCAAGCGAGGAAGTAATGTAAATTACATCCGGAAAGTAAACGTAAGTGAACCGCAAACCTGCGGTTAGATTTCCATGCATTAACGAGAAATTGATCGTTTACTGTCGCAATGTCAATAAGATGAAGATCAACATAGGAAAATGTGAATGC
Organism: Tetramorium bicarinatum; assembly: GCA_928718305.1. Taxonomy (NCBI): domain Eukaryota; kingdom Metazoa; phylum Arthropoda; class Insecta; order Hymenoptera; family Formicidae; genus Tetramorium; species Tetramorium bicarinatum. The sequence goes on from OV788327.1 coordinate 15,641,225, forward strand.
CACAAGCGAGACAATTTCTTTCGCGAAAAGTTGCCGTTTTCTTTTCCTGAATTTACTGCAATAATTAAAATTCCCAATAGTAATCTAAGATATAGATGATAGATTATCTAAGAAAAAAATTAAAATTTATACTCGTCTTGTACGCGGCATCTTGCACGAGAGAGATATATTGAATATTCAACTTTACTTGGAAGAGTTGCGCATGTAGTTTCAGAAAATATTATCTCCATGAAGATGAAAATAGTACCAAGGTAACGCAATAGCATTTGTGCCATCTGCTTCATTGTATCGTAAATTCAATTTCCACTTTTCGATGTACACGGAAATTAATATGCATTAGGAACTATTTAATAGAAACAATATTCAACTGACATTGTATAAAAGCAGCTGCTTAGTAAGTTTTGTAAAATAGTTTTAATTTGTGATCGCACCGCATCACACACGCATTACGCACATGTGAAACTATAATATTAGTTTCCGCATAAACCTACATTTGATAACTCTGTAATATTTTTGCAATTAAATCAAGAATTTAAAATGACTGACATTGTTAATTTCATATGTAGACTAAATCATTTCACAATAAAATATTGTTCCAAAATATATCATAAATTTTAGTCAGCAATATGTAGCAAATGAATTTTAGTAAAAACTCAAATATAAGTGCCAGCCATGATCGAATAATAAGTGATACGACTTAGAATATAATATTAAAAATTATCTTATCTTAAATATAGCTTTATATTTTTATTTCAGAAACATGCGAGATCAAAATGATTTCTGGATCACAGTCTTTATTGCAGTGCTTTTGCAAGACAGTTTGCTAGCAATCGTAAACTCCGAAGATGCCACGGCGAAGAAATCGACTAAACAGACTTCATCACATGGAGGTAATTTTTTCTCGAAAAGAAACAGAAAAGTCACATCAAATTTTTATATTTATTTATTTTATTAAAATTTAATAAGCTTATAAGTTTTAATATTGCGAAAGAATCTTTTTGTAATTTTTAATATTTTTATAAAGCGTATATAGAATGGCCCAGATTTGAAAAAAAAATCAAAAATCTCTTAATAATTAAAATTATAATTTTTAATAATTTTTTATACAGAGCATTTATCCACAGGATTTATATACAGGATAAAATACATTTCATTTGCACTTTGAATAATAATTAATAAATTATGCATGATAGAAAAAATTATTACATAAAAAAGTTGCATGATGTCGAGTAAATCATTACATAGTGTGTATAGTACTTTTATAAATGAAGATGTTTCAGAGATTTAAAAATTAAATTCATTTTTTTAAATAAAATGTCATATTTTTTATCGTAGTTAGAAAATATGTTAAATTTTGAATAAAAATTATCATTTCTTGGCCGTAATCCTAATAAATAGTAAGATAATCGAGATTTTTATTAACATAAATCTTAACTTATTATTATTATTATTATTACAATCGTCCATTTTTAATTTTGTCTGTTGTTTATTAACAGTGTACAAGTTAGGTACCTTATCTGTATTATACATCTACATATGTATTGAAATGATAATTTATTTTTAAAACAGAATTATTTTACAATATAATTTATTTTATAATCATTTATTCAGTCGTTTTCTTAAAAATTTTATTGAAAATAACTAACTGTATTAACTTAAAACTATAACAACAAATCATATATGATAGAATGTTTTCAGACATAAAATCATGCAATTTTCTTGCTTTTCATGCAATTCTTGCACACCCCGTTCTCGGAACTTTCTTTTTTCCATTTACCTATTCTCCAATTATTCTATTCGCTCTAACACAAATTATAATCAGATCTAGAAAAGGAAGGGATTGAGAGAGGGAAAATGAGCGTGCGAACTGAAGGATTATTACATACTTTAATAGCGATTTCTCATAGCATTTACAATTAATTTTGTCAATTACAATCTTTAAGTCATAATACATCCTATTAAATTCAATCTTAACTTAGTCTAAACTTAATAATTTTGTTAAAATAAGATTCTCAACTTGACAAACATTGACAATTTGCCGTAATACTGGTTAAATCAGCTAATTGCACTTGCAGAAGATCTTGACATGCTTTTCTCGGGGTTAGTCCATCGAAGGTATTTAGTACATTGTCAATAAACCGCATTCATTATTACATAAGTTTACGAGAAATGTCGTAGCGATCTGGAATATCTTCGTTTTTTTCTAACGGTAATAACAAGATCAATAATCGTGACGGCCAACACGGCGTAGAGAAACTGTTACCGTACGCGGCACGTTCCTTGTGCAACAGGTGGGAGTTAATGGCAAGAAACAGCTCGTGGGATAGAAAATGCACGCGTATGCACATTCACGTGTGTGCCGCTGTAAAGCATGTTACATTTTCGAGAGAAGGTCTGCACGGCGATGTAAAATCGGGTAAATGAAAGGTTACCTGGGGCAATCAAGGATTCTCCATCTACGCGGAGCTATCTAGCCGCGAAATGCACTCACGTGGAATTACATACGCAAACTCGTTGTGCAAAATAGCGTCAACATACTTTGACCACTCCTGCCATGTCCATACATTAACGTAAAAGCATATGAATCATTCAATAAAAATAAGAATTTGCATTTTTTAAATTAAAGTACTGTTTTTCTGGTTGTGAACATGCAAAGAAATGTGTCGAAATTTGAAAAATGGTATAATGTTCTGAAAAATTATAGTCCCGAAATTTAAGGAATATGACAATGTCTTGAATATTTATATAATTGTTCAAAATATTGTCATTTCTTTACATTTTGGGACGATTTTTTCGAAACATTATACCATTTTACAAATTTCGGCACATTTTTTTGCATGTTTACAAACAGAAAAACAACCTCTACCTCTCTGTTTCTTAATGTGGATGACTTATTATTAGATAATTTTTCTTTAAAATTTACAGCGTTACCATACTTCAACGTATGTGCATATTGAAGATGCGGTTCAATGACTATACTTGGTAAACAACATCCGAGAAATGTTGCACCGTGTGTAACCAAGAAAATTATCGATTCGTGACGGTATAAGCCTGTCGCCAGAATAACATTTAAATGGTGAACCAAATGTTGTGAAAGACTATCCTTACTCCGTGTTTCGCGATTGCATGTAGCTCACGATTCGTTATGTCGCCAATTTATTCAAGAGAATTATTTCCGGGAAGTTTCCTCTGCACGAGAATACATAAAGAGGTTCGATAGAGTAATTTAACAAATCGCGACTTGTAAATTAAAACACATACCCTAATGATTCATTATGCATGAACCGATTATATTTGTCATCGATGTAACATTTAACGTTCACGTAAACGGTGAAAGGTTCTCTCCCGCGCTCGCGGATCTGTTTAAATCACGAGTCTACTGGTTTTATTGATGAATCTACATTAACCGTCTCGGCAGCTGCGATCGCTGCCGTATTCGATGGCAAATACGATAAATGAAAGGAGATCTTGCTTTACATCGAGCGCGGTGTATCTGTACAAAAGTTTAAGATAAATGTCTTCTATCGCTAGTGAAATACTTGATCGCTTTGCGTGGGAAAGTCTACAGGAGTTACTTCTGACGAAACGATTGCTAGTATGGTAAAAATCTAAGGACGATTGTTTATAAGACTATTAGAAGCAAAAGTAAGTCGAGATCTTTTAATATCGCCGAGAAATGGAAAATTTGGATAATGATTGCACTTATTATTAATGCACCTATCTCCTGTTCAATATCTATACTAAGTTCTTTTATAAATAAAAGTTACATTTCTTTATTTATATGATCTGTTTAAAAGAGCAAGAAAAGAAGAGTTCGGATTTAGAACGATCGGAAACTTCGCATTACAACGTGTTCACGGTTCATAATCGTCTGCATAGTTCCTATCAGCCGTCTGTCTATCATTCTCCAAATCCGAAGTTTTGGTATATACCATCTTTGCAGAACAATCCAAATTTCATGTAAGTCAATAAATAGTACAAATATATATTGAATATATATATAGAAAAAAATGTACAATTAATTAAATGTAAATGCAAGATAACTCTCTATATTATAATATTATGTAATTTTAAAGTCATATCTTTATATGTATATTTGTATCTTTTAAGTTTTATTTTTTGCCACAATGGTGTAACATTTCATTGTTGTACTACTACTGCTTCATAACCAAGGAATTTGTTTTTGGCAATTTGCAATTTCTATTTCTCATATCAAAGTGAGTATAAAAAAAAAGTTGTAAAATTGTAAATTAATTGTTAGTTTTATCCGAAGATTAATATTTTCTAATTTTATATTATACAATCTTCTTAGATTCGAAAAAATTGAATTACAGAGAGTTAAATATATGTATATTTTACATCCCTGTGTACATGATAAAAAAATTTGTCTTACTTGTTTAATTATTCAAGGTTTTCTTTCGCTTTCGGTCAAAACACAAGCGATGGTATTCATCAACAAATTCAATGCGGCGACACTTTTCCTCAAGCTTGTCAGGATTCGCGATATCGAAGTTATGACGGTTCTTGCAATAATCTTCAAAATCCTACCTGGGGCATGGCCAATACGAGATATGGAAGACTCATACCTCCACGTTACAGCGATGGTAAATGATCCTATTTTATTTGATAACATAATTAAAGTCCCATTTTCCATAATGTCTGTTTTCATTTTCGGTATGAATATTAAATTTTTAATAACATTCATTGACAAAGTACACATCAATATATGATTCAAAAATGTTTTAAATGTAATTTTTTTTAATTCACTTTAAATTCTAAAATTAAGTGAAAAAGACTGGAAGTTTGCAACAAAGAGATTTTTAATATTTAATATGTTAATGTTTAACGTAACAACTATATAAAAAAAACACATTACATTTTTATTCAACTAACTGTAGCATTTTTAGATAATGGTAAAGAAAGACTTGGATCAGCGATATTAGATAATATCGATTCGTTGCGTCAACGATATTCCGTTCTAAATTTTGTTATGGTCGACTTGGCACAAGCGATTAAACAAGTGCCTAACTGCGAAAAAATATTTCGGGGCTTACCTATTTCCTTCCTCTTTTGATTTTTATTATCACGCATCTAGCTAAAATACAAACACAATATTAGAACATTATTCATGTATCGCCTAACACAATAATTTAATTTAATTAATAATGTAAAATTAATTTTAATAATTTATTAATTTTATAATATATGCAGATATAATATTTTATGTATATATATGTGATTCTAAGAAAGTTTTACAAAATTTTTAAAAATTTTATATATAATTTTTGACGCATTATAATTTTCCCAAAATTATTATCTTTGATGCAGTCGAAATGTCTTCCTGTATTCTAAAAAAATTAGTATGTTACAAAAAATAGTTTTTTTTACATCTTCAAATAATTTAGAAAGTTGTAGTTATAACATTGTTTCTCGCGTGAAAAAATGTGTACTACATATTATGTTCTTTAGCCTTCAAACCGATAATTCGATACTTTTCTACAATAAATTGATTTCAGTTGCAAAATAAATTTTATCAAAAAGTTCACTAATAAATTTTAACAACAAATACAAATACGTGATAGAAACGCACACGTATGTCGATTTATAGATTTACGTGAATCGAAACATGACGAAACTCAAACTAGTTTAAGTTAATTTCTATATCTTCAAATATCTAGTACGAATACATAACTTTTTAACATATCCGTAATATAATGAAAGTAACATGTAACTTTAACAGCTTGACAATCGCGTCAATTATCAAGTTGCGCAATATTTTTCCTTTATCTGTAAATCAATAAACATTTTTCCATGGAATATCTTCGCGACAAAATTTGATAATTTCTGATCCTTGTTTCTTTTAAAATTTGTTTAATATAGGAATTCGAACACCATCGAGATCGGTCCTTGGTACAGATCTGCCATTGGCTCGGACTGTCAGTTTCACGATGTTTCCGAACGCCGATGTCGACGACGTAACATATACTCTGCTAGCGATGCAATACGGACAAATAATAACGCACGACATGGGCTTGATTGATGGCACGACTCAATCGAGTACGTTTTGCATTTATTATTGTTACGTGCCAAAGCTGCTTGTTACTCGTCAATGATACGATGAGTGACAGCTTCAGGGGCCTTGGTAATTTATCTTTCACGTATAATCGCAGCATCGCACAGCACACGATGTTGCACGGTCAATGGCCAGATAGCACCGGACTTGGCGACGTTGCCTCTATGCTACCCGATACTGATACCTAAAAACGACCCAGTGTACGGAGGATCCTCCATACAGTGTCTGAACTTCGTTCGTAGTACGACCGACCTTGATCGTGGCTGTCCATCTTCGTCAGAACACTCACACACGGCGCAACAGGTTTCACATTTGCATCTTGTTTATGATTTATTTTTCATTAATTGTCACTACGTTATACGCGGGTAGGTATAATAATGAGAAAAAGAATGCAATCGAATGTATCGATTAAGATTGCATTCTGATATTTATTGTCAAAACTGAAACTCTACGGTATACGTGACACAAGCAATGAATTTTCAGTACTGAATATCGATAGTGAATATCGGAACGCAAACTAATTATCGTTATATTAAGCGATAGTAAATAGTTGCGAGAACTAGTGATGTCGTGTTATTTTTGTCATTTTTATTCGCTTACTTATATTTTTTAACTAGAATTTTTTTATATTATATTTTAATCTCATTTTTTTATTTATTTCTAAACTTTATCTATTAGTAGTGTATATAATTGCTAGATTAATTGCCAAATCTCGCGCTAAACACGCTAAATATTTTATAACTTGCTATAAACTCATATATTTTATAACTTGCTACATCTAACAAAATTTCGATAAATTTCTCTCTTTCTCTCTCTCACTCAGTTCAGAAGATTAATAAATTTGTAGATATATCTCAAATAGCATTAATAATGCTATGAATTTAAAAGGAGTTTACTTTTTAAATTTTTTATAAGTTAGCTTAATTTGTTCCAGATAAACTAAAAAAAATTCTTTCATAAAGGATTCCATAGAAGAGTATAAAAGAATTCCTTTTATATCTTCAGAATTGATGTCATAAAAGCGAATATTCTTTTTAAAGTCTTAAGAATTTTTAGAACAAAAATTAGGATAAAAAAAAATTCATTTCATAATTTAATTCAAAAGTTTAAAAAGAATTCTTTTTAGATTCTCTGTGTTATCTGGGATATGTATAATTTTCCAGCTGAATACGGTCACTCACTATTTGGATCTTTCGCTCGTTTATGGATCAAGCGATCAAGTTGCCGCTAGTTTGCGGGCCGGTTTCGGCGGTCGTTTGAGTGTGGAATGGAAAAATAACAGAGAATTTCCACCGTCGTCCCCTAACAAAACTACCATATGCGACACGGTATATGAATTCGAGCCATGCTATGCTACCGGTGAGAAAATAAACATGTATTTAACCGCTTTGCGTTTCTCTGAAACGATTTGCGATTCCGCATTTGATTTGCAAACACAAAGCATTCCAAATAGCATAGATGATCATTATGAACTTAAAAAAAAATTCACTTTTTAAAATTCTTTCTAAATTAGTGTAATCTGTTCCAAATAAATTCAAAATTAATCCTTTCAAAAAGAATTTCATAAAAAAATATAAAAAGAAATTTTTTGTATTAAAAAAATTGTTCAACGTTAGTGACATAAAAGCGATTTTTTTTTAACTATTAAAAATGTTTTTAAAACATAAATAGAAATGTTTTTAAAACATGAAAAGAATTCATTTTTTATAATTCAAAAAGAATTTTTTTTTTATTTTTTGTGCTATCTGAGATATTATTTCTGAAAAAACAATCGTATGCAGTCGAAAAATTATATCAAATATCTTTTCTTTTCAGGTGATACGCGAGCTAATCAAAATCCACAATTAACGGTCTTACAAATCATACTGCTTAGAGAACATAATCGCATTGCTAATTACTTGGCGGGGTTGAATCCTCACTGGAGTGACGAAACGGTATTCCAAGAAACGCGTCGGATTTTGACTGCCATACATCAGAATATCGTGTATTATGAATGGCTGCCAATCTTCCTAGGTTCGAACATACCAATCTTCCTCCGAGCTGTTTAAAAATATTTTTATATATTAATTACGAAAATTAATTTTTAGCGAATTGTAAACTTCACTTGTTTCAAAATGTAAATCCGATTTGGAAATACCAGATATGAACTGTAATCCTTTTGCGACACACAGTTATGCACTTTTGTTATTTTTAAATATTGCAATATTAGTAATAATTAATGTATATTACAGGTGAGAGGCAAGTCTATGATAACAAAATTATTTACAATACTCAGGATTATGTGAATGATTACGACGAAACTGTCACCAGTAACATATTGAATGAACACTCGAATGGAGCTAGTAGATATTTCCATTCAAATATCGCTGGATTAATCACGTAAGTATTTAGCAATTTTTGTTAATGAGCATTATCTCAATATTATTTTCAATATGTTGCTTGTCTACGTAAATAATGTCGATTATATGCAAATTGTAATACAAAATCACCTAATTTTGGTTTGAATTTGCAAGTTAAGTTCTCGAATAAAAATATCGTTCTTCAAATTTGTCTTTTATTTTTGTTCTGATAACAAAATTAATCTTCTTTTGAAACAACAGCTATCAAATTATCGGTGGCAGTTACTTAAATTATAATAATATCTTAAATTGATCGAGCAAACATGAATGATAAAATATTCATGATATAAATTTTTTCGTGAATTTTCCTATTAAAATAATAAATTTTGTTTGTCAGTTTAATGATGGAAGATCGATCCCCCTTCGCTACTCTGAGATTAAGTGATCACTTTAACAGACCCGGTATTATAGAGAAGGACAATAATCTAGATGATTTGGCGAGGGGTTGTGCGTTTCAACAGCAAAAAAATACCGATGTATATTTCGATAAAGAGGTATCTATAAGAAATCAACAAAAATAAATACAATTAACATATACAACTAATACTAAATGAAAGTCAAGCTTATATTTGCAATGCAAGACCAATTATAAAGTTGTGGGCCTGTAACAAGCAAATATAAATGTTAAAGTATTAAAAATATAATTTATTATCTTTAAGTAAAAGAAAATTGATAAATAAAACACACGCGCACGCATAATGTTTCGACTTCACCAACTGTTCTTCAGTCAAAACGTTACGTACGTATCCATCTATTTTTTTTTAAATAATAAATTATATTTTTAACATTTCAACATTTATGTTTGCTTATTACTGGCTCACGACTTTATAATTAGTTTTAAATACAATTATAAATACAGTTATAAATACAATTATAATAATATATAAAATTAAAATAAAATTTAAACTTGAAATAAAAATAAAATAATTATCAATAATAAAGACTAAAGAAAAAGATTATCTTATTATAGTTAGGGCATTTAATAAAATATAGCTTCTGCTAACAATATATTTGCAGATCACACAGTATTTGTTCAGAAGAGGAAGAATCCTTGGATCTGATTTGCGAGCGATAGATATTCAAAGAGATCGCGATCATGGACTCGCCTCATACAATGACTATCGCGAACGTTGTGGATTGCCACGAGCGAAAACCTTCGATGAATTTGCTGACTATATACGTCCTTCGGTGAGTAAAATAAATCTTTCACCATAAATAAATGTATTTTCAACTAAAAATAAATTTAAAAATTTATAGGACATACAAAAACTCTCTGAATTGTACCTTAGTCCGGATGATGTTGAGTTGACTGTTGGTGGATCCTTAGAAATGCACGTTGAGGGAACGTTGGCTGGACCGACATTTTTATCCATCATGTTGAGACAGTTCCAACAAACACGAATCGGTGATCGTTACTGGTTCGAAACAGGAGATCCGAATATAGCATTTACTTCAGGTACATTAATAAATTCGTAACAATAAATTTGTAACAATAAATACAATAAATATCATTGACATGTTATTAAGATGTCAATTACTAAATCAAATTTAAAAAATTAAACAAATTTTAATTAATAATTTTAGGAATATGTATATTGATCGTATATACGTATATGTATGTAAATATTTTGTTACACAGAACAATTGAACGAACTCCGAAAATCAAGTATATCGCGATTGCTCTGCGATAACGGGGATGATATTCGACACATGCAAAGATCAGGATTTAAACAAGTTTCCGAATCGTAAGTTTAGTTAGTTATGTATCTCATTTCTGCCATTTAACTTGAATCAAAGTATATGAAAGAGAAAACGATCGCCTCTAAACTATACAAATTTCAGGAACCCGCTTGAAAGTTGTGACGCTCTCCCGCAACTAGATCTTTCTCTCTGGAAGGATTATGCTCAAGAGAGCAATAGTCCCACACGCCACATTACGCTGTTGTACAAAAAGAGATAAGCAAACCATAGTAAAAATAACGTTAGAAACAGATAGAAAATAAAACATATATCCTATCCCTTCAATTTCTGACTGTTTTATTATTGTAAAGAAAGAAACGCATAGTAAAACAGTTAGAAACGGAAAGGATAGGATGCATGTTTTATCCGTTTCTAATTTTTCCTAGGGAATAGACGAACCTCCTTTTTTGTGACACAGAGATATCGAGAGAAAAAATTCATGAATAGGTTTGATGAGTAGGAGTAAAAATCAGATTAATTAAACAAATATTGTATGTAAATGAATTTTTTAGTAATCAAATTGATTGTTTATAAATGTCAAAGATACTTTACTTTAAACACAGTAAGTGTATACTTCAACTAAAAAAATAAGTCAATAGATATTTATATTGAATGAGTATTGCAATGTGTACTTCAAATAAACGATTTTATACAACTCTCACTTTATAATCAATTCCTCGACGAGCGAGCATGATTCGAAATTGTAGGCGTCACACAATCAAGAAATTAAAAAAAAATTATTAATCACTTATGGAACCGCGTCGCTCCCGTTCTCTGCATAATTCTCACGACTTTTACCTAGCGCAAAAGCGAATCCCGAGCGTGAGAAGTTATCATGACATTCGCGAACGGGTTTTGTAATAACGTCGGACCTTCGTTGCGATGCAGTGAGCCAGAATACCTTAAAAAGTGGTCAAAAGTCAATGTCACGTTTAATATTATATGTTCATTAGCATCATGAATTGAACCATAAACTTCTTTTCACTTAACAAAGAAAGTATATATCAATATCAAACGAAAAAAAGTTGATATTTTCTATTGTTTTGAATATCTGTTTATATTTGCAATTTTTTAGAATTTACTTAATATAGTAGTTTTTAAATCGAAAGTTTCCCGAAGTTCCTCTTAATATTTGAAGTTTATCAATGTGATTTTATCCAGCATTACATAAACTATAATAATATTTGCCAACAGTTGCCATCATTAAGGTTTAATGGTGATATTCGCAAGTAAATTTGAATGCATATAAGTTTATAATATTAAATCATAAATCCTAGATAGGTAAATTCAATGTCCAGTGATTGTTTGCATCAATATGTGTTCAACTTTAGTCAAATCAATCAAAGTCTTAGAATATGTACATTTTAAAAAAAGTTATATTTACAGAAATTAAATAGATTTAATAATCGCCATTTATCATGTGTAATTTGATTAACCTTAGTAGAAAAAACTAATATTATTAACAAAATAATCTGATACCATTTGTATCACATCATTTAATAAGCAAAGTGAAATCAGTTAAAACTCCTAAATATATTTGATAGCTTCCTATTATCATTCGCAAACTGCACAAGTTTTGAAAAATTGCCGCTAGGCAGCTGCAATGACAAGTTTTCACGCAGTCAATTTTTTTTCGACCTATGTTTATAGGAAACTTTTTTGTTCAGAATTAATTTCTTATTAGATCACAAAGTCTGGCTGGAACGTTTGAAGCCACTGTATATATTAATATAATATACATATATATAAAATATAGAGTACAAAATAATATATTCAACATACACAATACTCTATATATTACATTCGTAAAAAGGCTTTATTAGAGAGAATACAAAATAAAACTGATTTCAAATGCATCATATCTGTATTTAAGATGCAAGTTATTTGTTCGTAAATAGCTGCATTCTTTATATAACTATAAAAAGTAACTAATTAAATACGCTCAAATGTCATATTTATATAAAAACGCTACAAAACGCCTTCGTATATTGCTTTTGTAATTGGCACGTGTTTTTACTGCGATACAAATTATAATCTCATTTCATCACTGAAGGAGCATTGTTAGGATCTTTTCCAAGCTGCGCTTTAATACTGTTTAAACAATAAAATTTGTTCCACTCAGTACTCTTTGTTTGTCAGATGCTAATGGCTTGGAATACACAGCTATCTTATTATGCAGCTCCTTAATGCATTCTGGCACTACAACAAAGTCTTCGAATAATGATCGTCTAAATAGTTTCTTGGCCTCTAATAATTGTTGCTCGGTCACAGTTCTGTCATCCAAGTGCAACAAATGTGGAAACCAAGATAGCACATATAACCTGTTTAGAAGTTTAACATAATTGCAATAAATAATCAAAGAGAAATTATATTTCAATAACATAAAATTGAAAAATATTATAAAATATACCTATATCGAAGATAATCATAGAAATCTCCACCATTAAGATAACTAGGTGCTGCCTCATTTCCCATTAGAGATAAGTATTTAAGATTTGGTAAGCTTCTATGGAGATTCTTGATGAAGGGATATAGGTTTTTTATGCAATTATGATTCAACCAGAGAAGCTCGAGGTTTGGTATGTTTGGGAACACAGTGTTGTCATCTATTTTATTATGATCCAAATTGACAGACCTCAAATTATCGAACTCTGATAAAAACTGCAAGTTTCTGAAATGCCAAAACAATTCGTCTCATCCTCACTAAAAATGCATTATTGTACAGCAAATATTATTACACGTATCACTAATGTCAGATTTACTTACCTACTGAACATATTGTTACTAATATCTAAATGTTGTACAGTAAGACTGTAATCTTGTATGATATTATATGGCATAGTGAAAAGATCTTCGTACGCAAGTGACAGAGAATCAATTTGCTTCTTAGATGAATCATCTGAAGTTGATGATTGTCGAGAATGTTTATCCGCAAATACTAACGCTCCCAGACAAGTCATGGCATACTCTTCTGTCTCTTCTGCTTCCAAGGAATATTCTACCTCATTATTAGCACCCAACCTATAAAAATACAATCTTAATGTGTATCATGTAATAGAACAGCAAACATAAATGGAATATGTAAAAAAGAAACAAAGAACTCATATATTAAATATATATATAAGATACATAGACATAACACTTGGGAAAACTTACTTTACATCCAAATTACATTCTATCCAAATGTATTATTTTAATTTCTATTGCTTTTTAAAATAATTTAAGTATGAGCTTCTAATCAAACCTTATTATAAATTATATTTATATTTATAAAATATAACTTCAGAACATTCACAGTATTCAAATCTCTCGACCGAAATAAAATAACATCTTGACTATAGTTAACAATTAATTGCACAAGAATTTATGCATAGCATTGATAATGGAATAAAGATAACAAACTGCACAAACATAAGCAGCAAATAAGCAGCATCCTACTCACATTATCACTCTTATTTTAAGCACCTTATGACGAGTTAGCCTGATAAAAAATCAAAGTATTCCACACTTCTTATTTATCAAAACTTCTAAAGCAAGCATCTATATTGGGAAATGATAATTGAATGGAAGTACGTCCAAAGAAAGGAATCTACTTTCGAGTAAAACGATTCACATATTCATAACGACTCATAGCACAACGTGACTCGTACTGGGGATTGATTTGCCCAGGTGAAGTTATCATCTATCCGACTAGAGTACGATAAGATATGAGACAGATGAACAGGTTCAAGAGTATAACGAGAACGCCTGAGATTCGCGTATACGCAAAATTAATGTAACGTAAGCGAGGAGAGAGAGAGCAAGAGAGAGGGGGAGGGAGGAGAGGGAGAGGGAGAAAAAGAGAAAGATTAGGAAGAGATTAGTTAGAGGTTATATAAGCACACGTGTTCACCAAAAGATATGTCGCGATGATATGAGATATATTGAAAAACTGAGAACAGTAGATGATAAGCAACGAAAATTAACGCTTGACGAAAACCAGTTATAACATTAAAACACCTGACTAATTTGTCACAATTATTGGCATTTGAATAGAACTTTTTTCTAAGATGTCATTTAATCAATTTCCGTTCCCGCATCCCGTTTACTGAAATAATTTATCGCGCAGCGAACTCACTGTGTTACACACTCCTCAAATCAAACTGACGTTCGAATATTTGCTGAATTTTTCTACATTATCTTGTTTTCGAATCTTCCCACCAGAATGAATAAAGAACCACAGACTTCTGTAGCCTGAGAGACGACACGGCCCGATTTTGGGTGATCCGCGAAGGCGATACGCCCTCTGCGGAAGTCGGAAAACGTGCACATGAACTACATAGCCAATGTGCACGTTTGGGCCGAAAAGTAACGCGTATGTGCATAATTGTGGTTCTGGTCCGTGCTATGTACATGAAAAGTCGGTAACATTGAGTTACAGAGTTTTCAGTATGTGAGCGAGCGAGCGAGATGTCAATTCTCATCTCGTTCGCTCCTATTATTGACTCCGTCGCTCTTATCGATCTTTTGCTCGCTCTTAATGAACGAGAGAGAGATGAAAAAGAGTGACGGAGACAATAATAGGAGCGAGCGAGAGATGAGCGACGGAGACAATAATAGGAGCGGGCGAGAGATGAATAAGAGCGACGGAGACAATAATAGGAGCGAGCAAGATGAAAATAACAACACGCCGAGCCCGAAAGTTCGAGGATCGGATCTCAGATCGAGTCTCCTTGCATGCTGTTAAGGGTTCATACACAATGAACGGAAAACATCACACACACACACATCCTAGTACACTCCGCGGAATTCGTGAAACGCGTATGAAATACTTTTGAAGTAATAATTGAATTGAAATAATTTTTATGCAATTTCAACTGAAGTATTTTAATTTACTTTAATTTCAAGTTCAAGTATCTAAGATATTTTTAGATCACATCTAAGATATAATTAGTTATAATCGTATACTATTTATCAATATAAATGGCAGTACAACTTTCAAATTTCCATGTTTTAATTTATAGATCATAATTAAATTATCGACTTTATAATCATAAACATAAAAGTACGTTCAAATCAATAAAGAACTCACTTTGGCAAATATGGTTATTAAACAATGCATTATTTTTTGTAAACATTGAATTACAAATAGAATAATTAACAAAAGTCGCAGTCTTTTACGGTTATAACATCGAGAGATTTGACTCACAATTCAGCATTACGTGCAGGATCACATGTAGTAGAGTAACTGGCAAGACAGTGTCTTCGAGAAATATTTAACGGTTGCAGTCATTTTACAGATCTGATATTCATCTTGCAGTCAACGCAGTGAAGATAGGAAACAGATGTGATATCAATTCTGTAATCATGTATCAAATTCATTTAATTGTAATTATTGTAATAATGTAATTGTAATAATTGTAATTTACTAGTAAGTACAATGCACATGTTATTGATATCGTTATAATATATCCTTATAACACGTGATATGACAATTGATATATTTCTTTAAAAATTCATTCAAAGCATAATATATTTAAAGGTTTTATTTAAAAAATATTATAGAATGTATAAAATAGTATTGAATTTTACAGAAAAATTATATCACGTTTGGTTGAAATGAAATATGTTTTGACGTTTTAGATATTTTGATAGAGATATTTTGTTTTAATCAATTTCATAAAGTATTAAAAAATTTCAAGAAATGAAAACAATTTTTATTCTAATTTTATTTCAAATCCAACTCAACTATTGTACTATACTCAAGTATTATATGTATATATTTTATACTCAAATAATGTTATTCCAAGTTTAAATATCTAACAAAGATTTAAAAATTAATGATAATTATCATATACCATCTGTCATTATAAATGGCAGTACAAATATACATTCTCAAGTTTAATAGACTATAATTAAATGATCGACTTTATAATCACGAATAAAAAGATACATCCAAGTCAATTATATAGCATTCACTTCACCAAATGTGATTGTTAAAAATGGCCTAATTCTTCGTAAACATTGAATTGCAAGTACAAGAATAATTAGAGAAAAACATTTGCGGAATTTCCAATGTAGAATCTTTAAAGATCGATAGCACAAGACGAATATAACGAGAACAGACATATGTATGGGATTGACTTGTGCTCAGAAATTTAAAATATATAAAATATGCTTCGAAACAAAATAAAAACCCAATCAATGGGAAAACATAATCAAATACTATATTTTCTGAGAGATGGGTAACATTCAATCAAATGTTTCGAGATGAGTAAAATTCATCAAATATTTTTCAAAAGCTTGTAAAGTGACGGTAAAATAGTTTAATCTGAAAAATATGGTAGAAGCAATACAGGAAGCGGAAATATAAAATAGGAAACATATGTACTAGATAACATTGCAAAGAAAATGATCAAACATAAAAAAAATAATCATATTAAAAATCAATTATTTGATATCAAAGCTATTTTTTTTTTATTTTAGACAATAAACTGATAACACAAGAATGGCAAATGAACAAACCATACTATTCTATCGTGTTACAAAACAAGAATGATTTGTAACACGATAGAGGGATAATTTATTTCATTTCATCGATATTTAATAATCGATATTTAATAATTTTTAATTTTAATTACGTGTGTGAAATATTTTTAAAATTAAATAATCTAAAATTACATCCTAATATGGATCATTCCTTTTGGAGATGTTATTATGTCTTATGAAAATAATAAAAAATTTTTAATTATTCTTCATTAAATATTTATAATTTTAATTAAAATTAATTATAGCCTTTAATTACAATTATTACAATAAATATTTTACTGCATATTTTATAAATTTCTTTTTAAAATAAAAATTTTGAATGTAAATGTTACCTATTCGTGAATACGTGGACAAGTCGACCGAGAAATGAAATCTTTTTCCTTAGTTGCCGCGAATACGCGGAGTTGTAATGTGCACATCTTCAAGATTTTGTCGTGCAAAACGCAAACGGCCTGAAAAGAATGAGAAAAATTAGTCATCAGTACATTCTGCATGTAACAATGCGTTATCTATTATGCACTTTCGCCTTTTCTCCACAAAATACGGCGTTTCGCATCCTCGCGCGTTTTTCCAGACAAGAAAGAAAATCGACATACATAATATCAAGTTCAATTTTTGATTTTGCAAACATCCAATTTAATTTGATTGAAAATGCAATTCGCAAGATTGTGAAAAGTAAATTTTCTTACAAGAAAATGTGCGTATTGTCAGAGTATCAGTTGCGGATTTTATCATTGCGAAACAGTTCTAATTCATCTTTCTGCAGGTGTTATTATACCCCATAATAGTAAGAATTATTTATTGTTTCACTAATTATTAAAATTAATAATCATTAAATATTTTATCGATAATTTAATACTTTTGGACAAAAATTGTTAATTATAAATAATTAAATTTGAGCGGAAGTGCACCTTGCCGAGATCAATTCGATATTTAAGTGAACATGGAGACCGTATATTTTTTTACCGTGACGAAATCTATCACTTTTCGTAGTATTTTCGAAGTATCGAGAATAGACTCACTCAAAGAAACAATAATAGACTCTACTATGTTCGAAACAACGGACGGACTCTTCTAATATCGAAATCGCACCCTGTTTCATTTTTCATCTGTCCCGATTTGATTTTCTCACCGCGACGTGACGACGTCAAAGTATCGCGAAGAAATAAAACGATGCACGATTATTTCCGATGTGTTATTCCCGAAATTACAAGTGAATTTTCTTACCGAATTGCGCCGCCGTGACGTCATCTCGGCCTTTCTGTAATCCGCGCGGACACAAGCCGGAGAAAGATCGAAAAATCGCGGCTAATCACCCACGATCCCACGGTTCGACCGACAAACATTGTATGCTCGTCTTTTATTATTTCGCATTCTAACTTATTTCGCACTCTAACAACAGAACAAATCTTATTTATATTCCAGGCAGATATCCACGGATTCGCACTATTCGAAAATATGATCGTCGCTTTCTCTACTGTACGCGCGATACGTTTTCAGCCGAATAAATATTGCAATATGCGCGTTTTGATAAATCATCAATATACGAGCGTCTAATTGATATCGTGCAATAGATATTACGACATAAATAATAAACTCAAGATTAATATATATTAGATTTACCAGTTAAATGAGTTGTAAAGCCACTCATTCTGCAGTTAATCCGTCCCGTGTCCGCCACGATCTGCTAATGGAAAGGGTACGCAATTAAAATGGCCGAGGTGCTTCGTTTCGCGCGCGATCCACTTTACGCGGGAAGAGCGACGCGGCGCGAATTACGCGTATTGGCCATAGACGTAGCATCTAGTGAGAACTGATTGGTTAAATTGATCGATGCCGACTTGATATCGATTCGATATTTCTTGGGTCGAAAAGGCGTCGCGTCGATATCCTTTCGATCATCATTTCTCACGTCTTGGCATCGCGTTCATGCAATTTTCGCATTTCGATCGACAAATATTGTGTGCTCGTCTTTTACGACTATTATCATTTTGCATTCTGACAACAAACTAGATTTACCAATATTCTAGGTAGATATCCGCGGATTCGCACTATTTGAAAATATAATCGTCGCTTTCTTGATTGTGCGCGCGATACGTTTTCAGGCGAATAAATATTGCAATTATGTGCGTTTTGATAAATTATTAATACGAGCGTCTAATTAATATCGTGCAATAGACATCAAAAATAAATTATAAATTCGAAGTGAATACATGTTGGAATTACCAGTTAAATGGTTTAAAGAGTCGCAACGCCACTCGTTCCGGAGCCAATCCGTCCCGTGTCCGCCACGATCTGCTAATGAAAGGATTACGCGATTAAAATGGAAAAGATGCTTCGTCTCATGCGCGAACAACTTCATGCGGCACGAGCGGCGCGGTGCGAACTACGCGTCTGAGCATCGCGTTCGTGCAACTTTCGCATTTCGACTGACAAATATTATAATATCCTTGTCTTTTACGACGGTTATTATTTTGCATTCTAACGACAAAACAGACTTACTATTAATATTATAATACAATATTTATAAATATAACAGAATGAAGGGATATATGGGGATATTTTTATTGAAAGACAGACATGCAATTTTACTTTTTATACATTATATATACAATATATATAACATATATATTTATATATATATATATATGTTTATATTTTTTATCAATGTTTCACATATAGAGACATTGTGATATTTATATAATATATTTATATAAGGGAGACAAAAGTAACACCATCATAAAAGTAATAAATCTTCTGCTAACCCATATATATATGAGTTGTATAATTTTGTAATCATTATCAGATGCGTATGTATGTACATACATACATACATATGTTCTATCCGTCTTTAGTTAGTAGTTGCGAAATAATCGCGCCGATCAAACATGCAGTAGCGAGATTTGTATTTTTGCATCATTCACGCAAATATTTTATATTTTAGTTTATTGCATATTATGTTTAATTAAATTGTAAATATCGATGTAGTAAATTGTTTTATTATGTGTTCATAAGTTTCAACCCAGTTGACACAGAGCATCAATGACATTACACCTATGTATAATTTTGCACTCAACAATGTTAATGTAATATAACACATGTTGTTATATTACATTTATATTGTTGAGAGCGAAATTATAACATAGATGTAATGTAACTGATGCCTCGGGGAACGCGCTATCAGCGCTAACGCATCATTCTATCTTTGTTGTATGTTGTCTAATGAGTGGAAAAGATAAAAGTAACATGTTAACGCTAATAGTGCGCTTCCCGAACGCGCCCTGTGTCGACTGAAAAAGTCGGTTTTGATATTTCGTGCTTTATTTTTAAGTTAACATTTTGATTAGAAAGAACCTGTCGGAGAACGAAAGTAACATCATTCTGAGTATGAAAGTAACATTTTGCTTTTGTCTACTAAAAATTTAGTATTGTGTAGTTTATATGTAATTATTATATTATTATTTTCATTTTAGAATACCCGCATTTAAAAAGAACATCTAAAAAGACCAAGAAACATTGAATTATAAAAAAGCAGTGAAAGACATCTTAATGACAAGATAAGAAAAATAATTTATTTGTATTGGTTTTTTTGTTTTTTATAATAAATTTGTTTTTATAATAATAAAAGTTATTTTTCACTGCAAAAGTATACTTTTATTTCATTTTCTCCCGAAAACTGGTACTTTCATCCTCATAATATGTAACTTTCATCTTGGGCCTCCAGGATGAAAGTAAAATAATCCATATATTTACGAAAAATCACAATAACTTTAAACATCCATCATATAAAGCTTAAATATAAGTAAAATGTAGGTAAAATAATAATTTAATAAAGAAAGTTTCTTATGGTATAGTTTCTTTTGTTACACCTTTAAAAAATTATTAAAAATTAAACTTTATACAAAAAAATATTACTTTTGTCTCTGCTCTCCCTATGCATTTCTTATATAGGAACAGTAATATTACGTATACATATTTATTACAAGTTAACACAGTATATTTCTTTGAAGAAGAAATCATATACATTGCTACAAGCACAATTTAAAATATTGTAACTTTTCTTTAGAATATATAAATTATAATTCACTACAAAACAAATCGAAATTCAGAAAATTATCAGATGGCTCATAAAATTTTTAGATAAAATTTAAATATAAAAAGAAACAATCGCGTATTCTTTTATTAAAAAGATTATTAATAAAAAATTGCTTTAACATATCAAATAAAATATACATAATGTTTTAATAAACAATACTAAACTGAAATTATGTAACAGAAATTATGTAACTCGTTAACATGTATTGTTACCACTTCATCGTCGCATATAGTATCGAAATTGTCGAGCGAAAATGAAATGCATTAAGCATTTTATATGTAATTACAAACGGAAGTGCACGCGTTGTGAATTTTTTCTTGTTAAAATTAAACGTATCCCTTAATCCGTGTTGGGATGTTTTCAATTGACGTGTGTTTCATTACACTCATATATTTCTTTCTAGTTTATAGCCGCATTATCGTATATTTGTTTAATGATTGTTACATGACTTATGGCGGACGAGAATTCTGCAGTTATTATCAGTACATCCATTTTCTCTAACAGGTACAGAAAATATTCGTATGATGATTCAACGTTATTTACACTCTGTGAAATCGAACATACTGCTGTTTTAATATATGTATGTTGTGTCTATCTTTCTACGGCGACAGTGAGTTAAAGTGAGTTTAAAGAATACAATTTTTTTAGCGTCGTCAACCGCAGAAAATGTTTCCTACTTACAGAAATAAAATTGGGATATGCAAATTAGATTACTACCTTTTTTTAAGTGATTCAATTTCTCTTACACAGTACAACACACACCCATTGTTACGACACAACCGTTAAATTCCGAACAACACCTACTGTTAAATTCACAAGATGTCTGATGTGAATGCATTCGTATAGCTATATGTATAATATATGTATAGTAACACATACAATGATCTTACACAACGCAATTTCTATTGTAATACGTAACAAATTTGTAACACAATAAGATAGTAATTGATGGTAAAGCGCCGATATGACGTCAGTTAATTAAACGACTGTCTATACAAAATTCAATTTTCCTACAATCTTTTCATTTACGCAATTCGATTTACAATACAACATGATGTAATGAGTATCATTGCATAGTAAATAGTCCTTAATCAAATAATCACGTTTATCGATCTGTTTCACGTTTGCTTCTTTTTTCGAATCGTGCGCACACGATAAGGTTTTCATAGCAATTAAATTCTTCTCTCCGACAAAAAAGCTCCGAAATAGATACAAAGACACTAACAAAACAAAAGAGAGATAAAGGGATTTAAATTAATAAAAATGCCTCGCTCTGTACAGAAGTATAGAAAAAATTGGCAAAGGATTACTGCGCGGTAAAACGAATGTTTTTACAGCGGCGCCTTTTAAAAAATACTAATATTACAAGTGCGGGTATTTGTTGCTTTTCGATTCTTCTCTGAAATATCTTCCACAGATCAGAAACAAACCCCGTTCTTTTTTCTCCTTCTCTCTTTTTAGTGTTAAAAACTATCAGTTCAGCAAATTATCCAAATGAGTATCGTTCAATTCGAAGTAAGTTTAAAATGTGATCGGCAGAACAAGAAAAATATACTTTCACGGATTTTATAATTGCTGTCTTAGTCTCAATAAAATATAATGCAACAAAAAACATCTCGATCGCCTTCCTTCATTTTGCATGTCGTAATAAACAACGTAATTATACTTTTATAACTTGTAAGGACATTTATTTACATACGGTGAAGCATAATTAATTTCTCAATGATTATAGAACAATATGCGCTGTAAAGATAGATACTTAATCCTAGCACGCACTTAATAATAGCAAAATAATTAGCATAGAAAACTTTACAATCAAAGAAAACAACGCACATTTAGATTTTCGAAATATTTCGGCCATAACGAATATTAAAAGTGTAAAACAAAGTCGAAGAATTGTAGAATCAGCAATTTGAAAGATTATTGTAATCATAAAAAAATAAATTACATGAGACAACAACGAAAACAAAAATTACCAATTAAATTTATTTAATTTTGTTGCAATTTTTAAAATTTTCCTTTGTGACCTATCAATTGTTAGCGAATGCTAATAAAAACATACGGTAAATAAAATTAAAAATATCTTTAAAAAAACTGAAAAATTTTTTCCACTTGGTCAAAATTATTTTACTGTAATAAACAAAATTTAAACACGTTATACATGTATGTAAAAAAGCTATGATAAAGAACAGGTGTAATGTAAAATTCTTTCGATCGTTTAATTATAATTACATTTATCATCTTCATATAATTGCACAAAAGAACACAATAGTAAACGAAACAGAATCTTGAGTTAGATTATAGAATTGCGTCTATCTCATTAACAAGTCATACGTTTACATAAAATAATAGTCTGTCGTAAAATATATATATATATATATATATATATGTATGTGTGTGTGTGCGTGTGTGTGTGTGTGTGTGTATGCGCGCCTTTAATTTCGTAGGGTGGCAGAATTAGAAAGAAGTCTTTCCGAATATAAAGTTTCCAGGTACGCTCGGGTCGTCGGAGCAGAAATATTGCTTCCACAAATCGGCAAATTTCTCACGAGTCACCTCTGTTCCCTGCGGAGAGAATAAACAGTTTCATGAGACTCGACACCGCTACTATAACATCGTCGCGTCTGTTTCTCTCCTTTTTTTTCATCGTTACCTTTCTCCTCCGCTTGATTGATACTCACCACCCCCAATTTCTTGAACGCCTCACGTGCCTCGCCCTCCTCAACGCCGTGATTGCTGCACACCTTACTGAATTCATTCTCGTCGATCGATCCATCACCTGACGACACAGACCGTACTCGATTTTTACGCTATCCACATTTCATATACTTAAGCTAACTGTATGTATTAGGAACTGAAGATAAAAACTGAGGATAAGTCACTAAGAAATTTTTATCAGGCAAGGTGACCTGTATTATATATTAAAAAGTAGTATGAATGAATGCGAAATGATGAATGGGAGGGATATGCTGAATTGGTATTTATAAACTTGTTAACCCTCGCTCCCAACCGAAACCGTCATTCATTTTTAGCCTGCGATTGGTTCATCAATTTTCATAGCGTACCAAAAATATACCGTATTAATCGAAGCAATAGGAAACAGATTGATAAAATATTCATTTTCTAAGGCGTCTAACAATTACTTAAAAACATGTCAATTACATTATTTTGACAATAATGAAAAATTTTGTTCGCTTTAGAGATAATGAGACGTGTAAATTACGTGTAATTTACACTTATATTACGGATTTTCTCTGCTGCGCCAACGTTGTTCAATGAAAACACAAAGTGAAACGAGGTTTACGGAATAGAGCAGTCTAGGGAGAGCTGATGTACCGAGTTTACTGTAATTTGCGAAACTCCGTAAGGGGACAGAATTAATGATACATGCTTCCCCCAGTTACTCTCTGTTCGTAATTATGCTTACATTAGTATTTCTGGAATCTCCGCGCAAATGCATAATAAATTACCGTCACGCGTTCACATAACCGGTATGAGATATAAATGTATTTACCGAGGCACGAGCACGTGCTTCCGAGACTTACCGGAAGAATCCTCGAGATCGAACATGAAGTTCATGTACGTTTGTTGCCACTCGAGTGCGTGCGCTGGATCTTTCGCGTACTCTTCCCACATCGAGTACCACTCGTCTCGACTGATCTAAAAGATATGCGACTGTTAACATCCGTACAAATATCCGCTTCCGATCGGAAAGCTGTGTCTGCATGCTTTCACATATGAGATTTTTAAATTTTAACCGTAGATCGCGAAGTATATCGCGAAATATTCCTTTAGCAGTGAAATACAAATATACAAGTAAACAGCCGCGAGGTTATTTTTAAAATTGTGAAACAGAAAAACATTTTAGAAGTCGATAAATATAGAAAGTGTAGCGGAAAGTGGAGGTATGCTAACAATTCAGGACGTTATTTTAGAGTATATAAAATATGAGAAAGAAATGCACCTTAAAATTCGATAAATTATAATATAATTTCGTCGTTAAAATAGCCAGGAATAATTGAAATATTATACCTGTCCGTCCTGATCAGCATCGGCCCGTTGTTTCAGACCTTCCCAAACTTTATTTAAAGTGTCTTTAATGTGTTGCGATGTGGCATCGTCCGGTTTCCAATGCCTGGAGTTGCAGATTCGCTAATAAAAAGAAGAAATAAGCGCGAATTAGCCAAAACTTTTTAATACCTCTGATTGATGAACGCAATCGACCTAAATGAAAAAGAAATAATCGATCATATTTGAATCTCCTTCGGATTCTAAGAAGAATCAAATTATCAATCAGACTTGTTTTATTTCTATTTATAGATTCGATATCTTTATTCGTATAATAAATCCACATAATAGTGGAGGAAGAAATCATTCAACGCTTACTTGCACGGCAAGATCAAAATCCTTTATGTCGATGGTGCCACTTTGATTAACATCTGGAAAAAATAATAACAAAATGTTCGTATCGTCATTATCTAATTATCAACAATTATTGTTCATTTAATTAAATTTACCATTCAATTTAAAATTCAATTATTCAGCATAATTTCGTTAAATTCTCTCGCGAAGCTATTTATTATTTCGAATAAAATGCTACTCCAGCTGTCGCTAACATTCCCGAGATACATCGTACATTTTCTCACTTAAAAGACAAGATGAACGATCATGCCACTCGATTTTGGTCCCACTTGGCTACGATCGGATATCGTTAGTTTTCTGAAGATGACCCATTTCCACCGCTGGTTTATTCGTTTTCGCGCGGTTTCCGCCCGTGGCTTGTCGTTTATTAATTCTGTTTCACTGTAGAATAGGAAGCTACCCTTTTCCTGACCTTCCTCCTTCGACTCCCCTCTCCCCATCCCTCCCCTCCGCAGTTGGAATCCTGTTAAGCGTCGATTACGATTCAACAAGGTAGAATTTATTGTCTCCCCGGTATTCCGTCGAGTTGACACACCGAGGTCACGATGAAATAATTAATACCGACGTCCGGGCGTGCAGCCGGTGTCTTTAATGGTACAACTTGTTGCAAAAACTCTGAACTCACGGACAGATTAAAAATCGATTAATCGGATTCCCGTATATAGGACCCCCGCTCTGGTTGGTAACAGGGTGGTGGATATAATAGATGGATAACATATTCACTCTTTTTTTACGCGAACGATTACTTCGTAATGTCGCAATGTCAGAGATAGATTGTCAAGTCAGTTATCGTTGTCAAGTGACATTACGAATCGCTAATTAGCGTTGTAATAATTATTAATGATACAAAAGAGACTTCGAGATGACATAATTCTGCAAATTCGAGAAACAAAACGACTATTTATCAAAAATACATTGTGACAGCCATGCCGCACCCCTATCTCACTCATGAAATAATCCGTCGGTCCCGCAGAAACGTTCGCGGGATATGTTTAGCGACCAATCGGCGGCGATAAAAGAGGAGAAGAAAACGAGGGGTTAATGAGAGCTGCCAGGCGTATGCACGCCTATGACCTCCATGATCCACGCTACGTGTCGCGCACTACGTCTCTCACGTACACGCACACGCGTCATTCTTACGTGCATATATGCGCACACGTACGTATCCTCGCGGTGTTCCGCCCCCCTACGTGACTCTGCTTTGTACGCGGCACTTTTACATTATGTGTCGTCATAAAAACACGTGCATTGAAACGCGTCTACGAGGCAGAGCCCTTTCGTCCATTAAGCACCGTAAGTATAGGATGCACGAAGCTCGCAAATGTTTCAAGGGACATTCTCTTGAAGCACTCTGAGATGTAAGGAAAAAAAACGCGCGAAAATTTCCATACGCAAAAAATGTAAAGTTAATAAGGGTTTGATTAAATGTGATGTTATATTTACAGATAGTCAACAGGACAAGTTATTAACGTACCCTGGCGATCGTAAAATGTTTCACTTTAATGTGAAAAGTAATTTCATTTAACTTTTTTATCCGCATCATTTCCAATTCAAAATTGTACGAACAAAAATGTCATGTTGGTCCGGTGCAATTTTTCGAGCAATTTTTTTTACAATTTTATAGTGAAATAAATGGAAATTCTATTTAACACGATTCCACTTTATTTTATTTAATGTCAAACGTGATTTCACTTTATTACATCCGATACGATGCAATACGGAGATCCTTGAAAGAGAGAGAGAGAGAGAGAGAGAGAAAGAGAGAGAGAGAGAGAGAGAAAAGTAGTCCTAGGCCTTCTTAAAACAACTCTCAACGTTAGAACCACTCATTTTCACGCACAGCACACATCACATGTGACGAGGTGACCCCTTAACTAGTCTCGAATTGGCGTCCATTGCTTATCTTCTTCACAGTTCGTAAATAAGTGTATACCTCCTGCCTCGCTCTTATCCGAATAGGTCGACACATAGGTACCATTGGAGGTACCACATGGAGACAGTACACGCGCGCACAACCCCGATTCCATTTTAGTCTCCCCAAAAAGAGCCATGGGGAGAGATCACGAGGGCAACCCTCCAAGCGCACTCCGTATTTCATTCGTGTCAAACGATACGGCCCGCGCAGCTTTTCGCGAAAATCGCAAGTAAGGGAAGACGATCGTGAAATAGGGCCGTTAAGAGGGAGAATCAAGAGAATCCTCAGCGAAAATGCGAGCGGCGAAGGGGGCGAAGGCCATCAAGGAGGAAGAGACACCTCGTTCGTTACGTTAGCGCTCGATGAGGATTTGTTTCACCGAGATGTACGAAACGACGGGCGACGAGAGAGATTTTCGCTCAACGAGCGCTGCGGGGGCGGTAAATGTTATCTCGAAATGTCGGGGAAACCGTTCGCCGTCGTTGTCGAGCGCCCGTTTGTCCAGTAACGTGGACTAAATCGTGCGGGAAAAAAAACTGTAGTATCGAAAGTACAAGTTAAAATAAAATTGACAAAACTAAATTAATTTAATGGTCTTCTATCAAATTTGTTTTCAATTGCTTTTCCGGTCCACTGAATAGTATAACAATTATTTAACGTCAAAAAGATTATGGAAATCGTTTACTTATAATTTGCAGAAAATGCTTTCGAAGAAGTGATGAAATACATAGAATTACGCAAACAACACTCGGTGGCAACAATAGCTTTTTATAAAACAGAATAATTTAGATTATATTCAAACGAATTTTTATGCTTTTTATCGTTACGTGAAATATAAACAATCGCGAAAAAGGGATGACTGAAGTCTCGTATGGATGAATGGCGTATAGTCGGGCTTGAAAAGCTAAAAATATCACCTTTATATTATGCTTGAGACAGCTTTGTCGCCGTTATTATTTGCCTTCATTTAATATTCAGCTTTCATAACGATCGATCGGCTTCTAATTCTTTATTAGAAATATTGCGGAGAATTTTATTTATTTTCAGCGAAATAATAGCAATTTTATTTGCATGGAAGTCGTTAATAACAGAATATTGTTGTTAATGCAAATTAATATATCCGGTTGAAATTAATATCTTACATTTTGATTGTCTGCGGTAGTATACTTACCGAAGAAAGCGTTGAAGACGAAGAGTAATTTTTTCTTGCGGAACTCCGATAACGGCATCTTTGGACTCTACGAAGTTAAGAAGAGAGAAAGGGGCGTTAGATGTGTGTGCGTAGTGTTAATATTCGTTCGCGATCGAGTGACGATCAGGGTCGATTGTCTCGAGCGACCGACCCTTCTTTTATCTCGAGAGTAAAAAGTAATCGTGTCTCGCCTGTATGAGTATGTGTGTGCGTATCAGGCCACTTTACTTACAGTTCGACCTGATATTCGCGAGGTCGTTATGAAAATACGGTGACAAATTAATGTGATTTGTAATCTTTTGTCGAAAGTATTGAACTTGTTTCATCGCTGTTTTACCTCGATGTATTAATTAATCCGCTTTTTCACACATATTTTCCGTACAATTACATATACATATTATATATCTCATATTTATTTTTTATTATGTCCTAAATATTTGAAAATAACATTTGAAAATAAAAATGTTAAAATATTAGGGACACTCGTGCATCATTAATTATTCTAATTAATTTTAATTAATGTAATAATTGATTAATGAGAGAAAGAGAAATTTACAATAATTCTCATAATTCTCTGTTTAACGACAAAATGCGCGCGTGGTAATTTCAGCTGTAATTAATAACACAGATTGAATGAAAAACGATACTCTCACGAGAGAGATTGCGAGAAACGATTAAGGTTTTAAAGAGCTTTCTCGCACTCTCCTTCTTATCTGAAACGACTGTGGTGTTTCTTCAGCAGCGTCTGTCTTTATATAATAATCTCTCCAGTTTAAGAGAATATCTCCTCCTTAGTAGCGCAATCCCAACATCTATTAACGTACGTTTCGCCATGGTTTTTTTTACGATGAGACATCGGTAGTTCGAGTTATCTAATTAATCGCAAAGCGTATCGCGACGTATAAGCGATGCGCATCGCTTTACACAGTTCCTCTTTTTTTTATTTTTGGATCCGTCTATATAAAGGCACTCGATAATTGTCGACTGTGTCTCGATAAACGACCCCGATTTTCTTTTAAAGGAGATGCATCTCTGTAATGAGCTAATCGGATTCTCATAACACGCACATTCAGAAATTCATTTAATATGTTTTAATTCTGCTCAATGTCCTGTTTACTAAAAATTTGTAGAAGATCATATCATTCAGAGATTTAGTAAAAGTGTTGCTTAAATAAAACGAGATTGGGCATTAATGATAAAGCACACTCTGCCGCATTTTTAAATCTAGATACGTACTTTTTATAAATCCACTAGTATTGTCTATAATAAACGTGTAAATAAATAAAAAGATAAAAAAATATAAATGTAAAGATGATATGAATCCATGCTCAATTGAGTAATAAATAAATACTTAATGATATACTATTTAATATCAATAGATAAAATTTTCCTGCTGTTTATTACTATATTAAATATTAAACCTATAATCAACAGTATAATTTATACATGATAATTCAATCTAAATAATTCGGAAAGTGATTAATTACGATCGCAAATTATGTTATAGTTTACTTTGCAATAATTTATGTTTTCCTTTTTGATGATGTGTGCAATCATATTAATCTGATGAAACATTATTACAATCAATATTACAATTTGCTTATTTCATTACTGAATTCATAACTAAAATAATTTGTTTGATACTTAATGTATATTTAATGTTAACTTCCGCAAAATTGTGTTACATTTATCTGAATTTTTGCATGGATAGTAGAAACAACACCCGCGCAATTCTTGAAGCAATTTTACTTAGCTTTCGACGCTTCCAAACAAAATTTGTTTCTTGTTTTTAAGTATCTTTCTGAATAATTGAATTCTTAAAATCTCATCTACAATCGTCGACGTATCTACGTTAATATAAGAAACTTACCAAGAGATAAAAACAATTGCAAAGTTACAATATTAATCGAAATGCAATGCTGTAGCAGTAATTGATGCAAATTAAATTTTTATTAAATGTTTGAATGCAGAGATCATTATAGAAATCATTAAGAAATAATATCCAATTGAACTTTTAGAAGAAAATATTGATTTTTAGATGAATACAAATAAAGCGATAGTGTTTGATAATTATTAGAACATCATTGCTGAATAATTAGTACCGCATTTTAAAATTGCCAATATTCGCATTAAGATTGATTTTGATATCAATTCGTGTACGTCATTCCTGGCATGTATGTACATTTATCTTCTAATCGGACTCTTGGTTAATGACGCTGACGTAGCAGAAATGGCTGAAGTATCGATGCTCTGTGTATATTATTCACAGCTTAATAGTTAATTCTAGTAGTTAATTAAATCAACAATTTGGCGCGCGAGCTCCATGCAACAATATGCGCCGGGCAACTGCGCGGACTGTGTGTTCATTATCGGATAATTAAAATTCGATAGAAAATTTACGGCATTTATATGGGTGCTTGTACAATATACATACGTAGAACGCAATTTAATTAAAAGCGATGTTAATCGATTGGCGACTTTCACTCTCTGTTTCAATTCTGAATTTTGTGTTGCTCATTTTTAGATGCGATTTATCGATTGTGATGTTTTGACAACGTTGTATTATTTACAGTATACAGTGTCTATGAATGATATCCTGGGATGCAAAGATCTCAGTAGCAAAAATATAGTTTATTGTTATTGTATATATTAATTATAGTGCAAAAATTATTGTGTCCGATGACCATACATTTACGCTGTGAGGACAAATATGCTATTAATATCATTCTCATTATTTGCTCGCATTAACATGCTATAGAGTCAATTATAACGGATTACACATTATACAATCAATAGTCTGGTATACTATTGTATTTAATTGTAGGCAATAATATTAAAAACCTTGTCATTTTTTAGTCATACACTGTTAAATTCGTAGTATCAAGTTGGTTAGAAATAACTCAATTTGAGTTATTTCTAACCACTTCTGAAGTCGCCATTGCTCCAATATGTCGTTAATTTAACTAAAATTAAATAATAACATGTCAATTATATGTTTTGTATTAAAATAATAATTTGACACACATAGTAATTAAAAATAACGAAATATTATTAATTTTTTTACTTAACTTAAGAAATTAATTTAAATATAATCCTTTAATATTTGCAATGTATATAAAGGAAGATAAAAAAGTGTTATTTTTTAAAAATATATTACATAATTTGAAAGCTGTGTTTTTAACAGAAACTTTAACATGCTAAAAGTTTTTCAAAGGTATCTATTTGGCACATATCACTTCTATAAAAGAAAATGTTCTAATCATAATACTTAAATTGGAATAGAATTTTTTACGTGCCCTTTACTGTTATCTTACCACCGACGAAAACACTCAAACTTGAAGAATTATATATTAACGCAAGTCTAACCAGACTTCTTTAAGCTATTACTTTTTGATGTAATGAAGTGAAGGAGAAGTGATGAAGAAGTGAAGTTTGAGGAAAGTGTCAAGAAAGTCGTAGGACTCCTTACGAGCTGCACTTTGTGAAAAGTATGATGATCATAGCCATGTATCTGCCATTTGTCTCGTGCACCTTTCGAAATCGCAGAGAGGCACGTTTCTCTCGGAATAGGAATCTGTCGAATCTGCTATTAATCTTTTCAGAAAGTACCGCGGTATACCAGCGGTATTTTAGCGAAATTTTCCAGAAGCAAATATATTACGGAAAATTTTATTTTCGATTTATATTTTTCCCCCTATATAAAATACATATTGTAGATCCATGCATTATTCTTTTTGCTCTTTTTCTAGAAGCGCGTCATGCTCACGACACATTTCATTTCACGGGTTCGAATATCGAGACATTTGTGCTTGACTCTTAAATCTGCGAGAATATTTGTCTGCGAACGTCTGCGATTGATATTCCACCTGGCTCACGGGGATAATCGCAGGAGCAGATTACTTATTCCCACGGTGTCGCGTGAAGCGCAATTTTCTCTATTTATGACTGCGCCACTCGCTTTTCCTCTGACCTTCTGTTTGAGCTCTATAACGAGGAATCGCGCGAGGAAACTTGTCGCGGAATGTTGGCATACTCGCTTTCAACCTGATAATGTTACAACGGATTTCACGTCTACACGAGAAAGTGGTCGTGACTTTTCCAGGTGTCGTTGTGACGTCTAAGGCTGGCCTGGTGATACAAATTACACTGTAGAAATCATCATGAAACGATGTTCCACGAATTTCATCGCTTTTAAATAATTTCTCATGTTCGTCGTATGTTATATTTGCGTATTTCACAAGCAAAGTCAGTGGGTCGATAAAATAATATTATTAATATTCCACATCTAGAGATATATTGTGTAACTCTGTTTATCGTAAACATTAATGAAAATTTATGTCGAACCAGAGCACTCGAGAACAAGCCGTTAAAATTAAAGTGTAATTTTTATTGATTTAACCTCGAATCTTTTGAGTTTTTAATCCTAATTTAAATGGTAATTATTCGCATTATAAAATTAATATCTTTGTAAATACCAATTTTTTATACAGAATAACGGTTCTTTAGCGTATTTCTTTCCTACATTTTTTTTCTCCTCGATGCAAAATCTTAAGAAAATTGCGCAACGATTCAATTTGCATTTCTCACCGACTTACATTTTCTCTCACGAAATTGAATCTGTTAAAGCCATTTTTATATTAATAACATAGAATTTGCAAGATTTTTCAAAGCTTCTTTGCTATTGTCACTGTTTTTCGCTTTTCTGTAGCGTCAGTCGCATTTCGAGATGCATGCCAACTATATTAATTTTATTGCAAAAGACGTCGCAGTCTTCTTCTAATCATTGATCTTTTCTTGAGAAATACGCAAATATGCTATCTTTCCAATATTGTCATTCGGATTAGACGGTAAATGCGAAATATATAGCCTGCATTAGCGGAAAAAATATGGGTAGAAGCCGCACCTTCATTTCACTTCACGTAAATTTGTCTCACAAATCTTGAAGAGATTTAAAATTATGGCGCTTTTTCGGAGACAGCAAACTGAGGGAAAATAATCAGTAACGTAATTTGTGATACAAATGTTATGTGATAGTACGTTATGATAGGAAAATACATGTTACTTCACAACTTCAGTAACAGCGCCGATCTTTGACAGCGTTAGACGCATTAAACATTTCACTCGATCATCAATAGTGAAACATTTTTCAACATTTTTCATATTTTGAAAAATGCAGTTTACAACACGTGAAAGAGATTGAAGATATTTACGCAACAATGACGAGACACGAGTAGTACTCCATTGAACCGGTGAGTGGCATCACATAACGAATGGCCTACTTGTATCGCGGGCAGCTTTTAATGTTTAATTAAATCATGCTCTCTACATCATACCACGTATATCACTCTTGTCATTCTCATATCGTGATAACAGATGCGCTTAGAGCTGTTCATTTAATCCCAAATGTCATAAATATACGGGATTATTAGAAAAAAAATCCGTATAATGCATGAAGCTTTTTCGCAATGCTCATTATCTGTTTGGCATTAATAATTTTCCACTATGTTAGCTCGATTTAATTAACTTGAACTCGATGGCTTCTCAAAACTTCTAATTTTAAGTTTAAGCGGGGAAAAAGTGGCTTGCGGCGATATCGTGCGCCAGGTTTTCTAAATGTTACTGCGCAGTCAATAACGATTAATGAAAATTCAATATTTGTAGCGAGATTCAACAAGAGCTGTAGCACTCGTGACTAAATTTAGGCAGATGAGTATGTCTTCGCGTGGAAACATCTCCCTCCCTCCCTGAAACGTTACAGGTAACGTGCGTATCGAAATCGAAATTACCCATCAATTATTCGGTTATGTCGATGCTGTTTCAACATACCAATCAAACGCGCCAATGAGAAATGCATTTTCCTATCGGATAAATTGAACCGAGCCCTCCTGACCTCTTCGCTTTATATTTTCATCGGGGTGCTAACAGTATATGCGCGATTGCTCGCGATTAATGAGAGAACTTTATAGCGGAATTCGATCGCGAGTAGCAATCTGTAACATTTTTATATGCGTGTTAAATGATGAAAAAACAAAAGAGCAGAGATGCAACCGAAATTCGTTAATCATGCTCGATGTATCGGAAATTGGTAATAATTGGAAGCGAGATAGAAATTCATAACAATATTGAAAAGCTTTTCGAAAATCGATTTGAATCGTTTAATATATAAGTATAACATACATCTCTCGACTGACATTTTCAATTGTCAAGTTATGATTTATAATTTATATTTTCGATTCTCAATTTTAATTTCACTTTTTCTTTTAATATTTATAAAAGCGCCTTGAACGAATAAGCTGTGTCAAATCGAATTTAAATATTTAATCAACATGTACTGCAGTAAGTAAATTAATACTCCATTTAATTGATTTTGATTATTCATGATTTTGACAATTGCGACTAATGTTAGTCGATGCTTAAACAAATACTAATCCTCTATCTGTAAAATTGTAGCCAGTGCTACGATCTAAAAGGAAAAAAAGCTCAATTGAATTACAGTTAAACTTAATCGATACTCGGAAGCCGACAATTACAGTTTGGTTGAGTAATTTTCGTTACTCAAATATGGTGAATCGATTACTTCGATATTCATTACGCTCGATTAATACAGGAACGCGAAACTTGACGTAGAAATTATTTCACTTTTTGATTTGTCTTCTTAACCACTGCTAGCAGGGGAATTTCGTGGTGTATAAATTTCCAGGAGATGGATTCCAGGAATGGAGAGTATGTTGTTGCATTTTGTAAAAACGTAATTCAGAAATTAGGTCGAGTTACATTGACAGTTCGCGAGCGTTAAATTTCATGAATTCCCGTAATAACGAGCTCTTTTTATTGAATAAGAGGGAATGCCAACAGAATTTCTGTTCTTGATGTTATACTACCTTTTCAAAAGTAGCGAATTGTCGTCGTATATTGATTGATTTCAGTTCTGCCAGAAAGAAAGCTCTTTGTACTTAATTAAAGAAAAAGAAATGAGTGTATAAATTAAACATCTTACAATTTTACCATCATTCTATACGATAGTAAAAAGAAAAGTGATAAGAATCCTTGCGCTTTTTCATTCACTCAAACGCTCGGCTAGTTTGCAAAGAAACGGAGACTCCAATAAAAAGATATAAAACTTACGATACGCTTTACGTCAAGTTACGCATCTCGATGTATCGTAACTCTTATAAAACAATTTGCAAATAGGAAATACACAGCAATCCCGATTAAACATTGCACAAAGGAGAACCCAGTTGTGAAACTTCCCTCTCTGCGTTCCTAACTCCTATAACTTTAGATTGAAATACAATACTATCTAAAATATGTATCAACATACCATACGCTTCATCATTAACACATTGTTTCAGCGTTCTCTCGTTGAATATTAAAATTTTTTATGATTGTGACTTTTATTGCAAATATTTCTTATTATACGAGGTGCACCAATGTTGCTATGTAATCTTTGAAACTTCATTTTCACGTCATGTAAAAAATGTCCGTTCTCCAAGGACAGCATAGGTCCTGATTTTCTCATAAGAGTATATTACGGGAAGGATTCTCCTGAGATTTCGACACACACTATATCCTGCGCTTAATACGAGTATGTTGCTTGGTTCCAGAAAAAGCGTTCTATCACACGATGCAGCTATATTATTAACCTTTAGGGAGATATAATAACACCTTTTTGTGTATATATATATCTCAAATAATAAATGTAAAATAAAACATATAATGCAAATTAAGTGCACCGAAAATTATACGTTTAAATACTTCAAGAACTTTCGCGATAACGATGAGACAGTTACACTGACAGGAGCATGGAGTTCTTGTAAAGCTGGCTGTTACAACTTCCGGTCGCTGGAAGCAACAATGCTGTGTCGAGCTTTAAGTTTTAGGACCATGCATCACGCAATATAATAGTGTAGCGTGCAAATAAAAATTGCTCAATAGGTCAAATGGTAAAAAAGAATTTTTTTTCGCTCACTGAAATATAGGATAGAATTGGTACGAATAAATGTGCAGATAAAAAAATGAAATCACGAACGTTACAAGTGAAACATTCTGTTATAATAAATCGTTATAATTTTTTATATCAATTCTCGAAAAAGATGAAATTACATGGAACTATTAAACAGATTGAAAATAACATGTTTCTCATTACCTTTATTATCACAAGAGATTTTTATTTAAAAATTGGACAAGCATTTTTGAAATAAAAGGAGAAAAAGTTTTGCAAAAATAATACTCTAACAAACACGTGCAATCAAGAATTTACAATAACATCGCGAAATATAGATCTTCTCATAAGATTTAACTTTAATCGTAATAGATTCATCCTCAGAAGCCTTCACATTTTTATTTCACGAAAAAAATATTAAATTTCATTGAAGACATTACGGTCTCTTTGTGATGCCAATTGGTCTCGTAAATAAAGCACCGTTGCGCAGCAAGCGGTGACGAATCATCTTCTAGTCATATAAACGAAGCCGGAAGTTTCGTTTGAATCTGACCGCATATATTAACTCTTAGCTCACAATTGTTGAATGAAATATACGTGTACCATCCACGCCATATTCATAAGTAACTCACTAAATACATATCATAAATTGCACTTAGTCTTTATGAGGCCTCCGTTACATTACAATTTACAATTTACTGAATTAAAACTTATTTAAATTCGCGAGATAGAAATAATAAAGCAATTAGAAATAAGTAATATTTTTTTCAGAATCTCAATATCTGCAATTTTAAAACATAATTGCGTGATTATATAATTTATCTAATTATCAAATGCTATTAATTTAACGATGCATATTAATTAAAAGTTGAAAATTTTACTTTGAAAGTATCTAAGATATAACTTCTGAATTATAAGCAATAAAAGTTAATCGATAGTAATAACGCTTACTCGTAAACGTAAAATCGTATTATCATTATTCACAGTTCATATAATGTTGATCTTTACTGCTATGGCTGATTTTGAATTTTAGTTTCTTATGTTATAACGACCAATTAAATTGATTACTAATGACAAATTTTATTTTCTCCAAAATTATTTGATTTTCTTTTTAATAAAACTGTAATGGATTGATATTAATTCTTTCCCTTAAAAATAATTGTGAAACAATTATTCTTTAAATTTAAAAAATAAAATTTATCTTTGTTTTGTAATTGGAAATCAAGTAATTTATCATTCTTAATATTTCATTTTTCAAAAATGTTTATCTCCTGAAAGGAACAAACAAGATGTTTTGATTTTGAGCAAGAAAAAAATAACTTGCTATATTTTTCTCGACGATTAATATTACGATTAATATTATTTTCTGGCTTTATTAAAATCGTATTTCATTCGTTTGGCGTAGAAACTTTACACAAAATTAATACTCAGACAACTTTATTTATATCTCCTTCGATACTATTTTGATTTAAGTAAAATCATTTTTTATTGGTCAAATATATGTTAGATTCAATTGATATTATAATAATATTAAATTCAAGATCATTAACTCAAAATATACAAAGAACATTTAGCTTTGTGGCTGAACGTCTCTTGGCGGTGACTGGCAATCAACTAATACTACAGAACTTGGCGTGTTGTTGTATACTGTGTATATTATTGCACGTCTGTATCCACACAAAGTCGCGCCGCGCTTATACAAGATTAGACGTGCTATCATTCTAGGAGCGAAATAGCGACAGGTGGAAGACAGAAATGCCTCGAGGCAGGTAAAGAAGCAACCTACTGCATGACGTTATTGTATACTGTAATAACGTTATTATCTCTCAAAACCCGATCGCGACAAGTGTTAGAAGTTTCCGGATGCATTCGTGTTTCTTACGAACAAATGAATCAATCCATATAATACTTGACTCCTGTGACTTATTTCATATCGTTGGTTAATTTGCTACGGCAATAAATTGATTTCCACACCGTATATTAACATGTTACTATTGTTTTTTCATCTCATGATTTTTATTCAAATATTTTATTCACTTTAAATTATGCGAAAGAAAAGTAAATTGATATTTATAAAACATTATAAAAGAATTATTAGTATTTAAGAGTATTACTTTATTTTCCTTTCGTTTCCTATACATTTTTAAAACAGAATATGAAATCTACATTTAATTTCCCTATAGTTTTTTCCAGAATTAAACATTATATAGATTAATATAAGAAAATACATATAATAATTTGAGTCTCTTTCATTATGTATATGTCATAAATATAAGTAAAAAGATAGAAAATATTTCCTAGGAACATATTCTACTTGATTTATAAGATAAAAATTGCATAATTATTAATTATATTTATTTATAAGGCATCGATTTTTTGCTACTATTTTATAGTCTGCCTTTCCATATTTATTGATTTTTAAATTTCCTATTAATAATTAACTTGCAAATTAGTTGATTGTTATAATTGCATAGCATCTGCGCATAATAGAACTAAAAGTCAACTATACAATAAATATATTATCTGAGTTGAAAATCAATAATAACTGTTAGATTAATACGTGTAAGCGCAATTGTAAACCTGAGTACGCGAACGTTACACAATATTGTTGAATGCTTATAATTCATTATTGTGACTTAAATATAGTTTTATATTAGATTTGTATTATATATATATATAATATCTTTTCATATTTTAATTAAATAATTCACATATCTATAAATATTTTTGTTTTTTAAAAAATATTTCGTATTTTGTATAACTACCAATGTATTCAGATATTAACTGACAGTGAATGAGTAATTTTATTTTCAACTTCTTAGATAATATTTTTTTTTTATTTTTTTTAAGTTCTCTCTCTCTCTCTCTCTCTCTCTCTTTTGCTCCGTATCTTTTCTATCTCATCATCACGTGTCGGCAAATAAAGATTGAAATAAAAGATTGAGATAGACAAAAAAACAAGAAGTATGTATTTATAAAAAATTTAAGAAGATAGATATTGATTTTCAAAAAGTAAAACTATAGATAAAATTGAAAATTGTTAAAAAAATTTTTTTTAACGCTCTCGATTTAAGTTTTACGAAATCTTTAAAATGTCTCCGCAATTGTGGTAATTACTTTGATTTAAATTGATTTTTAATTAATGTGCTTTAACAATTCAACCAAAAGTGCCAGAAAAAGAAAACTCTCGTGCATATTTGATCTGATCATAACTCTATCCAATCTTTATTCTTAGAGCTCTTTAAGAATTGGACTAATAATTCGTCTCGATATAACGCAGACGTACTATAATGAAATTGTGACATTGTAAAATATGTAGGCCGTCCTTGCGAGACAGAAAAGATATGTCTGCGCGGCGAATATCGTAATACGATTGGATGAGATTTTAAAATGGGGATTTCACGTGTTCGTTACGATACAGAGAAAAAGTGAACTCCCCTTTAAGCTGCTGAAGTGAGATATCGCGCACAAAGTCGAGTACCAACCGCATCTTATTTAATTATTTCGCTCGATTACTTCGCCTCGCTTAAGAAAACACTCGATACACTTCCAATCTACTGGCGGTAATTTAACTCCCGGGAAAGTTTGAGTAAAGTTTGAAAATCAAATTCGCGTCTCGACACTCAATTAAAATAAATTTTCGTGTTTTTGAATCGTTAATATATTTGTAAATAGAATAATAACATTTTATACGGCGCTTCTTTTTCCAGATACGCTTCGTTTTCCAACACGCGTACCTGACGAATATTCAAAGTTGTTTCTCTGAAAAACGAAGCGTCGTATAAAAAAGTTTAATTCTACACTTTTTACTTAATTTTTACGTAGACTCATCATCTTTTTATTTTTCCACTTGTACCACTAATTCTAGGACATCCTGTATATACATTGGCTTTATTTTACATTTTAATGTTCAAATGTTGATTTGATGAGTCTAGTTTTAATTAAAATTATTTTCCTTTGTATATGTATGTACTCACATTCGCGCATATACATAGATACGTAAATCGCGAAACGAGATCAATTCGAAGTTGATGTTGTCTTGCGGTATTTTTTGATTTAACTTTGCTGAGAGAGATGTCCGCGATAGTCGCTTATTTTAGTGCTTATGGGGACGATACGAGAAAACTTTCGAGGCACTCGCGCGTACTGACGCTGGCTTAAACGCTCGTTTTAAAATGAGCTTTGGATAAAAGAGTCAATAAAAGCGCGCTCCAACAAACTGAGCGTATCCTCCATTTAATGTACCACCGCATACCTAATTAAACAAACTCGGCAGAGTAAAACGCATTCAACGAGCGAGTAATATCCACAGGCGTATAATCGACGCTTGCCCCAACCGATATTAATCCCTCGCAATTTATTCAGCGGCACGTTAAAAAATATAATCGCCACTCCGGTGCAAATAAAACACGCGGGATCGTGTCTGCAGCTCGCAGCATTCAGTATCGAATCGATGACGATTGCGGTATATATGCCTGGTGGTAAAACGCATAAATCGATCATATACTTATGTATATGTATATATCATATCAGTTTTGTATTGTAACATGAAATTACATTGTATTGAAAATTATGTGAGATTATCAAGTTGGTTGAAATAATTGTAAACATACTTGTTAGACGTGCGTTATTTTCTTTATATAACTGTGGGCTTATAAAACGAATAATGATTTTAATTGTTTCACTCTTGCTATTTTTATTAACCTCTTGTGTGTAGGATGTCTATAGACGTCACATACAAAATTGGCAGTGTGGATGACGTCCATAAACATCATGGAGCTTCATCGTGTTTTTAAATAAATATTATTAAAATTATCCAAAAACAATTTCTTAAGAGTTTTTAAAGCCAAGCATTTCGAATTTCTAGTTCAAAATTTACTAATAAAAATTTAAAACGACGACTTTAAAAATTACAAAATTTTCAAATATTTTATGAAACAATGAAATTTTTTAAATAATTGTACTAAAGAGATGCAAATGCATAGATTCGCAATTAAGATTTTTTTTTTGAAAATTTGATATGCGAAATAATATCGAATTTAAAATAAATAAAATAAAGAGTGTGGTTAAGATGTTCTTTAATGTCTTTATATTCGATTTCTCAAAAAGTTTTGTAATAAAATTAAAGATGAATCACGAGTAGATTATAAATATATAAGTTTTAAAGTGTATCTTTTAATCATTCTTAAGAAAATAAGATCCAGAAGTTTCAAAACCGACAAATGGCATAATCCAAAAAAAAATGTTAATGTGCACAATTTATTATACATATAAATAAAATATTTTTATTCAAAGTGTTTACATCGAGAGTCATATCACTCAAATTCTCATTGGAAATAACAAAATCATGGCTATATTATCTAAGATGCTGCATATAACGTAAAATAATAAAACAATTGTACGAGCCTCACAAGCTCAGTAATATTCAACACTTGCTTCAAGAGAAAATAAAAAGTTTCATTGAGGTCGAGTGAAAAAAGGAAGAAATGTGAGCATCGATGCGATAAAAGGAACATTTGGCCATAAAACGACGCCAAAACGAAACTTTTGTAGCCCATTTTCTTGGGAACAATAAAAGGGTACACTTTGAAACTTATAAATTTGTAATCTCTC
Source organism: Tetramorium bicarinatum (assembly GCA_928718305.1). Lineage (NCBI taxonomy): Eukaryota > Metazoa > Arthropoda > Insecta > Hymenoptera > Formicidae > Tetramorium > Tetramorium bicarinatum. The sequence goes on from OV788327.1 coordinate 15,683,145, forward strand.
ATGATCATCTTTGATTTTATCACAAAACTTTTTGAGAAATCGAATACGAAGAAATTGGGGAGCATTGCCTATGACCATTTTAGCCGCATTTTTTTATATGAAATAAAAAACTATTTTCTTCTAGTAGAGAATCCTGTGATTGTAAAAATGTTTATCAGCTAATTACAGGTGTAAAAACAATGATTAACTTTTTTCTTAAATTAATTCAATTTATGTGCGTGTGTGAGATTAATAAACTTTAAACATTTTTTCTCAACAAATTAAATTTAATATTAAAATACTTTTAATATAATCAATATATTTTAAGACTTTAAAATTTATGTTTTACACAAAAAATGTATGATAAAGAAATAAAATCTATTTTATTAGTAATTTTTAAAAATTTCTAATCTATAACTTTTAAAATTTAAAATGTTATTTGAAAATTTATAATTCTGGCATCTTATTTATGTGTATAATCAGTGATTTTAAAAACTATAATACAGATTTAAAAAAAAGATTTAATATGTACTAATTCATTAAAAATTTTGTGAAATTTTCTATTAGATACACTATCATATCATATTAGATACACTATCTTAAAATGTATCAAACAAAGATGTTAGAATAAAACCATATAATATAAATAATTTATTTATTATGTATTTCACAAAATTTTCCGCCATATTAGATCTGCTATTTTGAAATTCTGGCATTAAATTCATATTCAATGACCTAGAATTTAAATATAAATTATCATGTAAATCAATACATGGAAATGCCTCGTACATTTTAGGTTCACTTTTGTATTTGAAATTCCACATTGAAAGGATTAACGCGTGACCAGAGCGCAATAGAAAATCAGTACATAAGACTTTGATGTAAATTTGATTGTGGTACGAGTCGATTAACCGTTTACCTTACTACGTTCGTCTACCTATACGAATTTCCCAGCGAAACTGTTTACGTTGTCCTGTTTATTAACCGAGTAATTATGGCAACCGTACTATGTCGGTCTTTAGTCGCTGGAGTACAATACCTACATACACCCTAACTCTACTTCTTGGCAAGTTACATTACCAAATTAGTTACTACAATCTATTTTTGATAACGATATATAATTAATGATATATAATTAAAGCTGCAAACAATCATTTTAAAGATTTGCAAAAAATGAATGCGCGCGAAAATATATACAGAACAATAAAAATATAATTAATTTTCAGATGTACAATCTTCGTTTTTGAAAAATATGAATTTAAAGCGACATAAGAAAACGTTATGCGTATAAATATGCATATGTTCGCAAGGTTTTTCCAAGTATCGGCGAATCTAGAACTTGTATTTACTCGTTGATCCCGTCAACGCGCGAACGAACTTATCCCGTACCGTCGACGCGCATTCCAGACGAGAAACGCGGAGAGATCGCTCCTACGTCGGATGTTATCAAAATTTTCGCGGAAAGTCACCTGCTCGCACTTGAAATTAATTACCCGCTAACTCTCCGTGCGCGTGCAAATCCCGCCGAGGATTTCTAAGCGATTGAAACTGTTCGTGCTCGCCCGCGGCCTAACGTCGACCTGGCACCCAGGATGCACGTATACAGCAAACGCCTGTCGTGTAAACGACGTCGGCGAGGTACCACCGCGGCAGGCAGGTCTCCGCTCTCCTAATGATCGATCGAAACATCGCCACGTCGTCAGCGTCGTCGTCGTCGTTGTCGTCGTCGTTGGCACTGCGCGACCATTAAATTAGCCGCTTTCAAAGTCTAACCGCCCCCTGTCCTTTACACTCTCTTTGAAGCGTGTTCTTCGTTATGCGCTGCGCGACACTGACATTTTGCCGTTCCACTACCGCAGTAGTAACGCCAGCGTGAGGCTGCGACATTAGAACGCTCGAGATAATATGGCTTTGCAAAGACGAGCAAAGCTGGCCCGAAAGTTAATTTAATTTCCAAGCGCTGATCAACCTTGGATATGTTATCCGCTTGGATATCTGCCATTAATATTACGATTAATATCGACTTTACAGATTTCCTCGCTACTCCTGCGTTTCGAAAACAAGGAACGTCGAATAGATTACACGAGCTGAAGGGACGGGTCTCGATGACCCGTGGCACGATTGCTCGATTGAACTTAATCTAATATCAGACTTAGGCCGACTCACGTGCGGTTTATTACCAATGCAATGTTCGTGATCGTCTGACACAAGGCTTAAATAGATTGGATTAGGCCACGTACGTGATATAACGACTATGAAGTTAATCTCATATTGCAGACATTACTGCAACATCGGCTTATCGTAGGATCGTCCAGCTTATGATGAATATAACGGCGATATACATATAATTAAATCAAACCGGAATTGCAGTGTTTATTTTTGAAACTGTTCGCGAATATCTTTTTATAGGTGAGTACTCTTACATTGTGATGTATGTATTTTATACTACAGGGCAAATTAGATTCTTGCAAAAATAATCATTCTAATAGAAATGAAATCTGACAAAATCATTCGAGAATTTTCAGACGCACAATTTTCTCTTTCTTTTTTTTTCCCATTCATACCATCCTGTAAATTTTATCAAGGTTTTCGGATCCACGACAAGTTAAATACGAGCTACCAACAGCAAGAGTCTTGCTTTTCTGTCGATATTTTCTCTCGGTCGCTTTTCAGTCTTTTCAGCGACTGTGATATACTAAATACAAAAATCTCAAATTTCTTACCGTTTCATATTTCATAAAGTTACGTCATGTTGTGTTTGATAAATTGCTTGTAACAATATGCAACAATAGAATACGTCTTCTAAATTCGTAGTATTAACAATTATGCGACAAAAGTAAGCGGATCTCGAAATTTAATTAAGCTAGCGGAATCTAATGCGGTTGAAGTTTCATAGCCTCCGGTTACGCGAGTCTGTTTCGGAAATCGTTGAGCCCGCATAATTCGAAAGGCCAATTACAATCCATCGATCAATTAATCAAAGCTCTCGACTGTTCTCCGTTACCGAAGAGAAATTCATTTCGAACCATCGCTTCGTGCGATTCGTAATCCTCGAAGCTTATATGATAAAACTGAAATTATCCATATATTTGTGTGCTAGATAACTTCGCAAAGATACCCCCTGTTTGGCACGTGTGTCAGCATAAAAGATATTTTAACTTCGTTATTAACATCATAGATACACGCTGTATAAAGACGTAATTAAGGCAAGTTTATGATGAGGGATGAATAAAATTCAGCTGCGTAATCGCGTTCCCGATATTCAATTAAAGCCTTTAACCTTGGTGTGCGTGCATATATGTTTGTGTGTAGAACAAGTGGGAGAAAATTTGTCCTGCGCGCGATAGTTGGCTCAATCGTGACCCGATATTGGCGGAACTACAGTTTCGAGAATAAGGCAATCCATTAAGGTAACACAATGTCGAGACGCGAGTTTAATCGAACTTTATAAATATGTTTGATCGTTTCCTTTCGCGAGAATAGAGACTCTTAGGACAAGAGATCTCAATATTTGCTAACAATGCACTGCAAACTAAGCCGTCGCAACATGTACGAAAGTTTGCCAAGTGCCGGTTCTTAACATTCCTTACCTTCGAGTTTAAGTATCCTTTGCGATTCTCGCTACGGCATTAATTCGCGTATATCAAAGGAAATTTCTGTAGATATTTATCGCGATAGTTGATATGGAAGAGCTGCGTTGAAAATTAAATCGTCTTAAATATCTTAAAAATTTTAAATAAATAGTGGCATAATACCGTCCGCTCTTCGTATAGTCCAAACGGTTTAATGTATCAAACTCTCTAAATTTATTAGCCATCGATTATAATTCTCGTCACGCAACCGAGCGATAGTACATTTATTCGCAGCTTCGCATCAAACCGCAGCCAGTCCATTGATTTCCCACATCTGAATTCAACCAACCGTGTATTCTTACTTGCATTTACCTTCTCAACGTCCCCTATGCATGTAACAGATAAAGTGATGCAACCGAACATACATATGCGGTCGATCGATAAGTTTATTTTAACGGTCTGGACAAAGTGTGAACACATTACGAACGGACTTTACAAGTTAATCATATTTTTAAAAATTATATAATTATATATTATATACTAAAAAAAAAGAAGAAAAAGCGAAGGAACAAAAAGAGAAAAAGTTAACGGCGTACGATTGTGATTCAACGATAATATTTTATAATAATTTTTTCTTTAAAAGAATCTAATTAAAATCTTACATTAAAGTCTTAATTAAAACTTATAGCGTGCCTTTTTGTAGCACGCTTTGTTAGACGCAAATTATCAGCACAGCAAAAAATTTAAGTAATGAATTACAGAATGATTGCGGCAACTCATCCGTCACAAGCTCGTGTAATACGTGATTAAAACATCTGTTGTAAAATGTACAAAAGAATAATCCGGTTCTGGAAAACGCGGCTACAGTAAATTGCAAATCTGCGAAACTTAATTTCAACGTACGAACATTATAATAAAATCTTCTCCGCTCGCTCTCATAAATAACAGTAAATTTTGATTCTTCAAAGTCAATATTCATGGTAGGCACACCACTTATTAAATTATATTTGCTCGCACATTATACTTATTGTAAATAGACAGAATGGCTTTTGATGTCTAGCGAAAATTATTTATTCGGCTATCGATTTTCCATATAATTTTGCAAGGCATAAGATAGAAAGCGAAGCAGAAACTGTCATAATGTCGTCAAATGTTTTTTTCTGACGTTACAAAATAGCACCGTGGAAAAAAACGCTTCCTCCACTTTCCATGCACATCCAATAGAATAACGCTTCGCTTGACTCTACGTAATTATAGATGTAAAGAAAGGTGTTGTTAAAAGTTATGCACAAGAGGTAGAAAGGTGACGCACGTGGCGAATCAAAAGTGATTCGCAATTGTCGTGAAAAACAGCAGTGGAGATCTTTGAAATATCTTTCAGTTAATGCGTTTTTAATTTCCTCAGAATTGTCGCCATTTGTCATGGTTTGCGAATTTCAAAGATGAAATCGCCTTTCTTACTGCCACTTAATTCCGAATCGACTCAGGTCGTTAGAAGCTATATGCTTGATGTTTAATGAAGATTAACAATGAATCTTACGAAAAAAAAAAATAATTTTCTGTTTATTTTATATTATTTATCTCGTCTACACTGTATGATCCAAAATGTGTACGTTAAGAATTCCGTAATGATTATTGGTATTTTCTTAGTTTTACAATCGTTTTTTTTTTGTACTATTAAGTCGCGGCCCAGACTACCAATTTGCACATATTTATTTGATTGTGAGTCGATTTCCTACGACTTTCCTACGACCGACGTTATGAGTCGCATTTAAAGCATCGTTTAGTAGCAAGGCACCGTTACGTTTCGTAATAGACAGAGCCAAATGTATATTGTTATACGAGCATTTCTAGAGGCTTACGTTAAATTGCAGCATTGTTGCATCCGGTGGTCGCTATGTTTCAAGATTTCAGAAATGATTGTGATAATATCGTTTTATTTATTTATTATACTGAGAGGGGAAAGATTTGAGCAGCATTGTCGAAATCGAATTACATCCCTTATACGTGTGAAAGAATATAATTTTTTAATAATATAATAATAAAACTAATATTAATTAAGTTTATGCTAAAAATAACAGAGAAATTAATTAGATGTATTAAAAACGTAAATATGATTTTATCAATATGGTAATAACTTTTATAAGAATAGAAAGTGACAGAGGTATTAACAATACTGATTATTTAATCGTGCTGCAGATTTACAACAATTTGAATAAATTTGCATCTTTTCAACAAACTCAATTCACTTTGTAATTTAATAATAATACTTTAAAATAACACTTTGAAAATCTCGATTCAATTCTCTTCCCACGAATATGCAAATTCTTTTACATCAATAAACAATATTGTCATTGCGCCTATTCAATGATATCACCGCATACAATATCATGTCAATATTTATAAACAAAGTTGTTAAGTGTAACTTTTATATTATTAACACGCTATATAAAGAATCTATCGATCAAAACTCTTTTATTGCCTTTCTTATACAATTTACATAAATTAACTAATTGTGAATTCAATCGCTTGCACTAGTGTATGTACAATGTATACATTGAATGCAAATTTTTCCTTTGCAACGTGCATCGATGCTTTTTGTTTAGTATACTGTACTCGTATTCAATTATATTGCATTATTACAGTATGTATACATCTTATGATGAGTTTGATGAGTGTGTCGCACTAGAATCCTAGATGATTTACATATTAGTTTTGTACTGAGAAAGGTTGATTAGACCTAATGTTATACTCGTGTAATTTAATGCAACACGAGTTCAGTGTAAATCGACCGAATTCACAAAATTAAAGGCGCCTAATGCGAGATGCTCATTTGGAACGGATAGTGCTTAAAAACGCTTTATTTTTTAAACAAAAGTTTGATGAAATGGTATGCATTATTGAATTTGCTTTTCATCTGCAGGCATTCTACGTTTTGTACGCTTTGTAAATAGTGCTCCTATAGATAAATATACATATAAATATGGCCTGCGATGAATTAGGACAGTCATAAAGCTCTGAATATTCTGAAATTATTGGAGAATTTGGATGTAGAGGTAACTTTAAAAGTACGTGTCACAAAAAAGCGGAAACTATCAAGTACCTCGAAATCTGATTTAAAAAAGGAAGCAGTAGAACGTATTTTTTTAACTATGCTTTCAGTTGTATCATATAAAAAAAGTATTATTAAATTTTTGTTAATATACCAAAACTGTATCATGTCAATATTTTATATTTGCAAATTATTTTTTTAATAAATATAAGTGCAAAATAAAAAACTATATTTAGGTGATTTATTAATTAGGAACCACATAATGTACGGTAGTGCACCGTGTATCGTGATGATTGTTGCTACTATTATGCCGCACGCGACTGGCATGTTCCGTTTCTCCGCAGTCAAAGGGTTAAGATAGGACTGAGAGCGTCCTCAAATGTGCAGAAAGTGCGATTGAGAAACTTGTCGAACTTGCTCTGTTATTGTATTGACGAATTGTATTTACTCAAATAATTGGCCTGATTGGCATGCAAAGTCAATATATGCGCTCAAACTAGCGTGTGTTTATGAAAGATTTAATACATAAATGATTTATCATAGATTATCATGTCGTTCTATTTTTTTATGTTCTTGTTAGACTATATTAAAGAGAATTAAAGAGAATTATTATAAGTAATTAATAATCTAAATGGCAACACTATATAAGTATTAATCTCTTTAGTTCTCGAAACAGTAAATGACATCTTGTGTAGTTTTATCATTTTATTTTCAAGATATAACGTTACATCACACGATTGATTATCAGCAACTGCAACAAATTTCAATTATTAACTGTTTTATACTCAATGATTATTTAAAGAATTTATTTGCGGTCAACGTCATCAATATTATTTAACTTTTATCATGATTTCATTTTCGTCTCTTTTTAATTCTACGGAGACGAGAAATTCCAAGCTAATATTAATGTTATCTGACGTAATGTTATCGCCGACATTAGAACGGTTTCAGTTTCATCTACGTATGTTACATTAAATAAAAATCATAACACACATGGCTTTTATCGACAGATAAATATATATATATATATATGTATGTGTGTGTGTGTGTGTGTGTGTGTGTGTGTGTGTGTGTGTGTGTGTGTGTATTTTATTAAGTCTACATTAGAGACAATTCGTAATTCAAAATTCAGAAAGTTTACAAAATTTACAAAGTTTTGTCTGTAAAATTTGATTTATTCTATAAAAACATTTTTATAATTTATATTATATCTAAATTTTTCTAGAGAGTGCCCTATTTTTGTTTTTGCCATCCAGTATATCTGTTGTCCATATAAATGTAATGGACACATTCCTGATATGCGACGTAAATGGTATATATGCAATATTTAGCAATAGTGTTGCGCTACATTGCGCTAACAATTTCTAAAGTTATACGGCACTGTGGTTTTGCGACAGTAAACCACCAACAAACTTGCAGATATGTATATATGTATATATATATACATGTACATATATATATGTATATATATATGTATATAAATATAATTAATATAGTGTGCTCAAAAAATTTTTCTTAACCGAGCAATTTATCAGCGCGTATATACACGAAGAAAACACTGCCGTGATTAACGATAAAAATTCTTTTAGGCCGTTCGATACTGTAAAAAATTATTAAAGCGCACCGTTTCACTTTGTTGTACTTTGACGTGATAGAAATTGAAAGTAACACGTAGCATATTTTTGAAACGTCAGCAACAAAAATTATCGTCCAAGGTTTTACACTTTGCGAAAAATGTTGCATGCTCGTTTTATCCGAACGAATCGCCAATTTTCTATGTCAGTAAGTTCCGATACAAAAGTTCATGTATAACAAAATAATCATGCGCGATATATTCTGCAAAGTTTTCAATATATATATATATATTTGTTGCCTGTCTCTGTGCACTGCATTTGTATATTGATGAGACCACTTATTGTTAGATGAAAGATATCGAAAGTTACATCAGTGGAGCTTGATATTATTATCAAGATTATTATCAAACATACGATAATTTCAGGAATTATTCGATATCCGCTGATAAAGTATGTATACGTATAAACGAAAAATAGAAACTCTAAATTATTCATTTCCATTGCGTTCCGATTATTTATAGTGCGATCGACCATAATTATATGAAATTATTACTATTTGTATAAATTGGAAGGCGGAAAACAAGCGGAAAATTATATTACAAGCTCGATTACACAGGAAAACGAGATAACAGAGCGTGCGAATTGTGTGTTACATGTGTGTATGTCATGTTTTCGTAGTTTTAGTTTATCAGTTTTATTACAAATCTACACATATAGTGTCCTACTATATTCTTTCCGTATGATTATTTTTAAAAGTAATGATTATTGGAAAAATATTTTTGAATCAAAGTTACTTTGTTTTGAAAATTATAATTTTGATATACTTTCCACGATAGTTTCAAAGGTAATTCTGTGAAAAGATTAAAATAAGATGTCCTTTATACATTTTGCAGTCAATCTCGCGGATTTTATACCTGATAACAATCGTTCTTGTAATGATACTTTCTAACTCTCATTGAATTGATAATACGGATAATAACCGAACAAGAAGAAAACCTTATTTGCCTCAGGGAATATATCGATTTGATTGAGCTGGATAATAATGAGATGGAAGTACACCTAGTATGGTGTAATAAGTAATACTGTAGTTATTGTAGTAATTTATGGATATTCGATAAAACAGATCTCTTATCTTCGTGATTTTTTCAAGTTCATTGGTTTCTGCCGGGCAGATTATTCCCAATGAAGTAATGTAACGATGATAGGAAATAAGGAGAAAACTTGGATTTTTAGTAAAAAATAAAATTTGTTGTATTAGACAGTTCTTCGACACAGAATATATAATTTCATTTTATGAAATATACTATTTCTAATCGTTAAATAATTATCGTTTTTAAATATGAATATTTGGATAATATATGTATAAAAGATTAGTACAAATTGTTAAGATATCTCATCATATTTCAATTTAAGTCATAATATTTTATTTATTAACTTATATTAATGTAAGAGAGAGACCACAGATTAAAAAGAAAACAATTTTAAATAGTTACGCGTCGACTCGCTTTTTAAAAATTTATGTCATTTTATTAAATTTAATTATTTATGAATCGAAAAGTTTAGACCGTATAATTCCTTCGCGATGACGAAATTATATGGAGGTCTATGATCACGTAAGACAAAATTATTCCCACGATACCAAAGATTCTGCACAGTCGAAGTAGTTGAAAGTGTCATAAATTTCAAGATAATCATGAGCCACTCCTCTGACAAGAGAAGAAAAAGTGTGTGTTCACTGATTCTAAGAGAAAGGAAGATTGTTCATCGTGAAAATATTTCTCTAGTATTTCATTAAGAACACGTGCACCTTCTTTCGCGAAAATCACATCAAATGTTATTAAAATGATTTTAAAATCACTACTACATTAGCATGAGATAATAATGTTGTAATAAAGAGACGCCAAAACTTCCTGGTGAGAACAATTAAATTAATTTCTTTGATTGTGCAAGATAAATCGCGAACAAGTTTAAAAGAGAAAAAAGTCTATTTATTTTTTGCCATTAGCATAATAATTAGTTAGACTCATAAATCATCATTTTTTTATGACTACCAACAAATGATTTTTGTAAAATTATTATTACATATTAATTATATATGTAGAATTATCATATTACGTTACCAATTAAACGTTAAAACACGATAAACCAAGAACAACGTCAATTGTATTAAAAATATAAAACACAAATAAATATTTTATTTACTTTCTCCTGATATGTATTATTTTTAAATAAAATAAAATTGTTCGGTGAATCGGCAGAAATTATTATAATAAAACTATTCACGAATGTCATTTGGAATAATCTCGTTTGTTACAAGAGCTAACGTTTCAAATAAAATAAATAATTGCAAAAGAAACTCTATTTTTATCTTGAAATGAAAATTTTTGATTTAACAATACTGTAATTACGTAAATTCTGCTGCACATTAGATATTAATACTTGTGCGATGTGACAGATAAAATTGTTTAAAGTTACCCTGCAGGCGATGACGATTCAACAAAGTGAAAATGAATTACACAATAATTTCATTAGCAGCCACGAAATTTTGCGAGAAATAATACACGAATTCCTACCGCCTTTATCATTTAACCGTTGAATTTATATTTGGCGAACGACACACATATGTGGCCATTTAAATAGCCGAGACCGTTAATATAATGGTTTTTTACAATAGAATTCATGTCGTTTTGAACATAGAGAACGTAAATAGACAGGTTATAGTTATATCATGGATACAAAACAAAAGATACACGTGCACTGGCGATATTAGATTTCGTAATGCTAGGTAATATATCCCGATATATTTTCATAAAGATTTAATGGGCCATCTAGATGACGACAGAGCAATAGTAATATTTAACGATTGCGAAGGATACCATTACGAGACAATATATGTGTAGATATATGTGTAGATATATATAAAATTGATCGATTGCATTTATACATTAATGACCACGCGTGCAGATGTCATAATTTTTCTCCCCCAATGGAAACTAACAATTTAAGTATTTCCAAAACTCTAGTAACTTAAGAGAGAAAGAGAGAAAGAATTCGTTTAAATTTATACGTTTGTATATACTAATTTATATATTTATAGAATATATATAGATGTCCATTTTAAGATAAATTGCAAAGATGATCGCGCCATTTGATAAAAAACAACTCGTAAAATTAATATGGATAATACGATTAATATATCCTAACGTTTATACAAATTGGAATCCACTTTGCGGTAGGATATGAAATTGATATCTATCTTGAAAATTTTACGGCGGCCAGACGGGATTTAATCGGAGAACTTTTATATTCATGAAGATAAAGAATTGCGTCAAGACACTATATACAATCGACTATAATCTTATTATCCATTCAAAATCTTACTCTCATTAAACATATTTAATGAGAAATTAGACGCTATTAATTTTGAATCGTATATAATGTAACTTGCAATAAATTTATCTAAGTTTTACTGCCTGCCGTTATAAATTAGAGTTATATCATGAGACTTGTTGATGGTGTCATTAATTTGTGCAATTAATATTCACGCTCAAGCCCGCAAAATTTTAATGCTGTACGCATCGTCGCTCGCCATGTCTATAGTTAGCGATGTATAAAATATCACGGCACCCTATCGATAATCAAATAGTGATTTTGCGGCAGTGAACGCACACGTGCGTAGTAATCGCGTCATAAAAAATGAAATGTCTTTGTCCATCGGCGCACATTATTATAGAGAGTGCCATATATCAAACGACGCAGAAATCGAGGAAGGGAAATCGAAGATAACGTAACGATTCAGTCTACAAACTGACCTAGAAGATATCATGACTGACAAAAGTAGACGCTTCAGCAAAAATATGAAAAATTTATACACTTCTTTCCATGGAAAAAAAATGATCAAAAAATTGATTGCGGATGAATCACATACATTTTTTCCCAACTGGCGTAATTTCAATTGATCTGCTTCATAATAGTGATAATTGCAAAATAAGAAAATTTATATTATCTTCATATTTTTCTTTGTACGTATTTGTTTCTTTTTTTTTTGCAACGTTATTGTGTGTCAAAAGTGGCAAAGAAACAGCGTATGCAAATAGAACTGCGGAAACCACGCATTTGGCGTAATTGAAGCTTCAAATAACACTGATGCACCTTTGTAATGTCTTCCTCTCTCTCTCACACACATACATATGCATACACATACACACATATTCTCTAGGCTGGTCGCCCGAGGTCGCCACACAAAGGTATCAAACTTCGCTAAAGTATTTGGATTCTCGTTACTCGATCCGCGTCGAAGAGCAAAGCGTTCATGTTAAAATCAAATGTCGAATTAACAACACAATTTATAGACGTGACATGCCAATAAAAGCAGTTTGTTATATCACGTACAGTTTTCTATACAATTTTGTTGTAGAACGCATACATACGGCAATTGGTTGTTGCAATAAAATGCTGCAAGTTCGTTCAATCACTATTTTGCTTTGACCGCATCGAAATGTAACAAATAAATTGCATATAAATTTATGGAAAGCGAAGATCCAATTTTTTTTATTTTTTTCAATCACCGACAATTTTTTTCAAATTCTGCCTCTGCTTCGTTACGATGCTTTAATTGTGAACAGCGTGATGAAACTGAGCATCCATAAATTAATTAAAGAAAAATTATAGAAAACTAGTGAAAAAATCATAAAGAATACAGAAACAATAGTAAAAATTATGTACTACATGTATCTAAAAACAATTAGTGCAAATATTTCACAGATTTTGTTCTATTATATCAGTTTTAATAAAAATTTTATATCAATTTGCATGAAAAACGAGAATTTTGCAGTGTAATTATTTTACCGCTTGTATAAAATTTTTAAATAACCCAGGATCTCTCTTCCTTTTCTCATATACATATACATTGTGTTGTTAAATAATAAAAATTGCATAAATTTAATATTAATTTTTTTCCTGAAATTAATTTTCCGCTAAATGTGAAGATATGTCATTAAATCCAATGACCACTACACACACACACACACACACACACACACACACACACACACACACACACACACACACACAAACAACTGCAAATCTATTTAGCTCAATCGAACAAATCCAGCGCATTCCCGTTTACATTAACGGGCAATTAACGACAACAATTGCACTAAACCTCAACGAATCTCGATTAACATTCAATCTGCATTAACCCTTTACATCTCTGGGTGTCAATGTTACGATGGACACGTTGTGTTACGTATTTCACTGCGAGATCGTTACGGTGCTAATAATTATATATTCCGCGTGTTATCTGGCCATTTAATAAAATATCATGAGAAATTTTTTTTTAGTTGTCACTATGTTTAAATTATTAATTATTTATTTTGCAAATTAATATTTTCCCATTTTAATGAAATTATAAAAATTTTAATGAAATACGAAAAATAAATTTTTTCCACATTAATGGATACCAATGTAGAACGCGAATGAACAATTTTGCCACGTCTGAGAGGTGATAATAGCATGATAACGCAATATATAGTATGATAACCACAATCAAAGTAAAGTAGTTTCACCCAAAGTTTCAATGCAGTGTACTTAACATCTCCATAAAGTTTTCCACGTGAATTAAGACGAAGATATGCGAAAAGGAGGGGTAGGAAAGCCGAAAGTATGACTTACCTGCAAGTTATACGCGCAGGAAGAGAGTCCAACTTGTCTTGAGAAATTCCGTCCAAGAGCTGAGGAAGCGACGCACCGACGAGTGCAACCGATAACGTACAATTACGAATGCAGCGGGAAACAAGTGTCGTCACGAAAGAGAAAGAGGGGAAACGGTAGCGTGTGGACTGATGCGATCGTGCGATCTGTATGACGGACAGATGAAGCACAAAGTGCGCACCGCGAGCCCGAGCTTCTCCTCTTTATACCCTCGAACTTGTACCTGTGCTTGCGCAGACCGGCCCCTTAAGCTCCGGCCGCTCATTTCCTTCGTCAGACGGGCTCGCGGAGCACCATGTGCACCAATGATGCACATTCTGCTCTCCTGCTTGATTGCGTAGCATTTGTAAAATAATTGAGGACACGTGTACGCATTAACGATGTATTTTGATTCTCGTCCGAGCTACGCGAGTTTGCTGGGAGCCTTCGTCAAATCGTATTTAAAAGTGATGAAGTTTTCCACTATCTCATTTTATACTGCGACTTTGAAGTGATAATTGTATGCATTGATAAATAATGTAAACTTTTCCTTAAAGAGAGAAAATGAAACATATGACATTTTTTATCTTACAACTGATGTTATTCGACTAAATTTTCCATATAATTTATGAAAATTGTTAAGTAAATAGAAGTTAATAAATCGACAAGAATGACGATCAGAGTTGAATTATGCGTGAGAATACAATAATTTTTGCATATGAATCTGTGTTAATGAGTACATTGGAAAACATACTTATTATTCTAAATTTGAATTATAATGTTTGAATAATTTTGGGATTTTAATAGAGACTTTATTCAGCAAGTTACTGGCTTTGAGAGTCAAACACGGTTATTTGTGCGTGATTTAACGTTTATTAATATTTAATCTAAATTCTAAATAACAATAGAAGCCGTACGTTTCAATTCCGCTTTGAGCCAGCTTTAGTAATAAAATGATAAATAAGTTAAATAATCTCAAGTCCTCCGACAAGCATAAGGCGAGTGTTTAAAAAGAAGAAAAAAAATTAAATGTATAGAAAGGTATTATGTCTGAAGAGGAATTATTCGAAAAGAAAAGGAAGGAAAAGATTTTATTATTGATGGTACTATATTGATGAATTTAATATAACAAGTTTATCATGATTTGTCGAAAGGTGATACTTGACCGCGAACTGCTGGAACGTGAGTTGCTGTAGAGTGACGAGATAAAATTCGAGCCAAATCGAGATCTGGAGCCTCAGAAAATCGCCGATATGGTTGCTGAGTCAGCATCTTGAATGTAAAGAAATTGCGACCGTATTAAATACTTGTAAGCCTTTTTCGATGTCAAACTGATAGATTTATCATTTTTATTTAATGGTTTTTTTAAGTTAAATTTTATTTTTTTAAATTAAATTAAAATTTAATTTAAAAAATTATTTAATATGTCGATAAGACTTGTCGATTTAAACTTTTTAAATTCGCTTTTGGTCTAATTTAATATATTTTATAATATATGATAGAAAGGCTTACATATATTATTACTTAAATTGAGAATTTTATTATTTACAATTCTTACTTAATATTATTATTTACAATTGAGAACAAAGACAAGTACTCTCAAAAGAAACTCATGAGTATATTAAATTATTATTTATATAATCTGTCTTGCAAATAAAATTTATATAATTACAATGACTACAAATACTAAATCTCTGCGAATAATCACGATTTTTTAAAAGAAAAAATCTTTGCGATGTGGTTTATCTGATATATAAAAAAATGAAATACATTTCGTGCTTTGTCACCTATTACGGATAATTATCTTGAAATGAGTTTACAAAATGAGGGCGGAAATGTCTAAAGATTTATCTAGCCTTATGATATCGCCTCTGACAACGAAATTGCTTAAACCACTACTTTCTTTTATAATGTTACGCTTCGCAAAGCCTTTACGACTGCTGATGACACTAACTAACCCTTGCTAAATCTCACACTATATTTTTGCTTAATCATTTATTTGCTTTTTACGAAAATAAGTGGTCATTATTTTTATCTTGATTGATATGTATTTCGTGACAAATTCAAGAGACGTACATTACAAATATATTATTTAATATTAATAAGTATTGTTAATCTTTATTATTATTAATTTTTATATTAATAATTTTTATTAACATAAATAATATTATAAATATATTATTTTATTAGTACATAAATATACATTACATATTAATATATAATATTATATTGCGTGCAGCATCAAAATTATTACATTTAAATGTAATATATCCTTTCTTGATCATTTTGAACAAGAAATTAAAGAACTCTCTATTCTTTCTTTTTATTTCAACTTTTCAATACCACAGGCAGTCAGATACTATTACAAAATATTCGAAGTCAAGATAAGTTTATTTTCAACGTAATTAAATATTATCCCACATATCCTCTTTTTTAGTTGAGAGAACTTTTATGGAAAAATTACAAACGTAACATACAATTTTACCGTAATGCGGTAACGTTTGCTCGTCATCGACCGGCACTATATTCAGAACGTATACGTAGAGTATCACCATCCTGCGGTAACATTTCACGTTATCAGAGAGCTTTATAATATGTATATACCGGTGACTGTAACGTTATTGCAAGATTAGTTATCACAGGAGTTTAACGTTACTTCGAATTGTAAGAGAGCTTTGACAAAGTTTCAAAGAGTACTTGGTTTATTGTCGTTACGATAGCATATTAAATTATTGAAAATACTCGGGAAAGATGATATTAAACGCTTTAAACATGTTTCAGTGTCATACATAAAGCAGATCTCAATATTTTTTAAATATGTTAGTATTTGACATTTATTTCTTTGGAATATGTGTATATATTTTTGGGAATGTCTTATATAATAAAATAATAACTCGTTAATTAACGCAGATTATACACATACACGTACTAATAACCGCATTGCGTCACGTATTTTACGTATTTAAGATAAAACTTAGTGCTTGAGGAAGGATATAAAAATGAAGAATAACAAAGAAAAAGTAGAAACGCAACACCAGAAAACTTATTAATAGTTATATGCAGAGTGGACTAAAAATATTGTAATAGATGTGGAATATTTTTTTTTATATTTTTAGCACTTTTATATTAAACAGCTAGTTGGACACAAAAATGCTTTAGCGACATTAATTCCAGAAAGATTATTAATAATCATTATGTAATTTTATCGGCAAAAAACAGTATGGCGAAAAGTGAATCATAACTATAGTTGCATTAAATAAGACGTATGTACATATATAGAAAATATAAATTTTATGATATCGCTAATTTTTCACAGTATATTTACACGCAGTAAAAGTGCACGAAAACGCAAAAAGCCATTTACGGTAATCTAAATGATATAAGATAGAACACCAGTGTATAATTTACTCTCTTCTTCTATAATTAAGCTCCTACAGTCTAACATTTTTGCTTACAAATCGAAAGACTTATTAATTAGTATTTGATTGTTTTTCGTACGTTTAGTCGATTTTTAATACGCTATATTTTTTTTTCGAATCCGCTTTTTATATTTTCTGCATTCTAAGATTTTTTTTGAGTTACATTAAGAATATTAAAACTCTTCAAAAAAAGAAGCAAAATTTTATCAACGTTGAAAATAACTTGATAAAAGTCACAAGTTTTCATCAAAAAAATATTATATACAGGATGTCCCAGACCTAACGCACCACCTGCTAATGGTAGATTCTTGAAGTCATTTAGAGACGAAAATCTTAATACCAAAATGTTGAGGCTACAATAGTTTTTAAATGGGAACTGTTTAAAAATAGCCAATCTTGTTAAAAATTCGCGCGCTCAGGTCTGTGTATAATAGTTATTGATACAACAAAAGTTTTAGACATTGCCGGGTAATATCCGTCGTCAAAACAAATTTACTGACTCGCAAAGCAGTATGTATATTTTACGATTGTCGTGGCGTTCTCACACTTTCATTCTAATTGACATTCACACCATATTCCATCGACTCGCACGATTCATTCATGGATAATACAAACGCTGCCAAAAGCTTTCGACATCGTTCTTCACTCTGCATATCTGAATTCGCGTTCATCGCGTATTATCATGCAATCGGAATAAGAGGGGAAGTGACATTAATAAACACACGATGAAATGCGGAAAGTCGCGACGAAGAGCGTAATTTAAAATTTTGCGAAAAGGCAAAATAACTACATAAATCGTATTAGAAGAAAAATAATATTATTGATGTATAAAATCACATTTAATTAATTTTTGCGCTGCTAAATTACATAATGATAGGTGGCCGTATTAATCAAATCTTACAAAAACTTAACAGATATATGAAAGTACCTCTAAATAAATTTGATTTGTCAGTCAATCATAGTTAATTTACTCAATATATTTAATCAATATATTATAAATTTTTGTTTTAATTTTGCTGTTAATTTTGCAGTGCAAGTAAAATCGAAAGTTTGTTTTTATGTCTTTAGGTAACAGACACTTTTTTTGAAGCATTCTTTCACTCATACTGAAATAAAATGACAATTTTATTTTTACATGCTTTTCTATATTAGTAAAAAAAGAAAGCAATTTAATATTTGCAATATAATGCAATTTAATATTTAAAAAATGATGCAAACAAGCAGTTATTATACAAAACATTATTTACATTTTTTAATAAATCTAGTTTTTATTTTTTGATATTTAGTATAAAACGAAAAAAAATTTTAAACCATGTTTATATACAGGCCTTTTCAA
The DNA here is from genome assembly GCA_928718305.1 of Tetramorium bicarinatum. Classification (NCBI taxonomy): domain Eukaryota; kingdom Metazoa; phylum Arthropoda; class Insecta; order Hymenoptera; family Formicidae; genus Tetramorium; species Tetramorium bicarinatum. The sequence goes on from OV788327.1 coordinate 15,701,768, forward strand.
ACATTGTTATTTAAAACATTGCACTCAAATTTCAATAATTAAACGTTGATTTTCAGTGAGAATAGTTTCGTATTTCTCAGTTGTTTAGTTAAAAATACGAATAAAAGGCCAATAAGCTGTCTCTTGTTGTAACGGGTTATCGTATTACAGCTAATATAAATTCCTTCTAAATTGAAAAAAGTTAGAAATACACATATCATCGTTTTAATTAATAAAAAAATATTACTTCTGCGTATTTTACACGACACGTTTACTTTACCGAAATATTGTAATGTTTTACGCAAATTAAACAGCCATAAGATTAATAATGTTTACGATATTTTATTGTGTTTGCTAAAAGTTATTTTAGAAAAAATTTTTAAATGATATAAAGTATTTCAATTTTCTAGTACCTCCGCAAACTTAAAGCTATTCTAATAATTTCACGAGCAAGAAGAAAAAAAAGGAAATTATCCCCTTTCCCCTCTATCTAATATCTCGTCTTATAAAGACACGGTAAATATCATAAGACCTTGCGGAAGCATGAGATCCCTCTCGGCCTTGCACGGTTCATCGAAGCGTTTTTGCAAATCGTCAACCGTGCCGACAGAATCACGTGGCCGAGGCTTTTTGACGGCACATTTGCGAGGGACGAGGTCGTAATACGCGCGACGTCATCAAGTCGAATTTACCACACCAGGACGTATGAAGGAGCTTAAATCCGCACGATTACGAAAATAGAATATTAACGGCGGCGCGAAGCCCACCACCCACGGGGGAGGGCTGTCTCTACGGAATCGACACGCTGTATACATTTTACGCGGCCCGTTTGTTCCTCTTTTTTATTGCAAGCGCATATCGAATGCTGCTGTGAAATGGCCCGTGCTTGCGTGACATACGTTGTCCGACATGCGTGGCTCTCGTTGTTACGAAATCCTGCTCCACCAACATTCGCAAATTATTCGTCTGTCAAGGATACATGTCCTGCCTAGGCAACATAGTAGTTGTAATTACCATTGACGTTCTTACACCGACACGAGCAACATTCACTGCTCGATATATGTATATATCTCACTGTGTGAAAGGTAGTTAATGGTCGTTATTTGATAGACGTCTAAAACTATTCTTTAAACATATACCATGAGAGAAAAACTTTTTAATTTTGGAGAATATGTCTTTCTGCACAAATAGTAGTTATGACCTTTGCAAACTACGTATATGAAAACCAAATGTTAACTGCAGGTAGTGAGCCAATAATCAACTTAATTCAATTAATCTCATGAATATTCCGATCGATCGAGCGAGAGAATAATAATAACCCGAAATTGTTACCATGTTCCAAACTTTCTGAATTAAAGCTATTTCTCCTCACAATCAGCTAAACAAAGAACTGCAAACGTCAAACATGGTAGATGTAAATGTATAAATATACATACGTTATTTAATATACATCTCTATATTTAATACACATATATCTTTATCTATTATAATATTGAATTATGTTTCAATCTTCGGAGAATCGAGAAAATTTCATTCGTGAAATTTGCCATTAAGTACTTAATATCGAGTAGCAGAGATGTGTTCTCTAGTTAATGGACTTTCTGCAAGCCTAATAATTCGGCATATTGCTTTTTGATTCTTAGGAAATTCTTTCCGAGATTCATAGAGTTTAATATGCGAGTAGGAATTTCACTCATAGATTCAGGTAGATTATAAGAAGCTTGAGGAATTATAAAGAGAAGGAATTATGCTTGTTATTACATATATTTTTATTTTTTTCCTCAAGAATTTAATTAGTAATAAAAAAATTTTCAAATTAATTTTATTCTCTCTCTCTCTCTCTCTCTCTCTCTCTCTCTCTCTTAAATTTGAAATTTTAGAAAAACTGAAACGTTTTAGTTGAAATATAATATTCTCCCCTCCCGTGTATTTTTTTCATTAAATATCAAAGTAACGCTAAAAAAATTGACAGGAATAATTCGTGCGCCGCTTACAAGGGAAAAGGTTATATATCGATCCAATGAACTTCGCACCATTGAAGCCGGCGCCATAAAATTATATTAATCGTGAATTGTGAAGTGACGAAAGCAGTCCAACATTCAAATGCGTAATTCGGTGACTATTCTCCGTACGCGTTAGATTAAATCGTCAGTGGATCGCCCGTTTATTGCCTTCTATGTGAAGGGTCGCGAAAGTAATTAACAACGAAAGCAACTTGCGCGACTTTTCCTCTTTCTGATGACTTAGGTTTTACGACTCTCACGCGAGACCATTCTCCTCCATGATGAAACAGAGCGGGCGATACAGCGTGTTGACATAATTCTTGCGCGACGTGATATTGAACTCCTCAATACACTTGCGATGCACTTAATGCTTTGGCTCTCCAAAGTGGCAAAAAATTTGTTATTAGTCTGGAATGATTTGTCATATTATTACCAATAACATATACAAGAAATAAACTGTAAATTTATTCCGAACAAAGATAGCCGCTCTGCGTTGTAGGATAATTCGGAAAAAAATACAAATATTTTGTTAAAAGTCTCAGATCTGTTGCAATTTTATCAAAAAACATCGATTGCATAAATTTTATTCTCAAGAGTGGACAGAACATTTTTCATCCAAAATTAGACTGCATAAATTTCAGTTTCAACAGAGAACAGAACATTCTTCTAACTAAAATTAGCTGTAGAATTCATTGACAAGAATTCATATTTCTCCTAGATTTCTTCATTTCGTATGTCTTTTCCTTCATTATCAAATGTGAAGAAATAATTAATATGCAGTGGAAATTGTACGAGAAACTTCTTCGACGTTGAAAGTCTTTCTCTCATACTCCGGGCTGAGTGTAACTCCGAATTCTTATGTGCGGGTGCAAATTGCGGATATAATTAAACAGACATTAGCGGAAATGCTCATTAATAGTACTGCGCCTTTATTGATCCGATCTGTAAGCATCAAGTGCGACGCTAATCCATCCTTGACTAGAAGTGTTTACATCTATTCGCGACCAACACGCCTGCGATATCTATAAACTATGCCACTCGCGAGCGTTCAGCTGATACAGCAGTCCGGAAACTTGTTGCGCCTTTCTCGTGCGTCACATACGAAATTCCCAGGTCCATTTAGCTAATTAAATAAAAAAGCGTGATCGCAAAAATTACCTTCCGAAACGCGCTCTGGTTTCGATAATAGGAGTGTGCGACAATGTTTTTCGGCGAAAAATTTTATTTATATGCGTTGTAAGAAGTATTTCTTCGTACGAGATATTATTGCGGTTTTTCTCCAGATAATATCCAATTACAAGTCCCGCAGCCACATGGCCGCCAGAATGATAGCTCGACAAGTCACAAGTGCTTACACTAACAATAACGCTAGATAATGCAGATCAATTTTGTAGAAAAATGTTGTGTATCTTGATATATAATTATTAAAATTTTTCCAATTAGTTAATATGTGATTTTTAATATAGAGTACATAAAAATTAACGGATATATGAAGAAACGTTAACTAATTGTAAGTCGAGATCTTTAAATATACGATTACGTTAAAAATATCCTAATTGCGTTGAAAAGAAGAAACAGAAAAACAGATGTCTCATTTCTTTTATACACAATTATTGGAATCTGTACATCATCAGCGAGCATTCATCGCTTCCGCTAAAGTAGATTTAAACTAGATTGCAGAATTTTTTTTTTCGCAAAGTTTAAAGGAACATCACGAATCTAATTATTTTATTCGTACACGTCATTTCTTTTTTTCTTTATTTTATGAGAAACGATCACGAAGAATTACGAGTATAAAAATGTTCTCCAAACATTTTTCTCGTGTATCAAATTTCTAAATGCATGCTATTTGTATAAAGTGCACTCTTTATGTTCGACCAACGGATATGAATAAGATACATCATCGTAGATGCACCTGCACTTATATTGAGTCCTAAATTTTACGTATGTACTCTCTCTCTCATTCACCCGCGAATGAAGTAACCGCCTAAAGAAAATGACAAACATTTCGCATACATCTATCAAGACAAATATTTTTCAATTCTTATACGACGGAAAAAGAAGAAGCTTTACAAGACAAAAGTCAAAGGAAGCTCAGCCATACAAAGGAAAATTCATAACACAGTTTTAATTATCTAAGTTCAAAATTATTACATGTTAAACGCAATTTACTTTTTCAGAGTTTGATCTTTAATTACGAAAACATTTTAATGTAGAAATTAGTTGAAGGACCCTAAGAGCAAAAAGAAAAATGCTAATTCCTGGGAAAGCAGTTAAATTACTTTGAAATTCTAAATATACTATTAAACGTATGAGAATTATCTAAAATACAAAAATACGTGAAACTAGTTCAAAGTTTTTTTGTAGTTCCAAGAATCTTTTTTTACGATTAGAACCTTTTTGATTGAATACTGTTGAAATAGCTGTACACTAGGTCATCCATTTTTAAATAATGTTTGATTCATCCGGATTTTAACACGCTTTCAATATCTAGCCGGGAGCTAACGTAAAAATCCCAGTGTTATCGTAAATTTCCAATTAAATCCCACCCACAACGATTGTTTTCGTTCGCTCGCACGAAGTTCGCTATCACCGACGCAGGTGCGCGTCCGGAGGGTGGCGTTGCTCAGCCACCCCACCATGCACCACCGTAGAGCTTGCCACCGTATATAAAAGCCGTGGTCACGACACCCCGGCTTTGAGTTCAGTCGCCGATCTCTTCGATCGAAATCGACCCTTATTTTGTGAGCAGCAACAATTCCTAAATTTGGTGAAACGCGCGCCGAACGCGTCGTAATCTAAAGCGGTGCTTCGTTCGTCTTTGCAAGGGTGAACGGAAGTGATATACACATACGTTCATTTTCCGAGTGTACAAAAAAAGAGAAGGCAAAGTTCTCGAAAGGTGAAAATCATTGACAAAGTAAAACCACAATCTACAATAATCCTAAGATATCATTTCTTTCTTCGTATTATTATCTTTGATTTTATTTAAAGATTTTGCAAGAATTAAAAATCTAAGTGAACAAAAACATTGAAAAAGAATTTCATATTAAAAATATTTTTATATTTTCTTAAAATTTCTTAATTAAAAATTTTTTATCTAATTTTCTATAGTAAGACAGTTTACATTTTATAACAACGCACTCATAGGTTTTGTTTTATTTATTAAAACGTGATTAGTTTAAAAATAAAATCATTAATATATTTCATTTTGATATTTTGATAAATTGAAGAATTACCGAAAGTATATCTAGAGTGCATATAAATAATTTATATATTATCGTATATAATATAATACAGTTGATTGGATGTGATTACATTAACGAAAATATTCTATTGAATTTCTTCAGAAAATAAAATGCCTTCGCTAGATTTTCTAAAAATCATAAAGGTTGAAATATTTTTTTGCATAAATGAAATAAAAATCTTGAAATTATTCTATAAAATTTTAATCTTATTTATTTTTGAAAAATTAAGTTTTTTGAAAAAAATAAATAAAATCGATTTGCAGGCAGCAAATAACCTCGGGCTACGGAACGTATCTATTCGATCGGTTATATACAGAAGTATCAGCTGAAATATTTACATGGCGTTAACTTTGAGAAAACATCGTGCTTTGACAATCCTCGTACAGACTTGTACCGTCATGTTAATTTTTTGCTTCGCCAGGTGCGCAGCCGGTAGGTATAATACAATTTTTTCGTTCCTGATTGAAATTCCGTTTTTTGCACTTTTCTTGATCTGAGTTAATTGTAGTCACAAATTCTAATGTTTTAAATAAATGCATTAGCATTCTCTCTCTCTTGTTATATACATATACATATACTTATATATGTATAGAAAAATTTTAATATAGTATAAAACATTAGAATTTAATTAGACAACATTAGAAAAATTTTGCACTTCTGTCATAGTAAAATATACGTAGTATATAAATCCTTAAAATTATTTTATGAAAGCAGAACTTATCTTAAAAAGCATGTATACATGTATATACAAGCATGTTTATTACACAGATCCCTACCTTTATAACAATTAATTATTAAAACTTTTATTTAATGAATCAATTCAGTTAATCCTCACAAAACAATTTTTAAAATTAAATTAGTTGAATGACACAAAAGCCACACATTTCTACTTACTAAATGGATTCTTTGATGTATTCTGTTTATCCGAAATTCTGAATTGTACGTTTACATCGTATTATATGTTAATATCTTTTATATTTATTATTATCGTGATATTTTCACACAAATAAGGCATGTACTTTAAAGTTAGTCCGTATTTTAAAAAATTTTTCTCTTTAAAATTTTATTTTTCGGTAAAAATTTATTCAAATTAAACTATATAATTATATGTATTTTAAACTGAACATTTAATCTTATTTTGAAAGTTAGTAAAATTAATAGGTCCAAAATATAAATTTGGACAAAATTATAGTTCTCTTTTATGTGATACATTTATAAAATAGCTCGACCAAGACAAACATAAGATAAATGCAAATCTCATAGCGCTTGCATTTCATTATCCTTTAATCACGATTGCATTTTCATGAAAGCCGACTCGTGTACTCATTGGATGACATGCTAACAGAAATACATCTAAGTAACTGGGAAAATGTTTATTGCATTTTGTTTGCGCATTGGGCGGAAGGTAATGATTCAGGACATTGCAATATCTGCGGACCATTCTCAGACGCGTGGCCATTAATTTGAAATAAAGAGATATAAACTTATTATAGTGTTCACGAAATGCTAAGTGGATTATCATAAAAAAACGTTATAATATGAAATTTCATCTCCAACGTGACGTAAATTAATTTGATGTATTAGAATAAATTGGAAAAGTTTAATTAATATGTACTAAAAATTTACATATAATAATTACATATTTTCCACAGTTACTTTCTCTATGATATTTAAATTGTAGATTATGAGATTCTTTGAGAAATTAGCAGCTAATACTATTTTAATATATTAAATTATTAAAAGTTTAATAAAAATTACTGAAATCGAACACATAACATATAGATAAAATCTTTCCTTAAACCAATTCTTTAAGCAGAATTATGCATTTTTTTCCTTATTTTTAATAATCAAATATAATATATCGAAATAATCAAAATACTCAAACTTTAAAATTGAATGTATTAAGGATTGTAAAATATAATTTTATCATTATGATTAAAAATTACGTCTTGATATGTCAAAATAAATGGGAAGGATTAAAGGGATTAGACATTAAATCGGGTATTTACAAAATAATAAAAAAATCATTATATTTTGACAAAACACCGAAAAAACGCTGGAAAATTAATAAATTTCAGAATATGTGTTTAAGAAAAGAGGCTAAAAGATGAGAAGTAGAGAAATTAATATTGTCAATAAATGCATTCCAAAATTACTGAAGTTATAGATTCTTTTATCAACATGATCAATTTGCTTTACTCTTTTTTTTTAATTTACTAACAAGTCAAGTAGAAACGCATTGTCGTGCAGCGTACGGCGTATATAATTGTTCAGATTCATTATATTTTTATATTAATCAGCATAAAATAACGGAAATATAAATTACAGCGGGAAGCCTTAATCAATTATTCACTTAATATTTTACTGGCTTTTATTAAAAATATTTCAAGCTAATATCTCTCTAATGAATATAGGTATAATATAGTCGCATTATTATCTAACATTTTTTAATGCAATGATGGAGAAGACGGAAAAAGTTTTTTTTTACAAAAAATAGTTTTTATCAATTTCCAAAATTTATTTATACTTTACATAATACATAATGTAATAAGTTTTAAAATATAAAGATTATGTTATTCCTTTTTACGAGAAAAGTTCGCTTAGATATTTCGAGAATAGCGATGCGATAATCCAAAGACGACGAGATTGAAATTGAATCTAAACTATCCCCAGCGAAAGCCTGTGCTCTTATTCGTTACACTATTATAGCCGTCCGCCAGCCGCCTCCTTAATGATTATCACAATCCTTTGTGTGAATAAGACGCGTCTCGAGTACGTCAAAGACCATTGGATTGGCAGAGAGAGACTGTAATGTCTAAATCGCATCGATTCCAGCAAAAACCAAGGTGAACTTTGAGAATCAAATCGCGCACGGCCACCCAAAGTCCTTTGACATATTACGTTCGTGTTTCGCGCAAAGACGATGAATCGAATATTTGCGTCCCAGTGGACGGAAACGAAGTTTTCTCATTTATATGCCACATTTTGAATCTTTGTCTCCTTACAAACAAAGGAGCCTCTCCGGGAGAGACAGAGTTGCGAAAGCAACACTCACCCGGATGTCCTTCCTTTTCCGGTTCACAAACAGAATACGAATAAAGATCCGTGCTCTCGATTTCATTTATTCCATTGCAACTCTTTCGATGAACATTCCTTTAATCCGACTATTGCAGTTTCAATTATTACTTATTCGTTTATCGAGATTCCATTCAAATTTCTAACGCACACACGCGCGCAAGAATTTTTAATAATCCCGAACCATTTTATATAGAACTATTGACGTATATATACGATACATTGTGGAGTACGAAATACGTCAGTTGAGATGTTCGATTGATGATTATATAAAATATTACCAGACAAGAATAGATTAGATAGAAATATTACTTATTTTAAATATACATATAATTCTTTTAATTCTATATTATACCTGTAATTCTTGGCATTAAAAATTCTTTTTATAAGCTTTAATTTCTTAATATGTATTATCTATATTTCTCGAAAGAAGCAAATTCTTTACAATGAGAGCATAATAGAATCTGAGTTCTAAAGCGTGACGCTGAGCAAAATCATAATAAAGTAATAACGAAAAGCCAATTTTATGGGATATTATCTGTCCTGACATTCATTGCGCACAAAGAATGTCGAGAAAAATTTCTCCATATCGCGTATAGATGATTCACAAGATCGTTCGCAGAGCGGAACATCGTCTAGAGAATAAAATAGAAATAAGAATCTTCAAATAAATTTTTATTACATTCTCTCTTGCAATCCACTGAAAACAATTCCTGCTTTATCCACATCAAAGACGGACACATTATAATATTATTTCTACATCTTTAGTCGAATTTTATATTCGATTCTCATGTCACTTCATATCAGTTTTAATCTGTAATTAGATCTTTGCCATAACTTTTATAATGTATGTATAAACAAATATTTATTAAGCATTTCATTAACTTTTACTTAATTATATCACGCGATGTAAGATATAAATATATTAACAAAATGTAATTACCAGTTTAAAAATTCAATATTATATAACGCACACATTATCATTTCAATCCAGGATCCTGTCTAAACTATGGACATGGTTGTTGGGGAGGTACGTAGCGTTTTTAATAATAGTAAATATTTTCTCACTTAAATGTTAATAATGAATATTTTAATAATCCACACTATTAATAGCGTATTGTAAACATTATGTGAAAAATTTTAGCGCACGGGAAGCGCAGCGATATCCAAGATACACCCACCATGCACGTGGCAGCCAATACATTGCTGAACGGAAATGCGCAAAATGACATCGCGCCTTTATTCAAGACGCAGTGGATTCTGTCCCGTTTGATCACCGGGCAGCCCATATTACCATTGATGGATAAATATCGCGTTAGATGGGATGGCTTCTCTAAGGATAAATCATACGTTCCATCGAAGTTGGACTATAATACGGCACCGATGATTGACGAAGGCATTGAGTCGATCAGGTGAATTTTTCGCAAGAAACAAAGCTGGGGAACAGGTGTCGAACGATAGGCAGAAGATTCTTCACAAAAAACTGCATGCTCGTAATTTTGTAATTATTATTTTGAAAGATACCAATATTTGGTTTATGAAATTTTTTAGTTTAATTTATCTTAAAACTCTTGCAACAAACAGTTTACTTCATGTTAAGAAATATACGTAATACGCGAAAGTGTTTTTTTTTTATTTTAAGATTAAATTTTGTACATACATACGAAAGTTAATAAGATGCTTGAATATTGTTATCTTATTACCTGAAAAGTTTTATTTAAATTGACGAGATTTACTGCTCGGAATTAAATAATTAGAGTTGCTTAAGATGAAATTTTTCTCAAAAGAAAATCCAGCTTAAATTATTCAAACAATAAGTTATACTTCTGTCTGAAATGTTCTCAGACATTCTACGTGTGTGATGAAAGATTACACAATCTATAATGGAATGAACATTGAACTAGATATTTTATAGTTTAACTTCGGAAAAGTAATAATAAAGTTACATAGAATTGTAGAAAACGAAAATGCGTTTTACGATTAGTAAAGTTTTACAGAGCACTTGTTCGATAAAACCCGGTTAAAGTTTATTGTACTTTACTTTGCAAATAATTAGAGTCGTAGTTATAATTTCACTTTTATTAAGAAAATAATATTAAGATAATTACGCGATGAATAATAATTTTATTATACGCTTTATGCATTAAATTTAGTTATCCATATTTTTTCTTTTCTTTCACGTTAAATAAATTTCACTGAAATCAATTAATCTTTACGATAAATAAATAGAAATTGGAAAATAATTTAGTAAACATACATTTATATGGCTGTCCCAGACTTGCCGTATCATCCGTTAATGGCAAATTTCTAAGGTCATTTAGAGACAAAAATTGTAATACCAAAATGTCGAAGCTCTTATAGTTTTTAAACAGGAAAAATTTAAAGTTTGGGCCAACCAGTTTGTCAAAATTTCGCGCGCTCAAAAACATCGAAAGGGCCTTTTCACAACATTATTTATTTAAGTAATAATATTTAAAATTATTATTCAGTTTATTTGTACACTTCTCCAAAATCGAATATCACAGTAATAACAATATTTCAATTGTACGGAAACACGATTAGGTGCGCATTGAATTGTCAAAGCCTTCGTGTGAAACATACCACGGACAAATGATATTTCTCACACGTATGATGAGAAAAATCAATACAATTAATAGGCAGTAAGTCTAATACATAAAATATATCAATAAATAAAGAATAAAAAATCACCGAGGAAAGAAAATACTAATATGTTTGGAAATATGCGTTTCCATACAATTTAAATATTGTTTTTACCACGACATTCGATCTTGCGAACAGTATACAAAAAAAGTGAATAATAATTTCAAGTATTATAGCATGCGATAGTTTGTATAAAACAAACGAATTCATCTCATAAATTTTTCCTTTTTAATGTCGAAAGCCTTAAAAAAGCCTTAAAGTCTTAAAAATCGTGCAGACCGTTATGCTAAATACCCTGTATATGTGTGTGTGTGTTAAATAATTAAATAAATTAGAAGAAAATATTTTCGTTTTATTAATAATTAATTGGCTAATATAATAACTAATATACATTTACAGATTTCCAATAAACGAAAACAAAGATAGTGAAAGGAGAATTAGCAACACACAAGGTACAATGCATAATATAAACAAAAAACTTGAAAACAATCGTGAAATCTTCTTAATTTCATCTGGGGAATATGCTAAGCCAATTAATGACCCTCAAAAGTTAGATATACTCAAGTTTCTGGTATGCTTCATGATTCTATTAACAATTGTAGAATAATTTTTATTAATTAAATATTTATAAGCATTAATTTATTAAATATCAGAGCGCTTGTTTAACAATGCAACATTTCTTTTCAGAATGAGGGAAATGGAGATACGAAATAAATGGGATATAAAAGACTGCAAGATATTGTGACGAAAAACAGTTTTCAAAGAACAGATCTTATCACGTGTTGAATAATAATTCTCTATAAGTATTCTCTGTAAAGAAACATATGTACGTGTTTTCATATTAAATTTCAATTTGATTTCGTGTTCTGTATCTGGATTATACAAATTCTCATTTAAGAAATATTATTTTCGTCTTTAGTTATTAAAAATTTTGATAATATAGCGATTTTGTTACAATTGCAATTACGAGAAGTAATCCAATAATAACAATTTTACTGCAACATTCTATTTCAACAGCGAGACTGTATATGTATATCTACTACTATAGAATGATTATCTATGTGAAATTGGATGCTTTCTTAATTCCTCCCACTCTGTAAATCTTATTGAATTAATTTGAAACCTTGATTTTATAAATATTAATTAATAAATGCATATTGAAAATCAATTACTAAATTAAAATGCGTAATGATAAAATCTTATAAAGTGTGTTACTATAAAAAAAAGTAAAACGATCTCAAATATTTAATTCGATCTTCAAACTTTTTCAGTGTCTGTCAAAAAGTATTAATTTTTTTTATATATAATCGAAATTTACAAATAAAGCTATTTATTGCAATTTAAATCAAGAGGCACGGTAGTGTCTCGCGCGCCAAGTTACGCGAACGGGGCGCCGAGACACGGCCGTGCCTCTTTTACGCGAGACGTCGTTATGAGAAATCCTTCGATTATCGGATCTCATTAACGACGGAACCGATCAAATTCTAAGTAGGCTTAATCGAAAGCTTGGGGTCGAATCATATAATGAAAGTGTTTTTATTTTTATTTTACGTGAACCACGAGCGGAGATATCGCGATGTAAAATTTAAAATCATATAAAATGGGCAATTTTCACTTAAGAAACGTCATCGTCGCCCCAGCGAAAAATGTCCAGTTCGCTTTTTCGACGTAAGAGCGCCACTGTTATGCGGCGTCTGCACTGACTCAGCTGCACTGCTGAACTAGTGCAACTCAGGATAGTTATAATAAAGAGAACCGACCCATAATCTCAATGTGTTATCCAACGGATTTGCCGGCACCGAAGCACGCGTAGGGACCATGCCAGACGACTCCCGTCAACCGGGATGTCCGGGTCGCGAAGATCGCAACACAGAGATGCGCCACGAGAACCAATGTGTTCGGCGGCACCGGGGTACGCGTAGGAACCATGCCAGATGACTCCCGTCAACCGGGATGTCCGGGTCGCGAAGATCGCAACACAGAGATGCGCCACGAGAACCAATGGGTTTGGTGGCACCGGGACACGCGTAGGGACCGTGCCAGGCCACTCTCGTCAACCGGGATGTCCGGGTCGCGAAGATCGCAACACAGAGATGCGCCACGAGAACCAATGTGTTCGGCGACACCAGGGTACGCGTAGGGACTGTGCCAGGCGATTCCCGTCAACCGGGATGTCCGGGTCGCGAAGATCGCAACACAGAGATGCGCCACGAGAACCAATGGGTTTGGTGGCACCGGGACATGCGTAGGGACCGTGCCAGGCGATTCCCGTCAACCGGGATGTCCGGGTCGCGAAGATCACGACACAGAGATGCGCCACGAGAACCAATGTGTTCGGCGGCACCGGGGTACGCGTAGGGACCATGCCAGACGACTCCCGTCAACTGGGATGTCCGGGTCGCGAAGATCGCAACACAGAGATGCGCCACGAGAACCAATGAGTTCGACGGCACCGGGGCACGCATAGGGACCGTGCCAGACAACCCCCGTCTACCATAATACAGAACAGAATCAGAATCGTGCACGCGTTATCTTTCAGCCCAAACGTGTACGTTGGCTATGTAGTTCATGTGCACGTTTTCGTGATATTAATGTTTTTGTCGCCAATTATCAGATTCATGAATTCATACTTTTTAAATAGAATTATTATTTATAATATTAACAAATCCTATTTTGACATGAAAAGTAGACGTAGCGAAATTTTTTTTTAATAATATTTTGTAAAAACATAGAAACATCGAAATAATCGACGTCGAGATTCTTTCAAATCGCACAAAAAATCTACGTCTCAAAAAAGATATAATTATTACTACAAAATGTGTGAAATCCTAACAAAATTACCTTTTCAAAAAAAGGTACAAAAATGCGCCAAGTATACGCGCTCAAAAAACGCCTAAAAAATTACGCCTCAAAAAAGAATCCTTCTACAAAAGTACGCCTAAAAAAAGAACTCTTGTATTAATTACCTTTGTACAAAAAAGATTTTTCCTACAAAAAATGTGATATCAAGGAAATGCGCCAACTATAAAAATGGATAGTTCATAATACTCTTTGGTTAGTGTTTATAGTCTGTAAGAAATAAAAAAGATAATATAAAGTAAACAAATAAGTATTTTTATACAAATAATTATTTTAATACAAATAAATATTTTAATATATAAATATTTCAATACTATACATAAATCTTTTATAAATAAATATTTGATCGCACGCACGCACGCACGCACGCACGCACGCACGCACGCACACAGTGAGAAAGAGAAAGAGAGAGTTAGGTAATTAAGATATTTATTCGGTATGAAAGATAATAATTTTAACACATAATTATTTGAGTACAAATAAATTTTTTTTTTAATACTTGGCGCCGCCAAACCGATTAAATTAATTGTCTAACCTTTTTTCTCTTAATGTGTTTGTGCGTGCGCAGATATATGTGTGTGTGTGTGTGTGTGTGTGCGTGTGCGTGTGCGTGTGCGTGTGCGTGTGTGTGTGTGTGTGTGTCTTTCGTATTTTCCTCCTCCTGCGTATATGTATAAATTATTATTATCATAGTTGATAAGTTAGTATGTAATTTAGTAAGAAATGATTGTTAACATATTAAAGCAACTAAGACATTTATTTGGTTTGGCGGCGCCAAGTATTTAAAAAAAAATTTATTTGTACTCAAATAATTATGTGTTAAAATTATTATCTTTCATACCGAATAAATATCTTAATTACCTAACTCTCTCTTTCTCTTTCTCACTGCGTGCGTGCGTGCGTGCGTGCGTGCGTGCGTGCGATCAAATATTTATTTATAAAAGATTTATGTATAGTATTGAAATATTTATATATTAAAATATTTATTTGTATTAAAATAATTATTTGTATAAAAATACTTATTTGTTTACTTTATATTATCTTTTTTATTTCTTACAGACTATAAACACTAACCAAAGAGTATTATGAACTATCCATTTTTATAGTTGGCGCATTTCCTTGATATCACATTTTTTGTAGGAAAAACTTTTTTGTACAAAGGTAATTAATACAAGAGTTCTTTTTTTAGGCGTACTTTTGTAGAAGGATTCTTTTTTGAGGCGTAATTTTTTAGGCGTTTTTTGAGCGCGTATACTTGGCGCATTTTTGTACCTTTTTTTGAAAAGGTAATTTTGTTAGGTAATCATTACATCAAAAGTAACCATAGCTTTAAATTACTAAAAAGATATACAATTAATTAAATTATTATCTCATTAAGCGTAAGATAAAAGCGTGAGATAAAATAGATAAAATACATGTTAAATAAGTAATAATATCAATATCGATAGTATCATAATTTCAGTGTTTCTCGTTGCAATTATTATAGGAATGTAGTAGTATAAGACGGACAGCTAGATATTATAACCCCTAATGTCTCACCTAGATTTAAAAAGTTCTTCTGCGAGTTTCCACTGAAAATGGGATATATGCGGGATGAGGGACCACTGAGATTTGAATCCTTCTGTTACTAATCACCTGCGTTAGTACGAAGCTACGCGTCACACATCCCTTATAGGAATGTAAAAATAATTAATAATTATTATAAACCGTACAATAACATGATTCTAACTTGCAGACATTTATTTCGCAAAAATAAATTATAACGCCATTGAGACAAATGCGATAAGTGTTTATAATATATACATTTGACCAGAGTTGGGAAAGTTACTTTTAAAAAGTAACTCGTTACCGTTACCGTTACTCAAAAACTAACGTACTGTTACTTTTCGTTACTTTTTTAATAATATATTAATATTAATTTAATATTACATAATATATTTTAAATCATCAACGATCACGACGGTTACTCTTGTAGATTTAATGCGTTATTTGTCTGTTTCTCTTAAAATGCGTATGTACAGACTTATGTATGATGTAAGGGTCGTAGCACATACATATAAGATGTAACAATAAGATTTCAACCAATCGCGATGCTCTATTTGCCGACTACTGTTTAACTATTCGTTACAAGACCAACAGCGATAACATGATATGCGACGCGTGATATCCAATGAAAGCTTTACTTTTTGTTATCGCTTTTTTGTCTGCTAGAGCCATTAGAAAGCGGAAATTGCAAATTAATATTTGAAATATATAAAGTAACAATAAAAGTAACTGTTAAAATCGTTACTCGTTAGTGAAAAAATATAACGACGTTACCGTTAAAGACAGAGAAAAGTAACAAATCGTTACTTCGTTACTAAAAAAAAAAGTAACGATAACGATAACGGCGTTACAAATAACGCGTTAATTCCCAACTCTGTATTTGACACATTTTTACAATTTAACATTGTCCGATTACATAGTATTATTGAATTTTCGATAGCAGATGACAAAACAAAGATATATAAATTGGTAACACATAATGATGTAATCGACAAGATTCATGTAGCATTCACTGTTATTTAAGGAAAATAATGTTATTACAAAGTAGAATATATAAAAGATATTATTTTTTTCTTATATTAAAACCATGAATATGCAAATTAATTTTTAGCATGATTAAGAAAAATTACGAAAAAATACACATTTATCTCACTTCTTTACTCAAAAATGAAAATTTGTACATTCATGATTTTAACATAAGAGAGGAACGATATAATCTTGAGAAAAATTGCACGTGAATATTATATCCACGTTTAATCTGATCCACGTAATTTACAGAGTTGTAATGATTTTATTTATAAAAATAATTAAAAAATATAATTTATGCGTTAAATATTTAAACTGTACTTCGATAACTGAATTATACAGAGATACATGATATAACAAGAGATATCAACAACGATTTTAAAGCTATTTTCTCAGCATTGCTATAATGAATTGTAATCTATAATAACGCGAGAACCGTGATGGAAACCGTGATTGTCGCATTACGGAAAAAAGTGACTATGATCTTCAGGTAGTACACGAAACATGTGAATAGTTAACTAAATAAACTAAGCAGGATCAAAGCTAATTAAAATTTTAATAATAAATAATTTATTTCGGATATATAGTATATGCCAAAACGAAACTGCTTAGTTTTGACATACATGAGTAATTCATATCTTCTTATTTTCTGATGATGTCCGTATCTGTGCGATGCGGGCGACGATGCGAAGCTATCTGAAAAATATACAAGCATACCTCATTAGATAGGCTTATCCTTGCTGTCTCGTCCATTGCCATTTAAATAACAAATGGCTAAAATATCCTTTCCTATTTCTATGGTTTCGTAACTAACATAGCGTTGTGCTACAATTCGTAACTAGCACAGAGTAGTCTCTATTGACTTGTATCTGTTATTTTTTGATCATTAGAGTTCTATAAAACAACTTTCTATTGTTCTAGTGCTCCTATTCCCTACCTAGACTAGTTTTTATATTTTATATCTCAATGGTAACTAGAAACACACGTACCCATTGATCCACTAAAGACGACAGACGATAAATGTCGAATTGCTGAGAGTCTTTGCGAGTCCTCATGAAAGATTGATCAGATCGTTCCCGAAATTCGTCGTTGGGAAGTACATAAAATAACTCATCATTTGGCGATGGTACTTCGGATTCTTCGATATTCTGGTTGATACTTTCTTGTAAAGTGTTGCGTCGCACTATTGACGAATCAAATCTTTTGCCATAACCACCGA
Organism: Tetramorium bicarinatum; assembly: GCA_928718305.1. Classification (NCBI taxonomy): domain Eukaryota; kingdom Metazoa; phylum Arthropoda; class Insecta; order Hymenoptera; family Formicidae; genus Tetramorium; species Tetramorium bicarinatum. The sequence continues at coordinate 15,719,383 of OV788327.1, forward strand.
AACAGGCATGTCCAAACGTCGAGCAACCGTCTGCAAAGATTAATTATTGATGTTAATTGCATGAGTTATTTGCATAATCAGGATAATAATTTGAAATATGGTGATGTATTTCATTAAACATGATTGAATCAGTACAATTTGTATTTTTGTCTACATTTTATTGTTTGATGCAACCAAATGCTACGTGTTATATTAAAAAATCTCTAACTATTTCGTGTCATTAAATATAATTCTTTCAAAATTTTTTAGAAAACATGTTTTATTCCTCGAAAACCGCTAGGAAACGAATTTTTCTATTAGAATAAAAAATAAAGAATTATATATAGGAATTTAAAAAATTGTTTTACAATTCCCAAAAAATTGTTTGTGTAGTCCTTGATTTATCGAGATTTTATTAAAAATTATACCTTTGTAAAGTTTGCGACTGAAAGGACTCCTGCGGCCTGTACTCTTTTCTTCTCGCGCTGTAAAAAAAATCAATGTTACAACAAAAAACGAAAAATTTTTTAAAACTTTCTGAACTTCTTACGCTCTTTTACAAGTTAATTTTAATAACTTGCAAAATGTACAATAATTAAATTAAAACAGAAAAGAAAGGGAAAGAAATTTTTATTAGAGACTTGTTCGCGAAAGATCGTGTGCGCCTGCGGTGAAAATGCATGCTTTCCGCTGGGCGCGATTGTACTCGAGTTTTGAGTGAACCCGTGACAGCACCTCGCGGCGCATGAATATTCATACGCGGCCCCCCCCCCCCGCTTGCGATGCTTTTGGGCCAGCTTCCGGGTTCCTGCTTCTTGCTCGAGTTTTCGTAACGTGCGGGTCGGTTTTACGGAAGCTCTCAGCTTGCGTTTAATTTCTCATTAGTTCTAGCGATTGTGCTTGGGTGTTGTAAGTAGTACGCGTTGCATTACATCGCTCTGCTGAGTGAACGTTGTCTCATCGTGTCCCGCGGATAATTCTCATCAAAGACATTATAGGATTTCTCACATTTACGAATACAGCCTCACGGCACGTGGGGCTCGCCGCGCGTTCGCCAAGTGCTCACTTAGATTCTGGGACAAGATTTATATTACTCGAACAATACATTCTCAAGGGACTTGTTCAATCGCAGGGAATATCGGGCGTTGCGATTACTGCTCAACTTTATTATTTCATCTCTGTTATTGCTTCGCGCTGTCTTTTGACTGGCATTGCACGTGGCCGTGCTTGCCCATTGTACAACAGCCCTTTGGTACGTTGCGCATTCCGACCAATTGGCTGCCTCCTTACTTGCGATTAAACACCAACGGCAAAATTAAATCGTGTTAACTTTATTTTCCATCCTCATAGTTCCTAATTAAAATCTCGAACAGAGACTAGATACTAAAAAATAATATCATGTAAAACAAATCAGTAAATAATACGCATAGTAGTAAAAAGTTTCCGCTAACTATAATTATTAAAAAGATCTAATTTAATATTTTTAGTTGAAAAAAAATGAATTTTATGAATACATTTATATCCTGTAGTGGATGCACCGCTGCATACCCAGAAAAATAGAGCTAAAATTTAAAGCAAAATCGAAATAAATATATAAAGCGATTATTTCTAATACTCAGTATTTTCCAATATTTCGGAGAATTATTGATGACTTAGAAGCGGATAAAATAGGCAGCCGGAGACAAACATGGAAAAAACTCGACAAATATGAAACAACCGTTATCAGGACGATGACAAGCAAACAGATTTTAAACCAGTGTGATTTAAATGTGAGATACTTTTCACCGAACTTCTCGATGCCGTCTCTGTCCATATGAAAAGTTACGAGTACAGCGGATGCAGCGGACGCTGCGGTATTCAGAATACACGCGCCAAAGCGAGCGATCGATTGTGGCGGATCTAATCTCGATAATTTAAACATGAGCCACAAGAACAAGTCAGTTGTTCGCATTCATAAATAATGTTAAATAGAGAGTTTTAGAAGGACACCGGGCCTTGAGGAAGGACGAGTCGATGTGGGTAAAGACGACGAGATGAGAGGGATTCCGTGTACGAACTCCGGAGCGATCGGTGCAATATCCGACCGAAGAACTTAGCTTGTCGCGACGAACATTTAGACTTTGTGTGAGACAGCAACGAATAAAGACATATTGTGAACACAAGTACTTAGACTTTTTTTTAACGATACGCCTTTTCGATTTTCGACCACCTGCCGTTCGTCCTTTTAATTTCAACATTCACCTCCGAAATACCCAAAATACTAATTTCATATTAAAGTATAAGAAATAAGTAGAAGGGTTGATTAATTATAAGTATATACATTAAAATAGAAAGGATTTGAGTTTTTCTAATCAGAAACTTTATATAGATACGCTTTATTAATTGCTTTTCACGAAATGTGTTTGTGGAAGATATTACTCTTGATACAAGATTACATTTGAGAAAATAAATATATCCTTATTGCTGATGTTAAATTTTATTTACTAATCTACCGTAAACAATTCTAATGTACATACATATTTCAATACCTTTAGACATGACATATATTAACGTGCCCGTATAGGAAATGTTAAAGCATTTATAACGTTTAGTAAGCTTAATCGTGGATTGTTGCACACCATGTGTCCTTTGTACTAATTAATATTAAAATGAATACGCAACTGCATTAACGTGCTCATTTAATCCAACGCTAATGATTTCTCATAATCTAAATCTCTTCTCGCTTCAAGCTCTACTCCAGTTATAAAAATGAAAGTATGAATGTACATGTACATATTTACATAAAATTGATTTTCAAATAAATAAACCAAACCTCTATTTCAATACATGTAAATAAACCACGATTTATTTCGTACTTCAATATAAAATCAATATTTTGTAAACAAATATATAGAATGTTTCAAGAGGAGTGATCAGTATTTTATTTGTAAGACATAATTGTACACATTATTTTAAGTAAAAAATTTATATAAACATCCTATTCTGGACAATTATAAAAATTTAAATGAATTTTACGTCTGTAAAATATTTTTAATATTTTAAAATATCAAATTCAATATATGTATCCTATCATAATTTTTTTTTTAATAAATATTTTAATATAAAATTATTTTTAAATAACAGTCACATAGAAATTTAATATTGTTCATTACAGAAAAACAAATATAGAGTATTTTAGAAGGAATGGTCAGCGTGCTTAATCTTAAAAATATAAAAAACATTTATTATCTTAATAGAGTCAAATTCTATGAAACAATTACATTAAATGGTATTATGATATTTAGAGATGGATGATAACTTTTGACAATTTATGAAAAAAAAGTGAACACATGAAATGAACTGATTAAACGTATTTTAGCTGCTGATGATTAAATACCAAATAGACATACCAACTAGACATACTAAAAAAACAACACGTTATCTTTATATTTAAGCTGCAAAATATATTAAGATCGGTGGAATTGAAAATTTTGTAAGCTTAAAATTTAATATAATTGTTTCAAAGGATTCGCTTCTACTAACAATAAGATAATAAATGTTTTTCGTTCTTAAAAGTGAACACTGTATCTTTACAATCAGAATAGGTTACAACATATTCAGAATAAACAACAAACAATTTTTAAAAAAACATATACGTGTTTATATAAACTCTTTTGTTTGAAATGATCATATTCTAGAGTACTGACCATTCCTTCTGAAATACTCTATATTTGTTTTTCTGTAACGAACAATATTAAATTTCTATGTGACTGTTATTTAAAAATAATTTTATATTAAAATATTTATTTAAAAAAATTATGATAGGAGCACGATATACATACATTAAATTTGATAGTTTAAAATATTAAAAATATTTTACAGACGTAAAATTCATTTAAATTTCGTTGAAATATGTATACATAATTTCTGACATTTATATATATCAGAAATTTGCTATCTGCAACTATCGAAAGAGATGATATATAAATTTAATTAAAAGCATACAGCTATGATTTCACATTTACGTATATGGCCCGAGGATAAAAGTGGTATTTAAATAATTTTAATCGATTTAATTATATTTCAAAATAAGATTAGAACATAGAACATATGGCAAGAGAATACTCTGATTTTAGTGAGTAAAAAATCGATTTTTAAATTTTATTTTCTAATTATTACACTCTTAAAAACATGTATATAAAATGGTTTAGCCACAGACGTCTATACTAAACTAAATTACTAACAAGCGCTTCAGACTTGCGTTGCATGAGGTTTCCGGTTGTATAAGAAAAAATGGCGGTGGTTCTGTATGTACAAAGTTGCAAAGCATGTTACTTGTGTGAGTGTTACTTACACAATGTAGATGTGTCCATTTACCATAAAAAAACAAAAAAATTTAACAAGAAAATTTTTGAAAAAACAAAAATGCCAGCATCTTGCATTAAAAAATGTAACAAAAAAAAGAATGGTGTTTGTCTATTTAGACAAGTTATATTTATTATAAATACATATAAATATTTCACAAAAATGCAAATGTGACAGTAGCGGTCATTTTCTTTCATATACCGGAAATTCTGTCAGACGCAAATTGTGCCCTTCCAAAGCCCTAAGTTAGAGAGCGATCTAGTTTAATATAGATATTTATGGATTTATCTAATTCTAAAAATTATGAAGTTATGAAGGTTTAAAGAGATCAATGTTTTGATCGCATTTAGTAATGCTTTACACCGCTACAATAAACCAGTCCATCGTTAAAAACTTCGAAAATTTTAAAATATTGTTTGGAATTCTTTTTGTTCATTCTTCTTATTCTCTATAAGTTTAAATTCATTAATTTGAATCTTTGCTCCTAAACATCTGCATTGTGAAAAAAAGATAATAGAAATTACAATATATGTATATGGTAATTTGTACTTAATGAAAGATATAATATATATACTAATATTGAAGAATGAAAGTAATTGGAATAAAATTATTGGAAATAAAAGGAAGTTTTTGCCGACTTCAGTAACAAGAAGCGAATCGATTGTCCCAAGAGACAATTAATTCTACTTAAGAAAGGCGACAAAGATCGCTAATAAGAAAGAAAAAACGGTTCAAAATAATTTTATTTAAGAAGAAAAAGGTTTATTTTATGAGTCTAATATAACAGACTAAAGTAAAAAAGTATCATAGACAAACTACTTTCTGAAATAATTGCAAAGAAAAGTCTGAGCGTATTTTTTCTCAAAACAATGTTTTTCAAACTTATTCCACGTTTTTCTTAAAAATTATTAGACCCATCAACCTCCATTTTTGCACAAATATTCAATATGTATCACTATAATCCCTATCACTTTTACTTCAATATTTTACAAATCTGTAAATCTGAGAAAAAGAAAAATTTTCATCAATAGATATTTAACTAGCTGCCATTTTCTTTAAATATTTTTATCATTATAGTAAGAATAATACTACAATTAATATTACAATGATAACGAAGAAAAAAACAAAAATCGATTTTTTTTTATTTCAGATCAGGATTATCATTAAAAAGTAAGACAATGCTTTAAGAACTTTAAAAAGGACATTGCAGAGACACCTAATAAAATCAATTTTTTAAATAATAATTTTTTATATCATAAAATGTCAATAAAATCCTATGTAAGAGAATAATTTTTTGAGTTTTTCGTTTCTTTAAAACAAATTCTCTAAAATAAACTTAAAATCAAGCTGTCTAGAGCAGACTATCCTCTTAATCAAAATATTGGACACTCACAAGCTTCCTAATCACGAACAAAAAAACAATGAACAAACAACAATGATAATAAATATATGTATAATTGATAATACATACTTCGTGCGCAAAGCTAAATTATTTGCGAACGATAAAGGAACAATTTGTTTCACGAAATCGTTCATTCTATTATTATTCGAAACGAAACCGATTAATTGATCGGCATCGACCTCCTTTTTCAGATTGGCGCAAAGTGGTTTTACTTTTCATAAATTGCTACGTTTTTAATAGTTTTATAGATGGACGTAGCTACAAGAAATCTCATTAAACACTCACATTTTACCTCTATTTCTCAATATAAGTACATTACATATCCTAGCATATAATCGCAGCGTAATCGTGTATGTAACACATCGCGTATGTAACTCTGCTAAACAAACAAGTGATAAAGTGAATCTTATTTTAACATTGTATTATGACTCAATTCTACTAATCAAGTAATCATGTCAAGAATTTTGTCAATAATTTTCAATAGGAAATTAATCGAGACGACGTCAATCATTCTGATCTCGTAATGTGGCAGTTTATTTAAGATAATTGCAAACACTGCAACTTGACAGATAATATATTTGTGCAAATCAAAGCAGAATACGCGTATATTTCGTGCTTGACCTTTTCGATGTACATTCGTTTGCACTCTAACCGCTGCACCTGGATTCATCATCACTCATCGAAAATACGCGTCACGGTCGGACAATTTAAACTTCGATCTGAGCTGCCGCCACATTTACAGTGAAATGGACTGGCGTATTGCGTAATTCCATTCTATCCATCCGATATAAATCAACCAAAGTGCACTTCACCGTGACACCTTAAGCGAATAAGAATTTCGACATTCTACCTATAAAATCTATAAAATCTATAAAATCAACATTTTTGATTGATCTGCATTAGATATTTACGTTAGATACAATTTGTAACCTAACATCTCAAGAATTTATTGCAGATATGTCTTACAATTTCATGTATGTATAATTCAATAAAACATAAAGACTAGAAATTTGAAAATATGTAAATCGGTCTTAGCCGTGCAACGTCTTTGCGAACAGCTGAGTAATTTAACGAGATTTATTTCGTTCTTGCATCATGCCAATTCTTTTTTCTTATGTTATCTCTTTTTTTCTCGTATTACCTTTATATATCTTTGCTTCAAATATTGCTCAAAATTTATCAACATATTATCTTTAAATGCGTTGAGATAAATTGAATATATATATATATATATATATATATATATATATATATATAGTATAAAAAAACATAATGTGTAGAAGCTATAAATGAAAAAAAAGAGACTAAAGTTAAGAAATCTCTTTAAAAAATTCCTAATGATCCATTTTAATCTCTTTGTAATTGAATCTTCGACACCGTAATCAAAACTGATCAAAACTGACTCTACAGCCAGTTCTCATGTCTTTTGAAGTTGTGAAAGGATTTCATGTTTCAGAAGAATGGAAAATTGTTTGAAAATCTTAAGTCTTTCTTGGTTTCTTATGTACATACTATCGCACATTTGCACCATATTGCGTTTCTGATTTTCACAGAAGTTATAAGAATTTTGAATAAGAATTTATATGGACTTTCAGGCCAGTGATTTTAGCAAACATAAATGTGATATATTTCTATTTTCATTATTTTGCACATACTTTGACGATTGCGCATACGTGTGACGCGTCGTTATAGAATTCACATTGCTACAGCATATGTATTTTGTTTCTCGCATACTTGTTAATTAACACAGTTTGCAAGCCGCAAATCTAAAACCTGATCAAAGGAAACCGCACGCAAAAGTGAATAACATATAATTCTTGAATATATTTCTTAATGCACTTTAATCTATTTTAAAATTTCAATAAGTAACGTAATATTTATCATTACTGAAACTAAAATTTTATTAAGTATACATACGAAATATACATAAGTATACATAAAATAGAAATTGAAAACTGGGGAAAGAAATTAATTAAAGGAATAAAAAGAATAATGGTAAAAATAAGATGACGATTCTTCTAAAAAATAAAGGAATAAAAAGAATAACGATAAAAAAAGATGATTTTTCTTCTAAAAATAAAATTCTCTAAAAATAAAGCTTTATCTCTCCTTTTCCTCAATCTGCTTCTCGACGAAGATTATAACGACATTGCGGCTACGAATGATCCAATAAGACCCATTAAGTTAAATGCTAACTGTTTTACTTAAAGCGTTTTAACAGTGTCGATTATGTCGATTGACCATCCAAAAGTAAACGTGCAAAAATATATTTGTCAAATTCATTTTTATGTTTTCACAAGACGCTTATGATTATTGAAGGATGAAGCTGTACACTTTAATAACGGTGTTTAAAATGAAACGCATTAAAATCAAAATCAATATTTACAAACATGGATAGGCAAACGATTAGTGCGAAACAAATTGAAAGCAACGGTTATATATTAAGGACTATTAGATGCATGATCGTTAATTATATATACGCAATATTTGCTTATTATACAGCGCACCTAAGCTGTTTCATTAGATACTAACTACGAAGCGATTTTCTCCACTGACACGGCTTTTGCACTGCATAATATGCATCAATCAAGTTATTAATTTTTGATATATATACATAAACCAGAACATTATTGAAACATTATCGAAATTTTATAAAAGATTTAGTAATCGAGTTTATTAATTTAATGAGAAATGTTATTAATTTAACAGTATATTTAAATCTAAATCAGTTTGCTAAAAGTTCGAGTTACGAAAGATTTTATTTTATTATAATTAACGCTTATTGTAAAAATAGCATAATTCCAAAGGACATGAGAACTAATTGACAGTTTGATTTTTATCGTTCGTCACGTACAGTTTTGTCCTCGAGAATTTCTATCCTCCTACAAATCCTACGCTCGCATTTCTAGCCCACGTAAGAAATAATAACCGCGTCATGGAAACGTGCTATAGTATTTCGTAACCGCGAGAGTTAACGGATTTGACATTACAATGGAGCAACGATAATTCGCTTTTACACGAGAGTTTTGCGTAGAATAGCGAAACTTCGCGACGACAGCGTCGCAGAAATAATCTATTGCTCGCGCGGAGACCCAAATAGAAGTTGAGTAGATGTATGCAGTCGTCAAATCTACGATGTAACTACCTCAACTTTACATTATGCATTGTTATAGTTTTCAGGAGCGGAAATAGAATAGAATAGAACGATTGATGTCACTAATCTAATCATGTCTGTAGTTATGTATTTCATGATATTGTTTAATATTAATTTTATTAAATGTAATTGTTTTAAAATAATTTTACAAAAGATTTTTAAATCAGAATATTAAATCTTTTATGCTTATTTATTCAAATCTAATGGGAATTGAGCTTTATTTTTTTTTATGAATATTTTAAATACAATATAATTATACATATATATATACATATTGAGTTATATTTAAAACATAAACTAATGAGCGTTGTGCATTGTGAAAAATTATGCATTACTTTAACAAAATTAATAATATTTAAATATCAATTATTATTAATAATTATATTTTTATAGACGATTAAGTGTCGAGCGAAATCAAAACTAGACAAAAATAATTGTTTTATAACACTGAGTCTTTCGTTTTATTCCTGTTACGTTTCTACGCTACGTTTCCATTTCTGCTATGTTTGTTCTCATCGCTTTAAACACGTGAATTGATCACGTATGCAACAAGTCAAAGTGTTTGATATTTCACACTATCTAGCATATGTGATGTAATTACGTAGAAAAAAAGAGAACTGACATACCACATAGTCCTCGAGAAATGACATTTTCAACGCTTTCCATAAGTTGTTCACAAAAATCTGTTTTGACTCTATGGGAAGTGGAAACGTCGGATGTCAAACCAACGAAACAATTTGATGGCGATGTGCGAAATATCAAAGCGTTGTTTAAATTATAGTTTTTTGCAAAAGTACAAAGCTGCAAAATAGAGCTATTTGTAAATACGCCTAACAAATATACCTTTTTTCGAAACTTTGTTTATCTATTTGCGTTTGCTGTTCGCCCTGATATTGATTGACTATTTATTCGTTTCATGACACAACACTTTTATGGTGTCGTAGGAGAATATTTCTATTGCTCTTTATAATTTATAGATATCTAGATCATCTAGGACAATGTCTGCTTATTTAAATCAGATTATTTAAAAATTCGCTTTATTAAAATTTACTGGGTTAAACTTGTTTCCGGTTCCTTACTTGCTGCACACAGAGCAATGTAATTTGAATTAAACTTCTTTTAACTGTTTGTCATATTTAAGCGACAAGTAAATAAATAAATAAATCTTTGATTAACACTTGTGCAAGACACTACTCAAATATTTCGTAGAAGAATGTTAGGCTTATTCTCATTGTCCGAAAAATAAAATTTATTGTAAGAAATCAATATTATCAAAACAATTTCACATCTTGATTTAAATATTAAGTTAAAAAAATAGTCAAAACAATTATGAAATAAATATAAAACATAATTAATATAAAAATAACTATAAAATAATTAAAATAATTAATAAAAATCGTGAAACAATTAAAACACAAATAAAACAATTAAATCGAAAATAACGTAATGGAGAATAGAATAATTTTAATTAAATAAGCCATCATTTCTTATTAAAAATTCATTTCATATATGACCGTGGGATAAACTTTTCATGCAATATGAGGAAACTAATTTTACGGGTTAAATTACAAAAACATTAATTAATGAAAAATAACTTCAATATGCGGCTTAAAGTTTTTAAGACTTAAGTCGGTAAGTTGATTAGTTCAAGGAAACTATGAACATATATAAAAAAATCTTACTTTGTTTTTTATTAATTCTGGAAGTTTAATACAATAACAATTTGAATGTTTTTATAAAATTATTTAAATTAAATAATACAATTTAATATCTATTTTTGATCAAGTTTAATAAAAGTAACACATATAAAAATTTTTAAAACAAAGAAAGATTTGATTTTCAATAAATAAAATATTTTATTAAATATTTTAATAAAATATTTAATTTGAAATATCTATAGATTTCAATATTATCTACATATACTTATTATAAAAAATTTTGGTTTAGAAAAAAACATTCAAACCTAGAACAAAATGCATAAAATCACTGAAGTGACTGAAGATGTGCTTGAAAATAAAAACATATGCTCATACATCTTCCTAAATGTAGAAGTTTTTGACAGAGGCAAAACCTGGAGTACAAATTACGATCTACTGAGATTCTATCAAATTTTAAGATCCTAAACTACATATTCTTTACATACTCTTTCGAGTAAAATATGTACATATTCTTTCGAGTAAAATATGAAAAGCACTCTGATTTTAAAAAAATGTTAAGAGGAATGCACACGACAGGCACAAAATATCCTAGGGCCAATCTTGTATCTGTTGGAAGAAATTCGAAGGAAGTAACGGCAACGTTTGTAGATGATATCGCAATTATAGCAATTGAAGACAACATTAAAGATGTAACCAACAAATTGTGTACAGAAAGTTCTCAATGCAGTGAGCAACTGGACAAAAAAATAACGACTAAAACTTAATGAGACAAAATCAATCCACATAAAATTTATTAATCAAAAGTTAACAAGATATTGATAGAAATTAATTCGCGGCAACAGCCCTTACCCCAATACAGCCAAATATCTAGATATGACATTTAATACTAAGTTTTCATGGAAAAAGTACGTAAAAAAAGAAGCACTAAATATTAAACTCAGAAAAGGTACTGGCTGTTGGGTAGGAACTCCAAGCTAAAAACCTACAATAAATTGCTTCTATATCGACAATTTTTAAAACCCATATGGACGTACGATATTCAAAAACTATATTGGAACTGTACCGAAAAAATGAATATAAAAATCATACAGACATTTCAAAATAAAGTACGTCAGAGCATGCTCTATGATATATAAGAAACGACAATCTACATAGAGATTTAAAGATAGAATGCCAGCGAAGAAATAAGAAATTATGTGATAAAGTACAAACATACTAACAGAATAAAACACGGACATAAGGCTCGAGAGAAGGAAGCCTCTCGACTTACAAGGGAACCTCGCGAAATCAAGTTTCATTAAAATCTGTCAAATTCAGATTTTAATGAAACTTGGCATAAATGTAGAGGGGGTGAACACATGAATTTAGCAATTTTTCATTGATGCTCAAAAACGGTTTAAAAAGGTGAAACCATACTTCAAAAGTAGAAACATTTTTGCTCTTCTCGATATATCTCGTAAATTAAACAAAATATAAAAAAATGTTTTATATAAAAGTTTTACAATATAATACCTCTATTTAACTATACTATTTATTTTTTGAAAAAAAAAATTTTGTTTTTAAAAAATGAATAGCATAGTTAAATAGAGGTATTTATATTGTAAAACTTTTATATAAAACATTTTTTTATATTTTGTTTAATTTACGAGATATAGCGAGAAAAGGCAAAAATGTCTCTAACTTTGAAGGATGGTTTCACCCCTTTAAACCGTTTTTGAGCACCAACGAAAAATTGCTAAATTCATGTGTTCACTTCCTCTACATTTATGCCAAGTTTAATTAAAATCTGAAGTAAACACTTCGCGAGGTTCCCTTGTTAGCATAAACATTCAAAACAAATCATAAGATCATAAGATCATAATGTATAACTTATATTAGAGCTAATTGGGTTACCGAGCGGATTATACCTTAACAAAAGAGAAAATAAGTATAGAAAAATTACTAGATGAATTCAATTCAATTTTAATAATTATAAATAAATAAATAAAATACAGAAAAATATATAAATCTATCAGAAAGCTATATTTTATTAATTTTCCTTCAAAGATACTAAAATCGCCCGAAAAAGATATTTTACTAATAATACTTCAAAGATAGCAAGATACTAAATTAATGAAAACGATTCATTATTTTTTTGCACATTGAAATGTTATACTAATTATCCGATAGATAACTGTTATTCAATAAATGCATAATGATGTAAAAATGTATCTTTGCTTTAAGTAATTTATCTGAAAATGTTATACAATTAAATTTCATAACGACGCTTGTACCATTATTTCTTGAAAAATACTTGGAAGTTATTAATGAATTATTACTATGTCTTTGAAGGATTCAAATAATTTGTGAGAACTAAATTAGAATTAAATACATGAATTAATACATGAAAAAAAAAGTTACTCACGTCTAGCGTGCGCCCTATCGCTAACGGAAACTAAGATCACAAGTAGGACGATCGAGAGGTAGAGCGAAAAAACGGGACCGGAAGTCGCGTTGGTCCTCATCCTGCCGTCGTTAACGGCGCGCTTCGCTGCTGCGAGGATGAAGGACCGAAGAAATTTGGAGGCTGCTCGGCTACTTCTGCTTGTGCAGTCGCGGATGACAGATGCTACCTCGTCGAGCAGGTGGTTGTGAATGAACGATGGTGGCGGCGCGCGTTCCCCCTTTTACAGGAGCGGAAGCCGGAGTGGCGCAGTCGGATATCACCCAGTGGTGCATGTCGGGTACGGCGGGGTATTCGTGGGTGGAGGTGATATCTTCCAGGTGGTGGTGGCGGTGATCACGACATTGTTATCACTGTGAACTTTGATGATAATCCCAAACACGATAACTGGCGGGTATACGAGTCTGGGAAAAGTATACATCGGAACGTACTTCGCACGTGTCAAACCGTCTCAAAGTCGATTATGAGAAAATTTCGAACGGGGTAGTTAAAAGCGTATGGCGATGTATAAATCGCGATAATCGAATAGCGTTGTAGAGAGACTGCACTCGTCTGACCGAACCTTACAATTAACTGTACAAACTATTCACGTAATACATGGGGTGTTTGTTGGGATTCATATTAATTACTGGTGCTACCTTTCATGGATAAAGTCCATTAAATTGTATAGAAAAGTTCTTTAACGTTTTGCAAGTTTCTTAATAATTATTGAAAAATTAATGAACAAAGATCAGGTGCATCTCCACGCGAAAAGAGACCAAGCAGCGTTTACATGTACGTACGTGGCAAGGTATTGAGAAAAGCGCTTTAAACAACAACGGCTACGCAAATAATGCTTGACGAGATCTTTATTAATTTTTTTTATTTATTGCAAAATGTAAAGAACTTTTCTATTGAATTAAACGCGTTCTATCTACTCACAAAACGACACGGTCATTATACCGGATATCTTGTATATGACGTGGGTTTATAATTACAAAAGAATTAAGAATTACATTGGCTTCGATTTTCTAAAAAGAAATAAGACAATAGCATATTTTAATAGCATCGAAAAAATTTACGTTTAAAAGGTTATACATTCTATAATTTTCTTGCATAAATTTCTTATAATTTTTTGCATGAAATAATGTATGTATAAAGTTCAAATCGATATGTGCGTCTCAATTGCAGAAACGTCAAAGCCATAAAAAATTATCATTTTTTTTATATATATATTAATGAATCGATACATTCCTCCGATAAATTACCTTATGCAGTATTCAGCTCTGACATTGTGACCCTTTTATCACTATTCTTCATATTTTTACGATATTATAATGACCTCTAAAGAAGTACAATTTCATTTTGATACCGTCCGGTTCGAAATGGACATTTCTTATCATGTGATAAAAGAAATTTTTTCTTCTTCTTCTAAAAAATTGGTCACATTCGTTTTTTTTCGGAATTATTGAAATATTAAAAATAATCGTAATTAGTGTTGCAGTACGCGGTAAATGATGTAAATGTGGTAGAGAAACCATCTTACACGTTTTGTGTAGGTTGGATCTCTATATGCCTGATTGAAGTGCTTCTAGATGAGACAATGCCATTGTAAAATTAAAATCGTCGTGCTTTTTAAATGGATTTAATTATTCGATATTTAATTATTCGAGGCGTATACACAACAACATTCGGACAACGGCATCAGAGAATCTTGACAAATGTATAATTAATGGTATTCAATAATGCCATACCAATCGTGGTCATTCCTGTCATCTCGTGGGCAATCGAATGCAAATTTAACTGAAGAACGAATGCATGCAAACGCTAGCGTTAATTAACTACTGCCCTAATTTTGTCGATATCGTATATCACAAACGTGATTATATTTTTCCTTATTCCGCATATAATGTTTAATTCGCCTACTAGCGCTTTAATTTATCTCGCAAAGTTTATTGCAGGCTATTTCTTTCACTTATATTTTTATTTTGTCGGATCATTTTATGTTCAAAGTTGTAATATAATCTTGTCGCACTTTTACTTTAGGTTTCACGGAACGTGACTTTATAATAATTAGATTTAAGTTAATAATAATCATAATCATTGTTTCATTTTAATGACGCCAACATGTAACCCATTATGTCAATATGTAATTCATTAATGGTCAATGCTTAAAGTTCGTTAAGATATTAGACATCAAACAGTAATAAGTAATAATAATCTAAAAAATAATATAATAAAAACACTATAAAAGGATACAACAATATTTCGTCTTTTATACCTTTTGCAACAATATTCATTTCTCGCAAATTTAACTTACTTCTAATTTGACTAATAGATCTTTTAAGGTCTTTTCATAACCATATATATATTTTTTTAATAGTTTTTATGTTACTTCTTACATACATGTTGTACATTACTTGCAAATAAATTTTTTGTGAACAAAATTTTTGTATCGAATTTTTTGTATTTTTATGTCCTATTTTGTTTTGCGTTTTGCATTTACGCTACGTATTGAATGCAGCGTTCCAATTGTGTGAAGTGCGTTTGTGTGTATTTCTTGTATGCTATCTCCGTGTATTGCATTGTGTGTTGCAAGTAGTAGTTATCTTCAGCTACTGAGAGGTTCAGGTATAACAATTCTGATAGTATCTCCAATTACTATATCCATTTACATGTACTAATCTGTTTCATATATTATTCTTTGATTTTCATATTATTCTCATATACGATACAATAAAGATTACTATTATTATTATTACTGTTACGGATATCGAACAGGCTTAATAGAGACTAAATGATATCTATAAATGTCAGCATATTCTATTCAGCCTTATCTTAGTGTTGTGCATGATTGTGAAATGATATCGTGCTGCAAAATTCAAAGTGACATTACAATTGTAAGTGACATTACAATGCGTGTTGCATCTATGTACAACTCTTGGAAATCAAGATTGATGATAAACCCCGGAAGACCGTCCCAAAACATTTTTCAGTGTTATAGAATAACATTGTATATAACTGTAATATTCTTTGAGTCACAACGTTCCAGTTTTCGAGTTGAATTCTTCGCCTGTGTTTCGCAATGACATATGTTTCGCGCGACGCGTATCGCCACTGTTATAAATTTCACGTCTTGCATTGTATCCGTCAAGCGGTAATGATGATCAATTCGACATTAACATCCCAGCCTAATGCAACACGATTGACTGTCCGCAAAAGTTATTACTGTTGAACATAACGAAGGTGTAACCAAATTCATTCGTCACGTTCCCGTGTATTAATATTCGATACGCGCGAATCGAACAGTAGTTTAGCCTAAAAATAAAGAAGCAGATTGAAGATTGTTTTTGTCTTCAACCCTACGAAATTTTTTAAATTGCAATCGTCCACCTCTCTCTCTCTCTCTCTCTCTCTCTCTCTCTCTCTCTCTCTCTCTCTCTCTCTGCATTAAACATTCAAAGAAATTAAAAGTTTCAAATCATGATGACCTTTGTAAAATTGTTTTTCTCGCAGTAATTTCTGCGTATACCTAGTAAATCTACTGACGTCTTGACCTTGTTTTCTCGTTGTCAAGTAAAAGAAAATAGCATCAAGTGGAAATGTCTTATACTTAAGTGCATTTTAAACCAAATTACATTCCACAGACGTGTTTAAATGAAATTGCGACTTCCTTAAAGGAACTAAAAGAAATTCTTTTTCGGTACGTTAATGCAAGAATCTCTATCCAATAAATCCTAACATTAATTGTATTTTTTTTTAATTAATATGTTATCTTGATGTATATTATCTTTTTCCTATGATATATAAATTGCATTATGTATTTAAAAAAATATAAACGACAGAAAGAAATAGAAATATTCAAAATATACTATTACACTCATTCTTCTTCTGGTTTATTTCTAATTTATATTTTCTGGTTTACATTAATCATATCGACTTATGATATCAGTTTGTGATATAAAATTAATTATGTTTTAATGAAAGGATAATTCACTATTTATTTACTATTCACCATAAACTATGGTACAGTTAATTTTATACTAGCATATAAATATTGCTCAAATTTTTTATTACTGAAAACGTATTATACAAAATATTAGATTTTACCGAATTGATTGGAAAATGTTTAATCAGATCTGCAACTTTACATCTTTACATTATTATAAGTATCTGCTCACATCGTTTCTACGTTTTAGCAATGGGATTGCAGTAAAATAATAATGATGATATGAGTGATAACAAAACCTACAAAACCGAGTTCGTGTTTGTAACAAATTTCTCTTTGAGCGGATTTAATGGAATATTTTTTAGCGGCGTTTTCTGTAAAATGCGAATGACAAGCAAAATTAGTAGGAAACAGAGCTCGTATTGTATTTAAAAATAAATTTTATCCTTAAGCGAGAATATTTTTTTATAGCGCAAGGCAGCGCGAGTAAAGAGCATATTTCAAGAGCATATTTCAAATGGAAAATAGAACGACCATGCCATTCCGTGAAACAGCCTTGATCCAAACTGATGAACTCAATACATCACATTCGCCCGCTTTATGACTAGAAGATTGAGAATACTTAAACAATAGCAAGATAATATTCAGCAAAGTTTCCTCATTGTTACGGAGGCCGTAATATAACGCCGCGACTTACAGACCGAGACACGCTTCTAAGTTCCTGAAGCCGGAACTTGTTTCAAGCTATCGATGGCAGAAGTACAAACGATCCATGTTCGAATGACGATAATGGTAAATCAAAATGAGAAAGCTGTGCTGAAACCTTTTCTCATTTCTCATCTTATTTCTCATCTTAATTATCTATATTTAATGTGTAATAATGTGCTATCGCGATTCTAATAACTAGAATTGTTTAAATATTGATTTCTAGAAAAGCTATGCTAAAACTTCTATTTCTTATAATTATCTTATTTCTTTTTTTAATTATTTATATTTAACAACGTATTGTTTTCAGGAAAAGGTATACAATTATGATTTTATTGATTTTCACTTATATATGTACATATTTATATTTGTCTAAATCTCTATATGTTTTATCGATTTATTTTGAAATCCTACGCGTAATCAAAGAACTTATTTAAAACTTGCACTTGATCGTATAATTTCTCTACACAGAGACTATTTTATTTTTAAAATAATTATCTTAAATAATCTCAAATATTTTTTATTAAGACGGACAAGCGCTTAGTTTTGTGTTTCATCTTCGTAGAATCTTACTTTAAAACTTCATTATTCGTCTGACATATTTTCAGTTTCTGGAAATAAGCTAATGATAAGCTAATTCTGTTTTATAAAAAGAAACAGAAACGATTAAAGATATATATCTACATTCTAATTGTAACAATGTAATTTTAAAAAATCCGTTTTATCGCAAGAAGTCAGAAATGGATCTTTCACATCTGGAGCATGCTAATTGACATAGATTTATTTTTTGCCGCACTTTCGTTAATTTGGTCCATTTTTCGTAAATTGTTTTGGTTCCGTTCTAAATATTCGAAATATAAACATTTCCGTATAATCTCAATGTGATGTGATAGAACGCGAGTCCACAAAATATATGACCAAAAGATACGTCAAAATAATAATAATAATAATAATAATAACAGTAATAATAATAATAATATATGATAATAATGCATATATATAATATATGATCACGCGCGTTGTTGCAAAATAAAAGCTGCGCAGTGATAAAAGATGAGAGACGATAAAGCGTTAACCATAATGAGAATTTGACTTATCATCATTATATCAACAATCACTTTCGAGAGAGAGAGAGAGAGAGAGAGAGAGAGAGAGAGAGAGACAGACAGAGAAAGAGAAAGAGAGATACGTAACATTTCTATTAAAATGAAATAGTCAACATAATCGTTGACTTTCGTCATTATCTCCTTTTAGATCTAAAATAGTAAAAAAAATAAGCATGACATCGATTTCTCTTTCAAGCACAATTTAATATATCTATATTTAACCATTAAATAAACATTTTTTTGCTATGGCAAATTGTTTACCAACAATGAACACAAATTTTTTTTTAAATTTGAAATTGCCAATTTAAATAAATCGCTACGTCTAGATTACATAACAATATATTTGATACTTTTTTGACATCTGCATATCGATTATTGATTGTTATTGTAACGTAACGAGTATCGCTAATGGAACGTCACCTACAATACTTGCGCACGATAATTATAACGTTCTAATTGCACAGTCAATCACAAAATGGATACATCAGATAATCATCCAATGGACACGACCCCTGGCCATGGGATTTCCGATCTAATATGTTATTTACATACGTAATGTTATTTACATTCAAATATTAAAATTTAATTATAATTTAACTTATTAATTCACATGTCTTGATATTAAAAATACAATTTCGATACTGAAATGTACGTGTTCGTCAGATACGATATTTTATTTCTAACTGACCAAAATATGAAATTTCGAATATAATTGTACTGTAATATTTTATACATAAGTTTTATAATAATTTTATAAATTTGTAGTATTTCTTCTCTCGCCGCTTTATATTTATCTAAAAATGCTTGCACGTTGCAAGAAAGCTTCCACCCACCTGTATAATCTAGTCGTGCTGCGCGGTACATACGACGTTGTAAGAGGAAGCTCTGCAAAAAAACGCAAGAGTTTCCGTTGTGTTTGGTAGCGACCCGAGGACTCGTAAGGATAAAGAGAAATACTCGCTTGAAATCTAAAATCCGAAATTAGCATGCTGCGACACGTAGAATTAAAGAGGGTCAGTACTATTAAAGAAAATCCGTAATTTTCACGTAGATTCCACAATTAATTGGAATTAGCGGTGATAACGTAACGCTCTTTTAAGATACGCGTCTCTGTGTCGCGTATCCTTAAAAAGACACACATCCTGCGTGTATCGCAGAGTCACGATTGTGTACCGGCGACCTAGATCGACTTAATTGCGATTTATACTTTGTGTGACGTGCGGCAAATTTGGTAAAATTAACCTCGCTCCTACTTTTGTGCGGCAGCAGGATGCGAAACCGTAATTTTCGTACCGATCCGTAGCTAAAACAACTCATGCCTCGAATTTACGAACAGCGCCTACTAATCTGTATGAGAAGTGAGGATCACAGGTGTTGAAGAGTTAATGTAAATCGCACGCCGTTCCGAAGAATGCACGCAATACGAGAGCGCATTCCTCCTTGCTTTATCCAATTGCAAGAATATGAGATTAATTACAACAATAGTTCTGTTAGTTTATCATCCTGCGAACGCACCACCGTGTACCTCACGACATGGCTGCAATTCATTATTCAGATATGGCTCTTCTTGCGCAGTTTCTTTCTTCGGAAACTTTCTTATGTCCACTTCTCCACCGATGCAGATTAATTTTAATCTCAGATTAACTTACTTTTTATCTTTTTTCTAATTCTTAAAATTAGAAAAAATGAAAAGTAAGTTGATCCGAAATTAAAGTTAGTCTATATAGATAGATTAAATTATTACGTTAGCAGATAACACGAATGGAACGCAAACGGTAATATTTTTGCAGAAATTATGCTGCTTTGTTTTATGCAAAAGAATCGAATCCCTTGTATATTAAATAATTCTATTGCATTTATATATGCATATGTGTATGTATAAAGAGTACCGCGTGTAAATCGTGCGTGATTAGATATTTAAGTTAATTTTACGCGTTGCATGTACAACAGATGAACAAACTTTTTTAATTTAATTTTATTTTTAATTTAATATTCTTACTCGATGCATATATGATGCAAGTATAAAATACATATGTAGGTATATACGTTCAGTTGCGCAGATGTTTTGTAACACGTTATATTCTCCTGCAGCTGGCAGAAGAAAAAAGCATAACCTTTTAACCGTTTAACCTTTTACATAGTGTCTCATACATAGAACATCTATTCTTCCATGTTTCTATATCTTCCGCATTTCACAATTGAACAATTGAAGCAATATGCTTGATATCTTCACGTTATATATGTATGTATGATAAACCTGATGATGCATGATACCTGAGACAGATGCATAAACAACATAAATATATAATTATTTTGCATTATTAACAAATTATCAATCAAATTATCAAAAAATAAAATATCCATCAAAATTATCAATCAAAATTAACACTTAAAAAAAATTAATGCTACAACAAAAAGATAATCAACATATCCCAAAAATTTTAACATTGTGTTTTTAAGATCATTGATTTTAAATCTGCAATGAAAATTGAAAAATTGAAAATAAACACTCAATATAACGGTCAAAAAATGTTTAAAAATTACTTATATTTGGTTGAAACCTTATATTTACATTTAAAACTCATCACTACGATTATGTTCTAAGAGCGAGTCTTTTTCATTCAAAAGTAATAAAAATTTCTTCAACATTAGATCCGCTATTTTGAATTTTCAAATTTATTTAAAATCAGATTTGAAATCAAAAGTCTAAAACATCTATATATATAAAATTTTAATTATGTGTAAGTTATAATTAAATTTTGTTTAATTTGACTGTCATATAGAATCTGCTATATTGATATTTTCAATTTCAGATTTGCAATCAGCATTCCCAAAAACTTCGATATATTAAGATTAAGCAAAATATATTTTTTTTAAAGTGCAACAAAGGGTTAATTAAAATGGGAAAGCTCGCAATCAAACCCCATATATTCGCGTCATATATATTTCTTTTCTAACAAACGTACATATGAACACACACACACACACACACACACACACACACACACACACACACACACACACACACACACACACACACACACACATGGCAACGTCGACGCGAATATTAATTCTTAATTCGTAAATATCGTTTATCTCTGTTTTCAATTTAAAAAAACCCGGTGTATTTTTAATCTGTGTTTTGCACGTATATGTATATATATCGATTTAAAATTAACCAAGTTGTGTTCGGTAATTAGAATGGACGATTCTCCATAGCGTGCACCGCAGAAACCGGTACACTCAGCCACGCGTAATGCCGGTCGGCTAGGTCAGCTTGGCCAGCTTACTAACGACCCGTAATCAAATTCTTGCGGTTTGTCGACGACCGGGCATCGTATTTTTCCAAGAAATTTTCCCTGGTCGGGCGCTCGCCGGCGAGTTCTTTCCTCGAGCGTGTCCCCCTCGACGAAACCTCGTTGAGAGTAATGAGATTATCGATTGGTAACGCTAATTCAACCGCGTCGCAAGCACGTAATCGCACGATGGATGTTTTCGGAGTCATTCGAGTGTTACTCAATGCATCGTATGTACATCGTCGTGTCAGCGTCGTGTCGAAACGAGATCGAATTTCCAGGTCTCGTTTCCAGGTAGATAGTAAAGCAACGTGCGTTGGCCTTTCTTATTCTCACGCGTTTGTCGGGATCGCGTGAAATTCTCTGCCGCAGAATCTCGTGGCGCGCAATCACGGTAGGATACACCCGGTTGCGCAGATGGGTTATACTTCTGCGTTACTCCTCCGTTCTTATTTGCATATCGAAGTGGATGACGTTAAGCGCGTGTGGCGCACGACCTACCGGAAATCGCGGCCGAGTGAAATTTCGGTGAGGTGCATGCGCGAAGAAAGCGCAAGTGAAACGTCCGAGACGAGATTAATGCAATTTCCAGTAATCATTCGCGCGCGGAAAAATCGGCGAAATTACAGGAGGAAAGGATATATCTGCGCCGAAAGATCTTCTTGGCGAAAGTATTACGAGTTGCCGAGTCGGTTTCGAATCTTAATATTCAATGTTTTGACTAAATGTTAAATCTAAAATGTCTAAAATGCAATTTAGGTCACAGTACATAGATCCTAAGCTTGTACTTTAATGTATGATTAATAACGATTGCGTTAATGCGCGAATATTCAATATTTGTAATTTTTTAATATCTTATCGGGCTCTTATCGTTTGCAAACGAAAGTTCATATCTCCTATGTTTATATGACGTCCTGGACAATGATTTATCGAACATAATGACAAGTTAACAATGCTCCAAGGGATTTCCGGGCAATAACGCCTACGTAAAGTGCGGCAGATAATGAAGAACGAGCTGTATTTGACGATCGTGCCAGAACTTGATATAGGTGATAATAATCGCATATCGCGTTTTGTCGAAACACTGTTTATTAACGTTCAGATAATCGCGTGGGAATCAAGATACTGCAAATGCAAATGTAATCCTTTTCTCCAACTCGCTATTTCGCCCAGGTTTCTTATTTTAAACGTATATATTTATTTCGACTATGAATTCTCGGAAATATTACGTCATTTATATTTTCTTTTATAAGGAAGATCACAAATGTTGAGAGAAAATATTGAAATTTCTCGAGCATTAATTGCGTTCCTAGAAATAAAATTGAACGCATCTATTTGGATTCGTTCGATTTTTATTTGTTCGCATCTAATCTACTTTAGCGTTTATCAAATTACATTTAATTTGCTAGTCTTGTCTTAACAACGCGCAGTCGTTGGAGGAAGATCTCAATATTCTTATTATGTAGAATCAATACGCTTTCCTGCTTAATCAGGAATCAAATATGTATTCTTCCCGCGACAGTTTCTTTTACGCAAACAACTTCTTGCAATTAGCACAGAGTTGCAATTAGTATTACGACGTGCGCGAAAGTGATACGAGAAAACGTGATACGATGAATTGAAGTCGTTTAACAGCGTTGCTGTTCAGTCCCTGTTTCTCCGGGTAAAAACAATGACTCGTTCTTTAGATGCATAATCACACTTCGTGCGCGAAAAATCGTCTTGAAATTGTGCAACTTTAAGTGCAAAAGCATGTCACATCGTAGTTACTATTCTCTCTATCTCTCTATCATTCTCTATCATTCTCTCTCTCTCTCTCTCTCTCTCTCTCTCTCTCTCTCTCACACACACACACACACACACACACACACACACACACACACACACACACACACACACACACACACACACACACACACACACTTTCAATATATATCAAGAAACATAGACTGCAAGCACTATAGTTTATGTCAGTAAGACAGAAGTTACATTATAATGTACGTAAATTTATTTTCAAGATAGTGAGGGATCATTGTGTCAAAATTGGATTAATGAGTGATTCGACAGAAAGATAAGCATGACAGGTGAGAAATATTGCAATTAACTTGCAATGGCACAACTAGTAGGCAAAAAAGTATATTTTACAATAAAATGAAGATGTATAATATGCCTTATAGATAGAAAGATAAAACGTGCGAAATAATTGAGCAGTTTAAGCGTGAGTTAAAAGAATACATTCTGTCTGCTATAACTACATAATAACATATTGAACACAAATAGCTGAGAAAGTTAATGAAGATTATTCTTATACACCACACACACATTCTTTCTCTATCTCTCCTCTTTTCCTTTCCCCTCTCTCCCTTTTTCTCTATGTTATTTCTTGCTTTCCTCGTAACAAGAAAAGAGTAGCACATAAATATTCGACATACAATGCATAGTACGCATCAAAATGAGCAAAACATTCGTATTTTATAAGCACATCTTTTTTGTCAGAGACAAAAAGATAGAGTGCAATATGATGAATCGAAAAAACGAGAGCAAAGTTCTCTTCTTCGAATGAGAAACTTCCACTATCGTACATTATGCAAATGACCCTCACTAAAACGAGACTGTCCGATCATTGTTCTTTAAACGACGATAATACAATTGAGCAACCTCGTTGCAGCGACGCGCATATGATCGCTTTCTCAACACTTTTTTCGCCGATGCCAATTAAATCGCGGACAACAATTAACGCGGTAACAATTAGCGTCGCGTCTTCCGCGACGCATTCGTTTCCTCTCTCTCGTCGTCCTACCCCTCGCCGTTTCCCATATTGTGCTCGACGCTCTTTTGTGCTCCGTTCGATTATCACGCTAATCAAAATTCTACCACGCATCGTTTCGTAACCGGGCGCGATTGTACCGCATTACCATCGCGTGCATCGACGAGCGTATACCGCTATACCTGCGATCGCCGTGGTGCTGGGACCAATCTCCTCTTGTGCTCCTCGCCGACGTCGGGCCAGTCAGTCGGTCAATTGGTGAGTATACTTGCCGCGTAATTTCTCAGACTGCCCGGCGGCGACGGATCCCGACGACGTGCCGTGGTCTGGTCTCGCGCGTGTGAAGATGCGACGAAGATGTCCCTGATCGGGCCTGACTGAGCTGCATAAATCGCGGATCGTACGGCCCGAGGAATCCCACGCCGCGCGCCGCGCCCGAATGTAGAAAGTAGCCTCCTTTACATCCCGATCCTACGCGCCACGATGGACTGAAATTATCGATACAGGCTTGGGTCGAGGAAGATTGTTTGTGAAAATCTCGCGCGATTCGTCGCGGAGCTTGCCGGTGAAACCGGCGTATTTAAAGCAAGTTTCACGGAAGTTTGTTTCTCGAAGGAGAAACCTTGCTTCAATTGAGATTGTCCAAGGACACTCGAGGCTCTTCAAGTTCCATTGCATTTGATGACGCATTAAAAGTAAATGACAAATGAACGTGCAGTTAAAAGGACCATTAAATTGCTCGGATTACTATAACGAAACTGTAAACTTGGTTCCGATTCCGATGAATGATGCTCGTCTTGCAGATAAAGAGATATATTTTTTAAATTGAAATATTTAAAAATCGTATGATACGCTACATTAGTTTTTGGTGATTACGATATTTATAAAGTTACAACGTTATCCTTTACGTTATTCGCGATATCGCATCAATGCCATACTTTGTGCGATAATAATCAATAAACGATAACTGCTTTCAAATTAATATCGCTCTTCATAATTATAATGTATTCACTCGTAGACAAATATTATATTATAAATGGTAAATTCTAATTACAAGTGTGACGCTCGGTTATAATTTTACGGCACTGCTAAGACTAAAGTTGCAAGAACACCTTGTATAACCTGTTGCACTTTGACCTCATCTTAAACTTTCGTTTACCTACATCCCGATTCTGTCATGAACTAACGTTCTTTTAATGCAAAATCAATCTAAAAGAAGATTTAAAGGGAGATCTAGACAAAGATCAATTTATTTTTAACGAGGACGTAAAGAGGATTATTAAATCCTTTCAATACTGTACTGCTATCATATAATAAATCATATTTTTTCAATTTAAAACTAATTTCTTCATATTTAAAAAATTTATTTCAAATACGTTTAAATATATAAGAGATAATATATAAGATGAATATAAAAGATGTGTAACATATACATTTAAGAGATTGAAAGGCAATGAAATTGACATCAGTCGAACGCAGTCACAAAACGTTTTTTATTAATCTTAAATCTGAATCTTATAAATACACTTCAACATCATTAAGTTATAATATTAATAACAACATGGCACATTACACAATTTTTTCGTCGTCACAGAATACTCGATCCGAATGCTACAGTATACGATTCTACATGAAGCATTCAGCCTGAAAGAAAAAGAAATCGAGATACCGCGTCGTCTCGAGTTTCTCGCTGTTTGAATTTCGAGTGCGGAAGAAGACTATTTAAAGGTTTAAAGATCAACGCGCGGTCAATGGAAAAAATTCTAAACAATCTCTTTCATTCTCCTCCTCCGACGAAAGTGTAACAGCGCAGAGATTCGCTAGGCCAAGAAGAGTAGATGGTAGTGCGGCTGCGGGAATCGGCGGAGGCACACTCCTCGAGTCGAGCACACAATTCACGCTCCCGATGGACTTTCTCGGGGTCGCCGAGTGGTACATCTGAAATCGCGGTGCACCTAAGAATGTCGGGAAAAGGTGGAAGGAGAAGGTTGTATGGAGAGAAACAATGGAATGGGCCTGATAAGAACCAACCAGCACTTTGTCTATCTATCGTTGCCAGAGTGGATCCTCCTTGTGTGAGAAACTTTAAAGTAAACCGTGACGGAGCAGTTTAAACGAAGTTTCAGAATTTCAGAACGAAGAGCGAAGGTTTTTCGAACAAAGAGAGTTACGTGTTCGCAATCGAGAAAGAAAGAGCGAGAGAGAGAGAGAGAGAACGATCGAACTGGCGCGATAAAGAACAATTTCAGAAAATTCGAGGATTGTTATGTATGCGATTTGTTCGTAAAACAACACCGTGCACCAACGTAAGCTGCATAAATCCCGTAACGGAGAGCTGTGTGACGGAAACTCTTTCTCGAGGCAACTCGTTAAATTATTAAACCACGTGTATACGCGGCGAAACACAGAAACCAGTCGCATTATTAAATCTCGGTGGAGATTCAATGCGAAACCTACGCGGCTCGACGCGCGAAAGACCGCCCTTTGTGCCGTGCGGGAGTGGCCGTCCGGTGACCTTATTTGAGCAACAATGATCGGTTTGTGTTTTCAGTCCACGTCATCAGAGCGAGAAGATGCCGCTGGAAAAGGGACAGCACTGTGGGCGCGTTAATTGATCCATCGGTGGATCGGGACTGGCGACATGTGGTGGTAGTTGCTGATGGTGATTCGCGGTCTCTCGAATTGCGTGAATTACATCATAAGGCGCGCGCGAACCGATTAATCAGCAGCAGCCACGGCGAAAACGGAGAAGCCGTGTAATTGGATGCCTGTTGCTGCTGCTGTTGCTGCTGCTGCTGCTGGTGTTTCCCCGATGCGGCGACACGTGCGGAGCAACGCTGTCACGCCGGATGTGCCGAGGTGGATAACTCGCAGGTGACACGAAGGGTCGAGTCCGAGCTACTCGGCGAAAACGTGCCTCGATGTGCCGTGAAGGGTTCAACGTCGCACGTGGCCGCAATCCGCCGCGGGTAGATCGATCGTCTTGGCGGCGCGGAAGGATCCTATACAGCTTCCTACTGTTCATAATGCTGTTCAGCTGCGACGCCCGAGGTGAGCGTTACTGCCGAACAAACAAAATTTATTTTCCCATTGTTGGCGACCACTTTTCGAGAGATCTAAAAACCATTATCTCGATATACACCTACTAACTAACACAGTTGATTGTTATGAACTCAAAAGGATTTACTTTTTTTAAATTCTTTATAAATTAACGTAATTTGTTTCAAATGAACTCTAAAGAAATCCTTTCAAAAAGGAGTTCTTCCATAAAAAAGTATAAAAAGAATTCATGTTGTATCTGAAAAAGGACTTTGAATTGGTGATATAAAAGAAAATTCTTTTCAACTCTTAAGAATATTTTAGAAGAATAAAAATGGGTTGGAAAAAGAATTCATTTCATAATTTGAAAATTTAATAAAAAGGATACTTTTCAATTTCTCCGTGCTGTCTGGTATACATAAATAATTTAAATTAATTTAAATTAATAAATTTATATGTATTTGATTTTCTCATAAGATTCACATAATGTATTAATTTGATGCAGATAGGTTTATAGATAGAATTCCGTAATTTTCGTAACTCCAAAATATCCAAAGATTTATAAAAAAAAAAGGATTTTCGTAGTATAACCTGAAAGGTTTCAAACAAACGCGAAATAATAAGAAGAAAACAATAATGAAATGATTGCTTGCTTGACTATTTTAGGTGCATCTTGAAGGAAAACTGCGTTCGATATTGCTCGAGCTAAACCGAAATTTGCATTGAATTGTCCGTCGCTAAATATCAAATATTACATTGGTTATCGAAGTAAATAATTGAAGAATTAGTAATTTATCGCATTAAATCAATAATTCTACAATTCCGCAATTGTAATATGGAATATAAGTATTTAAAGGTAATAAAATATCCGATAATAATATAATATTATATTAAACGTGGAATTATTACGTGTTATGTGCATATGCATATCGAGGTACAATATGATTTACGTACACTGCATTAATTACATATCCAAAGGTAACATTCATGTATCGAATATTTTCCTCTTTTCTACGCCACGATGTTCATTTCTTTTGTGCTTACATTTTGTTATAATACACAAGCATATTTGCAAAATATCAAAGCTTTAAATGAAAAAAATTAAAATGTAAAAAAGTAAAATTATAATTGATATTTCACGAACGACCGAATTTTTTAATTTAATTCGCCCGCATATGGAAAAAGATATTACTAAATTTTATTAATGTTTTCCGTGTGCCTTCTTAGCAGTCACGTCATTCCTACTTTTGTTGTTACGTTGATGTAAATTACACGACACACATAATTAAGTTTCATTTTCTTGTGTGGAAAATTTTTACTCATATTGTTGTCTCGTTAATAGCTTAATCATACGCTCTAATCATATGTGAAATTACTTCATCATAATCAACACCGCAGACATATCGCGCATAAATTTTCTAAGAAAGTGTACACACAATTGAATCCGATCTAAAAAGTAGCGAGAGAGAGCAGCATATCTAATTAAGGCGATTCACACAGCTGAGACAGGCATTCAAGTCAAGCGACTCACGAGATAATTTCGTTCACAACGAATGAAAGTAACGCAGGCATAATTAATTAGATCTAACGAGACCTCACAGTCATCGCGTATCACGGCTTGAATAAGGAGCACTTCTCGTTCATTCCTCCCCGACTCGAAGCTTGAAAATTCGAGCTCCGCACAAATTTTCCAATGAGCTAAATCTGTTTCCAAGTTAAGCAAATATTTAGCTTGAATGTTATTTCTGAAGCGGACAAGGCTTTAACGTTTTATGTTATGCTCTCTGTTAATTAAATCTCCTTTCTGAAAATCGAATATTTGCGATAGAATTCCTCTTGATGGACGATTGAACTGACTTCCACGCTTTGCTCGCGCGCCCACGCTCCACTCGCGTAGCTTGAAGGGGGAAAATCGACGTATTAAATTTTTACGTGGCTGCGCCATGGAAACCGCGAGCAAAAAGGAATTGCGTTTCGCGGATTACAGAGACTACCACCGCGCCGGAGACTAATTAACGTTGCGAAGCATTATGACGCCAATCGTTAATTGTTACCATGGAACCGTTAAAAGCAGTGATTCGATCGCGCCGTTTCATTTCACGATCTCAATTTACTTGTCGTTGAGCAATTCCGGCCGCAAGAGAGATGAACAATAAAACAGTGTATAATCTCTCTGCGAATCTTCTCCGCGAGATACGTCGACCGTAACAAGAGTGCATACATATACAGTTATAGTAATTCGTCATAGTAACTCACTACAATCTTTCCATATGTGTTGTATGTATGTACATACGTACGCGTGCGAGTCCTGTTAATTAAACCTATCACCATTGCGTCGACATTACCCAGGTAGAACAAGACATCACAAAGATGTCAAAATGATATCGAAATGATTCTAAAATATCATTATCATGTCATTTTATCACTGCATTAGCGTTATTTTGATGTCAACATGATGTTATTATAATTTTTTCCTGGGTACACCATTACGATTTTGTTTTATTAGAAATAATGCCAAAGACTTATGTCCATTTCTATCAATGTAGATTAACTTTAATCATACAATCAGTTTAACTTAAATTTTTCATCTTTTTCTAGAGAAAGATTTTCCTCTAAGAATCACAAGATTAAAGTTAATGCATTGGACATTAAGGACATTAATGATCGTTAATCTTGCGATCTTCGAGGGACAAATGTATAGCTTTGGCAGTTGAAAAAATGTTTAATTACAAACGTTTGCGCGATGAAAAACATTGCCATATATTTGAGTTATTAACTCTGTTTTTTAATTCATCGAGGTACGAATTAATAATTCACTCTTTCTCCCTTTTTGAACATTTATCGTGTAATGTTGCGCAATTTATTTGAAGTTTGTGTTTGCCTGTTGATTAACCTTTCACAATTATTGAATTTTTCGTTTAAGATAGAAACAGCAAATTCCATTCCACGACAAAGACTATTGCAAACTCAAGCGAGAGAGAGTTACTGCACGTATTAATGAGAATTATGCAATCGAGATTAAAAGTCAATTCTAATTCGTAGTTACGAACGCGGTTATAGCGTTTCTGTTACGTCTATAGATATTTTATTGTACAATTCATGTAATTGTGAAAAGGTCGTGGCATTAAAAGGATATTATATGTAAGCACATCGTACTAAACTTGTGGGCGTCTCATCAAATTCTGCGAAATGCAAACCGTGATTTTTGTATATTTTTAACAAAACTTCCTGAATGCACGACAACTATATGGTTCGACTATGTACGCGAAAACGTATCTTACTCTCACATTCGTATGTATCGACCTACTGAAATGCGAGCGAATTTTCAAATGTAGTTCATATCTCAATGAGATGAAGAATTCATCCGGATAGGATCATCGGCTACATTATGAAGAAAAAAACAGTAAAAAAAGAAAAGAGGAAAATTTTGTAAAATACTCGTTAAAGGCGCTTCCGTTCTCGATCTCTTTAATTCTCAAGTGGCAACTGAGATATATCATCCTAACAGAGATATATCATCCTAAAAATAACATTGCATCAACATTATAATTTCCTACTCAATAATATAACACAGTAGGAAATTATAATATTGCATTGTTACTGTTAGTTGGTGTCTATTGGAATCTTCTTTAGGAATAGGTGTAAATTCTTTTTATTGCCATTATTCCTTTTCGAAATATCATTCATTTTCTCTGTGTGTCACCTGTGTTTTCTTTGTGACGATAAACTCATTGACAACGTGGGTATCATTTATTTCTTATTAAAAAAATTACTTTATATATTTTTGGAAGAAAGTATAATTTAGTCAATATAGATATAAATACAGATATATTTCATTTTTTTCTTCTGAAGCTAAATCGTTAAAATGTGTGAAAGAAGAATAAAATTTTAAATAAAAAATTAGTCGTTTACTCGATTTTTATGGCACTTTTTGATAGTCAGATTGATAGCCGTGGATGCCGTGTGCGACTCATAAGACTGCTTAATTGTCCTAACACGAATGAAAATAACTGTAAAAATAATTACGTAAGCATGTCAAAAGATAATAAAATGGCTAATGAAAATGACCCAGACAGTACAAGATCTCCAAGACCTATCTCCTATGTCTTATGAACATTCTTAGAATGTAGGAACGTTCTTAAGATGTCTTTGGAAGATTTGTGTTATTTGGGGAATAACTGATGATAAGATACAAAATTTTTTTTAGTAAAATGATACATAATTTTATCACAAAAATGCGAAGGTTATCGATTTCTTTTAAGAAAGTTAATATATGTATAAAAAAATTCACTTTTTTTTTCTTCGTTTTCTTTATGAGAGTTTACGAGACCCATTGAAATAATCTCGACGCTGAAATACTTTACGAAGTATTCTGCATATCTCACCGGAATGGTAGAAAGAATAATTTAAAAAGTGAAAATAAGGAAAATAACTCCCGCGTTTCGTTGTACGATCGTTCGGCAGAGAGTGGAAATGTCCCTTGTGCAATTTCGTCGACGTTTATGGAAAATCGCCGAGAAACCGTTAAAACGGCCACAAGTGGGATAAATGAGAGTAGTTTTACGCTAACCGAGTCTAGATCAAAGTGAGGTTGACTACTTCTGGTGATTAGGAGAAAGATCGTACAACGTATATTATGCATCGGATACAGAACGGTCCGAGAAATACATTTCGAATTCGCCGGTAGAAGTAATCAGTGGGGAAGTATTAAAAAAAGAGATCGTTCTCCTGATATTGATAGCTCTCTACTTGGCTCTTTTACGTGTAGAAAGTTTATGTACGATAGTTTTTAAGTATTTACCATAATAACAAATTGTGTAGAAAGTCAGTGATTTTTAATTAACTAAATTTCCGATAGATAAAGAGTATAGATATATAAATAAATGTGCATGAATATGATTGTACAAAATTAATATAAGTATGACAAACTACGGTTATAACTGTATATCGTTTATAACTGTATGTGTGCAATCTCTTTCTCTCTCTCCCCCCCCCCCCTCTCTCTCTTTCGTTCTCCTAAACGCTATTTATTTGATCTATCATCACTCTTGTGGCACTTGCAGATAACGGTACACCAGATGTTTATAAGATACTCGGAGGTGCCAGAACGCGCCAAGCAGACTACGATTATTCTTATATGAATAGTGATATAAATGAAAATCAAGAATATCTCTACGTTGGTCACGGTGGTGACCCATGGAGCGCTTCCTCGGCGCCTATTTACAATAAGGATATCCACGTGCGCGTCGTGTCGTCGAACAATACGATGGCAAACAACACGAGGCCTCAATCCGCGTAAGTCGGACGCAGCTACAGCGGAAGTGCTTTGTTAATTTATAACCATTTGTTACTTGGTAACAATTTTTATAATGTCGGACCGATGCTACATGAAGACTGTGCGATTTCAGAACGAGCGGAAGGCCGACCACGGGCCACACGAGAATCAAAAGAGGAGTGATACACCTTTACAACATGGTAGTATGCGCCACCGGATGTAATCCTCTGGCTTACAAAGGATATGGTTGCTACTGCGGATTTTTGGGATCCGGTTACGTTATCGACGGTATCGACCAGTACGTTATTCATCTCGTTGAATATATGTATACGATTTAAAATATAATCATTATAATTTAATCTTTTTGAAATAAGCACCTATGTTATTATACCTATTTATATCTACAATCAGAACGATCTTTTGTTTCTTCCTTCTTTTTGTTCTCTTCTTTCAGTGTAATTGTAAAAGATAATAAGTACGACCCACGATTAAAGATTATATAAAGATTATATTGAATTCTTCTTAGTTTGCTAGAATTTCCAATACACCTCAGATCTACATCTCTGAAAAAGAAATCATATAATTTGCAATCATTGACTTTTTCTTCACAGGAGATAAATATCAATTGAGGAAAATGTAATGTTCCAGGTGCTGCAAAATGCACGACTGGTGCTACGACGCTACGGAATGCCTC
Source organism: Tetramorium bicarinatum (assembly GCA_928718305.1). Classification (NCBI taxonomy): domain Eukaryota; kingdom Metazoa; phylum Arthropoda; class Insecta; order Hymenoptera; family Formicidae; genus Tetramorium; species Tetramorium bicarinatum. The sequence continues at coordinate 15,753,173 of OV788327.1, forward strand.
ATGTTTTCAGAATACTTCGTACCATATTATTGGAGATGTTACCACGGCTATAAACCCGTTTGCGGTTCGTTTATTCATCATTATTGATTTATCATTTTCCTTACGTGCCAATACAATTTTTTTTTACAAATTTGGAAGATTAAAATAATTTTAATGCAGCAGCTTTTTCTATAAATTAACCTCGGCTTATTAATTTACGCTACATAAATAGCGTGACACAGCAAGATAAATCGGTCCATGAAATCTTCGTTGCAGCGATTGAGCATGGCAGCTGGGGAGGATCGGGATCTTGCGCTCAACGTTTATGCGAATGCGATCGTTCGCTAGCCGAGTGTCTGAGAAGATATCCTTGCCCTACTACCAAAGCAGTTTGTACCTCGTCACCCTGGAGACTCGTGCAGAATCTCTTCATGATTATATAAATTGTGTATTTTAAGATAATTAATATAAGCCGCATTTTGAAATTCGTTTTTTACTTTGTAAGATTTGACTTTTAAGATAAAACGTTTCACAATATCTAATTTATGACTTGTACGTAACATGTCAAAAAAACCAATTTTCAAAGACCGATAAAATTTGGATACCAAAGAAAGAAACAGATTATTCCTGCAAATTACGCTACATCTTTATCTAGATCGCTCTATCTAGATAAAAAAGATTATGCGCTCTGATCAACAATTATCGTTACAGTATTTATGTTTGTTTCGTTTTCTTTCTATCATTACTTATGTTCTATTGTGGCGATCGTGGTACAGTGAGATGCGCGAAAATTGCTCTAAGAGCTAAAGATTCGAGTTCAAATCCAATCAAAAATCGATCATTTTTATTCGATTGCCACCTCTCGGATGAAAAGGGCTACTCATTGAGAGTCTATCTTACTATAAGCCACTCTTCTAGAAAAATCGGCGTTAAATTGTAGATTCCATATATTTGATCTACATATACATGCAGAAGGGTTACAACGCTCGAAATTGACTGACTAAAAACGACTGATGATGAAATATGAGATATTTGAAACAGAGAATCAAAAAACCTGTGCTTCTCTTTGACAAAATGAGACTTCTTCCATTGAAATATAAGGCGGCCATAATTAAAGTAACTGTAATTTTTGTTTAAATTTTGTTTTCAACTTGATTTAAACAGTATTTATACTTTATCAGGAATAGATGCAAAAATAGATACAAAATATACGAATAAGAAATATATTGTATACATTATACAATAGCAAAATCGTATTATCTTAGTGTAGATATTATTTACATTTGACATATAACTCAACAAGTTTTTTCTCATTTGATATCTATAACATATTTACACCTCCGGTTAAATATACCGTCCTATTCTTGTACTTTTTAGAAATATCTTGCTCTATCTGTAATTAGATATAATGTAAAAAAGTAACAGAATTTATTAAATTTATTAAAAACTGAGCATTGCGAGAACAAAGATAATGTACCTCTGTTTGCAGTTCTTTAGTTCTTTGTACGACGAGTTTCAATAGCGGACGCAATTTATCGATTTGATTTTGCGTGTCATCTTGCTTTTGTCGTACAGATTCTTGCTGGATTATCATTCTATCGATTAGGTTTAACTTTTGTTTTAAAGTAGTAGCCACTACGTCCACGTACCTGCGAGATATATAATAAAAATATATAAATATCTGTAAAAAAATATTTAATTGCAGACTGTACCTTGGATAATGTTTAATGTTATGCAAGTGCTGGACATTGTTATGCAATATTTCAGAGAGGATAATTTGAATGTTATCCAGCATGTTCTGAGTAGTCTCTATGGTAGAAAGCTGCAGAACAGATAAAGCGTCCTGCATCTGACTAAAGCTGAGAAGGTTGTTCTTATCATCACCTTTGAATTCGTACAGACGTAACCTCATAAATGCCTCCAGCTGGAAAAAATGTATAATTTAGATAAAAATGTTAAGCAGTTAATTTTTATGCACATTTATAAATCATACTTCAAATAGCTGATTGATAAATTCGGATCTCGTTGTTGGATTGTCTAATATTGTATATGCTTCAGACCCCGTAGCCATGCCACCTTCGTGACCTGCTGCTTCCACAACTATACCCGATTCCTCCAAAGAGATATTGTAATCTATTTCTCCCGTGGTAGATTGTTCCACATTTTCATCGTTCCAATCAATATCACCTCCTGCATCCAAACCAACTTCTTCACCAAAATCAATCTCTCCATCCAGATCCAAGTTGCCAAAATCAATAGCCTGTTGAGAATGCTCGGGATAATAACGCAATTTAATCTCTATTCTTGCAATATCATGAAAAAATCATAAAAATATTCATACGTTGGTGTCCGCATCAGGCCTCCCATTACTTTCATCTTCATCCGCTTTAATATTCAATGGCGGTTCAATTATCGACACTGGTACTTCTCCATAAGTGTATTCAAACATTGTCGTATTTCCCTTTTCTTTAAAAACCGTATAATATATAATTATCTATTATATGCGCTTCTTATTTATATGTATTACAATAATGTTTATTATTCTCGAAATAATGATTTTATAAACATACCAATAACATATTTAATCATCGACACGCAATTATTGTCGTATTGCTGGCCAAAAGTAAATTCAACAAATGCACTATAAAACTCCACTATCTTCTCCAAACTCTTCGTTTTCTCCGCTATGTTTTGATAAATTTCTGGCAATTCTTTCACCTTATCCATTAACTCGCGTCTGACTGTACTGTATCCAGTTATACCTAATTGTTTGCATAGTGTGTTGTATTCCGTATGCGCGATATTTTCTGACTTTTTATATTCCGCCTCTTTCTTTTCCAATTCCTGCCGATAGAATTTTATATATATTTATACAATGACAAGATAAAAATACTTAAGTATCAAAGTTAATTATAACATTATACAAATTAATTTACAGTTAATAATTGTTCCAACTTTTGTATTTGCTTTTTGATACTGGGAACCTCGTAATTGACATTTCTCATGAGCATTTGCGAGGCTTCACCAAGGTAAACATTATCTTTTTCATACAGTCGTAAAATCTCCTGCCAATCTTTCATCCTTTGCGAGCCGTAACGTCCAAATAAATTTTTCGTATCCGCTTCCGTTTCCTTCAAGATTTCCACAATTTTCACGCAGTAAAAGTAATTTATATCTGTAATAAAAAGAGGCAAAACAATGACTCGGAAATCTGCAATTATGTGCTAAAAATCAGATAGAACTGTAACAATTAATATTACTTACAGGCGCCGGACAATAACGAGGCAATGCCATCATGAGCAGGCATATTTTGTATCGCATTGTTAATTTTTTGCCTAATGGTCAAAATGTTTGTGTGCCAATCCTTCTTGCAGTGTCTCCGATTAATCAGCCAATCCAATAACTTTCCAGCATTGATATCAATCGGGATATCCTGCTCCTAAATAATTGTAAAAATTTGATTTAATAAAATGCATTAAAGAAAGATGCAAAAATAATATCAAAAACGTATGTGTGAAATCCAAGTTTACTCCGGATTGTGTTACGTGTAAAATTGTGTATACGTGATCTCATATTTCTATGTATACATTCAATGTTGACATCGTTAACATGAAAATAATTGCGACCACTCGCCTGCATATTGTTAAATTCAACGAATCTCTCAGCAAGAAATCGTATCTCCTTCAACACGATCCGAGTTAGGGAACAGGTTATAACAGCTGTTAGTTTCTTACGGCGGCGTGTAAATGCACAGTGACAGACTCGATTGTCTACAACACCGGTTGTCTCTTTAACAAGAGTGACACGCAATGAAGATTTTAACACACATAACAAACATAGCATATGTATCTATGTACATAAATAATGTCGAACAGTTGGGCAAATAAAAATTAAGACGTACAAACCTTTAGATATATTTTCGCGAAAAAGTAGGATATATCATGAACATTGAAAATCAAAGCTAATAAACATATATGTATATATACATATATATAAATGTATGTATAATTAATATTATCTATATATGTATAAAAAGTTTAAAAGCAGTCATATTTTTTAGTTTTTTAAACAAAATCTTTTATTGTGCAAAGAACGTCTGTAATAAAAGTTTTATTGTATATTTCGATTATTCTGTAGAAAAGTTTTCTAATAACATTTCTTAAAAAATTTTTTTGTCGAATTTTGCCATTATGCATTGCTTCCAAACTTTTGAACGATAATATGTATCATTATATTATAAATTATAATTATACATAAAATATAATAGTATTATATATAAAAAAAATAATTATATTCACTATTATATTTTATTAATATAATTATATATAAAATATAAAAGTATGATTATATGTAATGAAATATATACATATTTGGTGTGTGCGTGCGCGCTCGCGCGATAAGAATTGGGATCGCACCTGAAATTTGCCGAGAAATCGATCATACTTACATGGATCCGTATACGTTAATCTAATAAACAATTAATGGCAATTTTTAACGGAAAAGAAGGTCAATAATAAGACATTTAGAAGCTTGTATTCAACACCAAAGATGGTCACTTTGAGCAATTTCTGTAAAAATAGATAAACAATCAATACAATATAAAAACGGCTATAATTTGGAAAAAAGATCAAATAGCACAAACGTATATATGAACCTTTTTCTTATTTTGGTATGCTGAATGTCTCATTATCAGTGAAGTCATGCCCATATATTCTGATACATCTTATACATGTGTAGATAATTAAATGATAGAAATAGAAAATTCATCATTTTTATATATTTTTATAATAAAAATTAGTTTTACAATTTTTATTGTAATTCTCAAACAGTCCTTTAAAATCGACGATAGTTTACTGCCCTGCATATTTTTATCCCCACAAAAGATTAATTTTTGCAAATTTTTGTCTAGATAAAAAAATATATAAATATTTATCGAGATTAAGTAAGAATGATTTCCAAAATAATAAATATATAAAAATTATAATAAGACATAATCAGCATAGATGACGTTTGAACTTCTGGAGTAATTTAAAAACATGATTGTGCAGATAGAATATTAATAACCTCGTTCATCCTATTTTCCACTTGCGTATACGCTTATCAAACATTGCACAAGCGATGGAAAACTATGCGTAGCTATCTGCCACGTATGAAACGGGAACACGTGCTCATAATTATCGTCTACGTAATACCGCACGGCACTTTCTTACGCTTATAAGGAACTAATAATTTACTCTGTTCGGAGTTAACAAAATCGTATTAAATCAAGGGAAACAAATAATCAATTGCATTTATTTAAGTAACTTCTCTACCGATACCTAACAACAAGATAAATAACGGAAGGCGCAACAAGTAACGAGAGACGGGAATTGATCAGATCGCTCAACGATACGAGTAGACATGATGTACACACAAGTATCTTTTTAATTTATTATGTTACACGTTCACAGTAAGAAAAAAACATAATGTTCCTTTCAATGTCCATTATACTGTCCCTATAAGTACAACTTGAGAGTGTCCATCGGGAAGGAAAGGTGTAAGAATTTTATCGCTTGCACTCGTCCTTCTGATCGCTCAATGTTGTAACAGTGTACCCGTGTTAAAATGTTCTCAGCCTCAGCATAGAATTAATACCCGCAAACGATACACATGCGTTTCGAGTGTATACGAGGCTCTAGATCACCTCGTACGTCTCGCCGGCTCTTTGGATTTTAAATCCTCTCGGCGATCCTTTCTCGATTGTCGGAGAAGCCTCACGCAAATTTAAAGTTCCGCCGAGAAAACCCATTACCGGTGAGTGTTACGATGGCACCAGTGATGAAAAACCAATCATCACGAGGATGATTCGATCGATGATCGTATACTTCGATCGCGAACGAGTTTTTCCTTTTTCGTTACTTCGCTATCACACTTATAACTTCGAATAACTTTGGGAGGGGCTTCGATCCGTGAAGAAGTTCTTCAGGATGAAAACCTGTCCTACTGCGATAAGTAGGATGCAAACGGTTTCCATTACTGACCACCAGAGCACTCGTTCATTGAGCTCTTCTGCGCGCTTGCGACCTTGAGCTTCGCGCAGACGGTGATGCGTCTGATAGTCCAAGATGCTGATTAGATTTTTGTGCACCTCTTGCGCAGAAGACTCCATCTAAAGAGAACCCAATCATATCAGATATCATAAATTTCCATTTCTATATACTATAAAACATTCTGTCATGACAATTCACCTGAGTCATGACTGTAACATGTTCTCCAAGACCAGGAAGCGGCAATTCATCACCGACTTGGAAATCCATATATACCAGCTTGTGCGAGTATGTAGAAAATTCATTGCTGAAGCAAGCCTTATATATTCCTGACATAGTTGGTATAAAGGAGTGCGAATCAAATTGCGTTTTCACTTGGTTATAGATAATTTCTTTATTTGGGGCTTCTAAAGTGACGTCTACGTCATACTGGCCACCTGTAACCACCTGAAAAATACAAAAACATACATTACAAACAAATTTTAAATGTACAAAGTGCTCTCCTTGCATATAAAGTATCCACAAATCAATGAAACAACATCTAAACTGAAAGTTACCAATAAAAATACTATCTTTTATCCTTTTGCTTTTTATTAACAAATTTTCTCTAGAAAGGAGTACTTGCATAGAATATATTTTGTTTTAATTATCTCTCTCCTCTTGCTGTAAGAGGCAAATAGATAAAAATAGCATAACAAAAACAGACTTGTTCATCATACAAAATTTTATTCTTTCTTCTTCTGATCTTTAAATGCTATTTTAAATCAAGAGACACGTCTCCTGCCAAGTACGTTCTTCTCAAGGTACAAGCTATTTGAGCAATATATCTTTTCGTGAGCGGAACGCTGCAGCGTTTCTTTTACAGAAAACACTTCTCAAGGAATAAATCATTAAGCTTTTTAAATAAATCGACGTATGCAAAAGATGTAGATAGATGTAGACATAAATTTGGAGAAGAATATAGATATCTATGATTACAAAAACATATTATTCTCTCATTATGTATGTTATTAATCGCGTTATTCGCGCTGTTTCTCCTTCGCTCATTCAACTTGAATTGAAGCTACACAGGCGGACGGGTGACGTACTGCGCCGCGAGAGTTACGTCCTCGGACGCATTGCGAGTGACGATAGGCGACGTGTCATCGCGACGCGAGCATATGCAGCATTATCGGGAAACGGCACAACTAATGGCGATGCGCACCTGAAACTCGAGCGTAGACGAGACGTTTTTCTCGATCTCTTGATAGAAGCACTCTTTGGCATTGTCGGCCAGCTCGAAGGTTAACTCGACGCCGTCGGTGAGCAGGAGCGCGCCGAGCAGCGAGACGAGCAACAGCCAGACTGACGAGCAATCCATTCTCAGTTGTTTCTTCTGTTTGTTCGTCGACGACGCACACACGGCTGTCGCGTCACTGATCCGCACGCATTTAAGATCACCCTCGAGACTGGGGGAAGATTCGGGCAAGAGCGCGCGGCCGCTTTCCCACTGCTTTTCCCGGCGGCAGCGGCACCCCGATGATCTCCCGCAAACAAGCTATTTTAACGTGGCCGGATATTGGCCAGGCGCGCGCGCGCGAGACGTAATCACGCGCAGCGCGCAGCTGCGGAAGCGGCTACATTCACGTCGCATGTAATCTCGTTGCGGGCGCGCGCGAGCCTTTAATTCGCATCTGCTTGATTGAAATAAAATAAGGATTTTAAGTTTCATTTAAGGATGGAGCTATCTTCGAAATAGTACCAAGTCGATTAAAATTTGTGAGATTGTTCTTTTAACCTTCCTGATGTGCTGCAAAAAAACTTTAGACGAATCCACTAAACAATTGAGTAATAACGATTTTTATTTTCACTGATTTCACACGTATTTTCTATGGGAAGAGACGGTCTTGAAAGATTAAAATATTGAAGAAATGGTAGCAGTGTTCTTAATTTTTTTATACTAGAACAAACATTACGCGCGCGCCATTTATCATTTTAGATATTAACATATAATTTTTTATATTCTCTTTCCAAGAAAGAAAAAGATATAAAATGTACTCCTCTTTCTCTCTCATCCTTTTTTTCTTTCTTATTCTACCTCTCATTCTTACGTTCTCTCACTTTCTTTTTAACTCTCTTTTCGTTTTTCTCTTACTCTTTTTCTTATTCGCTTACTCTCTTTTATTTTTCCTCTTATTCTTTCACCCTCACTTTTCCTCTCTCTCTCTCTCTTACATTTTCTTCACATCCTCTCTCTTATTCCTTTGTTCTTGATTTTGTTTCTGCACTCTCTTTGACTTTCTCTCTCTTCTTATTAAGAGCACATAAATAGCACTAAATCCTGGTACAATTGTCATATCGCAATTGCTCGTTTTTTCAAGTTTTGTATTCTGGCTCTTTTCAAAGCGATTCTCGGCGTAAGGAGTAGCGCCCCGAAATTTAAACAGACAGGTATTAAGAGCCCATAAATAGCACAAAATTCTAGTACGATTGTCGTTTCGATATTGCTCGTATTTTAGAATTTAATATTTCAGCTCTTTACAAAGCAATTCTCGACATTAGGGGTAGTGCCTAGAAATTTAAACGGTCAGGTATTAAAAGCACATAAATAGCACAAAATTCTATGATTGTCGTTTCGATATTGCTCGTCTTTTAAAATTTGGTATTCCATTTTTTGCCGATCGCAGAAAATCTTGAGATGTAGTTTCTCTTCACTAAATCCCAAGATTTCCTCCGGTCGGCAAAAAATCGCTCTTTTTCGATACCCTTCTTTGAATTATATAAGTATTTCTTATCATAGAACTCTGACGATAAAAGTTATCGCAATTATTTGACCGAAGGAAAATTTTTTGATTGTTCATGCGCTTACCAACAATCCTGATGACAGACAAATAATAAGTATCTTTTACTAAATATATTATACATATTTTAATATGAAATGTGTACTGATTAGTATTGGATGAAGAATTAATTATTGAGCATATATCCACGTTCAAAATGTTTTTATATAATTTATAAAATTTAAATATCCTTAATAATATCGAAAAATATTTTAAAACAACGGATGTCAAGATGAAACGTCACTGTATTATTAAGTTATTGGAGAGTTTTGGTTCATTTAATACACAAGAGATGTACTTGTAGGACTAAACAAGAAGCAGAGGAAGGAAATTGAACATTTAAACGGCAATTAGTAAAGTTTTGCAATTAGTAAAGTTTATGGACGACTACGAGAATAAGCTATTGAAGACACACTAATATGAAAATCCTCTTAACTAAATTGTTAAAATTTAAAATGGTTTCTATGTATATTTTTTTTTGTAAAATATCGCAATAGCATTTCATGTTTTGTCCACTATATTTCTACTATAAGATAATTTTAATAATTGTTAATGTGCAATATTAATGCAAAAATGTGATAAGAAAAAATAATATAAATTTAAAAATGTATCAAAAATATACATATAACAAAATTGTTTTATTATGCAGAGAGCTTTATTAAAAGACACATTTGTAAAATTTTATTAGACTATCCATTGAAAACATTTTAATTTGCTTATTTGTGCTTATATGTATTAATTCGTATTTGCCAATTAAAATACATTCAGATTAAACATAAAACTAAATTTTTTTTAGACTTTTATAATATAGATTTTGCAAAAAATATTTGACTATATAACAATTATATACAATAATTGTCAAAGAAAACAGCAATTTTTTTCTCTTTCTAATATAAATAAATTTAATAACAATCTCTGATTTTATCTAATTGTCATGTTGATAACATTAGAAGTTATTTATTTACAATAAAGAATTAAATTATAATGTGATTGGCAAAAATTTTCAATCTTTTGTGATCATTTTAATAGTCATTTTATAATAAAAAAGAAAAAGTTTTCTTATTTAAATAATCTGTATAAATAGTCTGGGTAAAAATAAACTGCGGGTACAATAACTTTATACTTTCAAACTATAGCACATTTCACGTTTTGTTATTTAGCTTACGATCGGAATTCACTTTCCACTCTCTTGCGAGATATCGAAAACTTTTCAACTATTTCGAATGCAATACAAATGTCTGAATGAATAGGATTAACAGAATTAGTGACGAAAAGCGGAATCATTCTGTAGAGAAACATTTCCGAATAGATTCAAAATAGGTGCTTGAATTCGGATTCAAACGAAGGAGATAAGCGCAAACGAACATGAATAAACATTTTGTTCTAATAAATGCAAGACTGCCACGACTAGTAAACATTCGTGATATTATTCGCACTTAAAAAAATCATGCATTTGTTTACTTTAAAAATTTGACGTATCATTAAAATAATATTCGAAATTGATCAAATGGTTTACAGGTAAAGCCATAAATTTTAAATCAATTAGCAAACAAATGCGAAGAAGCACAAACAAAAATCTTTGATGAATTCAAAAACAACACTCACCAAAAAGTACTCACAATCAGTACTTACGATATTCTTGGCACTCATCAAAAGAGATTGTTTGTTCACGTTCGCTCGCGTTCGTTGGCATCTTTTGCTTGGTCTACATTCAATCTAAGTGGCAGTTACAATTTAAAGACACAAATTATCAAAGTATTATTTTTATTGCAATCATTAAAAAGCGATATAATATATATATATATATATATATATATATATGTATATAAAAAAGCGATATATAAATTTGTACATCTGTAGATCCGCGATATCGGGAGAATATCGCGAAAAAACTTTTTCGTCATGCAAAGAAACAATAGATTCTTTGTGTCAACTTGTATTGTACGATAAAAATTTGCAAATTCCCATCAAATTTCACGAGATCAATTTTACGTCTTCGTTGTACATGCACTTTCGTCCTCGTCCAGGAACTTGTTCAACGTACACAGTACCACTTCTTTGAACTGCCTACGTCTTTTATCAGAGAGCTTCATAATGTCCGGAATGAGACTTTGATAAAAAATTAATTCCGGATCATTTGAGCCATGAGCCTTTAATTCTGCGAGAAGAAAATTGATCGCTGCAATTGCGTCTTTGGACATCAATGTCTTCACGTTTTTGCAAGGAGTCAAGAGTCCCTTTTCACTCGCCCGGTTATCTTCAAAATTAACGGTATGCTGTGATTGCTGTTGCTGGACCTCATTCGTTTGTGATCCGAGAGCGAATTCGATTGCATCTTGATTAGTCACATTGACTGGTTCCTCTTCCCAATAATCCATTTGACTGTTATCCAAACTATTTTGCGGATTTGCGTCAATATATAAAAAATCGTTCACAGCGGACGCAGCGTTTTCTTCGTTCTTGATTGCAGACGCACTCCGTAAAGATGAATTTCTCACTTCGTGTCCTACACAATCAAGAAAAGGCAAATATAAATTATTCTTATGAAAAATATATAAAATAAGAAAAGAGAAAATAAAAAGAGAATAAAAATTGAAGATCTTTTGAATTTTATTTCAAACGCGAATTTCTGTAGTTACTCAAATCGTCTTAATTGAGAAAATTCGATTGATTTAGGCATTGACAAAATAATTATGCTGCATTTAATATAAAAAGAACGAACATAATTTCAGTCAAGAGTATAGAACAGAAAAGATTAAAATTTTTTGTAAATGATCTGCAGATTAACATACAGAGAGAGAGACAAGATTGACACAAAAAACCATTGCTTATAGACTATTAAAGCTAATTATCATTTTATTTTTTCACTATGAAAATACAAAGAACTTATCCAAAATTATTAATGTTTAACATGTTAAAAAAAGATAATTAGCTTTACTTATAATACCTTAACTAAAATATTTTAATTTATTTTTAATCGCTGTTACACAATAAATCAAGTTTTCGGCATTTGTACAGGTCACGTATTCTTATTTAATTAGTAAACTATTCTTTACATTTCATGATATTATTTAATTATCATGCGCAATTGTATGCAATATTTAAAATAATAAGACGCTTAGCTCGTAAAGCTAAATCACTGTTACACAAATTACTATTTACATATGTCTTTAATTGTTTCTTTTATTATAAAATATTACGTCACGTGCACCGATTACGCGAATTTCCGGACATCCTGTATATACTACTAAAAAAAAGAAATAGGGAACACTTTTCGTACGCTAAGAACTTGGATATTTTCAAATCGCTGAAACTCGACATTTTAAAGCTTAAAACTTCTTTTTTCAAATTCTTTTTGCGGATTCCAATTATCTTTTCCCTTGATATAAATTTTCTACAATTTTTTTTTATACCAGATGTAACGCAGTAAAACCGCATTAAAAAGTTTTATTTTGATAGATCAAGATTCGTCATTGTACTATTTTGTAAAGGAAAGAGATAATTGGAATCCGCAAAAAGAATTTGAAAGGAGAATTTTCAAGCTTCAAAATGCTTTTTGAATTTTGACTCTGCGATGATCCTTCGTCGAGTTTCAGCGAGTTTGAAAATAGCTCAAATTCTTAGCGTACAAAAAGTGTTTCCTATTTTTTTTTCCTAGTAATATATATAAAATAGAATATATTAAAAATAACATGGATTAAGTAATTAAGTTACTCTGCGCAAAAATTTGAGAAAGTTATATTTTCAATTTTTTAACATTATGACGCTTATTTCTAAAAAATCTGAAAAAATTTGAAATGAATAATATTGAAAACATATTATGACAAAAAAATATATAAAGTTAGTCACTCGATAATTTAAAAATTAATCATTTTTAAACTTCCTGAATTTCTTTTAAATTCAAATTTGCAAATTAAAAATTTTTTTTAATTTCCAGGCATATTTCTTTATGATTAGAACATCAGTGACTTTTTCATAATTTTTTTGTAAATAAGAAAATTTTTGATTAAAAATTATGTTAACCACTATCGCAATAATGTAGGTAAGGAGTTGAAATTTGGTAAAAATTATTCTTTTATTGAAATCTAATGACAGACATATGATAAATTCAATTTGGTACAGGGATACTTTTCATATGGATATCCGCGGCAATATCCTTACGTTGATATAACGGCCGTTGAAAGTGAAGGAGAAAGGAAGACTGAGGAAGCATTGGTTTACAAATACTATAAAAACTCTCTGAAGCAACATAGAAACAAAAAAAGTTCAAATCGCAAAATAAATTTGAAAAAAGGAATTTCTAAAAAAAAAATACTATATATATTTAAAATTTGAATATATTTTTCTTCTTACCGGATTTCTTGAGGCGACTTTTATCGCCATGTCTTACATTCAACACGCGGGCCGCCATCGGCTTTTGCCGTATTGCCGGAATCTTGCTGCCGGCTTGAATATACGATCGTCTCGGTTTACTCTTATCCGCCAGGAATTTCATTGCATTATAGGCAAACCATTTGCTGCGGTAGATGCCGCTTCCGGCCGATGATTTGGATTGCTCCTCTCTTTTGACCTCGCGATGGAAGTGGCTCTGAAGATTCTTTAACTTCCGCTCAATCTCATCCTTTTCGACTTTGAAATGCGTCGCGAGCTCAAGCGTGACTTCATGGCGTTTCTGCCGGTCTTTGTAGGCTTCGCATTGGGTGTCCCATAGCATCGGCCGTTGTTGAAACAGCGTAATCAGCTGCAGTACCTTGTCGTATGGCCATTCTGTAACGCTCTCCATGATGGCGACCGAGCCGTGACTGAGCAAGGAGTGTGCCATCGGCATCGAGCGTGCGGCTTCCGGCACGGTCGGTGCATCGTGGCGCCAGCAATGCAGCTTTTGCCGCCGGCTGTGCCCAGGCCGCGCGCTCTCGTGGGAACGCGGCTTTATGCGGCACTCTACATATAGAGATATTCATAGTCTACCTATATATTTATATTTTCAAATACGATCTCGAGATCTCTCTATACAATCATTTTGTTGTGTAATAAAAAAATTAAATCTTATATATAAGATAATTTTATAAATATAAGATTGAATATAATACCGTCGCTAGTCCTGACGCTGGCTATTCGAATGTCAATCACGAATCGTCGTTGTAATGACAATATATATACGATGTACCTTGAATCGATCCACGAGACTTTGACCCTTGAAAATTGTTCAATATTTGAAAGTTAGATATATTCTTTTATTATAGTGTTTATTAAATACTTTTTAATCGTATTACACGTATATTCTCTAATGAAAAATACATACGTATGTATTCATGATTTTAATGAAAAGAGAGTTTTTTGTCACTGAGATCAATAATCTCTTATCTTCAATTAAAAACGGGATTAATAGTACAATTAATAGTTAACAGAATGAAACGGATTATTCTTTAAATATATTTATATATTTTTTTATTAGTTTTTATTATGTTAGTTTTGAACTAGTTATTTTTGAAAACAGTTTCTTTATATGTTGGCATTTTGATTCTTAGTTTATTAAGTTTTAAATAAACTGTGACACGCTAACAAATAGAAAAACTTACGAAATATATAATGTTGCATTTTTTGCCATGTATTACCGCACGCAGTCATCGGAAATTTCCGTCACATGTAGCAGTTATAGATTTATTGACGAGAACACAAAGTACTAGCATTTATATATTTATTGACAAGAACATAAAGTACTAGCAAACATTGTCTTTATGTTCAAAATGTCCATCGCGATGAAGCAATGCAGTTCTGGATTCTTTGATTCTATAATAAATTTATGTTTGAATACTTCTAGAGTATTGCATATCGTTCGACATCCGACTTCTATTTTTTGTAAAAATTGTGTTCATTATCAATTACAATCGAGTAAACAATTGTACTCAAATGTCACAAATAAAAATTAAGTGGATTTAAGTCGGACGAGCACGTGGGCATGATTATAAATTACTACCCAGGTAGAACAAGAAGTCACAATAATGTCAAAATGACATCAAAATGATAATAATGACATTTTATAGTCATTTTTATGTCATTTTGACTTCATCGTTGATATCATCGTGACTTCTTGCTCTACCTATGTATGACCAATCCATCAATTAAGATATGCTATGTCCTTCTTTTTTCTCTTTTTATGGCACTCTAGCTCTACTGGACTAACATCCCCTAATATAATGTTCGAAATATGCTATGTTCGAAAACTGTCTTACAATGCGACTAAAATGTGAAGTCCATGCATACATGCTCTTAAATTTAATAGAATATTATCTAACAGATTAGGAAAATCATTTCAAGAATTTGCATTGTACAAATTAATTCGGTGCCTTTACATTTCCTTTGCGAATGCCTTTATAACTCGTTTTAAACTAAATAGTTTCTGCCCTTTTGCGGTTTGTAAGTGTGTACCACTAAGTTCTCAAACAACACTATATGTTTTAGCGAAACAGGCGATATAACTTCACGAAACAGCAGTGAACACGATAAACAGCATTTGAGGTACTGCATTCTTTTCGCATTTCAATTAAAGAAAAATGCTGCTGAAGCTATGAAAATAATTTGTGTATTATACGACAACCCTAAATGTAGAAATCATGAATAAATCCCGGCCAATCGTCGACATCGACTCCCGAAGCCGAACATCCATGCAAAAAAAGTTTTGGTGAGTACCTGAATGAAATATGAAGGATGTGATACATTCTCAGATCGCACTATATATTCTTATGAACGTTTTATATAATTCGCGACCATTCATAAACTTCGATAGAAAATTTAAAACTTCCAGTTTCTTGTAAATATTTATGCAATCTTTCAAATATCAATCTTTTTATTAAATAAACATCAATTTGGAAACCGATCCGCGTAATTTCGTTTAGCTTGCAATTTATCATGCTATACATCAAATACCAACCATACATACCAACTATTTCTACATTCGAATGACTTTTTACATTCTGAATATTTTACAATTTATTTTAAATTTACTGTAACTATCTAAATATTTAAGTAATTTGATAAATAAGCAAATAGTGTATCTGAATTGCAATCAAAGCAATGTCTACATTAACTTCTTAACGAAATACTTTAGAAGCATGGGAACTTTTTTGCTTATCTTGATACGAAGAACGTAATTACATACAGCCAGTCCAATCTTTTTAAAACTCTTATAAACGTATCGCAAATTTAAATCACTCCTTTTTTTAGTTTTATGGATTTTAACAGAACTGTAACGTAATTCGAGACCTAAATGTATTTACAATGTTAACAAGAAATTTTCTCGTTAGTATATCCTCGCTAAAGAAATCGATTGCACATCGCAGTCGGAGAAATCGTGGTAAAACATTAAGATCACGAGTCATGGAACATCCTGTAGAATGTAAGATAAGTATAGCGGCATATAATTTAACGTAAGTATAATGCACGTTTTGTTGAACGTTTTGTAAGGTGCCCTGTTCAGAGCAGCCCAGCTCATCGGCCTCGGTGGGTCGTGATCCGGAGCGTGTGGTGATGAAGGTGCATATCGAAGGTCGGAGAGCGAGCGCACACAAGAAGAGAATGCTCGAAAAAAAAGAAGCAAGGAAGATAGAAGGGACACGTGGCTCTTGAAGGGTTCCCCTATCATGATAAGCAACCCAATGAAAAATAATTGACTTTTGAAAGTTGAAAAGACTTAACGAAGCAACGTCGAATCAACGCCGAATACATCAATTTTCTATTTTCTTTCTTTTCTTTCGCGCACTCTCTTCTGCCTTCGCTCTCCTTTGATATGCATCTTCATTGCCACATGCTCCGGATTCGACAGCTTTTCGTCCAATCATTTCTTACCGGGAACAAGTACGTCCAGGGTTTGTCATTGCTCGCGTGCGCAGTTGTGCGTGTTGATATATCAAATTAACGTACGCAACACGTCGGACAGTATTAAATCGAATGGATCTTTTATATATTTTATGACCACGGACATGCGACACGCCGTGCGAAAAGTGTCAGTCGCACCTCTGGTAAACGACCCGTGTGAATTGTTTGAAAATGTCAGATCCTATAGTCATCAAACAAATAACAAAGCCATTGAATTTCTTTTCAAAAAAAAAAAAAAAAGAAGCCAATATCAATTTAATGTTAAAAGAAAACGCTTCTTACATATAATCAATTATTTCCAAAATCTTCAAAAACCGATATCGAATGATCCCAGTGAGAAATGATGATCGAAGAAACATCGAATCGATGTCGAATCGATGCCTTTTCGACTCAAAAAATATCGAATCGATTCGACATCGATTTAACCAACCATTTCTCACTAGGGGTAGAGCTTTCTGCAGCGACTTGGCGTAAAGATGCAATTCTCTTTAAAAAAATGTAATTCTTTCTCTATTAAACATAATAATCCATGACAATAAATAACGAACATAATAATCCATATCTTTATTACAAGGTTCGATTTCGATGACGAGACGCGTATGTATGTACAGGCGCCAGCGATATGGATTCTAAAGGTCTCTCAAACACGAAGGGCTTCTATTTCGCGGCGATTAACTTCCAGCATGACGGCAGCAGCGACGCAGTGGCGGCGACAGCGACGGCGGCGGCGGCGGCGGCGGCGGCGGCGGTGGCGGCGGCAGCAGCAGCGGCGGCAGTAGTGGGGATAGACCCGTGACGCTGCATCACAAGCGCGCAACACGAGTTTTCGGACGACAGCGTTGTAAGACGGGTCTTTCTCTCGGCTTCTCGACGGTTCTTCTCTCGTCGCCACGTTTTCTGTGCGTGTCTCTCGTCCTTTATTCTTTCTTTCCCTCTCGCGAGATTTGTTCAACGTTTCTAGTTATCCAGTGGAAAGACGTCGATTCTCGCGTGTAGGTTAACGCTCGTGTGTCGCATTATGCGTCCGGATAATGAAGAGGTATGTGTCGCCTCCTCGTGCGCTCGAAGATACCATTATGTGATACTTCACCATGACCCTCGTAATCATCACGGACACCTGTAAGGTAACTATATACCTTTGAGAATGAAGCATATAATACACATGTGTGTGTGAGACATAGAGTGTCTCGCCGAAAATTTAATCGACATCCGAAATTGAAAGCTTTATCTGCATGGCAGCTCGAACAACACTGCTCTTTAAAAACGTTTAGGAAATCGCAGTGCACGTTTAATTGATTTTAAATGCATGCACTCGTAAATTGTAGATTTAATCTCGGCACTGCACTTTCTTACTACTTTCTACATGTTAAATGAGATAAATATACGTTCAGGAGGATAGGAAAAATTGCAAGAAAGTATGGAAAGTACTGCTAAAAAGAATACTCGCAAATATATGCGTCATTTAAAACATAATTTCATAAGTAAAAGAGAAAGGAAAAATAATGACCATTTCATAATCTTCTTTTTATATATATTATTGATATATTAAAGGTTGTATGAAAATAATTAGCAGAACAGAAATTGAGGAAAAGTAATAAAAATAATAAAAATGTTGAACCTCGACAACTTAAAGTGTTGGCTTTCTCTGATCTTTCGCAGTGTCTCGCATTAGTGCGAAACGTTGGCCTAATTCAAACTCCTTGAAACTCGCTGTTATTATTGGATCGCCTTTTAAGCGTTTGCCTTTATTGGCTTCTTACGCTTCGAAAATACGTTATGTGAGTAGAAAAGTGTTTGTAAAAGTCAGAAATTGCACGATGTGTGCCAGCAATGTTTGATTCATTTGAATCATTAAAAAAAAATCATAGAAATATGTAAATTGTTAGATTACAAATTTATATTTATTTCCTTTTACAAGTTATTAATGTTTATTTTGCTTCGCGTATCTCTTCACTACAATTTGTACAAAATTCAAATTTCAATAAGCTTGAACATGTGCAAAAATTATTCGCAAATCTAATTCGACTAATTCGATTATTGAAAGAATTAGAAAACGGAGTGAACGCGCTAACAATATCCAGCTGTGGCGATGGTTATTTCAATAATCTTTCAATAATGTAATCGAGCTTTATATAACTTGTCGACGAGTGCATTTTCGTGCATCGCGACACAGTTGTATTTTGTCCACCGAGAACTGTCGCGATCTAAATCTGTCCGCTTTAGCTGCTCTCCGTCGTACTTTTTGCATAATAAAATGAAAATAGATGTATTTAGAGTTTATGGAGGGGAAGAGACACGCGCGAAAGGAACGAAGTGTATAAGCAAGGAAGATTAAATTGAGCAGACTTTTCGATTCGTACAGTATTTTTTTATCGTGATTTCCTTAACGTCAATAAGACTCCATTTAAAGATCTCGCGGAAAACTTTTGTCAATGAAATCTCCAAGTACATATACTTTACCTAGAATAATGCTTCTCGAAACCGCTGAGCAATGCACCTTCAAACGAAACGTAACGGTACTCACGTTGCGCATAAACAACGCGGCGAATACGGCGAAACTTGTAGTGAAAAATGTACAAGTTTGTCGAATTTGCCGATCATTACTTGACCACTGTAATCCGCTCGGTGTTTTGCTAAAAATAAAGAAAAGCTCTGGACAATAAGCTGCGATGTTGCAAAAAAAAAAAACCCGTGTCCTCCAATGCGCCAATTCTGCCGCGGTTATTGTCATCAAGCACCTCGCCAAGGACACGCGAAACGTGACGCGAATCGCGCCAGATCTTGCATGTTGGATTTATTAAAACGAGAACTAAAGTCAAGTACGTAGGACAAGAAGTATGAAAATAAAGAAGAAATGCAAATGAGAGAGATAAGAAAATATATTAAGTGCAAAAGTTTAATTTTTTCTTTAGCACTTTAATATCATTATTTAAATCTCTAATAACTTTCCGTTTTTCTGCGTTTTTGAAAAGCGTTTTTAATAGTGAAATTTATAAATCGCCATATGTTATGATTAAATTTTATAAAATTAAACATAATTTGATAAAAAAACAATAGCGAACACGATGATCGATGGAAAGCTATTGTATATTTGATATAATATACTTGCATATAATACGAATTTCATAAAAAAAAAACTGAAGTATGCAAATTTACTCTGTGAACTAGTAGATAGCTTGCATATCGATTTGTCGATTAGTTATTTTTATTTTAAACTTTTAAAAAATCTTTTCAAGATGTCAAAGAATAATTTAATATTAGCTCTGTTGAAGTTATTCTCACAATATAGTAAATTCCAATTAATTGGGACGTTGGTCAATCGGGCCGTTTATTTAGGACAAATATTGAAAAAACAGAAACAAATCGAAAATGTAAGTTAAATTTGTGTCGCTTATTTGGAACATCCTGCCGTTTTAGCGAGACAGTGATTACAGATAATATTGTGTGTTAATTTTAGAGTGGGGATATGATCGAGCCTTGCTTTCTGTAACCCACAATTTGAACGTTATTATCAGGCTGTGCCGCAATACAGAACAGAATATCTGCATAATTTGACAGTTCAACAATTCTGCTTAATGCTCTGTGAACTGTAGATAGCTTGCGTATCGATTTGTTGATCAGTTATTTTTATTTACGTATTTTTAAAAAACCTTTTCAAGATGTCAAGGAATAATTTAATATTAGCTAATAAAATTGCCTCGCTTGATAAAATAAAAACCCATCTAACATTAGTTGTCATCAGTCGGAAAATATGACAGATATTTCAAAATCTATACAATTGCACGTGCGATAGATTAAGTTAGATTAATTTGCGAAAAGAATGGAATAGACAACGGGGAATTTGAAAACGTATCACGGAAGATAGAATAATACATTTTTGAAGTAATGAAAAAATCTCTTGATATCTTCAAAAAAATTTACAGTGCAAAAGTTACCATTTTACAAGCAATATGGGTAATATATCGCTGATTAGAGAAAAATAAGCTGCAAAATATTACAGAACTGATTTATTTATTAACTGATTTACTTACCAGAAATGTGATGTAAATAACATGTTTGAATGAGATCGACTCTAATCGGGAAGCTAGGAAATTCATTGCTAAATTATGACGATTTTTGCAAGATGACAATGAAAACAGTCCTATATCTGCATAAATATCTGCACTGATTTCGTTCACTTGCAGAATATAAAGAGAATGTGTCAAAAATTTAAAAATTTGTCGTGAAACATTATCAGTAATAAAAAGTTGTTTATACTATATGATAATTCTAAACATAAACACTTTTGGATAGATTTCAATATCATCAATTACAAAACCAAACATTCATATCAAAAGTCTTTCTGTACATCTGGTGAGACATGAATTTTGTGCTGTTTTACGAGCTTCTCCAATTGAATGAAACAGTTATGCTGAGCGCTACAGTTGAGCTTATTAGTTGAAGTAGTTGGCGAATTGAACAGAAAATCCTTTTACTGGACAAGAAAGTCGAAAGGTTATTTTACTACATGGCATGTTGCTCTTCGTATTCAACAATTTATTTTTAACTTGGACTGGGAAATTCTCCTATGCGCGACATATTTACGATTTGACACGTTCGGATTATCATTTATTCTGACCGATTCAGCATTCTTTAACTGGATAGCTTTTTAAATATGGCTGAGATACGAAAATAGATTGATGATTTTATTACCTTCAAATCTATGTTTTTCGCAAAGAAATCTGAAAGTTGTATCTGAGAAATGGCAAAAAGTCATAGAAAACGAAGGCAAACATTTTAAGATTAAATTTTATTGTATATATTATCTACCTAAAGCGAAAATGTATGAAAAAACGTCTAAAACTTTTGTTTACACTTAATAAATAGAGCAGAAGTTATTCTTAGCTGAGAATGTTTATATCCTTGCTGAATTAATTAATCCAATATGAAAAAATGTTCGCCAATTGTAAGTTCGGGATGAAGTTAAAAGTCACTGCAAGAGAAATAACATTGAACAAGAAATCGAAGAATTTATTTAAAAAGAAATATATTAGTCTTCTCACTATTTAAAGCATCAAATTCTTAATCCTGAAGTTCTTCAAAATTCTTTATCAATATGTAAACTATTAGATTAGGATAGATTATTGATTTTCTCCGAGGCGATAACTTTTGGCTCACTTTATGATGAAAGACTGTCCATAGTAATAAACAATTAATACGAAATAATCAAAATAAACATTCAGCAACGACGAACGGTACCGGATGGAAGAAATTCTCATAACAATAAGATTAGAGAAAGTCCGCGATATTTGCGATGGGATAACTATTATTGAATGCCCGTATTAAATACCGTAACCCGGTAGATGATAAATTCTACATAATGCACCAGAAAGGATAATGCTGGTACGAACAGGCCATAGGTATATTCTTGGCGTACTTGGTGCCTAAGAATAAGTGTAAACACGGCAAAGGCGCCGGCCGCGCCAGCCGCTGCAGATTGTCTGACCTCGTCAGTCGAGCCGGCATGTACTTACATACGTTACCGTGATCGATCTTAACGTCCGGCGAACGATTTAGCTTCCACCGGAGTACGACATCGTCGAACGGGTCAATGCCCCGGCGCATAATTGCTACTATCTTTGCGATATATAATTATAATGACTTCTCTCGAAAGAAAATTTCAGATATATTTCAGAAAGAATTCTAACGCTGTAAAAGAAGTAAAGATTTCTGAAGACATAGGACGATTAAACCAATCCTTCCAAAAGCTTTCTTTGTGAATATTGCTAATAGATTTATTTCATTCCATCAGAATCGCGATTTGATTTTCAACGTATCAATTTTGGATAGAAATCGTGAGCTATTCGAAACTATTTCATCTATAATCCATGAATCTCCAGAGTTATTTAGCGCGAAAGAAGAATAACGGTTGATGCTTTAAAAACCAGCTATGCGCAGCGAAGACGCAAACAGTGAGAGTCCGCTTCTCTTCCTCTCTTCCTCTTTCTTCGACGCGACGGCGAAAACAGGAGGGATCCCTCGAAAAAAGTTCGAAACGAATCTAGATTGGCGCGGGCGCCTATCTATTTCTTCTTCTCCTTCGCAGTTCAGAGATTGGCTCCGGATCACGGTGCGATGCAGGCGCGCAACTGCGTGGCGCGATGCCGCTATGCCTTCGTTCTCATAGAGAAGCGCGCGCATTTCTATAGCGGTTGTGTGGATGCGTGGAAATCACTCGTTTACGATGCGGCGTCCGCAATTCGCCGCGGTCGTGAAAGCGCGCGCGCAATTAATACCACGACGAGTTCGGTCGAATGAATACATGAACGCCGGTGAATTCATTAAAAGGAATCGCAAAATCACACGGATCGCGAATGGAAGAGAGAAAGAGAGAAAGAGGGGAAGGAAAGGGCCAAAAGGAAGGGAGAGAAAAAGAGAGAGCGGAGATCGGTTTGTTCCAAATCCTCAGAGAGGATTGTTCTTTATGTCGGACTTTTGAGAGAAAGACTCGCATTCTCCAGATGATTTATTCGTTTTATTTCTCATTCAGATAATTCACCACGCAAAAGTTAATTAGTCAATTTCTTCTATGCGAGATAATTACGCGTAATTGCATATGGTATGCGCGGACCGAATTGTAAAATTTTTACGGTTATTGTTCCAACAGGACTAGTTTGAGTGCGACAGCTGAATAATGTTCGCAGATATTCATATTTTATTATAATGAGCAATTTCATTGTTCTCTCTTCTCGTACGCTGCAATATTAATAATGCATTATTGGATTCTGCGGGCATACGTATTTTGGGAAGACCGTGTCGAGCATTAATAATAAAATATGTTTAACATTGTGTAACATGAACTTTGCCATTCTGTTCTTTAACAATATCTCTAGTTAAATAGCGGACGTTACGATTGTTACGATTATCCCACATATTTATATCCTAATACCAGTAGAATTTTGTGAAAGTAGGTAGAATCGGAACAATGATGATTACGAGCTATCTAAAATGCAGCGGTGAAATCTGTAAAAAGCGGGCGATATGTGAATCCGCCTGCGCTCTAAAAACATATCTTAAAATAATTATTTTAATTTTCTATACACTATTTCTTATATTTATTTATTGGGTTTAACATGCTTAACATGTATTATTTTACAGAAAAATAAAAATAAATTTGTAATAAATAAAGCTCTGTATAAAGCCGTACAATTCGAAAAATGTCGAAAAGTTTTTTCTTTATTGCGTCTAGACAGTACGTAATGGTTCATATGTTTTATATATGTATATCGCGTAAATCTACTTTATTTTAGATATATTTAGGAAATGTATAAAAAATTAATATATGCTACTAGAGATAATGGAATAATTAAATATTTTTGTCTATAATCAGAAAGTTAACGTAACCATTAAATGCACAAATAGCATGTCCTACAGATGTAATGGAAAAAAAAGACGTGTATTTATCAGAATGATTATTGGCTCATCCCGCGTATCTCGAACAAGCAGTCAACAAAATGAAGACAGAAAACGTGCGATCGCTTTGTAAGGAGAAAGAAACTGCCAGAGGAATAGCAGAATAACATAGACAAGGAAGATCTAGGTCGCGAGTCAATTCCGCATTGTTTTTTCTCATTTGCTCTGGCCATTCGTACTCGTCAATTATCTTTCGCGCGTGATTTAGCTTTAGAGTCATTCAAGTTGTCATAGGCGATTTTCGATTCCCACGATGCAATAATACTTCAAAGCACCTCTGGTTTTGAAATTACCGCGTATTGGATTTCTGTTTCACGCGCGCGAGACGCAATGTATATGCATGCACGTATGTGAAGCAGAGCGCTTCCGCGTTCATAGATGCGGAAGAAGTTGCCGACGTGAGTCGAGACGCACGCAAGAGAGATGCGAACGCAAGATTGTGGGCTATTAAAGCCCATCAAGAAACGCATACGGCGTTCTTTCGTAAATTCGTCCGAAAATTGTATAATTGCAATTTTTCCGCGGTGAGTTGTCATAAAAA
This sequence comes from Tetramorium bicarinatum, assembly GCA_928718305.1. Classification (NCBI taxonomy): domain Eukaryota; kingdom Metazoa; phylum Arthropoda; class Insecta; order Hymenoptera; family Formicidae; genus Tetramorium; species Tetramorium bicarinatum. Next base: position 15,777,865 of record OV788327.1, read on the forward strand.
ATACCGAAAGATAAAAGGTTGATCGAAAATTCGTACGATATATATATATATATATATATATATATATATATATATATATATATCTTTTTTTGTTTTACAAAAATTATATTAATTTTCATTCTAATAATACATATACACAATATATGACAATATGTAACATGCATCGAAAAAACGTATGATAATTCGCCACAGTTTTGTGACAAGATGCAGCGAGATCCCATAAACACATAATTTATTCACATTTTCTCTTATTCCCTCCTTCACACTCCATCAGATGCACATTGCACATCAGGCTTTGCATTTTATGCGATTTTTGTTCTGTATAAACCGAATGGCATTCCCGCCAAGGCTTTTCCATCTTTGGCTGAAACATCCTTGAAACCACCTATAATTAGCATGACCACGAGATCCATTGACCAAATCAGTTCTTCTTATGGATTCCCGAGGAAACGCATGCCGTTCGCGACAAATTCGAATATAATCAAAATACCTGAAAAGTGACGAACGCTTTTCTTCTCGAATTTAAAAACATCAATGACTGTTTTATGAGAAATTTAACTATTAAAATGTGCAGCTGTTTTTTCGAAGTATGTTTTATTTAAATCTACGCTTTTTCATGGTAGTTGATAATTAGGACTTTGTCACTCACAGTGAGGATTGATTAATATCTTGCCGCGGTACTGTTATGTAATTTATCATAGTTTCTGGAAAGAAATAACAGAGAAATAACTAACGTAACGTTAAATCGCGAGAGATCTAAAGAGGTACTACAAAATTGCGCTCGTTAAGAGTGCCTATAAAAATGAGAAAAGAAATCAGATTAAATCTCTGAACTACTTAATTATAGTAGTTGACTTATTCCATTCAGTTCTGCTACACGCCATATTAAAAATAATGAAATTAGCTAGATGTTAACATTATGAAATATTCGATAAAATTATAAAAGTCTGATTGTAAGACAATTCAAATTAATAGCACACAATTTATTTCGTCATTCTGCAAGCTACGTTAAAAATAGGTTAAGAGCACGTATCGCAATTTCAATATCTATTATGTTTACGGAATCGGCAAAAAATTGCCGGCATTACGAATTACTTAATTTTGCTCACGAAGGGTCTTGATGTTTGTGTTCATGACTCACATAGCAACGACGCAACGTCGGAACCGAATTACGTCGGCTATGAAACATAAAGCAAGGTAAAGGCGAAAATCCCCTTGCCACCCCTATTCTCCTGCCAGCGATCTTAGTTCTCTTCACCCTCGTCCGTATTTTTCCTTACAAGATTACTACATGAAAATGTAACGCTTGCTTGAATGTATGGTGTAAATATACACTTTTTTTCCGTTCAGACGATTTAAAAAAATTTCCGTGTCTATTCAGGCAATTTTGAGAAAATTGAACCACAAAATTAAGTCTATGAGATAACTGCTAACGTAATGTTAAGTTTGTAAAAGAATTAATCTATTAGCAAAGTGACTTTTATTTAATTAAAAGAGAGAGGAAGAAAACATTAATTTTGCTGCTCATGTTTCGATTTAATAGAAGTTTACGCAAATAGGTGCGAATATTAATACGAATCTATACTACAAAATAAAAACAATTTTTATTTTTTATCAGATAACGAGCGTCCAGTTTAGCAAAATTGATATTGCAATCTTTGCATTTTTGCTTCTGAAACACTCGGTGTGCGCGCAATGCACTCACAAGCGCGTCAACCGCGTGTGTGCACGCTTTGACTCTCTCACAATCGATCGAGCCTACCACGCGTTGCAACACACAGTACCACGCTCATAATATGCACTCTCGAGATAGACGATGCACGGGGCACGTATGTACATTCACGTATGCACTTTCGGACTCTCGTGTGAGCACAAGATACCATCAGATGCAAGAGGCGCGAGTACCCCAAGGGAGAACGAGTGCAATATTTCCTCCCACTGCATCCAACAAAAGCTCCTTTAGAGCTGCACGGAAAGAGCGCGATACTCTTCATGTTGCATATACATGAATTCGCAACGCCACTTGAGGGAATCGCGTCGCGCTCAAAGGCCCAGATCCTTATCTCCAGCGTTGCGATTTCGATAGAATCGGACAGCGAGACTCGATAACGTATCGTGTCGTGTCGTGTCATACATATACATGCTACTTGTAAAAATCTTTCGATTCTCCGTATTTATTCAAACGATGAGTTTTTGAGAAAGCGCTACATGGACTTTATACCGCACACTAATCAAATATACATATGATATAATAAGGCGAGTAAAGTATACAATAAAATATAGAATAATGCTTATCTTTGGGTTCTCCTTTTTACACTGGGAATTGGGAAATGAAAATGCTCAACAACACGTTGCGCGTGTACTACGAATGCGAATTTCCCAAAAGCTGTTCGCGTATATCTCGCAAATCTTCATCTCGGAAAGTCTCATTCTTTCGCAACAATACTCTCTCGAGAATCTTCATCTGCGAAAATGATTTAAGCGCGCTATAGTGAGACTGTTATTCTCCGATGTAATGAAATCTCTTTCGTGCGCGCCGTAACAAACGCGCACACATGAGAAATCACACGCAAGATTAAAAACATCCTGCTGCAGTGTTTACTCCAGCTATTTGGAAAATATCTGTTTATTGTCCGACGCAGCGGATTATAATTACGCAATTTCTCATGTCTCTTCACGCCTTCATAAACATATCTCCGCGGTCAATAATTAACTTTGACAAATTGTCTGAATTGCCAAAAGATACATCATTTATAGCTACGCTTCTTCGCACTGCAATAATTGAAATATATTTCTCTTATTTTCCAACAAGTGTTTTGCATGCTAACGCGAGATACGGCGCCACCAATCTAATCAATCTTGTATTCTATCCGCCCGCGTCCGCCACGTAAATATTTCACTTGAGTTGCAGAATTAAAGTCGAATGGGGCTGTACGAGCAAGACTCGTGCGCAGGGGCGCAGTGAAGCACGGAAGGCACAGCGATGACGCTTCCAGTTTCAAGCTATGAGGAACTTCTCATCCAAGTCCGTGAACTCACTCACGAAACGATCCTCCTGCAACGTCAACTGTCCTCCGATCTCTTCGACAACCGATCGGCCGATCCGCCGGATGTGAATCACAACTTTTCCTTTCTTCGGAAGAACTACGAGAAGGGTGAGGCTAAAATATTTCGCTTTTTCGCGCTCTCATAAATTTTAAGCGAAACGAAAAGTAACGAAGAGCAATGAAACGCTAAGATAGAAACGTATGCAAAAGTAAACAAATTCAAAAAAATTGTTTATTCTCGATCATCAAAGAATATTTTCGTGAAATATGAAGATTTTATTGATTAGTCGTATATGTAGATAAGCCAACTCGTTTCGTTGTTGATGCATCGCCCTCGACGGTTATATTTCTTAGTCCGGTCTCGAGGTAACTATACTAATATATGACATCATAACTGGTGCAATGAACTCTCGTTGAACCTCACGTCTACGCCAATAGTCTTAACTATAAGGATACAAATGACCATTCGCGTTTATTCTTGTCCGGCAAAAAGAGAATTTAGACATTGGCGATAATTCGCGCCCGCTAGATTACGCTGCATTCGCCGTGAGATATCGTCTAAATCATCGCAAAATAATAAAAAGATCCGCGATATATATATTACTGACGATCGTGAAATTTATTGCCAAATGCGTCTGAGACGCCGAGCTATTATCGGAGCAGACGGGTTTATTTTCTCTCTGATAACGTTCGCGTTTATTCTCGTTCCACGGACTCGGTTATCGACGATATAGACGAACTGATCTCAAGCAAGACCCGATTTAAACTTTCACGGACGATCCTGGCGCAAATACGTCTGGCAAGTGGTGTCTGTAGATTTGTAAGATAGGCAACGGTTGGACCGGTGCCATCTAGATGCTAAAGTACTTTGCGACGCGGCGGCGAGGCGAACCAAAAGGAAGTACGACAAGTCGCAAGGATCACCTTGTATTGAAACAAAAATAAAAGTGCCCTGACACCTCAGAACGAAAGTTCACCGGTTCTCTTTCCAGCGCTGCTCGAACTGTCAATTCCGTTTTGTCCGCCTCGAACGAAAGTGCACGGTTTGCATCAGAATGTCATTAGTCGTTATTCCTTCTGCACTTTGCAAAATCACTTTGCAAAATGGCAAAAATCACTGCGATCGCCAAATTTTCTCATTTATCTCTCATTGCATTCACCCACACAACAAAATGTTTAAAAAATATCTAAAATCGGGTCATAAGACGTCTTTTAGAAGTATTCCTAAAAGACATCTTATGACCCGATTTTAGACATTTTTTAGACATTTTGTTGTCCAGGCAGCGATATTCGCGATGTTCTAATGCAAGGTAAAAAAAGAATTATGAACATGCTGGTGTGGTAATTAAAAAAAAAAGAGGAATAATAATGTGCGACTGTAAAAATTATAATATGTACATACATATAAATATAGTAATTAATAATAATGATTAATGTATGAGGCTAATGAGGCTTATTTCTAACTTAATTTGAGTTTTTAAATATAACAGCAGTACAACGTCTCACGCTACTTCCGTACAGAATTACATAAAATTTAAGACTATAGCTTCATATTTACAGTTGGAGGGTTTATTTCGAGTTTCGGTCCTCGGCAAACAGCGCGTATCGCGTATCGTGTATCGCGTTTTGCTCGACAGCTTCAGTCCGCTTGTGCAACATTCTATACTCCTTTGCAATCTTTGCACGCTCGCACGCTACAAACAGTTGCGAAATGACGGCGATCTATCAAAATTCAAAATAAATTCGGTACACGATAGATCTCCAGAGAGCTTGCGTGGGTGCATGCGAGTTTATTTTCAAGCAGGAAGTCCCGCACGAAGTTACGAAACGTCGGCTCGGCTACGTTTCCTGCGTCACAAAACCTCGCGATTAAGACGGTCGATGAGGTTAAGCGAATTATTTCAAGACCGTCGAAATGAGAGGAGCTCATTTTTATCTTATTTTTAAATTACTGCCTGCCTGATTGTGAGTAAAACATCCTTGAGAAAGCGCACGATGGCTTTCCTAAGTAAGTGTCATTCACGGAAAGAGTTTATTACGACGAAATCTTTTTTCCCCGATGTGACATTTTGCGCAAAAGTTCTTTCCATCGAAGCTTTTCTCCCTCGCTCTTATCACTTTTATTTATTTTATCACGTTTCTTGCAATGGCAATTTTAGTTTCTTTTTTTTTTCCTTTCTTCTCCCCCCAGTTTTTTATGTTCAGTTTATGTACAAATACGATATGTACAAACATATCGTATGTTTATTCCATTTTTGATACTGATTTGCAGTATAAAATACTACAGTATATAAAATATTCTCCATTGACTTTTACGATATACGATATACGGATGATGATAGTCCTAATAAAACAGGGATAAATAAATATTAATTATGCCTCTGAGAGAGACCTTTTATTTGATATATTTATTTACACGTTTGCGTGTAAATACAGTACAATATATTTTTTACATATTTTATAGTGTTTACGTACTTTATATTATTTTCATCACTAGGATTGAATTTTTATTTTGCTTTTGAAGCACGCGAGTTACACGACAGAGACAATTTCGAGAAAAAATAAAACTTATTTAATCATTTTTAGTTATCTTCGCAGTGATATGTTGGAAATTTTTTCGAGAGACACGAATGATTTGTGAATTTACTTGTTCTTGTTCCGAAATGTCAAATATTTTTTCATATTCTTCGACATTGTTCTAATTATGCGTAATACATTTAGTTATACGCAACAAATATCTTAATATAGATATTGCATTATGAAAATATGTACGAAATTTTAATCTACAATATAGAAAAGAGATGGTCCGTTTTTTTGTTCTGTCAGATTTCTTCTTGCCGCACGAATAGCTACGCTTCGTATCTCGTTCTTTCACAGTTTACTCTCTTCCGCGGGCACGCGGCTATTTTTGAGAAAATCATCAACGGAAAGATGAACAGCGACATGGAAGCCTAACGGACAGAAAAGAGATTCTTATTTATCTCTTCTTTTCAACTTCTGCGTTTTCGTTATCTTATAAAGCGGGCGATCATGTGAGCGAACGTTGACCTGTACAAAAAGAAGCTTTTTAAATAATTAAATCTTTATTTTTATGGCTCTCAGTTTAAACTCATGCAAGAATAAACTTTGTCACGTAGGATATTATATATCTTCATGACATGATCTCCTGTTGCAGAGAAACTCCTGGCGGATAACGTGATACGGCATTGCGAGAAAACGCAGGAAATCGAGATAGGACAGAATCCCCTTGCTGAATGCAAGTAAGTATCGTTTTAAGTCGGAAGAACTTTTTTTTCGCGAAGAACATTGTACAAAGAAACAATGTTTCTAACGCATCGCAATAAAATGTATGCAGAATTCCTTATGTATCCCTCTCTGTAATTTGTTTTGATGGAAATTCGCAGCTTTCGTTCAATCTTTCAAAGAGATCCGTGGTTCAAAAATGATAAAGAGAAAAAGAATCGTCATGTTGGACGGAAGCTGCGGAGAAAGCATCGGGTGTAAGAGGAATTCCATTTGCGCGACGTGTAAGTGCACGTGATGTCGTTCCCTTTTATCTTTGCGTGAATGTGTAGAATCGTGCGAGCTCTCGCCAGCTTGCACTTTGCGAACGAATCGCAGTAAATCTTATGAGCGCGTGTACCTTTGCATGCGCTATCATTTACACAGATCGCATTCGAAAGTAAGGGAGACAAAAGTGAAAGATGTCGCACTTTTGTAAAAGTTTGTAATTTCATAATTAATTTTTATAAATGAATGAGATTAATTAACTAAAGACTCTCGATACTAAGAGCACGGAGTAGCACGGACACTTTGAGAGTCAAACATGGTTAGTAAGTAGTGTGAGTTAACATTTAATTAATAATTTAATACAAATTATTAATTATACGTTTTGGCTCCCCTTTGAGTCATCTTTAACGGCGCGATGATAAGTAAATTAAATAATTTCAAATTATTTTTTGTGGATAAAAATTGTGTATAAGAATTTCAATTATTCTTTGAATTCATATCGACGCTGGATTTTTATTTCTGTTTTCTTATTGTCTTTAGTTTAAATCCTCTTTTCTTTACTTGTAATGTTTATTGTATGTACAATACAAGTAAGTTAGATTTGCCTTTTGACCTCAGTCAACGATTGACAGCCGGACGGACGGACAACCAGCTGTTATTAAAAATCAGATCCGTTGTAACACTGTCTCGATTATATTAACCATCGCCGTTTAAAAATCATTTCAATTTCCGATATTTTTTTCAAGGCTTCACTTTATCAATCTCACGTTCTCTGATTTGTGTGAAGTGAGTAGATTTCATTTGTTGGTTAATCTCAATTTATTTCTAGTCTGAATATTTTACAGAGTATAAATATTAATAGAACTTTGCTGATATTTGCTCTTGAAAATTTTCTTTGTACATTCAATTTTTTAATATACTCATCTTATACTCGTAGGAGAGAATTTAAGATTATTTAATTTACTTATCGCATCACTGAAAAGTCCAAAGAAATTCAAAGTGGAGCGAACCCACAATTTATAAGTTGCATTAAATTATTAATTAATTAACTCCTACATCACTAACCATGTTTGACTTTCAAAGTTCACTTTTCCGTATTATTCGTAAATTTTGATAATATTTACATATTTTTTGTATGTAACTACAAAAGATTTTATCATTTTTGTACATCAACCTTCTATCATCTGCGCGTTCTATCATTTGATTTTATCTATCTCTCCAATGTGTCCTGCACGTACGTGTATACCATTTTGTATTATCAGAGTCACTGATTGTCGTGAGACCGATTTGGCGGCACTATCCGCGTGTACATACACTCTTATTGTTTAACATTCTATTAATAAGCACATTCCGCGAATAGCGTTCATCGCGAAATGCCTACTGATGACTAATGCATCGACGACATTATCGCATTGTTACAGCAATCTGAGATTACGGCCGCGATATCGTCGCAATTTGGAATCTATCGAGAGCGCTCGATCGGACGTACGCACCAGTCGGTTTCTGGCTTGGCGAAGTCACGACCATCACCCGATAATATTGCAGGTAAGCGATGTTGCACCTGATCGATGCATGAATCCAGCTGCAAGTCAATTGACTTTTTCGGCAGGTGACAATGTTTAATCTGTCGGACCCTTATGACTGAAAATTCTGGTTGCTTCTGCGCGACTAATTTATTCTTTTACCTTCGCTTTGCGTCTGTTCATCGCGTCGCACGCTAATCATTTTTATCAATCGCTTTAATTTCGATCTGACAAATATTTCCGCTAGAAAATTAAAAGCATCAATTCAATTATTAAATTAAAAATTTATCTCAATCTTATTCTACATGCATTTAATTCTTTTTTACTATACATTTCTGTTATACTTTTCATTATACTTGTAAAGAATTCAATCTTTTACTGTACGACTCTCCATTTAATTCACATGCTTCCTTCATAAATTATTTATTTTGTAACTGCAACGTAATGCATTTATATTAACCGCACTACTGTGCATACACTCGTAAAGCACTAGCATTAATAACCATAATACGCTGAAGTGGCGAACAAGATAATACATAGCATCCGTATTAATTTGTCTCGGTCCTGACCTGCAGCGCAATCACCACTAAATTCCCTCTTGTAATTCTAAATTATACGAAACAGATGTACCCATTAACAGCTGCCCTTAAAAATGTTGCGTAACAGATGCACAATTTTAAAGGATTTATAATTTTACGTATACGAGTCATCTAACGAAATAACCGTAAAGATAAAAAATCAATCGTGACAAAGCGATATTTTTTTAGCATATAGTTTTCTCAAAAATATTCTCGGTGAGAGAATCTCGCGTGTGTTTTACTTTGAAATATCATTAAAATAAAAGCAGCGCTATGCCCAAGTATCCGCGCGTTCGTTCCTTTATCCGAAATCCGTCCGTTGATGCAGTTTTACGTTGCATCGTGCCCAATATCCGCTGCATAAAAGTCCAACAAGCTCGCGCGTTCAAGGTCGCGGGATTATACGCAACCCGTCTACACACGTGGCTCTGCGCGTAATATATTTTCTTTTTTCTCTTCCCTTTTCTCTTCCCCACCTCTCTCTCTCTCTCTCTTTCTCTCTCACGCACGCGAGAGAAACCGGAGCACGATGAAATTACCAAAGGGGGCGGAATTTAATTCGCGAGCATGCGCTACGTCTATGGGGGGAATTATCGGCGGGGTTGCCACTACCACCACCACCACCACCACCACCACCACCACCATCACCCCGCTGCTACCGCTGCGTGTTATTGATCAGGGTCCTCTTCGTTCCCACGAAGTGGCTAAAATATATCACACCGCGGGGCACGACGGATCGCACCCCGGTTCCCTGTCACACAAAAATTCGTAACTAATTTATGCTTTCCTGCGAGAATATTTCGTGGATTTTGTCGAGTGCCGACAAAAGCGATTATTATACGGAAATAAAAATCTATGAAATATCGGAAATCTACGCGGTTTACACAATATGATACATTATGTGCACACGCGATAGCGATCGAATCGAGAATGGTAACAACAACGCGAACGATATCCCAGAAGTTTTGCGAGCGAAACAATGTACGTTAAGTAAAAGGATACAGAAATATCGTGTGCATGCGTTAAATATACTACACCTATTTACTATTACGATTAAGTATATACATTATTTATCGAGATTAATTCCTTATTAATAATTGTTAAATAATACTACTCTCAAATTGCTGGAATTGCATATTACATTCATCTATAGATTTGCTTTTTTTCATGGATTCACTCTACCGCATTCAACTGCAGATTTGACTGATATCGATTTGACAAATTATATTTGACAGAGAACCGCACACATGCAAACTTTTCGTATATGTTACACTTTCAATATATCAAAATTTAAGTGGAAGCTTACGCCAATGCGGATCGACGCAATCTCTGCATATTTTTGCTTTTATTTCACGGCTAGGAAGTCCCGTACCCCGTGTTGCGTATCACGGTATAGGTTTATAAAGTATACGCCGTTTATCTCTCGCACACTCGTGTACTGTACGCGATATTATACAGCAGCTTTTTGCAATCGGGCAACTGGCACGGCAGTTTATTGACAGTTTTCGCCATCGTATACGCACATCCGCTCGCACAAACGCTATGTATCAATATCTCCCACGTGAATTCTCCATTCATCACCGCTCGGCTGCGAGAGTCACCTTCTCTCGTGCCTCTTCCTCCTTTCCTCTTACCTCAATTAGAAACCTGCTCGTCGAAGGAGTAAGATTGTTATCCGTCTAACAGTAATAAAGATCCATTCGGTTAATGAAATGCGTGATCGTTGAAGAAGAGAAGCGGAATCCCGCGGTTTCCCGATTAGATAGACAGAAAGATAGCCTCTCGACGGTCATTCGCGAGAGATAGAGCGGCATAGTGAAAGGAAGGGCCCGACATCGAAGGAAAGCTCGTTGATAATCTCCCCGAGGAACATGGTATAAGTATATTTGCTGTAGAACATATTTGCAGAGGCGCGGTTAATCGGATAATTATAGTTTCTCGGCAATTTATTAAGATACTGGGGACATTATACGAGAACGTTTGCGATTACGTGGCTATTGATTAAATTAATCGGTACTTCGGCGCCACAATTACTTTGTAATTGGAAAACGGAGGAGGAATATTTTCAAAATTGTTCCCTCGTAGCTTCAATATATGAGTGTCACGACACGACGACTTTTTAACATTGTGTAACATTCTATTTGCGAGATCGGCACACGTACACTGAAAATACGATTTTGTTGTATGAACTAAAGATTTGTTTGAACGTATCCAAACAAGAGATTTAGTTGATTCAACCAAATTTTATTTTATTCAACAAAATAGGTACACAATAAGAGCCCCATTTTGTTAAAATTTAATTCAATCAACTAAATCTCTTGTTTGGATACGTTCAAATAAATCTTTAGTTCATACAACAAAATCGCGTATTTTCAGTGTAGATGTGGATACCTATAATATTGATTGTCCACGTAAATGTTTGAACAATTTACGCAGAGAGAAGCGATTTTTTTTACACGAAGTAAAGTGACATTGGTGCATCTCGCGAGCGCGTACATTCTAAGATGTCGTAAATAATTTCTCATTAAATCGCGACGAGGCTCGAGTCGCGACGGAGTATTCCCCAAACGGGAGGAGACGTAACAAGAAGCATAAATCACGTGTCCAAGATTCACGTCCAGACGTACGTGCATATATATGTATATCGTAGGCGGAGTGTCTCGCAAGTTGGTTCTCCGCGTTGTCGGGTACTAATAAACAATTTGTCATTTAATCCGAAGCAATCTGGAGACGTCGAGAGACGGAAAGTGCACTCTCTCGGCGAAGGAAAGACTCGAGACGGCGGAGACAGACGTCTTTTTAATTAGATGGAAGGAAGGAAAAAAAACGGTCGTAGACCAGAGAGAGAAAGAGAGAGAGAGAGCCGAGGGAGGATAGGGAGGAGCGATTATCGAGGAGAGAAACAAGGCCGAGCGCCGAGCCTCGGGAGAGAGCCTCGGAAGCGGGAGCGAGAGAGCGGACGAGCAGCCGGTAAGAAAGAGGGTGGGGAGGAGGGAATAGATCGAGTGAGTCAGCGATGGCGTGCATGCAGCAGCCCAGGCCGAGCCCAGCTGTTTCTCGATCCCCTAACCTACGCCAGTTTATTTCAACCGCTGGAACGCTCTGCTGTCGCGCGCGCAACGGCTACTCCGCTGTTCGCCAGAAGCCGACGCGACGCAGCCTCGTCAACGGCGAGCAACCGTTGTGGGGTTCTCTGTCTCTCTCTCTCTCTCTCTCGCACGCGCGCATCGCAGGCGATGACTCGCCCCGCGACGGAAGAAATCGTTTCGCTCGCGATCCTACGATCTCGAGGCTGCTGAAGAGTCTCGTCGGTCGCCACGCCGCGGCCAGGTCTCGCGGTCTAATCGTTTCGACGCGACTGACGAGTCCAAGGAGGCGAGAGACGCGATACGTGGCCGGTGTGTCGATCGTAAGTGTGTACGTACGCGTCAGGTGCACGCGAGATCGCCGGCGGTTTCCTCTGTGCGCCGTTCTCTTCTCCGCCTCTTCCTGTGAATCGCGAAATCTTACAGCGGAACCGTCGATCGATTTTCCTTTAAATACGCTCTTCAATCGCCGATGCCTTTTTTATGCTTCAGCTCGCGGCACGCCGTTTGCCCTGATTAACTTATCTAAACTTATCGTTATTTAGAAAATAAAGTCGTTGAGATTCACATTTTTAACTGTGACTGCACTCGATACTAAATTGGAGTTGCTTTATGTAAAATTATATATCTAAAGCAAGACTTGAATGCTACATAGTCCAATAGTTGGAATTTATTAAGTCCGTTCAGCAATTCGTTAACGAAATCTAAAGTGTGACTCTACATGAAAGATAGAAGTGAAGTTTATCAACGTGTATTTTTTTTCCTGATGAGCGTCTCACATGGCGTCTCGCTTCTTTTAAGGCAATGAGGAATACCATTCATTGCCTCGCGAAGGGCAAGAGATTGATTCAGTAGGCATTTCCGGTCACCGCAAAGCGTATTCCATTAATTGGGAACAAAAAGGGAACTTATACGCGGTGCGTCACGCCAGTTTATCCAGATTCGATCAATCCCTGCAATTACCCTCGTATGTCATCGCGAGGGGGAACGGGATAAATGCGAATTTTCCCTCGGCTTTCGAGAGGAAAACTATCCGCGAAAGCAGCGTGGCGCGCGAGTGCGAATACATACGTGCCGTGTTATGACGTTACGCGAGAGACACCATGCGTGTGGGCCGCGCGAGCGGCTGCAATTGCACACAGCTATAAATGGCAGTGGCGAGATGTTAACACGCGCGATATTTCACGGGGGGGTGATGGATCGAATGCAGAGAAGGGAAGGATAGCCGAAGTCTTTCGCGTCTCCAATTTTAACGGTGACCCTCGCGACGAAAAGTATCCTCGGAAACGCGCGAGGCATTCGTCCTGGTGAAAAGAAAATTGCATAAGACTGGATAAGAAATTGCTGAATGTGGTTCGCGAAACGTCAGTTTCTATTCGTATCTTAGGAGATCGTAGCAAGCAACGAATTATAAAGAGTGCAATAATTCAAGAGTTGAAATAATTCAAAACAATAATTACAGTCTGTCAAACAAGAGCGTGACTTTTAGTAGGTGAAAGGTAGACCTAGAAATTCTTGTGGGAACAACTAGAGAAAATCCTTCTTTGTCAATCACTACGGAGAAAATCTCAGTTGTCGAAACAAAATATAATCTTTTGTCATGAGTGCCTCGTACACAATCAGTTGGAGATATTGGCCATCACAATCGCCAATCCCAATGCCAATGCCAATCGAAAACGTTTGGACTTACGTAAAATACAACGTTCGTGGAAAAAAAGTACACAACGCGAAGCAATTAATTAGGTATATTCGCCTGACATGGAGATGATCTTTGCCGTAAAAATACGCTGCCAAGTTAGTGGAAAGTACGCCTCGAAAATGTCTCAGGCAGTAACAACAGTGACAATTGGACACATTGTTGTATGAAAGGATCTTGGTTTTAATCGAGTAGAATATATGTATTTTCAGTTTTGTATAATAAATTTTTCTGTTGATTATATTCTGGTCACGCTTTTGTTTGACAATACTGTACGGCGTCTACGCGATTGTTGCACACGTCCAAGGAATTAGATTAAAAATTACAAAAAGGAATTTTCCGCCGTGGATTTCAACTGCCTTCGAGTGCGATGTGAAAAGGCAGAATCACGTAAACTATTTTGACTGCCAGGTCAAGTTGCTAAATTATGATGGAAAAAAAAATAAAAGTTTATTACAGATCGACATTGCACACACATACACACATATTGAAACATAATATCCGTTTTCGAAAACGGGTGGGCATCACGTGCGCACGTTTTTCCCGCGAACCACGTGATCTTGGAGCTATTGATTGTCGCACGGTGCCCGCAGTCCCGGTCTCAGGGACGAAGAAAAGATACGTACCGGCGGATGCGACAGGCGGACGGGACGCGATCTGCTCTAGAACGCACGACTAATTGCACTTGCGGAAAATCGCGGCGGCGGCGCCGCCAAGAGCAAATGCAGAGAGGAGGGTGCGCCGCGTCGAGAATACTCGTGGCTGGCGGTGGTGGCGACGGCGACTGAAATGCCAGAAGGACATTTTGAAAATCTTTGGCTCAGCGCATGCGTTCCGCGACCCTCGACGTCCGATGGTACACGACGGAGCCGCCGTCGTCTCTGAGCCGCCGTCGTTGCTAGAAGAAACGGTCCTCGCGATATCCTCGCGAAAGGAATTACAAATCTCCGAGATCTTGATGGATCAGCGCGATCGGTGCCGATCGGTTCGACCGAGGAATCAGTGATAATCAGTGCGTCATCGGCTCTCTCACGGGATGAGCGACCGTCCTCCGCTCTCGTCTCGAGAGGATCGATAGCGAGAGAGATCTTTCCAGAGAAGAGAGATAGAGAAAGGAGCGCCACTTGTTCGCGAGAGAGTGTCGGATCAATTTTTCAATGCGCGTTTCACGTCGAGATTCGAGGAGACGGACGATCCCTGAACGCGTGAATGTTCCATGAGACTGAATTCGAGACGCGGCGAGAGATGCCAGGTGAGAATCGCGACCAGCTGTCGAGAGGCGGCATCACGGGGGGAGAGGGTAGAGGAGGCGGAAGTGCTCCAGGATGCCGGGAATCCTCGAGAGGCGGCGGCGGCGGCGAGCCGGATCTTCGCAAACGTGCTGGACCGATCGCTACGATGATCCCGCTTCCGCGCACCGGCCAGTTTGCGTCCGCCTCTCAAAACCAGAAGATCGTCAAGACGGAGAAAAATCGGCAGAGACTGATTATGGAGAGCCGCGGCACCGCCGCTGCCGCCGCCACCGCCGCCAACATCGACGTCGACGTCTTCGACAAGAAGGAGCGAAAGATCGGCATCCGGGAAGAAGAGACGCTGCGGAATAACTGGCGAACATCGAACATCGCCAACTGTTCGGCTGTCGCGCGACTCACCGAGGAATCCGGCGCGTCGTCGCGAGACGAAAAGGTGATTAATCTAAGCGAAGCGTTTTAACGAGCAAAATGTCAACTAGGTCGTCGCCATTGAAATACCAATTCTCAGACAGTAGCTGCATCGACATAAATGTACATCTTTTACGTATCGATTTATCGTCCTAAACGATGCCTATAAATTTTCAATCGATGCCCTACGTCGAATAGACGAGACATACGTTAATAATAACGATAATAATACATGCACTACAACAGAAATTTATCGGTGTGTAAACGAGTCGATATATGTATATATATTCATAATATTATATAATATTTATTATGCAGAAATTTGAATTTATTATGAGACTAATAGTGTTCCTCTTTGTTTCGATCTTTAAAGTTCGCGATTTTAAGATTTCTCTCCACAGCGATATGAAATTGAAGCAGCACTCGCACTTGCCACCTGAAGCTCTCCGGACATTCGAGCAAGCACAGCACATCTCCTTGCAAACAGGCCGTATCGCGACACCTTCCGAAGCGCCGACCGGAAATTTACTTTTGTCGTTCTCGCATCACTGATCGACATGCTCTGTTTTCTACTTATCTTTCGCGATATCAAACTCTCTATAAATCACCTTCCAAAAGCATACGTATAATTAAGATACAACTAAAATGCGTAAAATTGGATGATTTCTCTCGTCGGCATATAATGCTTAAAATTATTTATATTTCGGATATATGAATGATATTATGAGATAAAATTTTTTCAAGTAAAATATATCTTCTCCGAAAACGTTGGTACGTTGTGACGCGCTTGTGCCATCCGCTTCGTCACTCGATTTCCCATGATTAAGGCCGAGATCGAGACAAGGAGAAACAACGCGGTCACGAGGCGTGTAAACTACGAAAAACACGTAACACTTGGCCGTCGCAATTTAGATTTCTCGAACGGAAGCGCTTATTTAACGCGGTCTTAGATAACGATTGACGATGACAAAAAGACATTTCCGAGCATGAAGACGCCCGTGAGACCCTCGCGCGTAGTTTGTGCGCGTACACAAACCGTTCGTGACTAAAATACACTTCCTCGCTTGGCCGTGTCAGAAATGAAATTCGTGGCCCACAGAACTGCTCTTGGCGCATCGTCTGTTCCAAGCGATAATTATCACACGTTATCCCTCACGACAAAAATTAAATCATAAAGATTATATGTTTAACGGCTTATCTCGAATTGAAATCATTTTCTCGAGAATTATCGACTCTTAGGGATAATTCTCCCAATTGATAATGACACGGTACCGAGTATCCATTAATAATGATGTACATTTTACATGGGAAGACGCCGATGCGGACTTCGGAGATTGGAGAAAATAATCAATAGTTTATGGACGCGCAGCATCCCGTCGTAAAAGGTGGCTATCTGTTTCCACGATCACAATTGAGTGAGTCACTTGAGCACGTACGACGTCATTAAACTGTCGGTCCTCTTATCTCGACGCATCAGCTCGCAACGATGCGCGGTTCAATAAGTCGAATTCCGTTTATCGGTGTACACAAGCACGGGCAAGTGCTTACAAGTAAAGCGAGATGATTAAGCGGCTTGTCTCGTTATCCGTCGGTTATCTCGCGGACATGCCTCGCGACTGCCGATGGGCGCAGCGCGAATCATCATTTGCATCGGACGTGCATATCTTTCCGATCGCGAATCGCAAGTTTTCCGGTCGACGGTCAATGAGTTCGCGAGAGAAAGGAAACCGCGACGCGATGCCACTCTGTGAAAGCTATAGGCAAATTCTCGCCTTGTCCTGTCATGTCAGTTTTCGTCATTGCGACTTAGCGGATCGTTCGATCGTATCACGCGATACGATCGTCTAGTCGGTGGAGAACCGAAATTATCTTTCCAATGCGCGCAAAGTACATACAGCGTCGTGCCGAAAGCAGGCAGCAGCGAGCGTGGCGAGCGTGATAGACGAGCGGCATTTATCGAAAACTATAAATTCATCAATTTTATACCCGTAATATAATTACTATCGACAGTCTCATTAATCTAGTTTAGTTATCTTAAGCGTATTTGCCGTTTCGGAAAATCACGCGCGATTTTATCAGATATCCAAACGCCGGAGAAAATAGTGAAAGTATCTATCTGCGAATAATAGCGGAGATGCGTATTCATTTTTGCTTATTTACCGAGTTCAACGCACTCTAATTATGCATGCGAGACGCAGATTCAAACTACTACTTTGTTTTTACCTACTATTTAATTTTCATGCAAGATTTGGTGGAAATTTACCGTCGAAAGTATCATCGATCTAAACCGGATTCAAGTAGCAACCTACAGTCATTGCTCTGGATAAAAAAAAATGACGCGAGACAGAATGCGGTACACTGTCGGTGAACTAGACTGAAGTTTCGACATTGGCATTATCTGATCCAAGTCCAGTTTTTATCTCTGTAACACGTAACAAGAATGCATGAGTCACAATGCATAAGCAATTATACCTATCTACAAAACTATATATTTCTCAACGACCTTTTGCTAAGAAAAAAATAGGATAGCGAATCTCGAGAATAGATTTTGAAAGAGTCTGCTACATATTTTATCGATAGAAAGATGAAACAAATGTAACAGAATGTAATGGTAGACTGACTGCAGAAATTGACTGTCGTTTCGTTATTATTTAAATATGTTTCAGTGAAATGTTTACGAAATAACAGATTCGATTCTATTCGATATTTGCCAACAATGCTGCCGTCAAATTAGATCAAGCTCTGTCGACAAAACACGAATTTAATGCAGATACAGATGAATCTGTTGCAATATCTGAGCAAATCTGTTATCATATTAGTTTGCTTCCTGGGGACTGGAAACTAAATTTTTCTAATAATACCATTGTGTATTAGCACGCACGCATGTACGCATTAATATTTGCGATTGCTTAATCTTATATGTATATATTACGACTAGGCGATTTTGGTCCTTGGATTAAACATCTTTCGCATGTGTTGAATCTGACATCTCTGACAATTCGCACAGAATGCAAAATTGCAGCACGCAAAAATGTTTCGCTGCCGCATGATTACGCAAGCGATCACCGCGCGCTAATTAACGGTGTATACTGCGTTCTAATGATAAGTTACAATTAGGAATTCCTCGTTACCTTGATACAGCGACATATATATAACGCGTACCTTGACCTTGACTTAAAAATTGGAAAGTGGCGCACAAAAGTATGGTGCATCTTAAATACATCCTATAATAACACTCTTATATGCTAAAGGAACTTAATAACGATTTCAATCATTATTGCGCTTTCACCCAACGGGTAAAGAGGAGATTGCGCATGATACGAGCCAATCAAAATAAGAATCTGCGTTAAATCAAGCGATATGTTCCGCAAATAAACCAGTCGAGACCAAGTTACTTAATTACGAACGCACCGGATGCGTTTAATTGCATCGCATAATGACTTAAGTATGATAATTAATGTTAATCTCTGTTTCTTTTTGCCATTTCTCAAATAGTAAATGGTGACTGAAAATACATCACTGATTATGTGTAAATATATTAATTTCTTGTAGAAACATTGTGGCAACAAATCAACTGTCGAGTGACAGTTTTATTGTAGAAAAATCTTATCGAGACGAGAGATATGCGCGCAAATTAATAAGCATCGTAAATTTATAAATTCAATATACGTAAAAGTTGAAATTGTACGTGGCAGTTTTAAGTTTTCGCCAATCGTCCGTGCGGCAACGATCCTTTTCGTTGGGAATCTCAGGAATCTCATGTTGAGAAAGATCTCTTTTCCCTTTGTATGGGATGCCACTACTCCTACTCAATATAATTTGACTAAAACAATGAGATAAAATTGAGTAACACATTGAGTAACCCTTGTTAATTAATCTAATTTAACTTCCACGTTAGTCAAAATTTTACCTTCCTTTTAGTCAAAATTAATGGAATATTGAGTAGGAGCAGTGGCGGCGACCTATGGAATAGTTAAAAATGACTCAAATTGAATATAATTTGACACTACGAGTTTAACAGTGTACATGTCGCGATCTTGGCGGTCTCCATACTTTCACTTCCCCGCATTCCTCCCTTTTCTCTTCCGTTTGCAGGAGAAGGTTGCGGAAACGCGGTGGGATAGAGCGCGCGCGACGGAGACGGAGGGTCGCGTGTCGTGCGGCTCGGGGGTGGAAGGCGTCGGCGGCGCGTGGAGCGCCCAGAGAGAACGGCAGTCGCCGCCGCCATCCCTGGCATCGCGCAGGCTGGACTCGGTCTCCGACGCCGCAGCAACGTCGTCGTCGTCGTCGTCGTCGTTCAACCCCGTCGTCGTCGTCGCTGCTGCCGCCACTGCGAAGAGATGCGCCGCTGCGAAGGGCGCCGCCGCCGTCGATGCCGCAGCGCCGAGGCCGCCGCGTATCTACCTGGATCATCCTCCTCTCGTCGCTGAGACCAGCAAGGAGGATGCCATGGAACCGGAGACTAAAGAGGAGGACGAACGACGCTCGTCAACGCCGAGTCCCGAGGTAGCGTCTTTTTCGCTTCTCCGTTTTCGCGGAGTGCGCTCTCCTTTTTTTCTGCGTGACAGCGTGTACGTCGAGTATTTCCGAGTACATTTATATTCGTACGTAAGTGTCGTTTTGAATTTATTCGTGGCTGGTGTAGCGTTAAAGTACTCTTCTTTAAGAGTACAGTTTGTTGTCGCGTCGCAACTTGATGTTAGTGTCTTGATACAATTCGAGTTGTATACCTAGAATGATTTACGTGGAACATTGTTTGTATGTTTGCCATAGCGATATTAATAATATAATATCGTCATTGGATCGGCAATGCACCATTAGCGCGCTTAAGGCAAAGTGTTGTCCTTGTTAAATTGATAATTTTGTTTAAACTCTGCTAGTAATATAACATTTATTTCCAAGTCGAATAACATTTAAATTTCAATTACAGAATAATATCAAGATTCAGATTCCAAACGTGTAGAATATCTTCGATCGTTTAGAATCGAAAGAATGATAGCAGAAGCTTCATGATAATGTATTCAATCAAAGATTAATCTTTTAGTCCTCACTTTTCGTACACGCTTCCGAATATAATATGAATTATACCAATGATATAGAAATTAGAACCACGTCGCAAATCACGTCAATATAATCCTTGAGACCGATTTTTCTCTTTTTACTTCTGATAAGAGCAAGTCTCTGTGAGAGAAACAAAGGTTGAAAACCACTGCCATACGAATTGCCTTCTGCTCGTGGCGCACGAGTATATACACCTCCACTAACGTATCCCGTATTGATTTTACGGGGAGCCCTCGACTTTCGTCTCTGTCTCGCACTGTCATCCACCGCCGTGGTTCTTTTCTCTCCCTCTCGTTTTCCCTCTCCGCGCACATGTACACGCATCTCCTCCCCCTCCTGAATCCCGGCGGTTGCCCCGTCCTTTCTCTTTCGCTGGGCCTGGCCCTTTAAGTCGTCACCCTCTGCAACGCGAGTCTGTATCGCATCGCTTCCCTGTTCATCTGCACTTGCGCACGTGTTGAAGATTTCAAGCTCCTAGTGCGATGCGGCATGTTTCCCACTGTACATTATCCGGCGCGAAGAGAATTGACGATTCGCAAATGTAGAAAAAAGTTCTTGTTTGAATGTAGAGAAAAGAATTTGTTTGAGCGAAACTAAAATATCGATAAACAGAGTCACACACATTACTTCGCGACGATTGAAGCTAACGGACGATACTTTTCCGTATCATGTACATACACATGCGCCAGTAAATATTTTTCGAGAAGAAAAATTATCATCGATATCAACATAAAATGGTCGTATCGGTTTGCCGATGTTGAAGATGCAGGAACCGACGAGTCAATAAAAACGTATTCTCGCGCGCGATACGAGATCAGAAATCGAGAGGAAAAAATCTTTCATGTCGCAGTTCTACCTGAGAAGGAGTAAACATTACAATGAGGATGGCAGCAGCGAGGAGGAAGCTAAGCAGGATAGCGTTTCTCTACCTAGCCACAGGCTACCGTCTTCGTATCGCGGAACATGGCCCATCAGAAGAGACGTATGGGCTAATCAACAGATTGGCTTTCCGGCCCAGCAGAGCACATCACTCGCTGCACACAATGTAAGTTGAACGATTATAACGGAGTATTGCGGAGTATTCGTGCCGTTTCTCGTGCGCATACAGGGTGTCGCGAAACCACCGCGTGTCTTTTGATCGTCGAAAAAACATCCGGTAGTTTAGGGTGGGTATAGATCATTCGGCGTATATAGATCCCAAATAATGTGAGACCCGAAAAGGGGTCCAATATAAAGAGCAGACAGCTGAAAAGATATCTGAGAAATCGTTCGATTCTTTCGATATTTGTCTGCACGTCATTACATCTGGACAGAAAAACATTGAAAATCTATGTTCTCGTGTAGGATGTGGCCAGCGTGATGAGTTTCTCGTCGTCGTCCAACGCCGCGGGTCTCGCAGGCAACTCGACGGAGCTACAGGGCCACCGGCGATTAGGTGCCAAGGTGGACGTGGTGTACAATCTACTGGGTATGCTCGAAAAGAACGGTCGGGATGACATGAGCACGACACTGCTCTCTATGAGCACCTCCATAGACAGTTGCCTAGTGATGAGACAGTCCGGATGTCTGCCGTTACTGGTACAATTGATCCATGCACCCAGACAGAATCCTGACACTCGAGACAGAGCTATGCAGGCGTTGCACAACGTGGTGCACGCCAAGAGCGACGAAAGAGCTGGTCGCCGGGAAGCGCGGGTGCTTCGATTCCTCGAGCAACTGCGCGACTATTGTCAGAATCTGAGGATGTCCCTGGAACAGGATCAGCCCGCGGATGAGAGGGGACATCCCGCGACGACAATAGCCGCGCTTATGAAATTGTCCTTCGACGAGGCCCATCGCCACGCGATGTGCCAGCTGGGCGGTCTCCACGCGGTCGCGGAACTTATCGAAATGGATCATTTGGCCCATGGCAGCGAGAGCGACGATCAGAACTGCATCACATTGCGACGATACGCGGGAATGGCGTTGACCAACTTGACATTCGGCGATGGCACGAACAAAGCGCTGCTC
Source organism: Tetramorium bicarinatum (assembly GCA_928718305.1). Taxonomy (NCBI): domain Eukaryota; kingdom Metazoa; phylum Arthropoda; class Insecta; order Hymenoptera; family Formicidae; genus Tetramorium; species Tetramorium bicarinatum. The sequence continues at coordinate 15,800,037 of OV788327.1, forward strand.
TGCTCCTTCAAAGAATTCATGAAGGCATTAGTTTCGCAACTGAAAAGTCCCAGCGACGACCTCAGGCAAGTAACGGCAAGCGTCCTGAGGAATTTGTCCTGGCGTGCTGATAGCAACAGCAAGCAGACTCTGAGGGAGGTAGGTGCGGTGACAGGCTTAATGAAAGCTGCCATGGAAGGTCGCAAGGAATCCACTCTTAAATCAATCTTGTCCGCCCTATGGAACTTGTCGGCCCACTGCAGCACGAACAAAGTGGACATCTGTGCCGTGGATGGCGCGCTAGCCTTTCTCGTGGACATGCTAAGTTATAAGGCGCCATCCAAAACGCTCGCGATAGTCGAAAACGCCGGTGGTATTCTGAGAAATGTATCAAGTCACGTGGCAGTGCGAGAGGATTATCGTGCTATCGTAAGAGAGAGAGGCTGTCTGCAAGTTCTTCTGCAACAGCTGAGATCGCCCAGCTTAACGGTGGTCAGCAACGCCTGCGGAGCACTCTGGAATCTGTCTGCGCGATGTCCCCAGGATCAACGTCTCCTTTGGGATCTGGGCGCCGTACCGATGCTGCGAAGTCTCGTTCACTCCAAGCACAAAATGATCTCGATGGGTTCTAGCGCGGCGTTGAAGAATCTATTGAGTGCCAGACCCGGCTGCAACAATCTCGTCCACTTGGACTCCACCGCTCGCGGACTGGGACTGTCGACCTTGCCGAGCTTGGTCGCCCGCAGACAGCGGGCTCTGGAGCAGGAGATCGACCAGAATTTGGCCGAAACGTGCGACAATATCGAACCGAGCACGTCACCGACTAACAAGGACGATAAATTCACGTTCAAGCTTGATCCTAGCCTCCTCGGCATCGGTGCTCATGGCTTGCGTTCCTCCTATCAGTTGCCTATCAGTCAGCCCAGCACGTCTACCGCCAAATGCAACGGAGTCGCCAGGAGCGAAAGTAGAGATTCGATGCGTTCTGTGACGAGCACGCATTCCGACACTATGTTTGAGCGAATAAATCGTCACGTTCTGAACGGATCACCCACCGACTCGCAGGTAAAGCAGCAGTCCTCATCGTTGCATTCTGCTGTCGGATTCAATAACAGCAGCGTGTGTGGCGACGCGAGAGCCATCTCCTCCGAGAAAAAATACACCTTGCATTACAAAAACGCAATACCGGAACAACTAGGACCGTCCGACGTTTTCGATATAAATGAGCTGAGATGCACAAATTCTACCATATCGTGGGCCACAGTGCCTAATCAGGTACCCTCTCAGACCTCGCTGCACTCTTCCATCGAAAATAATATGTCTCTGATCGATCAGAGCGTGTCATCCTCGTCTAAAGCTGGTAGTCAGTCTAGCGTTTCCGAAGAAGTTGAAACGATTGTCCGCTTTAAATCGGATTATCGACAAGCGATCGCAAGCGCGACCATCGATAGTTCAAAGCCAATCTCCTATCTGTCCGAGGTTTCTCCTATGAAAGAAAGTGCGAGAAAGGTCCGATTGCATCAGCATGACGCACTAAATAGTATTCAAAAAACAACGATCGTTCACAGTCCAGATGATAATTTGTTCGGCGATTACGCCGAAACAGATTTGGATCAACCGACCGATTATAGTCTGCGCTACGGCGAACAAACTATAGACGACGAGAAACAACATTCCGATTTCTTTTCGGGCAATGATCAAGGACTTCTACATGAGGACACAGTCAGAACTTACTATACAGAGGGAACGCCGCGCGAGACGTCCCTGAACTCATCCAGAGCCACTTCCGCTTCCGATCTACAGGACGATAGCCGTATAAGGAGCACGTCGAAGAAATTACCAGAGCGATATAAGGCGAGGCATGTGGAGGACACCGATGAATGCAAAGCATCGTCCTTAACAGATGTACCAAAACTAAACAACTTTGCCAAATCTGAAATGGAGTTAAATTTACGAGATGTGACGCATCTTACGGATGATGAAAGCGCGAATCGTTCATTAACGTATCTTGAGGAAAATTTGGGCAACAAACACCTCAAAGGCAATCGAGAAGACGCAAGCATGCAAAGCCATTCAAGGTAATTATGCTTTTTAAATAATCATCTCATATTTACATTGAATCCATTAATGTGTTTGAATAATATTAAATTGGAATATTTTTTCATTATGTTACATTATTACAATCTTTAACACATAAAAAAAACGATAATTGAAATCGCTAAGCACAAGTTTTTGAAAGAAAAGTTTTTCAAGTTTTAAAATACTGTTTGAAAAATAAAAATGCGCTAATTTTTCACAGTGTTATACCTGTTTGAAATTAAGCAAAACATAATTTTACCTATGCAATAATTTTGTTGATGAGTGTAAATTGGAATATTTTATTATATTAAATATATTGGAATATTTTTTTAATAATTATTTGCTTAATATTTGCGTAGTGTAAGAACGACACCAATTTCAATGGTATTAGGAAATTCTGAATATAACGATCATGATGGAGAATCGAGCTCTAGGATTAATAGTCTAGGTAACCTAAAATATTTTATTTAGCCCAAACATTTCATATAATTCATATAGATTTTTTTCACAAAAAATATAAATTTGCAGATTCTAAATCAAATAATTGCAAAGTAAATGCAGATTTACCGTCGAGTGACATTGAACTATCATCTGGTAGCACTGGATTGAGAACTTCCAATAACGATTCAGGATGTAAGTAATATAATTCTGCGAATGAACTGTGAAAAAATAGTTTGTAACAATACATTAAATAATTTTTTTTCCGGATATTTATAGATCAAGTTAGCGATGGAGACGAGGATGATGAGGATTTATTAGCCGCTTGTATCAACATTGGAATGCAAAATAATCGGTAAAATATTAATGATTACTGTGGAAATTACATATTTCGCTATTTTGCAATTTTCGTAAAAAATAATTTTATTTCGTAGGCATAGACATTCCTTCATAGGAAATAATCTCGAAAAACTTCCTCGATCAGAAACTAATTTGACCCGATATCAAACTAATCTTGCTTTGGATCAAGTCGAGCATAAAGGAACTATAGTGCCCGATAGTTCATCATTTAATATAAGATATGCCGAGTCTCGTGGAGTCATCGAACCAGCTGAAAGTGTTTTGACAAAGAAGAACAGAAAAGATGAGAATGATAATAACGAAAAACTATCTATGTCTAAAAGAAATACTCGACTAAAAACAACGGTAAGAATATTTCAGATTGATTTTTGAAATGTAAATTTCATAACCATTTATATCTCATATAGTGTTCATCTTAATTATATTTTAAAAGATGATATTTTATTCATAGGTAGCAACAAATGTAAATGGCGAATACACTCATAATGAGAAATCAAATAACACTATGACCGACATAAAAACAGTAAATGATAATAATCTCAGCAATAATTTCTCAGAAGGAGCAATATCTACGGAATTACAGAAATCTAATGTATCTTTGAATAAAAACATTTCAAATGATTTTGTTACAACTGACAAACGCAGCGCAGATTCAAAGGACTCTGTTAGAGTAGACGAAGCAATAACTGATGTTCGGCTCGCAGATATACCATCTATGAAGCAGTCGAAAGATTCCGAAAGCAGCGAATCGATTGACTCTGTCGAGCAGTCTGAACATGCGCTCTTAGAACTGTGCATTCAGCCTGGTATCAAATCCGAAGGCAATATCACTTTTAATCACCAAAGCAACGTAGATTACGTTAAATCACAACTAGAATTACATAACAAACAAGTAGACTTCATAAAAGAAAAAAATAACGATGAAACGGAGATTGATGGTAATCTGAATGGAAAACCGGAAGCGACTTTCGAAATTGTGAGGACCTCGGATGTTTTGCGCCGTGACAGCGTGGAAAAACATATAAAAGAAGAGACGTATAGACGGCAAAGAGATCCCGATGCTATGATCGCTTCATTAGATCGGTTGACAGCAACGCTGGTTCAGCAAACTGAAGCGATACGCGAACGAGACTCCGGTACGATGAAGCAGAGTTTGACGTGCGACACGTGGAATGAGGATTCGCCCAATGACATTTCTTTCCCCAGCATCAGCATGAGCGCACCACTGGTCGCTTCGTTCAACAGCGATGCGCAAGAAGATCAACGTATTACTATATCGGAAAATAATGAGCAGATCAACATGACAGAGTCCAAAATCATCCAGCGCGAAGCTATCAAGCTGGCGGAAGCAGTAGATGCAGAAGCGAATAATCAGAATGAACTCGAAACAACTAGTTTGACGTCTCTTGATCTTGAGGCGATTAAACCGCCATCTTCAATGGGAAGTTTAATTTCATTGACGGCAAGCTACGCTGGTACCGCTGACAACACTGAAATATTCATTAATCGGGACAGATGTTATTCCACATCGTTGCCACCAGCGCCGGTGACAAATTGCAACGATCCTCGCAACGTGCGGAAGAAGTCCTTGCCGATTGGCGTGGTGGCCAAGCGAGCACTGGGACAAAATCAAAGCCACACAACTAGCTTAGAAAATTTGCTGAACGAGTGCACCAGCTCACACTTGGAGAACGTCAAACCACCGTCCATGATGGATGAATTGCCGGACGCAGGTGATATGGAAAACAGTATGTTGAGTGTCGCTAGTATCACATCGGAGATCATGGATTCGAAGGAACAAGATTCACACAGTCTGACCGGCAGCGACCCGGCGGTATTCGAGATGCTAAAGCCGGTCGCCAATGTACTGTCCATGACATGTATGCGTTACGTCGAGGGTATGCAGAATAGTGCAAACAACAGTCTGAGTGAATGCCTAGAGAACATCAATCCACCATCCTTATTCAATGAAGTAACTGAGATGGACGAGACCACTTTGGAGGCGGCTACCGACACCATGTGTAGCGACACCCTGTGCATAGATATGGAGTTGCACACTGACGAGACGGTGCACTCGATCGTAGCGGAGGTGATTGATGAAGCGGAGAACGATACCGACGAGGCGGCCACGCCAATCTCATCCGAATATTGCGTCAGCAGCTCAGCGGAGTCGACGCCAAAAAGGCGGCCGCATTCGAGGAGCTACTTGACCCCGAAGCAAAAACGAAACTTAGCGAAAGAGAGGTACAAGACGTATACCATTGCCGCAGAGATTGTCAAGAAGGAAGAAGAGGAACGCCGGAGGCAAGATAACAGTATCAACGGTACCGCAGGTGATAGAATTCCACGCAGAAAGTCTTCTCCCTTTTCAAAATTGACGCCAAAACAACGCAGACAAGAGAATAGAGCGAGATTCCAGACGCAAGTGCTGGAGAATCCCTTCCCGGATCTGAATGTAGCCCAAACTAAGGAGGAACCAGCACACAGGATGACTGTTGAAGATACTGTCGAGAAAGAGGAATCTCCATCCCCTGTCAAATCCTCGATCCCTACGCTTACCAAGTTGCCTGTGTGCAAAGCTCTGAGAAGAAAACGCGGAGATTCGCAGGAAAACAAAGAGAGATATCGCACAAGAACGTTGAACGATTCGGAAACCATGTTCAAGGAGATCGAGCGCAATTCTACTTCAAACGCGATGGAAGAGGGACAAGCGAGCGCACAAGGATATGCGCGGGAGGAGATTCAAAGCATGTTAGAACAGAATGCCACTATTGTGTTGAATACATTAAAGGAATCAAATCAAGCTAATGATTCGACCAGAGGCGACATCACTTTAGCGTCAAATGATCCCGATTCGGATTGTAATCTAAGAATGCGTTTCGTAAACGGGCTTTCAAGAAAACTGATGAGTACGCAATACGCGCAAACTCCCATAACGGCAAACCTTGATAGTGAGGAATTAGAAGAGGAGCGCGTACAAATCGCTTACGAGAATCCAAGCTCGATCCATCCAGCTGATTCAGGCAGCGATGAGGAGTTCAATCGCGTCAATGAAGGACAAGAGTCCAGAGAAACGAAGAGACCGCGGATAATCAAGCCGGGTATGCCAGGTCGTGATCCAAGCGCGGATTCCAATGGGACAGATAAATCGGAGCCGGAAAGTCCGAAGGCTATTCGAGGACGAAGAAAGGCGCTCTATTCCAACCCAATAACACGAAAGCCGACCCCGCAATCCTCGCCGTTGAAGCAAGCGAATCCTGTCAGCGGAATACCGATAGGCCGCAGCAACACCTCGCCCATTGTTAGAGCTACTAGAGCCACCACTTTGCGGCAGAGTAACAATAGTACAACGGTTACTACGGTGAAAGACTCTTCAAAATCCAACACCAGCCCGAAGAGGATGTCGCCATTCACGGATGGAGAAAAGAAAACACGAAATTTGGCGGCCGTGTCCAAGAGAGCCTCCGTACCTCAAAAGGGATCCACGTTGACTTTTACAAAACCCACTAAGCGTCACAGTACACCATCGGCTTGCTCGTCAAACTATCAAAACGACAGCAGACCGCCAGAAGTCCCGATCAAGCCGTTGGAGCGTCAAGGAACTTTTACGAAAGACGAGCCGGAGGTAGAGAACGCTCCGACAGTGCATTCTGCATCCGCTTCTCCGATAAAAACGAAAATCGCCAAGCCGATCAAAGGTGCTTTGTCAAAGATCTATCCGGTAGCGGGAAAATCTAAAATCTCTGGCTGCGTAAAAGCGCATCCAGATTATCAGCCAAAAGTGACAATGGCCAACAACTCCGAAAAGATGCAGCTGCCTAAAGGATTGTTAATGCCGAAGAAAATATCATCTGGAAAAGTAGGCGTGCCAACCACGAAGGTCCTTAACGGTAACGCGCTCCAAAACGACAAGACCGTTCGGAGGGTCGATCCATTGGGAGAACGGTCTAACAGCAACTCCAGCATAGTCTCTAATTCACCTATGAGCATACAAAATCGTAAGTTGGCGAAAGAGGCAACGAGCAAGATTGCGAGTCTTTGGAAAAAGGTCGAAGAGAGTAAGAATAAGCAACGTTACGAGAAGCCGGACACCAGACAATGGATAAGGCCCACCACCAGCGAAGACGCTGCAACCGCAACTGTCACGTTCGACAATCCGCCGGCGTACAGACTGTTTCGCAGTTCCACGTTCGAGGGGATTTCCCAGGAGGAGAACAGCGACGGTGACATGTCGCCCAAATCCAATCGACCGCCAGTTTTAAGCACGCATGTTGGACCTGGGGGTCCCAAGTACAGAAACTCCTGCGATTTGACGGACATGAATGCGGCCCACGAAGCACCTTGCAAGATCCCGGTGAAATCCTCCGAAACGTACAAACGGGAGATCACACATTTGAGTGATATCCTGGTAACCATGAGGAAGCAACCGAACGCTGATCTCGCGGCGGAGATGGATCTCACCAAGAGAATATCCAGGCTGGGTTCCTTCATCCGTGTGGACCCAACCGTAGCAGCGGCGGAGAACAGCAACAACAGCGGCGTGCGGACGCCAGCTTCAGCGATTGTATCGCCTTTCAATTACAATCCGAAGCCAGACATTCCATCACAAGCGGCCAAAACTAAATCGAATGAGGATCAGGGTAAATTTGAGACAACGGATTGCCACGCGGAAATAGCCACGGGGTCCACTCGGGTAACGACGGTATAGGGAGGACGAATCTCCTAAATAAAAGCGTGAATAAGTTCTGTAATAATCGCCTCCTCTTCGTTCCTGGCTAGTCATTGTGTACATTCGCTTGCTATATGTTTGCCTGCACATTCGTCACATGTGATACGCATTACAAGTAGATAATTTTAATCATTTCCTCCATTGTCTCATTATGTATACGGTGTGTATACGCTTTGGAGCGCGTACAAGTCCATCGATATTTTATCCAGAATATAAAATAGTTATGATAATAATATCCATAATCTCGTACGCATCGCGATGCCAATTTCTTCAATAACGACAGAACCGTGTGAAATATAAATAGGAAATATCAAGACCATTCCTGTGCATTTTGTCTGTTGTATATATACATGATATAGAATAATTCCGAGTTTGAAAGAGGAGAGAGAGAGAGAGAGAGAGAAAAAGAGAGAGAACCAGTCGAAAATCCATAGTGTGTAGCAGTGATTCTGATCGATTATTTATTCAATTTTGTATATATATATATGTCGAGAGAGATATGATGTGAATGAAGGATGTAGAAAGTTTTAGTAGCACGCGCTTAAACCTATGTACGACGTGTAGCACGATGCGCTGGTGATACATTGCTAGTGATACATCTTCGTATTCGAGGTTGAGAAATTGTGGAGACAAAGCGATCTGTATTTTATTTCCTTCATATTAATCGATTCGTATCATCTTTCGCAAACGAATACAAAATCTAATTACTTTTTGAAGACTGATAAGTAAGACAAGAAGATCTGGATAAGCGTCTTCGATTGAAAATTAATGATAATGAGGAAGTATCGTTTGTATCGACTGTGAACGTAGAGCGGTCTAAATAGTTTGCTAAAAACGGCATTACAATAGCGGGGCAAAAAATTTTATAAACATTACTTTAAGTTTCTAGTCTACAAGCAATATATCGTTAAATAGAATTTTCGTCACATATTTCACATATGATGGATATTTGTTTTGCTTGTAAGCATCTATCAAAATCGATCTCCTTCGCGGAGGTATGTAATAAATTAAAGGGGTGTACAGATCAGTGAAATTAGACATAGATCTTAGATCAAAATGCTATATATTTAATTATTATTTAATATTACTTTTGTCTCTTATCGAAGACTATTACAGATGAGTAGCTGCAAGATTTTTCATTTTTTTTTTTTTCATTATTTACTCTTATTCTTAATATGTCAATTTTCCTTCTGTGTGGGGAATCAAATTGTCATCAAACTCATCAGAAGGAGATCATTTGGCACATGAGTTAGAATTTATTATATTTATTGGTTTAATCAAAAAGCCTTTTGTGTAAGCAATTTTACCCTGTTCCAGTTCGAGTTAATTAGATTTAACTCCGCCAACTTGGAGCCATATCAGGGTATCTTTGTTTTTTCTTAAAAAATGTTTGGTCTGTACACCACGGCTATTCTTGTAATTTCTTATTTTGACAACATTTTCACTCCGCTCTAAGTTTTATGAATTATTGTTACATATCGCCTTTTAAATTCGTCAGATATCTTTATAGTTTGTATATTATTGCAGTACAATAAAATTTATAGCTAAGAATATTCCCCCTCCCCTTCCCGTCTTTAACATAATCTAAACTTGAAAGAAATGTGTCATCGATTGTTTGCAATTAATAAACAAAATAAACCATGTAGCAGATAAAAAATATTTATTGATCTTGTAATTATTGATGCAATTATTTGTCATATATGGGACATTCGTATAAATTAATAGATTTATCTTCAGACACTGATGCAATTATGTTATTTCGCTGTGGATTATACTTTACTGACCATACCTATTATATATAAAAATGATAAAAATTATTAAAATTTAAAAAAATTGTATATTTAAAAAATTGAAAATTATTTCAAGTTTAAGAGACATACCTGATCCTTATGTTCACGAAATGTATGCAGACATTGTCTTTGTGCCAATTCCCATATCTTGACTGTATGATCGGAACTACTGGATGCAAATTGCTGTCCATCCGGTGAGAAAGCCACACCGAGTACCCAAGAAGCGTGGCCCGACATTGTTCCAGCTAGATTTGCATCTTTGCTATAAATAAAAAAGAATATGAAGCAACTAATTTGTTTCTAGTAAAATTATGTACATACATATATATGTATATATATAACTATGTAGTAACATGAGATGTTGGATCGTTTAACTCAATGCTAAAACTGCTTGTCAAGTAAAAGATCTAAATTCCCAAAAAATGATATCTTGCATGTATGCGTACTATAAAATTTTTAATGAAAGAGTATTCCCTCACTATGAAGAAACAAATTATTTGAAACATGAATTTAATCCCAAAATAATTTAAAGATAAACAAGTACTGGAATCGTATCATCCTTTGTAAATAATGGTCTCGTTTAACAGAACGCTCATTTTGCAACGGTTGGAAATTCTCTTCGCTGAGATAGGACTATTTCTAAGATCTAAGACTTAAAAGTATAATTCAATCAGTGGAAAGAAAATTTCCAACAGTTACAAAATAAATGTTCTGTTGAATGCGGCCAATTAATGTCATCCTCCAAACAATAATAATAAGCTTAAAAAAATCTCAATAGAGGATTGGGCAAATAGATAACAATCTTTTTCCAAATCGTCGTTACGACATTAATGCAGAAAGCAAAAATTCACGCAGAATTCTCTCCACAGCGAATACTCAGTTCGAATTACAATATTAACCCGTTAGCTCCCACAATAGCAAATTTGCTACTGTGGGAGCTAAAGGGTTAAGAAGAGAGAAAAAAGTATACGTGCATTTATAAACTTCTAATGTACTCACACATCATACAACTTCATATGTCCATCATCAGATGCTGTAAGAAGCATCTGAGAGTCGGGTGAAAAACATAAAGACCTGATAGGCATTGCATGACCTAAATGAAATAAAAACAAAACCTGATAGTAAAACATTTTATACCTTGGTTATAATGTTGTAGCGTTATTTTACTATTACAGTACTTGGACCTACCTTCTAATGTACGTAAAACTTTTCCATAAGCAACATCAAAGATATTGATAATACCATCTATCGCACCACTAGCAATGTATTTACCATTGGGACTCTGGAACACAATCTCTTATACAACACACAAGTATTACATGTATCATAGACCTTTATACAAATCTACTCACATAAGCGACACTTAATGTAAATTTTCCACCTCTTGTATCCAATGTCTGTTCTTGTTTACCATTTTCAGTCCCATATAGATGTATTTTACCAGCATGACTGCCAGATACAATGAATTTATCATCAGGAGAAAAAACCAAAGTCCAAATGTCTACTGGACCAACCTCAATATTCAATAACTTATCACCGGTTTGCAAATCCCATAATTTCAGACTAGAATCGAGCGAACTCGAAGCACATTCTACAAATGAAAGATAACAGATAAATCTAAATCAATTAATACATATTGAATCAATATTTTGATTTGTTTACTCGTTCCATCCGAACTAATAGCTATGGACACGACTCCTAAGGAATATCCAGTTAGTTTGTGTTTTAACTTCAAAGCACTGTCCGTTAGCTCCCATACTTTTACAGAATCGTCCACAGAAGCTGTTACTAGATATTCTACTGTTTCGTCTTCATTAGATCGTATAGAATCCCTGTCAAATAATATAATAATGAAAATTAATTCTTTCTAATTATAAATTAACTTTTTAATTACCGTGAATCTTCATTATCTGGATGAATATCTCTCTTTCTCTTTGGACAACCCCATCCACAAGTCCATATACTATCCTCATGGGCATTTTCTGTTTTATGAATTAAAGAATACTGAAAAAGAATAGAAAAAGAAAAACCATAATTGATATAAACAAGATTGACAAATTTATTCTCACCATCTTACTATCAAGAAATAAATTCTTATTCAACGCAATTTGTAAACTCTTCGTACGAACTGTGTTTATGTACGTATATTTATGCTACGTTGGTATTAACGAAAACTTCTAGGCTGCGTTCCGATCGCAAACATCTATAAACACTAGACTGCTTAACTTACATCATGTCCCGCTCACCGAGCTCTCGCATCTGATTGGCACATTCCTTTAGATCTAAAAGTATACCTAGACGCAAAAGCTCACTGTGCGCTCAATCGTAACCATTTTTCCAAAGAATGAAATAGCTGTGATTGGGTGGCTTAAGAACTACGGATATTATTAAACCCGATTAATATTTATTTAAATTATTTTTTAGATATCTTTAATTCTTACATTTATTAGTTGTAAAAAGAATTGTATTAATGCAATGCGGGGGAAAACAATATTACTGTAAATTTATACAATAACCATAAAAAAAGGGCGATATTTATGGGAGCCCTTTTATCATTTGTCATGTCGCCGTGTCTAAGCGCGAAATCTCAGCCTTGTCATTTGTGAAATATAATTGTTTCCCTTTTAAAAACTATTATAGCTTCGACATTTCTGTATTAGGATTTATCTTGAAATGTTCTAAGGAATCTACTACTGTTAAAGGGACATACGGTAGTTTTAGGACACCCTGTATACATCTATACATATATTTTTGTATAAAAATATTTATATGCATGAAAAAATTTGCTTGGATTATGGTTAATGATTATCATTGAACCTGTTGTTAAAATATTATTTCAAAGTTATCATTAAAAAATCGTGATAATTGTACAGCTTTATATATCTTCTATTTTTTTATTGAAAAATGATTATTAAAACCATAAATTATACAATACTACACGCGACATGCGCACACGCACACACACACGCACGCACTCATGCACACATACACACAGCGCACACATACACACGCACGCACACACACCATTTACTCACACACTTACAGGATATCCTAGACCTATCGCATTCCCTACTAATGGCAAATTCTTAAAGTTATTTAATGGCAAAAATCCTAATATCAATATTGAGAGACTACAGTAGTTTTTAATTTGTCGTATTAAAGCGTATAAAGATGGCTAATTAGATTGTCCAAATTTCGCGCATTCAAGTCTGTTGCATAGTGAAGGTACTTTTATAACACACTTCGTATGATAGATTTGAAAGCTGATGCGCTTCAAAAATAATTCTCGATAAAATATTATTTGTGCCACTATTCTTATCAACGTACGTACACAACAAATAAATTAAATAAAATTACATAATAAATTTTAAAAATATTAATATTTTTACAAATTGTGCTTGCAAATGTAAATTATGTTAATATTTAAACATTAATATCTGAGATCAACTTTACTGACGGAATTTTAAATAATTTGACCATCTTTAAATATTTCTTATTTAAAAACTACTGTAGTCTCAACATTTTAATATTAGGATTTTTGTCTGAAATAATTTTAAGAATCTGCCATTAGCAGGTGGAGCGGTAGTTCTAAGACGCGCGCGCATACACACATACACAACATTTCACTATATTTTGATCTTTTTTTCATGATTACGATAACAGAAAATACTGCAACATTATTTCATTACAGTTAATAATTCATAATTGAGTTGCGCGAATGGAAAAAAGCATTAAACAATTTACAATCGAATAAAATTATATCCTTAAATATTTTCTAAAAAATTGATATAACAATAATATTAATAGTCTCGCTTATATGTATAATATTGACAACCGTGTATTGTATTTTAAATGAATACTATATGTAATAACGTAACCTTATAAAAAAAGAGTTCGGTCTATTAGTGATTGATTTATATTGTGGATTGAATTATCACACAAAATACGAGTTACGTTTGATATGAATTATTACATGGCACATTCGTTAAAAAGAAATTCTCATAGCAATATACTTCATTTATTAATTGTTCTGTGTCACTATTTAAATGCCTGCATTTTAGCTTTTGCACTAATGTAAACCATCTAATAATTTATTATACAATCAATCGTCACCGGAATAATACATACGAATTTTATTTCGTCGAAATATAATACGAAAGATACCTATAATTCTTGTCCTGTAATTTACTGACAATGATATTTAACAGTTATATCCTCACTCACTCAATTACATCTTTACAATTTACAAATATAATTTGATACATCTTCAAAGAATACATTTGCACCCCATACATGCATCAATATTCTTTTTATAATAAATCTGGAAACAAGTTAAAAATTTAAACAGTTAAAGGTTTAAACAATATCAATAATAATGACGATGTAATAATGATTAATATTAATTGAATTTATCGTATAAGCACAATGTCACTTAAAGTATAATAATGGTAAATAATGTACAACGAAATTCTTATTGCGCTATTTTAAGATATCTATGAATTATTGGAAATTATTGGAAGAATTGATCTTAATTAACACATATATTGCAAATGTATATTTTTCTTTTGTCTTAATTCAAAGAGAACTGAGTTGTGATTTTTTTAAATTTATTTTTTGAAGACTGAAAATTTTTCAGAAAAATAGTTATAATTTTTTAATATTAAGATACTTCATTTGTATTTAGTTGTAAATTATTTCGATGTATATCTCATAGAAAAAAAATTACATTGACATATGTATTTTAATTTTTAATAAATTATTATTCTTGGGTTGTGTTATTTTTACATTGATTTCTCAAAGTTTTCATACATTTTAAAATAATTTTGATACGAGAAATGAAACACTTCTTATTGCATATAATATTATTTCAAAATATTGTTTTTAATAGATGCTATACTGAATAAAATTAGTTCTTAGCAATGATTGAAAAATATGGAATAGTAATAATAAAAACATAAACAAACATGGAAACAATAACAATTTTCTTTTAAAGTACATTTTGCAATATAAAATATTCAAATTTATTTATATATAAATTGCTCTACCACGGAAGAATTTGCATACATATATCGTTATGTTTCATTGGAAGAAAGATTTACTGAATGTATCACTGTTTGAAACATTAAAAACATACTAAGTAACATAAAGTATATGTTTTCATAAGTAAATATATCAAATTTTACAAGATTAAAAAAATTTTCAAAAACATTGCATTTTGTTATTTTAAAATAATGGAGGCATGGATTTAGTTCTACTGTAGCACCAGAACACTTGCTTTTTTGTCTAATTATATATATACACACACACACACACACATGAAAGACAAAATTTAGAGAATTATAAATTCTGTATTAACTGACTATAAATAATAGTTATTGTAAATTATTTTGTAAGGAAGTATATTTGTATAATTATGTAAAGTATCCAAAAAAATAATATAGTGCCACAGATAAACCGTAATTTCGATTTAATGAAATGCGATGCAAATATGATACAGAAAGTCATAACGTTTAATGCATCATATCGTAATATTTCAACATGTTTCAGATCTCATTATATATATTGGAACCTATGTATAAGATGATCATGATACAAAGATTAAATTATTTATCTATATTCACATGAATATCAGTTTCTCCTATATTAATAGTTATTATTATGCTATCATTATGCTATAATGGCAAAATTTCAGATAGAGCTAAACTTCTGTATCAAATATGAATATGTTACATGTATGCTTGGTATACTTACACATGTGTGCACGTGTGAATTCCTTCATAATTATCTAACACACATACACACACACACACACACGCACACAATTTTTACAACTAGTCTCTCGGTTATACTTTTCAATGATATCTTATAATATGTATCTACACAAGATCATTCAAAGTTTTTCATTGTTAATGAAACGTCCATTTGATTGGTATCGATATTAATGTAACAAATGTTACATCAATTACGTTATTAAATGTATCACCGAATGTATTAATTGATGCGTTTTGTATTAAATGTAAGTAGTTATCATAATACTACTAAGATGGTTCATTACTCATCTGCATGTCACTATATATTGTTTGAGGATTATTTTCAGTATTCTGTATAGGCACCTGTGAATCAGAAATATTATCAGCAGTTCTCTTAGGTATAAGTACACTAGAAGCACTTGTTGTCTCTGCTCTATGATATTGCTTCACTGATGACGACAATGCTGCTTTTGATTTCACTTTTGCTTTAGCCTGCTTAGCTTGCTGCTCCATACTATCGATTTCAGCCCAAATACTTCTCACTTCTTTGAAAAGCTAAAAGAGAAAAGTTCATCCTTATTTAAAGGTATACTGCCATTTTTTATTTTTAAAAACAATAACATATATTATTGTAATAAAGTAAAAAGAAAATCATATTTTCATTACATATGAAGAAAATATAATCGTCAAGGATCAATAAAATGAGTTAACATAAATGTTAAATTTAAAAAATTAATAATTTATCTTCTAAAACATATAATGTGAAACATTTTGAATTACACAAAATGTTCATCAACCATTTGAATTAATGAAATATATGCATAAATCGAGTTAAACTAAGAGCAATTAAAATTAAAAATGAAAAACAGAGACAAATTAATGTGTTAAATATAAAAAAAATAAAGTATAGAACATATAAATAAGAAAATATTAGATGAGCTACGTAAATCACGATGGATCTGCATGAAGATACATCGAAGTTTTAAAAGCATTGTAAATCTAAGTAAAATAAAAGTAATCGTCAAACATATGAGTCCTCTCAAATTATTATAATTCATATTATTATAATTTACGATATTGATAAAGCTGTCAGATTTCTAAGATTATAATTGAACAAAACAAAAATAAGCTTACTTGATTCAACCATGTTTCATCTGCTAATAATTCGTTTAATATTATTGTAGTGTCTTTATGCGGATCGGCTACTTTTTTATCTGCTACTCTTCTCGCACATTCCAAAAACATTAGGTATTTTTGATGAGCAACTTTATTATACAAGGCCACCTTCTTTTGACAAATACGACACAACAAAAAGTCCTAGGAAAGAATTAAAATAAGTAGAGATTAATAGAGATTAAAATTTAATAAATTACATCGTATCACATTTGCCTGTCATACTTTTTCGTGAGGTATTCTTGGATCGGGTGGTGAGCCTTCTAACGTAGTACCATTATATGGCTGTCCGTAAAGTAAAACTCTTGCATAAATTTTTGCTTGCTGACAACCAGCGCAAAATTTCCCTTTACATTCCGATGGCGGCAGATCTTTAAGCACGTTAACACATGGCCATGTCGATATTGCCGTTACGACACTTGCTTTCCACTTAGTTGTACATAAAAGTCGACGTTTTCTTTCTTCCGTTATTTCATCAACAGTCTTAACATTTGATAGAAAATAGTCATCTATGCAATAATAAAGGACATATATAATTATTATTTTATCATGATAATCTGAAGACAATAATAAGAAATATTATAGTTTTAATTTCACCTTACCTTGTTCCTGAAATATTTCGGTGAGAAAATTAGAATCCAAAGCTTGTGAGATTAATGTCTGTATATATACTTCAAAATTGTCTTGATATTTTTCGGTTTCTTTCATAAATTTATCGATATTTTCACTATAATCGAATAAAGAAATAAATTTTATAAAAATTATTAAAATTTATCAAATACTAAGTTATTATTAAAATATATATATATATATTAATATTCACCTGTCATCAATTATCATCTCATCCCTCAAAAATTCCACAATTGTTTCCGTCTTGCTCTGCTGCCAAAATTTCACCGGCACTTGTTGATATATGTGACGATTTTGTGAAACCCATGCAGAATACTGCAAAGGAATAAAAATGACAAAATATTAATATATTCTATATATTTTTTATATATTCTGAAACACTTAATTAAATTTTACCGTAGGTATGTTTCTGTATAAAGTTTTTCCATTAGATTTGAATGGCTGATACTTTTGGAGTAATGTTTTACCATCTATCCTCCAGAGAGGAGGATCTTCTTCTTCATCCAAGTCTGTTTTGATCACAACAAATTCGCCAGACTGGAATGTAAAGAAAAATATTATTACTTTCTGTGTCGAATTCAATAATATAACATTTCAATTGCTATTCAAAAAAATATTATTACAAGCCTCTTGCATAACAAATTTGTGCAGATAGTCTTTTATTTAGCAAATTTTAATTAAGATAATATTAAAGATTACCGCGTCTTCTGAGTTGCCTATCGAATGCTGCATGCAAAATATGATAAGATTATTTATTTGTTATTCATAAGACATAGTCAATACGCTAAAAGATCTTTGCAGAACATGTTAAATACCTTAAATGGCGAGATATCAATATCTTCGTCACTTGCCGCCGCTACCAATTTTTCATCAATTCTGCAAGAAAGTTTGCCGGAACTATTAGAATTCTTTGAAAGCGTCTCATGCTTTTTCCTCGTTGATTTCTTTGAAATAATAACTTCTCCGGACGAATAACCATCTTCTTCCAGCATCTTTCTAATCTTTTTCGTGATAACGGGCCTCGCGCGCTTCTTCCTTTTCTCTTCTTCATCTCCCACCAATTTTACAGCAGGTGTCCATGCTGGATCGGAATCGGAATCTACCTGTTCCTCATCATTATCGAAATAATCTATACCCTGTTGTCGATCTAAAAATTGTTTCACTGATGTTTTCTCTTTTGCTTTTCTTTTTGATGTTTCACGTCTGGGAGGAAGAAGTAAAGGATCCACTGTGTGAAACAATATATATATGTTTTCAAAGAAGTAAAACATTAATTTGAAGGAAAAAAAAAAAAGAAAAAATTTATATAATAAATATGTTCATATTACCTTCTTCAATTTTCTTCAAAGATTTCTTCTCTGCTTCTGCTACTGTAGATGCTGTCGCCGCCGCCGCTGCTGCTGCTGCCGCAGCGGCTCTTCTCTTCCTATCCGTGGGTCCACCAGGCTTAATAGGCCGGCCTTTCCTACCTTTTCCTTCTGGCTTAACAGTAACAACTTCGATATTACTCGCATTATTTACATTCTGCACTTTTTTTTCCGTTTTCTTAGGAGGAAATGGAAAATCATCGTCACTAGTAAATCCATCGTCGCTCGAATCAAAATTTAGTTTTTTCCTTTCTTTCGGCAGCGGGAAATATCTAGGATCGTTAGCGTAATCTATCACCGGTGTTTCCTTAACCGATGTCTCCTTTACCAACACCGGCTTTTCTTGAGGTTTAACACTCTCACCGTTAATCGAAGCCTCCACAGGCTTATTCTGCTCGACAGGTATATACGGTTTTGACCTATTCCATGTAGCTTTCCTACCACCACGTATAGCTGGTGGTGGAGATGGGTCCCTTTCACCTTGCAAAAACTTTAAATAGCTCGTCATAAATCCCGTATTAGGATCTCTATTGGGCCGTTTAAAGTCTTTATTCATTTGACTCGTATTCTGCATCAGTTGCTGATCCTGTTGTAGGAAACCTAACTCCTCTTCAATATTAGGAACGATTACTTTAGGCTGATCGTCTCTGATCTCTTGATTATAATTGGTGTTTTGGTTCGTGGTGTTGTCGCCAAATCCTATTGGCGTTATTTCGACCGAGGACTGAAATTCGTGCGAGTGATGCGGATGATGACCCGCGGGAATATGAAAAGCTGGAAAATACGGGATAGGCGGTGGCGCATGATGGTGCGACACCATCAACGATTGATGCTGATGAGCCGGAGTGCCTACGAAGTTGCTCGAATGGTGCAACGACGACTGAGACCCGAAGGCACTGGACGCGGTGGGAAACATTTTGGCGGTCGGTGGCGGTAAATTCCACCGTTCAAATTCAAAGTAACCATTTTGCTGTTGCTGATTCGCCGCGTTATGATGCGCAGGCGGAGGTATCCTACTGAGATATTCCGTCATCGTCGTGCTACCCGTAAGCTCGTTGGACAACGGTCCACTTTTTTCCAAATTTTTCCTCTTTTTATTGACGCTATCGGCTTTTCGCCGTTCTTCAACCTGCTTTTGTTGTTCTGCCGTACCAACCGAGGTAGCGACAGTCGTATGTTGCTGCAAGCAGGGTCCTTGTTGCAAGGTTTGTAGATTCTTCACGATGCTCATTGGATCCCCTCGACAGCTGCTTAAATCTTGCAACGCCACTTGATTAGCCTCGAAATATGACTGTTGCCTATCGGCCGACACATTCATGAGTCTTTGTACTTGCTGCTGGACCGGCAAGCTCTGTGCGTTTATGTCGCTAGTAGCCGTATTCGCACCTGTATAGACTGAAAACTTTCTATTGCCGTTCGCTGTTTGCCGGTTGTCACTTTCCCAACAGACCTGTTGCTTTTGCGTCTGCGAAAAGTCTTGTTGTTGCTGTCTGTCATACGTTTTATTTTCCGCGTTGTAAGCTGTCTTGTTATTTTCCGTAGTGCCCAGTGCTCGTGTGATAACTGACGAGTAAGCTACCTGTCCCTGAGACGCTGGTCTGGAAACGGTGACATCCAAGGGTGACGGTGGAGCGACTTGTTGAGTAACTCCGCCTTTATATGCTGCACTATTACCACACTGACTACCGTTGGTTTCGTGCTGCTGCAACGGTGACGGCGACGACATGGTCGCCATCGGACTGTTGTACATGGGATACGCCGGACTTGGTACATGACCCAAGGGACTAGCCTGTGAATGTGTCTGCAGAGGACTTGGACGTCGCGGAACAACGACACTGCAATCGGGTCCATTTTGTGTCGAAGTATTGGACGAATAAGCAGAATCCGTCGAGGTCGCGGACTTGGATCTGCTTGGATGATGATACTCCGTATCGTTCGTCGATCCTGTCAAATAATGTCTATACGACGTAGTCTGCTGTTGTTGCTGTTGCTGCTGACTCAAAATATGAAATGTTTGTTGTTGCTGCTGCTGCTGCTGCTGTTGTTGCTGCTGCTGCTGCTGCTGCTGCTGCTGCTGCTGAGGATGCGACTGTAAGTTGCTGTTGGACGATGTCCTCTGGTTGCTCGTAAGTTTACCATTGGTGTTATTGCAATTAGTGGCACTATTCGCGGTATAATTCAAGTTGCGATTTTCCATGCTGGAGAAACTAATCGGGGACGATTGACTGTTATCATGTCCCTGCTGCTCGTTTCGTCTGTGCTCAATTCCGTGGCTCCCTAGGTCTGGATAAATCTTGGTCTGTGCTTTGGTCTGAATATTCTGTTGAGTAGGGGTAGCAGATGCAGTTTTGTTAGGTGGTGACGCAAAATTGCCGTTGCGCGTTCCCTGCTTATCCTGTATTACCTGTGTGGAGCCAGATCGCACTGGAGCACTCAGAAAAATCGTTGTCGATCTCGAGGACGATTGCGGTATTCTATATTCTTTGCCGGAAGAGTTGCTTGGTGTTGATACGATACACGATTGCTGATGTTGCAACGATGATTGCACTTTTTCATTTTCAGTGGCGGATTGACCTCCGTTACCAGTACCTGGGTAACTATCAGTCAAGGTGTCAGAACTAAAAGTTGGAACTTGATGAAAGAACGTTTGGCTACTGCTGACTTGCGATGTGGAAATAATGGACTTTACATTAATGGAAGGTGATTGAGGTCTTACGCTGATTGACTTTTTTGCGTCAGTCGGGCAAGCAGATGTCTTAAAATCTGTGTTGCACGCAGATGGAGTGGTTATTTGAGATGCATTAATGTTGTTTATGGTCTGTGTTGTATTAAAGTGGGCGTTAAATGTATTCTCGTAGCCAGTACCACCAGATTTTGTAGAAGACGGACCCGGAGACGATGGGACAACGCTCTCGTGTGGTAAAATACCAAATGGGCTAGGAAGCTGCGTATTGTTCTGAGATGTCCAGGCTAATGCCGATGTCGTAGGCGACGTCGACGCTCCCTGCTGTTCGAAGAATGTGGCTTGATGGGCTGAGCTATAGTTCTCCCTTAACGTCGAGATATCGGATTCAGTCGTGTTTTGTTTTGTCCCTGACACCGCCTGTGCTTGAGCGAGTACTTGCCTATGTTGAGTAACATAATGCGCCTGCTTAGTATTAGGATGAAACAGAGGTGAAAAGACTTCATAGCCCACGGAGGGTGGAGATAAAAACCCTCCTGGGTTAAAGGGGGACGGTTGACCCGCCAGAGTTGCTGTGGTATGAGCCGCTTGTAGAAGCAACTGCGACGTCGTTGTCGATGGCACAGCCTGCGGGGCAGCTGTTGCTAAATGATGAGGTACAAAGTCGCTGGTTGTAGTCGATGTCGTTTGAAACGTTCCAGGAGAGCTGCCAGCAGTTAGACGATTATACGACGTGTACCATGGACCAACGGGATCCATTACCCAAGCTTGGCACTATGGTGCCTCGCTTGGTATACGTTTAGCAGATTCTCCTGTTTGGCAATATCCAAGATATGCTCCAAGATTGTCTCTCTCATAACATAACTTTTATCACAACTTCTCTAGAGTTATATTTTCACTTCTTTATAACTTATATATACTGAAAAACAACACATTCCAAGTAAATGTATAGTCATAAGAAATTCTCATCCAAACATCAGGATTAATGGCATAGGGAAGGCTGCTTCTATTCTCCTTCTATTCTCCCTGGAAGAAAAAAGAGAAAAAAAATTAAGTTAACTTTGAACTCAGTTCCAAAGTAGAGAATGTATAAGTAGTGTTTATTAAAAATATAAAAACGGAAATTGCAATATTCTCGAATCTTTTGGGCAGTATTCACAGTCTGATCTCAAAATGTTGTACAGTCATTTCATCGGTTGGACGGAATCTCAAGACATGACAATGAATACTGTCCCTTGCATACATCGACTCCAACAATTCAAAAGTTTTGTTTATACATTGCCATTCGAAAAGATACTTGGTATGTATACGTCGAAGAAAGAGACACGACATCACAATTGCTATGACAGTCCCTTCCACTCTTATTAATTCTGTCAGTTAGCACAAAGCGATCATATGGCATTCGCGTAATCGTGATATCAAGGTGATATATGAGCGCTCGCTCGCGCGCGCGCGCGCGCGCGCGCGCACGCACGCTGATAACAGAATCGATCACGCGAACTTAAAAGAGAAATCGAAAAAAAAGGAAGAGGGAAAGAAAACTGGATCGACTTACGTTTTGCACAAGATCCAGAACGAGGCACAATGGAAAAGTGCGCGCCGCAGCCGGCTGATCGCAAGTCTCTGGAGTACACGCGCGATTGTTCGTAGGCGTAGGAGAGATCACTCGGCGTGCCGACAAAGCGTCCCTCGGCACGCCGTGACACGCGCCCTGACGCTCCTCAGCTACGTGCTCGACTCGCACTGGCACGCATCCGGCGACGACGACGACGACGGCGACGGCGGGACGGCGAGACGGCGGGAAACGGCCGCCGCATACTCGGCGGCACGGCGACGGCGACGAGCCAGTCCTCTCGGCGGTGGGCGCGCGACCATACGGCAGGGCGACCATACGGGCCTCGGTGCGCAGCACACAGCCGGTGTAAATATGGCTACACCACGGACACGGACACGGAGAGTCTCCGCGCGGCGAACGCGCGACACGCGACACACGGGCGGCACCAGCGGCACCAGCGGCACCAGCGGCGACGGCGGCGGCGAGTCGCGCTCACATGATCCGGGCGTACGCGGCGATCGCGAGGGGAAGCGCGCATATTACGAGCCGCACCGCCTAGCGCACGTCGGACGCTCGCGCGAGATCATTTGTTGTCCGGCGACGAGGACCGTTGCATTCGCATGCTGCGTGCGTCGATGTCGACATCCGTGCTCCGCGCTCCGCGCAGCAACGCTACCCCATTCCCCGCTGATCGCTGCCCATTACTGACCGCCATTTTCCTCCCGAGCAACGCGAGACCCTGCCATCTTCCGTCTGTCTCGGGCAAATCTCGCGGACCCCGCCATATGTCCAGCGGGCATTTTCGAATTAATTCATCGACTTGGAGATCAATTCTGTATCTTTTCAAAGAGTGTGAAAATGTGAAAAATGAGCAGATTTACTAGGATTTGAAATTTTATTGGTCAATATCTAATATCATTTTTCACATTTTCATTCTTTTAAAAGATACACAAAAGATCGACCCCCTGATTCGCCGGCCAGAGAAGATATTAACATAAAAACCGACGGTGATTCGCAAAGTCTTTCTATTTGATTATTTCAGATAGATTCTTTCATAGCTACAAACTATTCAATTTTATCGAGCTCCCCATAGTTTCAACCCGTGTACAAGCGGGCGACTTATCGAAGATAAATATATCGGAAGCCTGTTGATTATTAAAATATTTTAAACTTGCTTAAATTGTTTTTTTTTTGCGTTTGAAATAAAACGAAATATTCTAATGCACGTACACACATACGTATATGTAAAAGAGGAAGAGTAGGATAAGATGCGATATCGGTATTGAAAATTCGTCATCACAATAATAACATTTATTATAATCATAATGTAAGAATATATTTATAATTATTACCTCCCCTAAGTAATAATTATAATAGCGTAATGCGGGAGCACGGTCGCTCACTTATCAATTGAGATATATACCATTTATATTCTTACACTGCCAAATTTTATTGCTACGCGAAAGACCGAGTAGGCATTTTACGAAAACTCACGGATCGCCTTACCCAGTAGCACGAGAGAAAAATAGGATTCAACAATTAAGACACTTAGTTGAGTATATCGCAGATATCATAAAGTATACCAATGCCACTGTGTCCTAAGTAATAGAAAATTTATAATAATCGTGGAGATTCAACGTTATCAAAACGTCGTGACTCGATCTACTACAACAAAGGAATCTTCATTTCGTACGAAACGAAGGAGATCAAAGAATAAATAGTTGAACGATAACAAATTATTGTTTCGTACGATTCAACAAAATAATATAATCGATTCAGATATAATATAATCGATACAGATTGTCGTCACGGAGGCATTGTCAAGGCGAGAAAATATATTAACAAACTTGATTGTACAGTGGCGGTATCACAGTTACTTTGATATCATACAATATTTGCAGTCGCCCATCTCACTCACAATTCACAACTTCAATTAAAACAATCGCATATTACGTAGATACGCGATTATATGCAACTAAATCACTTTCGCACATAAATTTACAAACCCATTACGTTTTCCAGGATGTAAGAAGACATTTTCAGAATGTTCCATCAGAGTTAAAGTTTTAAATGTTTTTAAATTTAATACGCATTTAAACATATCGTGTAGTCTATTAGAAGTAAACAAATGAGCTGTAATTTTTTTTTAATGAAAATAATTGCGAGTTAGCATATCATTGACTGCGATTGGATTTGGACGAGTTTGAAGAGTTTGCATTCGAAAAAAAAGAAGAGCGTATAAACGCGTTTAAAAACAATAATAAATAAACAGTACGTGGTAGTACCAGGACTCATGGACCCGGCGTAGCTTTGGTTTTTTCCTCTTGTAAAATACATCAACATTAATATCTAATTACGGTAACATTAAGAAATGCAATATGTGACCAATATATTGCTGTTTTTTTTTTACGTTATTGTTTTACGGGATTTTAACGAAAGGCTACCTCATTTGCATTTTTCGCTGTTGCCACACCGCATACTTCCTATACGCAGTAGTTAACAGTTGATTGAGATGACTCGTCAAATGTTGACTAACCGCAGAGAATTCTCTTTGCACACGATCCTGGGAACAATGGAATTCGTATAGAATAATGAATTTCATGAAAGTGAACACATACCGACTTAATTCGTGTAGAAATAAACATCTGTTCACCTCAAAGGGTTTTAGTTTAGCGGAATGGAATCTGTGTAAAGCTTCGTGCATTCTGATCGCTTTCTCCTCAAGCTGTGGTGTTGTCGGAGGAAAACTTCGCCAAAAGTGTCTCAACAGCTCACATGCGCACACATATACATTACGTAATTCCTTCTCTAAATCCTTGGGTATTAATTCTACAATGTATTTTATATCATTTAAATACTTATCTCTATACCTATATTTAAATTTCTATATTTAAATTTAATTATTTAGTTCTACAATTATTAAAGGATGCAAAAAAATCCATTGATGAACTGAATATTATATAGAGTGTTTATTATCAAGAATATATTTCAAGGATAACTTACGTCCAAGACTTTCTTCTCGGAAACCTTTCATCAAGGATCCGCCGGGTGTTAATTCACCCAAAGCTGACACCGCTGCAGCTGGACTGACTAAAGAGGTCGCTGATTGCCGCGGTAATGTACTGCCGATTATCCATCCAGAAGCTTCTTTCTTTAAATGACTTAACGTAACAAACAATTCTTCCGAAGTTGGCTCTGTATTTCCGTACCCTGGTATAGGTCCATGCAGATATCTGTCTATATGAGTCAGATTTAACGGTGCTCCATTATTAGTATTTACGTCACAGCTCTGGTCAAGATCATCATAAGTTATCTTTTCTTGTATTCTACGCTGTAAAGAACATATAAAAGCATTAAACGCGAATCATTTTTACTCTTATCAGATATAAAATTATAAATTTGTAAAATAGTTACTTTTTTAGTCTTTGGTCCATCGTCCAGTTCGTTATTTGCTACTTTACTTGCAGATAGTGTAGATCCATTTAATTGTGGTTGATTGGTTTGCATCGACTGTTTGGCAGTGCTAGCTTTCATAACCATTATGCTATGTTGATTGAATCTCTTGATCATATTTTGATGTACAATATTTCCTGATGTTTTATCCGATTTACTACATCCACTTCCGTAATTTTCATCCAACGATTGATCCTCAAAGGAAGTAATATCTACCAAAGGATCATTTATCCCAGTTTGAAGGTCTTTCTTAAGTTCTTGATCGTCTATTTTGGCACATTCGGTAAAAAGATCCTTGGTCCCAGCATTAATACGATCTCTGTGAAAATAATGTGATTGAAAGAATTTTGTCCAGAAATCAGACTCTGACATTTTATGAGGCACATTTTCTTGATGTTTCCTTTTAACAGCTGGGTAAGTTTTAAATATACATTCTATCACATCGACAGTTAAATTGTATTTTAGTCCATTGCAACCATCAGTTTGTGGCTTGATATCCGCCTAAAAAATTCAATCGATCCATTATTGATCACTCATAATTTATACATGAAAGAAAATCTAACATCATGAAAGATACCTACCAGGAAAGCGCTATTAACACCTATCTCTTGACGTTGAATCTTTTTAGCTTGCGTATACTCTGCGGCATGTTGTGACCAAAATTCTTCAGACGATATAACTTGCGTGATTACTAGATCGCGATATAATTGAAGCAACATGGGATGTTCTTGGAGAGTTCTAAAAACAAAAGATTATAAATACATTTTTTTTTAATTATTCATTATATACTCCTCATCATATCAGCTTAAATTAAACGATTTCAACTATATTACCTATTTTTTTCTTCCAATTCCTTATTAACTTTTCGCTTGAATTTTGGTAATAGCTGTTGCAGTAATTCCTTTACATCGTCGCGGTCTTTAATTTGCGCTTCTTGTCCATTTTTATTTACAAAGTGAAATGTAGACGACGTACCATCGTGTAATACCACTTGTAGTTGTATTTTTGATTTTCCTTCCGGTGATATCTTTTGCACTACAAAGGAGAAGTTGGTCAGTTTCATCATTAGTTAGTTTTAACCATTATCAATCGTTATGCAATCCATACTTGCATACATTATCTTGTAAAGATTTATGACGTGACATATAGCTATATGAATAGAATGCACGTGCATGCACGCAAGATAATACCTTTATTACATCAATTATAGCTCATTATATTTACATAATCTCTTAAGATCTTACATTTAATATCGGCATATTTATGGCTCACAGACACAGTATCTCTGTTATCGAGCATCCATGCTATTCGTTCATTCATCACGTACAAAGTACCATCTCCTTTTTTATAACGCACTTGACTCACTTGCATCAGAACATCTTCCGAGGATGTAGTCATGGTGGATGCAAAGTATAATATAATTCTTTAAAAAATGGTAGACACAGACCTATAAAATAATCATAAAAAATCCTGTTAAAGATAATATGCATAAAGATGTAGTATTTTAAAGATTACATTCATTAATTATAAAATATATAGACAATTTTATCAGTCTTTAATTAGGAAAAATCGTCACTGCCCACGAATATAATTCAATAAAAAAAATTTTTTTCCTGTGTAGTTCAACAATGATCGTTATAAAAGCCAAAGAAAGCGGCCGATACCGCCAATCTGCGCGAGTGTCGAAGAGATCCTTACGAAAATTACAGAAGAATAAAGTTACAGAAAAAATACGAGACGCAGCCTCGCTATAGAATTCGAGACGTTTCGACGTGTCCTTGAGTACTACGCGATGACTACAACCGATGCCGTATAGTCACTTTCAAATAATCCTCGTCGCACGCAAAGACTGCACGAGGAACGTTCTCGACGTTGAGGAAACTCGGCGACTTGGTCGCATCGCGTTTCTCCGCGTCGCGCCAACGCCGAGGCGATGGTAGGAGACGCCGTGGTGAGACGAGCCCGCACGAGAGCGAGAGAGTGACAGCGAATGTGCGACAACGAACGCCCGCGTTTCCCCATCGACCAGGCGTCCGTATCGCCGCGAAAATCGGTCTCTCGCATATTTCACCGTGAGAGGCACGCGTTTTCCGTTCACGGCGTGCAAAATTCGTCGTAGAAATGCACGTTTACCGGTGGCGGAGCGCCGAAAGCCGCGGAGCACCGTGAAGATCCGCCGAGCGGCACGGCCATGTGCAGAAACACACCGCGGCGGCGGACGCATCGCGAGCGCGGCTGCGGACGGACCGTCGGTACGGACAACACCATCGACCTGCGGCAACTGACGGCACTAGGTTGCTCAAGCGACGGCTCGAGTCGTCGTCGCTTCCTGTGCCGGCCACTTACCCGCCGTCCACTATATTATAAAGAATCCGTCGTCCGTCGACGCGCACGCGTCCGCGAAACGACGAATTTCGTGCATTTGCAGGAGCGAGCGGCGACGCGTGTCCGTCCGTCGAAATTTATCTGAGATATTTTCCGAATACAACGATATCGGGACGAACACTGTTGTCGCCGCGCGTGCGAACGCGCATGCGCGTGCACATGCGCGCGCGGACACTCGTCTCCGCGGAATTACAATTTGACTCTCTCATGCGAAAGAAGCGAGAAACGCATATCGTCAAATACATTTTGGAGAGGCAAACCGCAAGCTTGGCAACGCGACATTTTTCTCGACGCGAAATTTTGGTTGAGAAACACTCGCATACGAATTTCATCTCTTCTATGATATTTCTAATTTTAATAATTTTTCGTACTCAGTTTGATCAGTTTTTACTTATTTTTGATTTATTTATTTCCACGTTTTTCTTCGTATTTAATAAATATTTTATTGCATGAATTCATGTATACATTAGTAGTTAGTACTAAATACATTCGGTGTAAACTAGGCCTGTGAAGACTAGAAACAGGAAACCAATCTATATAGATTAAAAGTGAAGCCAAAGTGTATGTACATACATACACACATTTATTAGTACCAAGTGGCGGTGTTGGCGACGATTACGTACCGGAAATATATTCTACACTCTTAATGCAATTGTAGTTCAAGGCATATACGAGCGTTGGTGTAAAGAGATTAAAGACAACAATATAGCCAAAAAACAGTCTGTAAAGCAGGAATGCAAGGGGGGAGCACTTGAAAATTAAGGCAATTTTCAAA
This sequence comes from Tetramorium bicarinatum, assembly GCA_928718305.1. Lineage (NCBI taxonomy): Eukaryota > Metazoa > Arthropoda > Insecta > Hymenoptera > Formicidae > Tetramorium > Tetramorium bicarinatum. The sequence goes on from OV788327.1 coordinate 15,829,183, forward strand.
AAATTTTCTGGAATAAGTCTCCGCATTATAAATATATGAACGAACTTTCAAAAACATGCTTAATTTTTTAATAAAGATAATACTTATTATAAATTATTTCAATTATATGAGGACAGAAAATGATATTTATTTAGCGATACATATAAATATAAATTTGTGAAATAAACATGAAATATATATATAAATTTTCGTATATTACAGACGTAAAAATTTACACATTATAATTCATATATATAAATATAATCATAATTATTGTTTCATTTGTTCCTCCGTCGGTTTTATTTTACCAAATAATGAATTATATAATTCATTTTTCGCATTGTCGGTCCATGTGTCATACATAGTAATTGGTGCCATGAAATTAATTAACTTATTGTGGACATTGTATCGCACCCTCCTACCCTTTGTTGCACGTGTATCAATTTTTCTTTTCATTTTCTTACGCATATTCTGCAATTGAATCCACTGTTTGCTGAGTTGTATGGGATCTGTCAAATCCGACGATTTATACTCTATCAGGTCTCGCAATAGTTGATGATAAAAATCATCATCGTCATAAATTTCTACATCATATTCCTGAATTCTTCTACCTTCATTGTCTTCGTTCGGTAAAGATTTACCAACAACATTGTAATCAGAACGCTTCAGTTGAGTTCTTTTTCGTAATTTGCTCATATCGCTCATAGCAAATTCAATTTGTTTCAATGTAGTCTGGCTTGAGCCTTTACTCAATGCGCCTGTTGTAATCCATGTTTTATCATTCCATTTTTTTATAACAGAATCTCTATATTCTTTGTAGTAATCATGATCTTTTTGTAAAATTTTCTCATATTCATTATATCTCGGCCGTTTTCGAGGTATCGATTGTTCAACCGTTTCCATGTCTTCATCAATAAATGACTGCTTTCCATTTTCTAATTCGTCTTCAGTGTCAGAAAGTATTTCTTCATTCATTGGATCGTCCGTGTTTATATTCATGTCCTTATTCCTGTCAATTTTTGTCTTAGCATCATCACATATATTTCTTGTTTCAGGATATTGTTTTAACAAGAGATGTTTCAATCGCAACATGTTCTCCATGATCATTGCCAATTTGGTTTTAATTTCACTGGCTTTCTTCACAAAATCCACATTTGATCTCAGTTCCTTATGTGTGTCATATTGTGGCATTTGATTACTAATTACAACGCACTTCTGCAATTTTATTCGCATTTCCAAAAAGCTTTCCCATAGTTTCAACTGATTTCTAATACAGTTGCCTTTCTCTATTTCCATCCTAACATTTGTCTCAGACATTGTTTTAATAGTAGGATCTTCACATTTGTCAAGCAGATTGTTAACATCCATGTTGTAATCATCATGTTCTTCCAAATCAGACATATTTTCTGAGACATCTGTAGATTGTTGCTCCAAATTTGTTTCTCCATCGGTGTCTAACTCATCACTTTGCTCCAATGTTTCATCCATCTTTTCATCTTCAATATCGTCTTTGAGGTCTTCACTTTCCGCATCTTCGCTTTCCACATCTTCGCTTTCCACATCTTCGCTTTCCGCATCTTCACTCGTCGTACCATCTTCATCGGGGTATATATTTCTTCTCGAGATTTTTTTACCAGCATACCTGTATTAAAAACATGAATAAATTACGACGTTTTCAAGATTTACATACATACTAATCCTTTTTATCTTTTACATGTGTAAATGTAAAATACATAAAATTACCTCTTGTCCACTTTATCTAAAGAATCAACATTTTGTCTGCGAATTATAGATGTCTGGAGTTCGTTATTCGAGGCATCACTCTCATTGTAAGGTTCCACTACTTTTGCCTTTGTATCTTCTAGCTCTTCATCCGAATCAAAATCTGGCTTCGTCGTAATTAAAGCATTAATTTTGTCAGCTAAAATTTTTCCAGTCATTTTTCCGCACTTCTCCAGCAACTAAGTAACACGTGTTTCTTTTTTTTTTTTGCTTTATTGGCGCTGATCTCCTTTTTTAACGGATGACGGGACAAGACGGGACCGACAAGAGTGACGCAGTGACGGCCAAATTCTGAAGTGATATTGGAGACCTCGCGCGGTGACAAGGAAAAACATTTATCGCGACAGAATAAAATTAAGGGTTTTGATTGGTTAAATTTGTGACGCGCATCATGCGCACACGTGACCTTAAGCCCATTCTACATATATATGTTCTAAGCGCGTTACGTTCTCGGTGGGAACGCAGCTTTAGAAACGCGTTCTGAATACGGGCCTTAACTGTCGCATTCTGACCGCCAATCAGAAGATTAGTGCACGTTCCAGTATGGCATATATCTCGATGGTTTTTCGATAAAGGTTTTAATGTATATTACTCATATTAGTGTGGACAATTCAGCAATAGAAAACTATTGAATCTACTATTCTTGTAATTCTTTATACGCTTCAGCAATCAGCATTCATTAATAATCTTGTAGCTGTCCTCGTAAGTCGTATTCGCGTTATCAAGCATACATTTAACCTAAACCTAAACATACCGACAGGTAGGTGAAAGGATGACGCGTGGCTTCGTGCTTACACGAATGATTAGAAACGATAAGCTCCTAAATTCAATCTCGGTCTTCATCTCGCGTATTTTCCCTTTAAAGGAATTAAGTGTTTAGGACTCTGGATTCATGAGTTGTAAGAGTGTTTCTTTACAACTTAACATTCACTCTGTGGATTGTAAAGAAATTGGATAAGTGTCATAATAGTCGGTGAAATAATAGTTCAGCTAGTGACACGTTAAATACCTCCAAAAAAAAAGTGAAAGATCAATTATGCGTCATCTTGCAAAGATCAGATGGATTCCCAAATGAAATTGATCAGATCTCTGCCACCATTAGTTGAAGGCAAAGTTCATGGCAGCCTGAGATTTGTTATCAATGAAATTATCTGGATCAAAAAAACCCCTGGAGATGTTATAGTAGAAGCTTCCTGGTGGGGTGAATATGAACATGCACAGTTCAGGTAATTTTATAATATTCTTATAAAGTAATTTGTTTTACAATAAATCGATCATGGCAAAAGTAAAATGATATCTAAATGAATTTTATACTATTGATTTGAAAATATTTTATTGCTTCCGTGACTTTATGTAAAGTTTTCATGCTTTTTTTCTCAGACCAAGAGATAGTACTACAGGAACAGAAAGAACAATAGAGGATATAACTGAAGTGTATGATATAAAAACTAACGCAACACTATTTGAGGATTATATTAAAAACTGTGACACGATAGAACTAGTGATTGTTGCTGAGAATACTCATGATGTTATTGGTAAAGGATATGTAGGAGAATTGTCTAAAATATTTTCATGTAAATATTATGCTCAATTTGTTCCGATATTAAGTAATAATGGCCATAAAATAGGAAAACTACATGTTTCTTTGCAATTGACATATTTGACAAAACTTTCAAATATACAAATAAAAACATGTAAAACCGATAAGAAGGAAGATAAAGATATTTTATTATTTGCTATTGATAATTTACAATGTAATGAGAAGATGCCAATAAAGTCTTACAACATTGCGGAGAACACTGAAAAGAAAAAATCCATAAAATCTGATAAGATTGACACATGTAATATGTATAGATCTGTTCTCAAGACGAAGCGATCAGAGTTTCAGGAATCTAAAAAAAAAATGAATGAAATGATAACAGATAAGTTAGTTACTCAAATTGTTGCTAGAGCGCAGCATCTTAGAGAAACGATATTAAAAGAGACTTGTAAAGAAGATTCTTTAATTCTGAGTGATAATTCATTGAGCAATGAATTGCCTTCTAATTCTTCATCAGAAAACAAAAAGAGACTTTACAAGTACATTTTGGGAATGGAAATGACTCCTTCAGAGGAAAAGAAAGTAAATATATTGAAGTCGATATCTCCAAATTTAAATTTGATGGACCTAACATCTAAAATAATTACAACCGATAGAGATAATATGAATACTGAATGGAACAAAAATTTCTCTGTAAAATTAGATAGTTTTAAGGAGGATGCATTGGATAAAAATATGACTTGTGAATTGAAAGGTTTGTAAAATAATGGATATATATTATATAATAAATAATGGATAAATTAAAATCTACTTAAAATCTACTTTGATGTTATTACAATGAATTATTTGTATTATTTCAGAGACATATCCTCTAGACTATGTAAACAGTATTAGAATTTTTATTGAATCCTTCACGTTGACACCCGCAGGATACAGACGTGCAAAATCAACATGCTTACTATGTATGTAACTTATCTTATATTTCATAAGAGAATTTTATAAAAATATGTGAACGTTGTTCTCTAAGTATATATATATATATATATATATATATATATATATATATATATATTGATAAATCATATTTTTTCTCAAATGCAGATGATGTACCACTGTCAATAACATATTTTATTCAATATGATACAACATTTAAAGCGATAAGGCAAATAAATACCAACTCTGATAGAGAAACTAAGTTTATAAGAACGAGTGCTAAGAAACAAGTGGGTCAAGGTAAAACATGTTTTCTGTTGGAAATTATTAAAATGCAAATATTAATTTTGATTAAATATAATAATAAGTACTCAATTGAAGATAAATATGATATAAATCTATTTTTACAGTTGTAAATTTTAACTCTGAAGGTATTTATAGTGTATCAAAACATAATATAAAGAAAAATTTTCCTATGAGATTTAAAGTTTTTGTGAAACATCGAAACCAAAAGCTGCCAACTGAATTAGGATTTGGTTTCATGAATATTAATGACATTACAACTACTACGAACTTAAGTAGCGTCCAATATATAACTATTGTTAATAAGGGCATTAAAATAGGTGAATTGAAGGTTATAATTGAATTAGGTTGCGATTTTATTCATTTTGGAAAAGAATTTGTTGGTGAGTAATCATTGAGATACAATTTTGTTAAATAGACCTAATATTTTGTCAAATATTTAATAATCACATTATTTCATCAGATGCTATAATATCTAAAAAAGAAAATCTGCCTATTTTGAAGAAGAAATCTTTAATAAACTCAGATAGTAGTAAATGTAAAACTGCAACAGGGACTCATTCTTCTAAATCTAATTGTAAAGTTTCATCTGTGTCTGCCAAACGAATTGAGTGTTTAACTAGTAATAGCAATAAGGACATAATTATTCCAAAAGATATCATAGAGCACCGAGAACAAAATTTGGATAATAAAAAAATTGATACGAGTAATCCAGAAAGTGGTACTAAAGATAAGGTAATCTTAAATGACTTTAATTAAAGATTAGAATCAGCTGAATGAATGCTATAATATTGCTTGTCTGTTTATATTTTTACATTAAACTGCTGAATATTGAACAAGAGCTTAGTAAAATAAAGCGATAAGCAGTAAGAAATAACAGAATAAGAATTGTGGTTTTCCATTGTTATTTCTTATTCAAGATTCACTGTAACATGAATAACTAATTCATATTGAAGCATTCATCTATATTTGATATGTATAATATAGTTATTATTTTAAGTAAATATTGTGTTATTTATATTTAATTTTAGGTCTTACTTCACGGCTTGATATATGTGGCTGAGGGTAAAGATTTGTCAGAATCTAATACCTACCTAATATGTAGAGCGTTTTGGCGAGAGGACAAAGCAACAAGTCAAATTTGCAATAATACGAAAAATCCATTCTACCATTTTTTTCAAGTAAAAATTTTTATCCTTTTAACAAAAAAAATTTTAATTGTATAAAAAAAATGAGCTTTTAAAATAACTTTAAAAATGTTACAGTTAGTACCTTTAATTCATGGTACAGAGTTATTGGAGAGAATTAGAGATAATTATATAATTATAGAGGTATATAATCGACAAAATAGTGGAACAGATAATCTTTTGGGAATAGCAAAATTGCCTGTGCATCAATTATACATCGCATATAGAGATCCACTTGTTTTACCTCATTTATTATTATCAAAGGTAATTATAATTAATTGTATTTTAATCAATATTTTCAATGTATTATATAATTATGTTTTCATGCAGTATCCTGTAATAAGTGTAGATGGTTGGGTTAATATTAACGATCCAGTAAGCGGAAAATTTTGCGGAAAGTTGCTTGCATTGGTCGCACTTGGTACTGTGGAACAAATTGCACTACTAGAAGTATCAAGAGGCCTAAGAAATACCAATAATATATCGCAAACGGATTATAGTCATCACTATTGTGTTCCTGTCGATACTAACAATGCAATGGTTGACAAAGAGAGTTTACAATATAATGTTCCTGAGATGACCGATCTCAGTTCCGAGCGATCCACTCACGATAATAATTTCGCTTATCACGTTTATAATATGCCCGATCAAGATTTGCCATCTGTCGATTATAAAACTCAAGAAAGTCAAACAGATATTTCAAGTTTAAAAAATACGAGACCAGAGAAACCGATACAGGAAGCTATATCTTCGGACCATTTGGCTTTGCGTACCTTAGTTGATCATTTAACAAATGTATTACATGTTAATAAAATCAGTACAAACCAATCGGTTCAAACAGAGGTAAATCAAGTAGATGAAGGGGAAATACATAAAAATTTATGCTTGAATAATAATAGTCTCACTGATGATAGTGATAGTTGCAATCCGAAAAATGATTTTCAATTATTTACGGAAATGTACAGAAGTGTCGGTGTTGGTGCTGAATATGACGAAGACTTGGATCAACAGCAAAATAACACTTATAATAATATTTTAAGTCCAACTTTAATAGAAAGGCACACACAAAAAGTAGAATCAAATATCAATTGTAATAGGTCTTTTTTCCGATCTGTTGTTGAAATCGAATGTGCGTTGCATTTGCCAAAAATTGAAAGAGCGGACGAATTAATAGAACCAAGTACATACGTAACCTTTCAAGATTTAACTCATAAAGACGATTCTATAGGTCAATTAAATTCATATATAGCTACAAACGTATTTCCACATAGTTGCAATCCGAAATGGAATTGGAAATGCGATGCAAAACTATCAACAGATTTACTTTTAAATGTATGTAACATTTCATTATTACTCATTATATTCATATTTTAAATATGTTTTAATCATGATTAAGTCTATAATATAATATATAATGTTAATCTTAGTCTATGTTCTATTTCTATTTTTTTTCAGAATGAAAAAAGATTAATTCTTAAAGTATGGCATTTGATTGATCCAGATGCATCTAAAGATATAAATTTAAGAAGAGACATTGTGTTCGGTTTTTCTGCGATCGATCTCTCTGTTCTGATGACTGGATTTCCCACGATATCTGGATGGTTTCATATTATGGATTTTACGGGAAAATGCAATGGACAAATTAAAGTAAATTTTCATGATAATTTTTATATTTAAAAAATCCCCTCACACAACACGCACACAAATAATTTTATATATAATTATTTTTATTTTAGATAAGTATAACACCTCTGGATAATTTATCATCATTAGGAAAATTCGCACCAACTAACACTACTAATTTATCAAGATGTAATAATTTATCGCAAACAAACTGGCCACATGTATATAACGCGCCTTGCACCAATACAGAAATAAATAATGCACAGCAAATATATGCAACCCAAAATAATGACAAATATGATTGTAAATTAAATGCGGATGTTGGTCATAATCTAGAAGACGTTTCTATGTCTTTCTTATCATCATCTTTGAAGTAAGTGATGCCAAAATTATTTTATTTATCATTATCATTTGCTATTTTTTTCATGCAGATTTAATTCTGATCGATATCTGTTGTAGGCAAAAATTAACCGAATTAAACGAGATTACAAAACGTTTGCAATCACGTCTGCATGATGTCACAAACACGGCTTTTGAAGATGAATTCGATAATGATTTTGATATAATTGAGCCAAACAGTGACAATGAAAATACTAACGACAAAAATGTTGAGACGGCACAGTATCCACAATCCATCTCTGAATATTCTAATAATGAAGCCTCACAAATGCCGAAACAAGGTGAAATACAGACCGATCGAAATATCATAAATGATGAAGGGCAAACTTCTTCCGTTATAAGCAGCAATAGTAATCTACATTTTGAACTAGTGTCTAATAAAAATGGAGCTACAAGTTCCGAAGCGAATGATACTGGATATTGTTCAAGTTCTAACACACGTTTCAATCAACATTCTGGCTATTACCATAATCAATATCAAAATCAATATAGCTCAATGCACAATTATTTATCAGACAACAATCAGACAACAGAATATCCCATACGAGGTACCAAAACACACATAAATCATTTGCTTGACAAGCTTTCTTTGGATTTGCCACCTAGATCATCTTCAGAAGCGGCCATACCAATAAAAAAAAACGTTCTAGAGTTATTTGCGAGTTTACGGGAACATAGAAATAATTCGCAAGACAAAGACAAAAACGGTCGTGATATTAATACCTATACGGTGCTCACACAAACTGATAATGAACACGCTCACTCTCACACGACAAATTTTATTACCTCTAAAACAACCGTTGGGGAAAGCGTTTCCGTCGAATCGTCTCATAATAGAATATCGACGGTAATACGCGAGGAGCTAGTTGCGGAAGAAAATAACGACAGTACAAATTGTGATGAATTAACGGCTTATTTGATAACTTCCAACATACGCCATATGGACCTGGATAGTATATTCAATCCGCTTTTATATCAACATTTGGTGCCAGATTTGCAAGTTACAGCTGCTGTATCGCCAGAAGAAGAAGCTGTGGAACAACTAGATAATCGATACGCAACAAGTTTCGACATAGCAATGCGCAGCAATGCACAGAATATCGATCATTCAAAAGAGAATGATACTCCATTTCGAAATAATGCACAATTGAAAGATCAGGCGACTGCTTCAAGGTTTGTTAAAAGAAAGGAACTTTTAACATCTTCGAATATATCAGAAAATGTTGATAATAGTATTGACATGACTGTCACTTACAAATCTAGTGAAAATGATTTAACATCAGCTAATAGTGTGGAATCAACCACTATTACATCATTCGACAAGTCCTCTGTACAAACCGAGGTTGAAATAAAAGATTATTGCTCCAGCTTATCTGAATTATCTGTACCTGGAGTATCAAGACAAGCGCCTGAAGGTGGAAATCCCATAGAGGAAGTGAAAACGTCGATAATAGCAAATTGGCAAAGTGATACCCAAAATGTATCAGCAGACAGTTAGATACTCTTGAATATTTGAGATTTGTAATAGATTAGAATGTAGAAAATTATATATTTGTAAATGCATTTTTTAATAATATGACACATTATATGTTCTTTACAATTACACTAACTGTAAGCTAAATTTTGAAACGAATAGATATTTAGATTAATGTTAATGTCAAATATTTTATTCTATTTTCTCATTGAAAAATTTCGCGATAGTCGCAATTTTAGTCATAGTTTTCTGCTTGAAATTTTCACATCTAATTTAAACATCTGCATTATTTGAAACTAAAATATACTGACATTAACTGGTGCTTTAACTTAATTTATAAATTTTATTTATTATTGTACACTTTTTGGTCATAAAAGAAAATATAATCTCATTCTGAAGTAATTCAACTTCTATTGACTAATGATCCATGTATACGTAACAGTAATATAAGATAAATATCGATGTATCGAGAGAATTTTATTGTTCCAGATATTTATAACTACTATATATTATTTGAAATATTTACTATACATATATAATGTGCGCATATTTTTATATAATCTTTGTATATATAGTGTCTAAATATATAGATTTACAAAAATGCAATGTATAAATATTAAGAATAAAAAATAAATTCAATCAGTGCACGTAATTATTTTTTTCACGCAAAGTAGAAGAGAATGGCGGAATAATATTGAACAAAAAAATTGTAGATTTGAAATTAAGAAAAAAAGAGTTGTACAATTTAATCTGTTTTAATCTTTTAAGTAAGTTGAGAGATATGTTTCTCTTCTTGTCCATTGTTTGATTGCAGTAGGATGCATCAGCCATATCTTCGCATCAGTGCCTTCATGAATGTGAATACTTGAACATGATCTTATTTTCTACAATTGCATAATTAATAATTTTTATCTGTTTAAATTATCTATTTACACACATATCACATGCAAATATTCAACTACTTAAAATTATAAGACAGATTTTATAAAATGTCTGTTACAAATTTTGTCAACAGAATGTTAGAATGCAGAGATATAATAAAGACTGTGTTCCACTTGACGTTACAAGTGCTTTGCAGCATTTTTTTCTCTTTTTTTTTAATACTGAAAGAAGAACGCTTTGAAGTATTTGTAAAGCGTCAAGTGGACCACATCCAAAATACAGCCACTGATTGCAGAAACAGAGCAAAATCTGCCATTCTATAATTATTTAAATGGAATGCACCGCTTGAATGTATATGATTATAAAGTTCTAACTTCTGCTGATAATTGGCTAATGTATTCTGTTATTCTTCTGCTAATATTCCATTGATGAATTTGTAGCAGATAGTGAGAGAAGGAGAGACAGGAGATAGCGATTTGAATTAATAACATTAAAAGCTTACACGAAACAATTCGAGTTTCTTCTTCTTAAATTTCGTTTGCTTCTGAAATTCTCTGTTCATACAGATTTTACATAAGAAGATTTTATTATTCAAATGCCAATAATCTCCCTGTGGTATTTTGCCACATATCTTGCAAATATCCGTGATGCGATTGCAACACTTGAATTCAACGCCAAGTTGCATTTTAACTCTACCACCAAAACTGTGTTCAAATGTAATACCTTTTATTTTCTTACTGACGTACGTCCCAGGCCTAAAGCGCGACAAAGTCTTTACTTCACGGAATATGTTGTTTCGCTACGTATGAACAGACAAAATTCTTTAATTTTACCCTGGATTTTTATTGACATCGAAGCTCTTTCTCTCGCTGATAGACGAGAATGGATATTTCTGCGCTTTAATAGGCCTAGGAATGGCAGAAACATAATCTGCGGATGATATATAATCCTCCACGTGAGCAATAGGTTTGGCGGCGAATCGAGCAAGGCCGCTGTAACCCCTTTTGCTGATACTATGAGAACACGGCTACTAACCGAGATCTCGTGAATATGCATATTTTTATGTCCTTTATGTTGAAAGTAGTTGATATAAAAAAAGCATTTGTACCCTGGTTTTAATAGCATTAAAAGACTTCAAGGTGTTGTAGGAGCCGGGTCCTACATCTGGATAATCTTCCGCAGTGTAACATCTCATGAAGGGACTCGCACCACTCCGAGAAATATCGCGCGACTGTCCGGAACCGAAACATATTCTTTGTTGCTTCGGTTTCCGTATTATATATTCGAAATCTGTATCAATGGAAAATAACTGCATAATCCATTCGATTTTGATCGTTTCGGAAGCCTACGACTCGTCTACAACACAGTCGCAAAGGCTGTTCTACAATAAGTCGCAAATTGCGCCAGTCGTTAACGTTGCAATACGGCGATGTGATTCGTCGTCAAAAAGCTGGAAAAAAATCCAGCAAACAGCGTTTATTCGCCAGTGACCACGTGATCTTTATTTGCGGCGATTTTCTCGCTACATGAATTGACACCTTTAATCGGTATGATAGATAACCTAGACTAACCTAACTAGTTGTCAACTTCAAAGATTAATATCTCGCATCACGAAACAGAGTGACGATTTTCTCTGCCAGATTCTTTCGTTATGTTGACGTTGACAGGGTAAATGCGAATGAAGATAAAATTACATAAGCAAAATGTAACAGTAGGAACTATCTCATCATTGGTTTTTTTATACTGTGATGCTTAACAATCTCGTATCAAGATGTTTAAACGGTCTAAAGAAACAATTATGAATGATTATTGTTTACCTGCAAAACGAGCGAAATCCGATGTTCCTGATAAGAATCTGGAATATCGCAAAATACAAGAAGAGATCCCTGCTAATAAAAATGCTCAGAGTGATGATCTTTGGGGTGACGATTTCGACGAAGATGATATTGAAGAAATGGATTTGATCGCCTCTCAAGCTTGTGTACAGGTATTGTTATAAGTACAAGTATTATTGTGAGGAAAAATTAGTTCAAAAATATACTATAAAATTCATTTACCATTCGAATTTTTACTTTTAAGGAACCTAATTTATTGAATAGTGTGAAATTGATTGAACATGATTTGAATTCACACAAAGTGAAATCAGACTTTCCAGAGAGATCACCTGCCATTTCTCATAGTGAAGCGTCATGTTCAAAATTATCATTGGTAGAAAAGCCTAATTTACAATTGCTGAAAAGAAATATACAGGCTACAAGTCAAAATAATCATGATATAACAGAGATTAATTATTCTCAGTTCAGAAACAAATTAATAGAAAACAAAAATTATAACTCAACTTTTCAGAAAGATAACTTTATTATACAAGGTAATGTTATAGAAATAAAAATGTTTATAAAGTACTCTTATTTATTATTTGTTTTATATATTTTATATACTTATAGATGATAAGGAATTGGAAAAATTGAAAACTGAAAACAAAAAATTATTAAATGACTTTATAACCAAAGATGGTGAAACTACATTTCTGCGGCAGCAACTACAACAAACTCAGTTAAGAGTTGAAAATGAAAAATTAGAAAAAATGCGTTTAATTGAAGAACAAGCCAATCGTCATAGATCAGAGATCAACCAAATTTATAAAGAAAAGGAACAACTAAAGACACAATTAGAATTACAAGTAAGTATATTTTTTGTTTCTTAGATTAAAAAATTTATATAATGCAAATAGTAACGTTATTTATAAACTTATATAGAACCTGGAAATAGGGAATCTTCAGAAACGTTATAAATTGTTGGAATCTGGAAATATTAAATTAGAGGAACCACAAATATTATACATGAATACATCTGTTGATAAATGCAAATATGCTACTCTAAATCAGAAAGATGTTTTAAAAAAGTAAATATCCAAATTATTTAAAACTGAAAATTAACATTCAAAAAATAAATTTATCTAATATATGTTCATGTGTATTTAATAGGACTACAAATACAAATAGGAACACTCTAAAAGTGAAAGAAGCATGTGTACAAGCTAATATTTGCAAGAAAAATGATTATCAACTTAAGACATATAATATTTGTGAGTATATTAAGAAGTCAGCTAAAAAGAAGCTATATATTATTATGACAATTTTATAATTGCAAATATTTTTTAGATTTTCCTCTTGCAAGAATTTCAGAGTTAATCTTTGGAACATCACTACCAGAAAAATCTATTGTTAATATTAAAGTCATAGAAAAAACTGGTAGGAGAAATTTACCCATTTTGCAAGAAGAAGAAACGTTTAGAATTTTTGGTATATACTTATAAAATTAGTCTATAGGAATATATTAATACATATATTTCATTTAATTAAATTATATATTTTATTTATGTTGTAGAAAATCCAGAACTAGTAAAACCAATAGTTACCACAGTAAATGGAAAAAGATTGACAACAGAATTTGTTTTACTTGAGATTACAGCTATTGAAAAGAGAGTTAATACTGAAATAGAATCAGAAAGATGTATACCAATAATTAATAAGGTATATAAAAATAATATTTATTCAAGTATAATATTATACAATTATATGATATTAGTCATAATTAGGGCCCGGATGTTCGTGTACGAAATCTATCATTTTGTAAACAGATTTTGCAGAATTACATATGCAAAATTAATGTCAGTTGATTCCTTTCATTATTCTAAGTGCATAAGTATAAAAATACCAACCTATTTTCCCTACCCTGTGTACTTCATATCACACATTTATAATGTTTAATAAAGCAGTAATTAATGAATGATTTTAAGAAACATCCATATATACATATGTATATATATATATCATATATATTTTTTTAGCTGGTTTTAACTACGAGAGAGTTAATATTAAATGTTACAACAGTTCTGGAAACGATTTTTCAAGCCATGAAAAATGATGATATTCGAGATATGAATGACTTATATTTTTCTACAGTTTATAAAGATCATAATATATGTATTAAATCTGAATGTCAAGCAGATACGTGGCATGAAGGAGAACGTGGTATCGAAGCTAGAAGATTGCTCGGTATACTTTCGCACATTAGTATTGAATCATCGTACTTAAGTAATTATTTAGCAGGAAAGTCACAATTACTCACATACAATGATGAATGTTATAATTATTACCTGCAACAAATGACACGTTATAATACATGGTCAAAGAAGGGTCATAAATTTGAAATGCTTGAAATTATTCTAGAATGTGTCACTTTAATAGATCGTGTTGTAAGTATACATTATTTTATTCTTTAAAATATTAATTTTTATAAAATAATTTTTATCAAGTTGATAAATATTATTTACAGAGGAGATCTCATCAATTTACAGGTCTTATAAACGCAATTGTAAAACTATTGTGTAATGTGCAAGAGAAAGTGGGTTATTGTGATAAAGGGTATAACAATATTATCATTGTGATTATTTTAACGTTTACTGATTTTTATATAAATGCTTTTTTCCAGATTAGAATATATTTATCTTATATTCAAAGAACTCGTATTTTCAAGACCATTGTCACTTTGTTACGTTTCATTAGCAAATTTTATAATGGTCTTCAGTAAATGTAGTATGTTTGTATCAAAACTTTGCACAAATTCGCGTAAGTATATTGGATAAGTTTAACAAAAAGTTTGTTTCTTTTGAATATTAATTATTATTATTTTTATAGAATTAATGACAATAAAAAGATGGAAAGGAGTTTTACACTTTACACCAGGTATATTATGCCACTTTGAAAACAAGTGTTTTTTTAAATATATTTTATTTTTCAAAAAGATATTTCCAATCATAAATGTGTTTGTATTTCAGATGCTTGTGTCTTACAAATTTTTATGGCACAAGTGGAGCATTTTGATCCAGATTTTCTCACTACAGTAAACATGACGCATGCATTAATATCATCTGTATGGCATATTCTACAGAAGAATAATTTATTAAGAAATGAAAGTTCAGAATCTTGTAACTGTTATACAAAATTATTACGATTTATAATTAATATGTTGAAAAAATGTTCTGAAAACAAAGTAGATATAATCAATAATACCGAGTGGCAAGATTCATCTTATACTTCTAAAAAATGTTATATTTTGAAGAGAATTAATTACAAAGAGCATGCATGTGAGATGAAATATATCAATCAAAATATGAAAAAGCAGAACATATGGCATCTTGCAGAAACATCTTCAGAAAAATTGGATCGTAATTTTTGGTTTGATATTAAAAAGATCCATTACAAAGTATTGGGACAAGGCATTAGATTTTTGTGCCATCTTGCAATTTGTGATCCTGATTTTGTTATTCGATCATCCGATATTGAAGATTCATTTCATTTGTTTATACAAAACATCGCCTTTTTTGACGATTTGATACTTCATGAAAATGAACGTAAATATCATATAATGCATCTCATATCTATATGTATATCTATATATATATATATATATATATATATATATATATATATATATATATATTCGTTTTTCATACAGATAAATATTTATATTACTGTTTTAGGAGAAGCATTAGATCGTATAAAAACTACATTTATTGTCGATAAAGATATACAATGCGAAACTGAGACGCATTACGAAAACACACATGTTAATCAATTGCATATGACAAATTTTGAAAAGAAAATAACTCCTTCAACAGAGAGGAATTGCCATAGTGAACCTATTGAAAATTATAATAAAGTGTACATGACTATCAAAGCTTTGTATAATTCTAAATTAAATTACAATTAAATATATTAACTTCTTAAAATTGTATTTTAATATAAATATAAATATATATATAAACATAAGATTTAAAGTTATGACAGATGTATAAAACATGAGAAAGGAGGAAGAAGAGGGGAGTGTGTGAGAGAGAGAGAGTGCACGTAAAAATGCTTAAAATATATTGATACAGTCAAAAATGCTTAAGAAATCTATGTCGTATGCATAATAGATGTTTCATACTTAAACTAATTGCACACGATTTTTTATACTAATTCACATACAATCTAGTAAATGATTGAAAATGCAACACAGTACACTGTGTAACAGTACACAGCAGTTGTAGTAATTTACATCATGTGCGAGTACGAAAATTAGCTATTAGCTTTACTCGTATTTTATTAAAGGATCCTTTTAGTGATAAATTTAAAAAAATTGATGTTTTGTTTTTAATTTTTTATTTTGATTTCAAGTTTGACTTTGTTCTGATAGGTCAAATTCCAATCTAATCTCAATCCCAATCTGTAGTCTGATACAAGCTTTTAAACAGATGGAGAATGCAAACCAATGCAAACTTAGGGTGCATTTTCACTTGACGGTATGAAAAACACTCAAAATCATTCAACAGTTACATAACTATCGTGTTTTGTGAACGCACCTATTGGCTTTGGTGTAATCTATTCAAAGGATTTGACATTGACAAGAATTGATAAATTGGCAAGTGTTAGAGTGCAACTGTACAGAGCAAATCAAGAAAAATGGTCTTAGAAGATTATAAAGAAATTGTGGGATTATGTGCTATGTATACTACGATGGCACAAATGTTATCGGGAACGTAAGTGTATTACAATGATAAGTATTTTTTGTCTCTCTATCTTTAAGTATGTAATTTACATGTATCATATATTCATGTAATCGATACATTAATTAATAATGTATATTTTAATTACATGAAGATTTTACTTTGGAAGACAAAGGAAATTTAACATAATGCACTCTTTATTGCAAATAAATTATAAAATAGAAAAAATTTAAAATTTTAATTTTTAACAAATATTTATTAATTTATATAATAATTATTGAGCCTCACCTTGAAAATCGATAAAATTAGGCTCCTTCGACGTGTTTTGTCACGAACCGAAAAAAATCTAGCAGAAAAAAGAATCGCTTTGCCTCGCGAAGTGAGATATTAATCGTTAAAGTTAATCACTGTCTAGGTTAGGAAACCTGTCAGAAACGAAATTTAGCGACACAAGAATGCTCTGTAGTCACATGCGTATGCGTTTTAACTTGTCGCTAATAGAAAATATGAATTTGAATTCAAAGACTTAAAGGGCAACAATGTTATTTTTAAATGTAAAAAGAATCCAACTTGCAATAACAATTTCATCATATTTTATGACTCATCGGTTTAATATCTGCTTACTATATTGAAATATAATCTAAACTATTATTAGATATTATAAAAAATTTGTATTACTTTAAAAACTGTTTATTTATATTTAATTTCATCATTATATACTATATTTTTATAATTTATTATTTATAGATTAATATGTCGCGACATATACAAGAAAGGTTCATCCAAAGGAGTTGATCCAATGCCCTTTCTTGGTGGCATAGGATTGTAAGTATATAAAAGTTATTTAATTAAATAAAATATTAATTAAATTTCACATTCTATAGTAAGTAATAGTAATAATATTTATAAATTTTTAATATTTTCAATTCGTAATTAATTATAGGATTAAATGTTTATATGTTCATATATTTCTAATAAAATAATATTACAAAAGTAAATTAAATTATGTATCTAAATAAACAATTTTTTAGATGTATATTGATGCTTCGATACGCTTGGATATTAGATGATTCTAACATGATAAATGTTAATATATTTGGATTATTGATAAATATAATTTATATGATGGTCTATTACCATTATGCACCAAATACGGTATTTCCTTTTATAATGATATTAAAATATATTTGATTTGCAATTGATTAAAATTTTCTGTTTGTTATATAATATTTCTTTTTTAGACTGAAGTGCACAAATTAACCTATAAAGTAACAATCTTTGTTATAATTTTTCTTGTCTATGCACAAATAGAACATCCAACAAATGTTGAATTCAGATTTGGCATTGTGGTTACAGTATTACTCCTTCTTTTAGTTGCAGCTCCACTTGTCCATCTTGTAAGCAAATCTTTTTTTCTATACTTTTTTCTATACTTAAATTTTTTAAAACATATTTTACTCATATTTATAACATGATAATCATTAAAATATTGTTGGTTTTTTTTTTTTAGAAAAAGGTTATAAAAACAAAAAACACAGAAATTCTTCCATTTCCACTTATTTTTATGGGTACACTAGTTTCATTTCAGTGGTTATTATATGGAATTATCATTGATAATGGTTTTATTGTTGTAAGTATTCTTTGCATTGTAATTATTTAAATATTTAAAGATAAAAGAATTTTTTGGTATATATTACATATTATTATTGTATTATATTCTATATATATATATATATATATATATATATATATATATATATATATGTCGTAGCCAGATTATGAAGTAATTTATTTTTTTTATAAAATGTCTAAGCGTTTTATAAAACATGCCATATATTCTCAAATGATGAAATATTTTACAATTTGGCTTTTGGAAAGCAAAAGAACTTTAGACTTTTTACAAAGTGCTAACAAGCGTCCGCCAAATTGTCAAATCCAACAATTTATAATAATAATTACTTTAGACTAAAATAGTACTTTATAAAGATGGATGAGATTCCAAAAGACAGTCCAGTTGATAAAATATTATTTCTGAAATATTTTTATATATTTTTATATTTATTATTATTTTTATATTTCTATAAGTAACTGTTCTACAGATAGTTCACATGAAACGACTGAAATAAATCAACCAAAATCTACAACAATATACAAATCGGTGCATTTGACAATTTGGCGGATCGCTTGTTAGCGTTTTATAAAAAGATAAATTCTTAGATTGTAAAATATATCATATCTAACCATAATTTGAAAATATGGTCGCACTTTATAAAACCCCTAGACGTTTTAAAAAGACGGATTTTGTAATCTGGCTGCGACATATACATTAATTAATATTATTGTTATTGTATTATAAATATGTATATATATTTATTTATTAATAGTTTCAGAATGCAATTGGTTTTGCACTTTGTATAATTCAACTGTCTTTATTTGTGATATTCCCATCCAAAAAGTCGCAAGTTGAATTATTGAATGAGCAGAGGAAAGAAGATTAATCTTTGAAATTAAAAAATATATTTTTTATATTTGAAAGTATATTTTCTATATATTTGAAAATTATAACTTTAAATATTTCAATAAAAATATTTAAAGTTTATATATACATATATTCCATTGCTACACATAAAAGACAATATTAAATATTTATATACTAGAAAATATATATTTAATTCAATATTATTAAATTATATTCTATAACAAATGTATATACATGCATATAGTATGTATATAATATATATTTAGTATATTATATACATACTATTATTTAGTATATAAGTTTAAATTTAAGACAATACAACATAAAGAAAATTATATGAAAAGAATTAAACTACATTCCATTTTTATATTAGATTTTTAGATTAGAAAGTATATTAATAAAAAATGTATAAATATATTTTTATTAATAATTTCTATAATAAATAAAAGTATATGAAATATGTGAAATAAAAGAATATTATTTATTTAAGGAAAATATATTAATATAACACTTATTATAACTGCACTTGAACTAAGAAAATTAAGAAAAATATTTAAAAGCCTTTATTTATGATTAAAATATAAGAAAATTTATTTAAATCTATTTCAATTCTACACTAAAATACTTACTTTGTTACGAATGGACAAGTTTTATATATCAGTATCTTACATTTTTTTTCAACACTATAAGACACAGTGTCTATCTTTCCAGAGTTGTCAAATCACGTGTGTGTGTCGTGTGTCTGGTCATGTATGTGACTATGTTCTGTATCATGTTTTTGCAGATAGTGTTTTTAAAAATAGTGTCCTGTATATTTTATACAAGTGTGCTAATACGATCTACAGTGTTTTCATCCAAATATCTTTTTATTTGAGAATAATTTGCAAAATAATTTTCGTGTAATTTCTCACTCTGGCGTCACGTTTCAAGATGACTGCGGATAATATCCAGGAATCTTAAATTGTACAAAAAAAAAAACAAAATAAAAATATTATTAAACATATAGAGGTATATTCAAATTCCAAAATGATCAAATCAAAAATTGCGTGGATATTTATATTTAAACTATATATATATATATATATATATACAATTCATATAACATTTATATTTCCGTAAATCCGACTAAATTTTCATAAGCTCTAACACAACGTAATAATGCGTGTCATGTAAGATCATGTAAGATAAGAATTTCGAAAGTGCATTAAATTGATGGAACATTTCATACGAATCTTGTCGCCGAACACTGATACATTATCTTACGAAACGCATGTGCCGAAAAAGTGAATTATTTTTTTCATTAAGAGGATTATCGGCATATAACTCTCTGCTAGCTTCCGCATCGATATCTAAAGTGTTGTCATCACCATAACTCTTCAGACGCATTTGCAAAATTGTGTAGGCTAATAACGATCATTCAGTTCTAAATAATGCGACATCCCATCCTTTCATTTCGGTAAATATACAAGTAGAACAAGGACAACTGATTTATTTATAGTTACTCTGTCTCTATTACCTCCTAATATTATCTATATGCGAAAAGGTAATAAGAGAGGTAATTGTAATAAAGAATTTCGTACTTTCTTTTCATCCTCTTATCCAAACGATCTAAAACTACTTTCGCACTGTCACTCTTTCCTCCACACTTTTATCCGTTCGCTTTTATGTTATATATAATTAGTTACTTAATTTCCTAAAGCTACGAGCAAGTCTAACATTCTACGATACATGTATATATAGCATAATTCATCATTATCAGTACCATTACATATACAGTGATTCTTATACAGTGATCCTTTCAGTACAATGTGAAAAAAAAACTTATCCATACAAACATGGATATATCATATTAAACTATTCTTTCATCTTTTTAGTTTTAAAAATCTGTAAAAATTTATAATTTATTTTCAAGTTTCTAAAACAAATGTATTTTATTTTGGAAAAAAATAAAATGTACAATTTAATTATCGAAGATTAATAAAAAATTAGATAAATAAATTATTCAATACAAAATAATCATATTTGTACTGTAAGAGTTACTTTCGCGCAGTAAATGGATACGTAATATTCGGTAGAATGCATTGGTTTGTTTTTGAATTCACTCATCTACTTCTATTTATCGCGTGCAATTAAGAATCACTCGCATACATAAAGTGTGTCAGTGTCAGTTTTTTTTTTCTGAACATGTTATTCTACTGGTTCAGAGTCATTAAGTCATTTTTCCCGTTAACAATAGGATATTCTACATTCGTTCTTGGCATTACTCAATAAATCAGTTAACAATGAACGGTGTAGGAAATTTAATTTTATTCGCTGCGTGATCTAAGAAACCCCAAAAGACGCACCGCATATATTTTCATCGTCCAAAGTACAATATCATTTCGAGTCCTATAAATCCGATCCGCGTATTCATCTATCGCCTAATAAATCTAGTTAGCAATCCTACCTAGCATAAAATATATCAACTATAGACGAAGAATTGTGATTAATAGTTCATTAGTACAAAGACAGAAGATCAACAAAGAAACGCTTCTTATCGTCGCACTTTACTACATCTCGGCGTTTAGCAGAATTCTCCTTCTGACACAAACGATTGTGTTCGTGACAATTTTTATTCTCACGCGAAAGCAAATCGTCTTTGCGTTCCAATATCGCTCAGTTTATCATTCCTAATAAAGATAGTATTAGGAGCTAGAGACAATTTAAGAGCTCACCGTGTGTATCGCTCGCAACTTATCCAACATCTCGCGTGCTGTGTCGTACGCGTACGAGCCGACATGGACGGCCGCAGTGACTAGCATTTCCGGTCGGATGGACGTGGTATCAGCGGGTCCCTCAAGACTTTGTATAACGAATTGAATGGAGAACAAATGGGCACCGCTCTCTTCTTGCGGCCCAGATACTCTGCCTCTTTTCTCGGTCGTCTGGACTGGTATGGAGGATCGACCGAAGTACCTCGCGAAGTACTGCTGTGCGACCCGCACTTTGGGTAATTATCCGTATCGTTGTGCTGCCTTTGATTTGTTTTGATTTCTTCCACGCAGCCACCGTCGACTTCGTGATCGTTCCTTGGAGTCGATGTCATCGTCACTGTCGCCGTTGCCGTCGTCGTCGCCGTTTTTCGCACGTCCTTGGCTGCTGCCGCTGCTGCCGCCACCGCCGCCGCCACTGCCGTCGTCGCCGTCGTAGCTTCTCGCACGTACTTATCTGCCGCTGCTCGGCGCGTCTGCTCGCCGTATTTATCGCTGCCGCAGGCCTCAGTATAAATGTCGGTTGTGTCAGTAACCGACGTGGTGTGCGAATGGAAACTCTGCGTGAAGTCACTCGAATCGGTCTGCGACTGGCAGCTGCATTGCGTCTTTGAATCGCAGTGAGTCCGCACGGTCAGATAACTTGTGTGCGAGTTTCTCACGTCGTCGTACGGGCTGCTCGTGTTTTCGCAAGTATCGTAGACATCGTCTCGAGAATTTTTCTTCCGTTCGCTTGATCGCTGCTCCGAATGCGACGACTTCGGAC
The DNA here is from genome assembly GCA_928718305.1 of Tetramorium bicarinatum. Taxonomy (NCBI): domain Eukaryota; kingdom Metazoa; phylum Arthropoda; class Insecta; order Hymenoptera; family Formicidae; genus Tetramorium; species Tetramorium bicarinatum. The sequence continues at coordinate 15,851,830 of OV788327.1, forward strand.
AGCGAGTATCTTGAACTGGCAAGGTCTTCGTCACGAACGAATAGACTCCACCGGAACGTTTCTCCAAATCGGCGCTAACGTGATCGTCATGATCCGCCAACTGATGCTCATTGTAGATCTTACCGTGAATATCCACCACGTAAACGGAGCTCGTCGGTGGATTCGTATTTGCGAACTGTAAAGATTGCTGCTCGGCCGTCCCCTCGTTCGCTGAGAAGTGCTCCTCGTTGAAGTTCATGAAGGATATGGGCGTGGGCGAGGGTGGCTCCGACAAGAGTTCGAAGCTGGGGGAGTCCCGATTGCTGTCATGTCGTCGTTGCTCGGCAGCGGGCTCCTCGGGACGCGCAAACGGCTCATTCCTGCCTGCCGAAGTAGGCATCTGGATGATCTCGAAAGCATCATCGTCTTCCTCCTCCCCATCGCACGACCAGAAACCGGTTTTCTCGATATCTGAGTTGTTACAGCACCAGGCCTCCCTGGGACGGTGACCTTCGTCCAATATTTGGTGCCCAGTGACGGAGCAGCTCATACGAAGCTCGTTCTCCAACATCCGCGAACTCTCATCACATGGTATTGGATCCACTTGCAGAGGCGAATTCTTTCGAGGGACAAAATCTTCTTGCGCATTATTCTGGGTAGATTGCTCCTTATTGCTCAAATTATTGTTGTTTACTCTAGTCTTCCAATAATGTCTCCACTTCTTCCTGTTTTCACTATTTTCAATAGCGCTTTCAATATCTTTCAATATCCTTGTAGAAATATCCGCGTTTCGCGGTTCATATGTACTCTCCAACGAAGCATCGTCGCTTGACTGCGAATCGAGGTACCGAGTGAATCGTTCCGAGAGAGGAAGAAACGATTGGCTTCGGGACTGGCCGAGTTTCTTGGAAGGAACAGACTTGAGCGGATCCAAAGGAATTTTGTTTAGCATCACCGTCATCTCCTTCACCACTTCTTGACTAATTGTGGATATCATGTCTTTTTCCGTTTGCGGATCCTTCGCGGTGTTTACGTTTTGCGGCTCATCTACGCGCTCGATCGAGGCATCGCTCGACTGCTCCTCGTCTTGAGATCTCATCCTCTTCTGATTCTTCTCGTTGGAGTCGAAAGAGCATCTGGGGTGTCGTTTTGGGAGAGAAGAATACGACTGACTTCGGGTTTGACCCAGTTTCTTTAATGAGGAATAAACGAGAGAGTCCAAACGTTTATTCAACACCTCCGTCATATTTTTTACCACCTCGTGGGTGATCGTAGATACCATGTCCTTCTTCATCTGCAAAGCGACAAAATTAATCTTGGCATACACAGATACATTAGTTATCCATACCACTTACCGCTTCCATGTACTCGGTGAACCACAAAGGAGGCACAGTATTTGACTGATACAGCAACGTAGCGTTTAACTCTTTTGGAACTTCCATGTCTTCCGATTCTGTCTGCTCCTCGCTCGATTCGTCACGCTGCCTTACCGCTTCCACGTACTCGGTTAACCGCTTAGGAGGCACTACTATGCCAAATACTTTTGACTGATACAGCAACGAACCGTTCGACTCTTTTGGAACTTCCAAATCTTCCGATTCTGTCTGTTCCTCGCTCGATTCGTCACACTGCCTTACATCCAATTTCTTCTGATGTGGCGACATTTTTCGGGTTGGACGCTTCTGTTTGTCGAATTTAGAATTCGGTTCCGACACGGAGGCACCGTTCTTCTCAGTGGAGATCGAGATCGGATTGTTATTGATACCTCTCGATTCTTTCTCGACCGAACAAACGTTTGGGCAACAGGTCTCGTTTGTTCCAGAGCACTGCTCGTCGTCGCTGCACACAGGCACGTGGAAGGGACCAACGATCAATGGAATCGCCGTGTTTATCACGAAGGCGTTTTTCGCGAGCTAAAACAAAAAATTTTTAAATGCTTACTCTTATCTTTTGGCAATCTTTAATCTTCAATAAAACACACAATGCAAAGTTATTGCTCTAAAGCTTATGACACACGTGCTGATTTTGTTAAGTGATTTGTTACGCTCTGCTTAGCGAAGTATTCTGCATACTCCAATCATTTCGCATCAAGTATCGCCTAATAGAGGAAAATATGTCTGTCACGTGTTGTAAAAATACAAAGAGATACAGAAAAAGATGGACAAAGAAAGCTATTTGAACACTAATAGAAATCTACGAAGAAAAATCACAAAGTATATGAGAAATCATAATCTGCACATGTAAAACCAGCAGCACTCTTATGATTGGAGCATTTTGCTATAAATCAACAAAAATCACCCTATGTTGTAAGCTTAAATATTAAAGCTCCTGTTTATTCACTGCCATCTTGGATTGATAACGTCAGATAAAATATATAGTAAAAATTTTTGCAACGTACATTAAAATAATAATGTTTCTCAATAAAATAGCATTTGTAATCAATAGAATAGATTTGTAAAATATACCAAAAACTCCCTTTTTGTTTGGATAATCAATAAATAATCCATATATGTCGAATTGAAAACAGCAGCTGAATTGAAAGAAATATTTGCTTTCACATATTAAATTATAATAAAATAGGAATTTTTGCTATATTTAAACATTGTGATAATTATTTGAAATATAAAAGTACTGCATCCAAACAAAAAATAACGCTATACATTACAAGAATAATTTAGTTTTTTAATATTATTTTTTACACCTTGTAAATCACAATTTTGCCAAGTATGACGCTGTATGTACTGTCAACCCAAACTTGGCAATCGAGCTAGAAGTTTTAACACTACAAATGCTCAGCAGTCATTTCTGACCCCCTCCCCCATTTCTATTTTTTAAATTAATATTTTATTTCTTGTAAAAGATAGGATTATAAAAATTTTATAATTCAGAATAAAGGAAATAATTGATAAAGCTATAAAAAAATTCAGAATTCTATATTTTATACAATAGTTTATTAATCTAAAAAAGAAAGAAACTCAGAAATGACCTCGGTACTTCTATACTAGTATTAAGCTAATAAAATCTAAAGTGCAAATAAATTAATTTATTTTTCTCAACTTCTTTCCGTTCATTAATCCATCAAAAGCTCATAAAAGTTATCAGAGTATGTATTCTGAAACTTTTCGGAATGAATTCCGATTAAAATTGTTTAGTTAGATTTCCTCCTAGATTTCTGTTGTTTTTTTCTAGGAAAAATTAAATAATTCCGATTGGAATCTATTCGGAAAAATTCCATAATATGTACCCAGAAAAATATATTGGACAGCAGGTTACGCGAACAGAATCCGTTTAAATTTCTCGCCAAAAGAATTTGAAGGAGAAATCGATCGAAGCAATCTGCGATTCAAGTTTTAGGGAAAAAAAAGTTTTCAAAGTTGGATTTCTGTTCTGAACGAAAATGAAACGACTTCAGGTAAGCGTGAAATTCGAATCGGATTTCATTCACACAATAGGCACGTTCAGCGTAAGAAGCTGCTTAGTAAGCGCTTTATGATTTTTTAATACAGTTAGTTTCTACACTTAGATCCAGAGAAAAATCAAACGTAAAAGCCAATCATTATAAAGAATCAAGAAGCGCGCACTGAGCAACTTTTTTCGCTGAACGTGCCCAATGTGTTCGTAAATTGATCTTCCCTAATAAAACGATTTTTTTTTCAATAGAAAAAAAATAAATATTTTTAGTTCGAGTAACCTAACCTCTTAGCCAATTGTTTCGAAAGAAGATATGGAAAAAGGTGTTACAATAACCGAGAGAGAAATGTTGATTGACAGCACATTAAATACTGTAAAAAAAAAAAAAAAGTCTCAAGAGGAAAGACACAAGTCCTTTGACGTCAAAATGAGATTTAATTACAATTGTAATATATAGACACGTATATATTATATATATAGCGCATACCTTCAATGCCTCGTGAAACTCGCATTCCGAATCGATTGGAACATCATCCCCGTCATCGTCGATGTAAAAAATGCGTCTGTCCCTCGGCACTCCAAATTGCTTCCACTACAGCACAAACGCGAAAGTTTGCGTCAGCCACGGTAATCGCGTTAATTACATATACAGGGTGACGGAAAGATGTAAATACAGTAACAGAATAGCTCGCAGACCGATCGCAATATATTTTCCAATTTCTAACGCTTTTCTAGCTCGAAACTTTGAAAAAAAAAAAAAGTCACTGCGGACAATGTAAATTTCGGCGCACGATGCTCAAGCTAGCCGTGTTAAGGAGACTCACCAGCTCCAGCCGCAGCTTCTTCAGGTCGAAGTTGTACGAGCGCGGAATGACGATGTTGGCGTTATCGACCCCGAGCTCGCTGTCCTTCACCCGGAAGCAGTAATACTCCTCGGATTCGTTCATTGCCGTCGTCGATATGGACGTCGGCAATAACGCACTCTCACTCTTCCTTTGGACTTGGGACGTTGCGCAAGATGGTGCCGTACAGAATTCGCGGCCGCGCGACGTTTCGGCTGCCTGACACCGTCTCTACGTACGGGGCAACGCCAGCCGGGAGCGACGTCTCTCCTCGACGATGATCCACGCGGTCGCGACGCAACGGCGTTTTCGGGATGACGCGCTACGGAATGGTGAACGACAAACGCATAGCTGTGGCAAACGGTCCGAGCGTTAGACAGTTGATAGGTCCAATGTTGACGAAACACAGCCGAGAAGGGCGAGAAGGCGAGAACCGCTCGCGTCATGCGCGAAGCCGCGAGCCGCAAGCGGGGACGAGTAAACGTTGCTCCCCTCTCTCCGCCTCCTCCTCCTCCTCCTCCTGCCCAGCTCGTCGCTGCGCTTTTAAATATCCAGGACGCGCGTCTGGGAGCGAGCCCGTCCGGTTTTCCTTTGTTTCTCGTTATCTCGCATTAAACTTATCTCCCGGCGCGCGCTATGAAAGTAGACACTTTATAAAATAAACAATTTATTAATAAAATAATAATACATTCATCTATAACTTGCATATGACTTTTTTTTTACGCTAGCTTTTGATTAGTTAGAAGAGTGAAAATAATAATATATCGCGTGTATAATCCGCATACAATTTAAGGTAGACGGTTGCGAGACAAGATTGTAATTTCAATGGGATATCGAGGACTAAAGTTTAATTCAATTCGACAAATAACGTCCCTATTCCCCGTGGGTGAGATATAACGCGCGGCGCACAATCATGCTACAAATCGCTTTACGCCAATCGTCTGTACGCAGATTGTCCTTTCGTATATAGTGTCCTCTGTTTATACGTCCAATGTATACTCATGTGTCAATATATGTCGTAGTGTATATAAGACTAGAAACGTATATTCATGCTTCAACATATTGTCACACCTCATCAGCTAAGGTAACATTAATCGCTTGATAACTAAGATACTAAGGTAAGCGTCGGGAAAAGGAAGAACTCTTTATACGACTTAGAGATCTTATGCCACATGCTTGTGTATTGTTAGCGTAAACGGCGAATAGAGGATTTTTTTTTGTAACAGCTACAACGCAAGACGGAGGGCACATCCCTCGCTTTAGCTCTCTGCATCGAATCTTTGCATTAAATAGACATTTAACATTCGCTAAAATAAATAGTAGTTCTGCGTCTGACTTAGGATCAATAGCGATATAGATTCTCTTTACACAGCTAACAATGACCATTTATCATAGAAAAATAAAATATATTGTCCTTTTAAGCCAACAAATGTTATACGTGTGTATATGTGTATGTATGTGTATGTGTGTGTGTGTGTGTGTATATATCTATCGGCAACTGTTTAGAGAGAGAACAGTTTCTTCGCATTTCCATTCGTTCGTAAAGAAACGCTTCTAAAAACGAAAAACTTAATTTGTATAATTTAATTCGTATGTTTGCACGGCTCATGCTATTGACTTTCTCGTATCACATAAAACAGAAGGTAGTCTGAGACTCTTGCTTAACATTAAACTAATAAAAAGTATACTTTATATACTTTCAAACAATTTGTCTCAATTCAGATAAAACTACGTGGTACCATCACTTATCTTAGCACACACATTGTAAGCAATCAGAGAATATAATGTAAAGCTTGAAATTTTTAATTTTTTTTTCCAGAAAATCGAGAAATTTCTTATAGAGCAAAGATTTCGGTAAAACGTATATGTATAATGATTTATAAGTTTGCCAGAAACTCGCTATCGTTTAATATATCTATCTAGAAATAATGTAGCACAAATTTAAACCGTAATGTTGTTCGTTACAATCTCATTGCAATTCCAAATGGAGACATTTGCTTGCTTTGCGATATAAATAATCCGACATTGTCACGTTCTGCACCCCACGTGTGTAAAATAGATACATTCTGTGGAACACACGGTTTAGTGTAGTACTTATGCTTGTATACCCTAAGACAGATGTATAAGAGTTAAGATTTCGTGACATTATATAATCGTGTAATTATACAACAATACTGTATAGCTTTCCATATGCGTCCGACCAATACTAAACAGATTTGATTAACGATGTGACCGTAGACTGTTCAAATTAGTAGTCACAGTTGTTTTTTTATTTTTTTTACTTTCAAAGGAGTGTAATCTCGGACGATAGACTTTGGTATATTGGCTGCTCATGGACAGTACGCACATCCGACGGACGTGTCCGTCGGATATCCGAACTGTATGCGCGGTCGATGACGAGTTATAGAAAAATAATTGCGACCGTGCGACAATCCTGCCCCTACTATGAAAGTACAAACTATAGTCGCGACATTAGAAAACTGGGTGTTCTCGCATAAACGCGGCTTCGATCGCCGATCAATTCGCTCCCCATTCGAATTCCGTTTACTTCCGCTCGTAAAATCACAATAAAACAATGTGACGTTTCGGTGATGGGAAAAATCTGATGTCGCCCTGATGCGGGGAAAAAGACGTATAAACTGTGCATTGTTTTCCTTTATAGTACATCTCTTGTAATATAACTAAAAAAAGACTGGTGTTGTTTTAGGATTGAACCTCCTTGAAGAAGCACCGTCAACGTTTCGCAAGATCGATTCGATTCACCAACCCGACGATGCGACCACGGCAAATCGCAAGTTATTAAATTCACCCGCATAAAATCGCAAACGCACACTTATCGATCCATTCGTCGATCCACTCCGATTTCATTTAACTATGTAGATAAGCGCTTCTGTTTTCTTATTTCCGGAACGAAAAATGGACTTGGGTCATTCTGATACCGAACCGATCTCTTTCCTCTTCTTCCGCCTTTCCCGTAAAACGCGTCGCTTCCCATCGCGCCATATATAAATATTAAAGTTGTACACACTCAATATAATGGATAAATTTCCGATATGGTACATTAACAGTGAGCTAAGCACCAGGAAAGATTTCTTTAAATATCGCGCGTATGGTTTTTACTCGTTCTACTTTATTGGAACTATATATGGTCCTCTTCTTTGTTCTTTTGCGTCGCCGGCGTCGCTGGGGTAGGATCGTCATGGAACATCGGGTTCTTCACTTCCATCTCACCCGTCTTTAACACACGAATCATCGAAAACCGTTCTTAGGAACAATATCACAATTAGAACTCTGAGCTATGAGAAACTCCGAGTTTTGAGACGGATATTATGATATTGCGAAACTCACAGATGCAAGTCCTGGACATTCGTAAACGGTATAGTCGCCCTCTTCATTCTCTTCATCGCTCTCTGCCTCCGAAAGGGAACCTGGATCTCTCGTTGCAGAAGTACGACTACAATAAATGATATTTGTTAATCTCAAAAAATATTCTATTCCCAAAATTTCTAGGGAATGATGGATTTTGATAGATACACAAAGTATCCGAGATTTGCATGGCCAAACTGAAAGAGTGAATTCAACACATCAGAATAAAAAAATTTTTCTATTTGATACTTTGATCAAAATCTCAAAAATAGCGCCTTTTCAAATCAAAATTTAATAAAAAATAGGATATTATTATTTTTCTAAATTCAGATATTAAAATACAGATATTAAAGGCATAAAAATCATAGATTCGTATTTATTTTCTTTTTCTATACTTTAGTTTTCTATACTTTCTTATAGTTTGAGTAATAATTTTTATGCATTTAACATCTGAATTTGATAAAAATAGCAATATTCTTTTTGTATTAAATTTTATTTGGAAGCCCTATTTTTGAGATTTGATTAAAGTGTCAAATAAAAAATATCTTGTTTTGGTGTACTGAATTCACTACTTTAGTGTGATTGTTCAGATATATTTATTTTTTAACAATTGTATTAAGTATCTTTTATAGGCCATTTTTAAAAAAGAATATACATAAAATCTTGAAAACTTACTTTTCCATGGCGATAATTTGTTGCTTCTGATGTTGGAAGTGATACATTTGGGCGGACTGAGCGAGTCTCTGGTCACCGGAAGGCGACACGTCCTTGTTCGGTCCTGTCACCCCGTAAGCAGGATATTCTATGTCGGCGGCAGCTTTCGCGCCGCGTTGCAGTCTGAAAAGTAAAAGTTCCGCAAGACAATGAAACACTGTAAAACAAGTTACTAAGCAATGAATTGGTGTGATCGGCATTACCTGCACCACGTTAAACTAATCAATACTAAAGCAAACATTAGAGCTGCACTGCAACCGGCAACAATTGCTGAAAAAATGTCACATTTATAAAATAATTCTCTTGAAATTTTCACTTTACTCTCATTGCTTACCGATAAAATAAATATCATTATTGAAGTCCTGATTTACGGGTATGATCACCGGATGATGTCCCGCATAGCTTTCCGGTTCCGATACGTCGAGTCTCGCGGTCAAGTCCTTCGCCGTCTTCTGATTAATGTGCTGCATGCCATCTTCGTCGATATTCTTTATCAATATTCGCTCTTTATCCGCAATCTTTTCGTCCTTCCAATTCATTCTCGCGTCTTGCCAATCTAAATCATCTATAAATTACATAAATTCAAGAAAGTTTAGTACCATTTATGGACTTTAAGAAGAACTGATTAGAAAACATTGACAGCAGACAGGAACTATACTTATCAGCAGATCAAAGTAATTATAAAAAGGGAAAGTTTAAAAAAAGAAAGTTAAATATACACAGAGGAATTATCGATGCTTATATAGACTGACGTAATTTGACCATGACTCCAAGATAATATTTTTTTAAATTGGATTCTGTGAATGGAAGTTAGGGATCTATGAGACAAAAATTAATTGCAAATAATAAACATGAATAATTACCAATAATTAGGTTTTTCTAAGAGAAACAGAAAAATACATAAAAAATAACAATATATTTCAAAGTAATTTGATATTTTTTTATGTTACTGTACAAAAAACTAAATAAATAATGAAAAGTTTATTTTTTTTTATTTATTTCTCTATTTATTACATAATTATTATATATATTTCTAAAAAAATTAAGATATCAGAAACTTCTTATCTAATTTTTATTAATTTTTTTTCAAAGAGATACGGAATATACAGATAGAAGTCAACAAGGTGTGTATCATTTCCAAAATTGAGTGCGTCGAAATGGATTAAAAAGCTCTAAACAATATTGATAAGAATAAATTAATGAATCAAATATGAATGTTTACCCGATGAAAATTGTTCCGGTGTATTGCCATAATATCTGGGATCGTTCGGCTTTACCGCAAATGGGTGTTTCTCCTTGAGATTCGAATCGTCAAACTTATACGTGAATTCTGGTTCGGTCGGTGCCGATGCCCCTGCTGGACGCATGGGTGCCGCCTCCCGTCCACCCTCATGATGCAACATTCCCATCCCATGATTGAAATCTCTATACTTTTCTGGGAAAGGATCCTGTATAGACTGCATCAGCTCTCCATCTATATCGAAGAATTGTCCATATCCGATTTCCTTCGGGAAATGGTCGTCGTTCTCATTCGGCTGTTTCTCTTCAGGATAATCCGGACGCTTAAGATCTAGATTGTAATAAGACAGGAATTCTTGATCCGCGATGTGATTGACGAGCGGACGATAACGCGAATGCGCCAGCAAGTTCTTTAGGATGAATTTTAGATCGTCCGGAGTGATTTTTCTTTCAGTCAAAAAATTTAGGAGGCGCTCCTGTTGGTGATTCAGATTGTTATGCTTCTTGTGCATCGATAGGAACGTAGGAGGCAGACGCGACTGATGAAGACGCTGAAGACGATACGTATCCAGATAACGGGCCAGCTTCAGCGCGGCATCTTCCGACGTTTCCGGGAGCGCATCTATATGTTTGAAGAAATAGTAGAACCATATATTTGTTTCTGTTTATTTTAATGCGCTTATTAATACATCCCTCTAATTATCAGCTTTATGCTAGCATGGGACTGATTTTAGTATAAACCTCGTTTTCAACATCAACCAATAAATAGGAAGTTTTAATATCAACACATTAGCTCTAATCCAACAAATATCACGAATTAAGACGTTATGAATTAGTGACCGTTAAATTGTATTCAGTTTAGATTATTATCGTCGAGCTTCCTGCCGCTTTCGTTATGCACGCAATCAGGTTTCCTGCGGAAAAATATACCGCTGCTTCGCGATAACACTGCCCAGTAAAATCATCCGTACTCGGTAAATTTTCCAATATGTGTATGTTTGCGTATATAAAATTTGACGTTTGTGAAAATCATTATGTATCAATCGATTATTTACAGGAGTTGGAGCAAACTCTAATAGCATCACAAACAATTCTGCAATTTACTGTTGACCTTCAAGTCTTAATTACGCTTCGAGAAAATAACAAATACTACGACGATCATCTCGGATTATCCACTCATTATTCTCGTTCAATCTACTATAAAGGAATGGAATCTCTCGACACTACTGCATATTGTACAGTTAATGAAAGCTTAACAAATTATATAATTATATAGTTTTTATACTATATTTGAAAATTTGAATTGTACCTATTGTAAATTGTATCTGAGTTTTAATTTAAAAGAATCGGAAAGAAATTGGATTCTAAAATTATTTTATTCTATTTCAAATCAAATTTTTAATGATAAAAAGGAATCATAAGTATAACAATAATAGTTTGTAGTGTTACTTATTAAATTGTTTTCAATTTTAACTTTTTTCTCTTATTTTTTTTCGCATCAAAATTCTGAATTAGTACTGCAGAGAAAAACAATTTTTTTTTACATATCCTACAAAATCCTTAAAAGTCTAAATCAGCCTAATTAAAGATTCTTTTCTCCTTAACATATTTTTTTCTTTGCAAACCGATTAAGCGAATATACTTGCGCGAAACGCGCACTCGATTATATTTCGACGTTTAATCGATCAAATCTAACGCTAATTGAACATAAAACACGATTATTTTCGACAGGCTACAAGTGGGTCTTCTCTGTGTCATTCCCCCTGGAGACGTTGTCTCCTAAGGCCATAGACTCTACCGTAGACTCACCCCGATAGAAGCTGAGCTCGCCGATGGATAAGCTTAACAGGAACGGCATCAACGTCAGCCAAGTGCAGCCCCGTTGAAGGAGCATCCTTTCGTCGTCGTCGTCACTGCTGCTGATCGGCTGTTGAGGGCCCTGCACAGGTCTTATCGTCCCTCTATTCGCGTCTCCATATGCGAGAGAGCACGTCACTTCATTCAGGGCGGACGGCGAGCTTGCGCGATTAGTGCGGCTCCGCGTTCAATCAATAACGACCACCACACCGACTACCACCCTCCCACACCGGCTTCGTCTTGGTCCGACGTTGCGCGAATACTTCGCGCCGCGTTCCTCGAGGACGTATTTTTCCTCCTACTCCTATCGCCAGCGCGCACCGCGCCGGCGATTAGCATAGACGCATTAGAGCTCATTAAGCAGCTGCCATATACATCCCCCACTACTCCGCACACCCGCATCCGCACATGTGACGATTTGTTCCGTTTACAAGATTGTCGCGGTTCCGATTCACTCTGCTAGGACGTTCACCTTTTAGCTCATCCGCTGAATGTAGAAACGTTTCTCCGAGTCCATAATATATTCGGTACTGGCAAAGCTCGTTGGTTGCATATTCTATCGATACTGATGAATTATGCTCTAAAATTATTAAGAAAAAAAAACATAAATTAAATATATCGAGGCATTTTTTAAATTTATATTAACCAAATGTTTAGTAATGATAAATGTCACTTCTTAAAACACAATGTTTTATTTGGTAACAATCATTTATTTAATTGAGGTACAGATAGTAAAGGTACATCAGTTCTTAACGTTTCATATAATCTCCTTTTGACTCTTTCGAATTCTTTTGATTTTGTTTTCGATAGCAAATTATATCGATTCGTTATTTCTTTATAGATAGCCACTTACTAGTGATCTTTAATCATATCGATAGACTAACACATCTAATTACATGTCATATAAATAACGACTCGGCACCTTGCATTGCAAAGTATGCCAAAATTCTTATACTTTTATCCTCTGCTTTTGTCAGTTCGATTAGCCATCGTAAACAAAATTAAAATTACAAGGCGGTACAAAAAAAATCGATTTAGCTATACATATAAATTGAACTATGCCAAATCGATGATCATACCGCCTTAATCGTCCAACAAAGATTCATTCTTCACGAGTAATCGAATCGGCTTGCGCTTCTCGTCTACATTTTGCTTTCGCCGGCGATTTATTACACCGTCGGAAGCGTCCATCATTCGCAATATCTGCGTTTGATCCGAGCAATCGACTGGTGCAACCGAGATGTCCCGCACCGCCCTAAACTTCCCGCAATTGTTCAAATGCTCGTTCTCCAAGCGGAAGAAGTTCCACACGAAACGTCTGTCAAACAAACGTATATATTACGCGGTGACCCAGTTTTTTTCCAATTATTGTAATTATTAAATATATATTGTAGACATTTGTAATATATATGTATATTTTATATATATATATATATATATATATATATATATATATATATTACTAAGAAGTTCGCGTATGTGCAAACAACAATTGCATAATGATACATCACGATGCATCCAATAATCAAACAATATTGTGCAATAAAAAATTTAATAATATTCCATTTGAAATATATACGAAGTTAAATGTACATAAGTAAAAAATTAAAATAAACAAACAAATTACAACGTGTCTGACATCGTGATCATGGGTTTCCATCATTTTCATCATCATCCCCGTTGTCGTTCTCGTTTACATCGTCCATCAGACGGACCACGTTTTTAAGATTGTCTTCGTCGCGTCTAATGGGCCCTATGGTGATATCTCGCACCGCTCGGAACTTGCCTACGTTGTATAGATGCTCGTTCTCCAGTCGAAAATAATTCCACATGAACCTTCTAGCGACTTATTAGTAAGGCACATTGATAAGCGATTAGATTGGCCGGTCTATTGTCGATTAAGTCGCTGCTTTTGACTTTCGACGATCAATTATTTCGTTACTATACAGAGTGCAAACGATATAAACGTAGAATCACTGAAGAGAATTTTGATCTTAATACGAATAATTGATTCTTAATTATATGTCAATATTTTAAATCAATTTAGAGTCAAAATTTAAAAATAATTTTATCTCCATTAATTTATTAAAAGTTGAAAAAATAAAGATGAAACAATTTGGCCCTACATGTATATATTTTGTTTTCGGAATTTTACTTTTTAAAGTATTAACATATAATGAGAATTATGTGCGTATAGCGCGTGCAAATAATAAACTTAAATATTAATGCTTTATGAAGCATAACAAAACTGATAAAAATCGACAACTTGCATTTATAGAGCTGGCACTTCAACAAATATTTTTCACACCGATTTTGACATATTCTACGTGCATTTGAGATTGAAACACAAATAGAAGTATATATATATTTACCTGAAGACTTCTAACGGAGCAATTATGGAAATCATAAGGTCTGCATGAATGTATCCCATCTCTGTTAGAGATAAAGAAAATGCCCATCCAAATCGCAAAATAAAATCTTCGACCATCGCAAAATAGTAATAATACTATAAAATAGAAAAAATTACAATAAATCATCAGTCAAATAAACAGTTATATATTGAAATCATTAATATTATTAATATTTATATGTGTAATATAAATAGAGTAAAAAGAAAACATACAGGTGATGAATAAACTATCTCTTCTCTGAGGAATTTATTTTCTCCAGCACTGCTATCGAAGAGACCCCAATCCAATTTTACATCCCACGTGTATGTAAAACAGGAACTCACGACACTAACTGTCAGCCATAGATAAAAGTAGGGATTTTCCGTAGACAATGCATAATGCTCTATTTTGTAAAACAGCCAATTTAGTTGAGAATCAGACAATATTTAAATTTCTATGTTAACTGTGCAAAGAACTTACTCTTGTTTATTAAATGCAGATATGCGAAAATAACCACAAAGAAGCTTGTTGCGTACTTAACCGCATTTAATAGATGTGGAAAGGTCTCTTTCGTGTCTCGATAACGCCTAAGACACTGTGCAAATCGAAACCACGCCGGTAGACATACCACAAATGGTCTCATCGACAATTCACGCATTATACAAGTTTCAGTATCTATAAAGACATAAATATAGATGCACAAAATATTGAGTATCGATTAAAGATATAAATATATATATATAATACAAATCTAATATAACGTAATGAAAAGAGACAACCAAAATGCTACAACGTAGCATAAATAATTTGTTGTATCTAATTAATTACTGACCTGTAACGTCGGTCCAAAAAGAGTTCTGGATATAGAAACAGACAAAATACTGAAAGTCTAGAAAGACTGTATGAAGAGAATTGAGTTGATCAGCCAACCAGAAATCCGCGAAGCCCACATAAAAGAATGGTGCGCAGAAGACTCGACCCAGAACGCGTAGCGTCCAGAATCTCGCCTCGTGTCGCAGAGTCTTGGTGGGATTAAATAGGAATAGTGCCAATAGCGCATAAAACAACATCTGCAAAAAATTGCAATCAATTCCTTCAAATAAAGATTTTTTTCACTATGAAAAATTGATAATTTATCGTTTTAAAATAAATTTCTCGCAAAAAAAAACAAGTAAAAATTTTGAAATAAATATAGAGATATATGAAAACATGCATGATCTTACTGGTTGAACAAACGGTGGTATACCCAATGTGTCGCTATATAGGAAACCCAAGATAGACATAGACCAGACCAGGCCGAGTATGGTTGCCATTTCAATGATGTGCTGAAAATAAATTCATGAATTTCATAATATCAACAATTTATTCTTAATTATAGGATGTTAATACGAAATAATTTCCAATTAAAATTAATACATGCCATTGGATAAAACCGAAACGGCATAACATTATACCGATTATTAATAATGTAAATTTTATTTATGATTAGAAAAAAATGAATTGATGACTTAAGAGACTGAGGACTTAAGACTGCATAAAACGCACTAATAAATCCCGTTTGTGCTTTAAAGCTAATCACATCTCATTATAATTGTAATTTATAAAATATTTAAAAATTAAAATTAAAATAAAAATTAAAATATTAATTTTATCATAAAACCTGTTCTGATAAATGATTGCGCGGGTCAAGTTCGAATATCAGCACATGGTTCACGCCAGAAGATCTCCATCCATAAACATTGATTCCCATTAAAAAGAGGAACTCTATCAGAAGTAGTGGTCCGCGATAAATTCGACATAGTACTGTCCAGTTATCCTTTTTTTTATATCGCATAGCTGAAAAAGTAAAGTCAATACAATATGCAAATAAAAGAAAAACATTTACATTCTGCTTACCGGATAATATCACAGCTACAAAAAGTATGACAAAAGCACCGGAGAAAAGACCGACTTTAAATGTGATCCATGGGGAGAGCTGCTCTCCGAGCGGAGGCACTCTGAGCCGCTTCATAGCTCTTTGACGATCGCCATGCTCCAGATCTCGAGTGACGACAGCCTCGGTCTCTGCGATCAATCTATCTATATCCTTGCGCGTATGGAAAATCGCCGTATCAACATGTTCCGCACGCCATTTGCCACCAAAGTCCACATTCAAAAGCTACAAAATATTATTACCTCGTACACACATCTTATCACTTGCATTTCCCAAACATATAAAGTTCATGATTTCTTCAATTTCTTTATTCTATTATATTTACATTTATATATACATTTAATCACGCATATAAATTTAACAGAATCTACGTACTTTGTCGTGTTTCTTCAAAATTTTTCGGAATCCAGTGAAATTTAGATCCTGGTAATTTTGGAGCAGAATGAGGAAGAGGTAGAACTCAGAGAAGGCCAGTTTCAACTCTTGAAGCTTACGTGCTGATACTGGCTTTTTGTGAAGAATGTGACTGCGATAGCGTGCCTTACGACTCTGGGTATCATCGGAAACCGATAAAATTTCGCTCAACTCGTTGTTAAGCGTGGAAAATCTGCGTGTAGCTTCTGCCAGCTTTTCTAAAAACGAAATACATTCTTATTAATCTCATATTTAACTATTATATTACTATCTTTTATGGAAAAAATAAAAGTGTTTAAAATAATTCATCAATTAAACTTACCAGAATAGAAGGTGTTTATTTTCGCCAGTTCCTTATCACAATAGTGGAAAAACTTCTCATCAAACTTGCCATAGAAGCTATCTAAAACGTATGGTTCGCTTACATCTGCCGACGGAGCCTGCTCTACCGCAGCATACAGCAGAGCCTTCATTTCCTATACAATTACATAAAGCGTAAACTTCTTGCAAATATTCAAGACAATAAATATTAAAAAACAGAAAGAGAAAGTAAAGCAATCCATAATACTGTTTAATAATCAAATATTGTACAATAATATTGAGCATATAGAGATTATATTATATTGATGATTTGTGCACAATATACTTCAACAAACTTTGAATTGATATATTGCACAAATCTTCAATACAATCCTTACACAATATTCTGCAATATCAAATACTATTATAATAATATTGACCATGTAGGGAGTTATTGAAGAGTTATGGACGATATGTTTCAACAAGCTTTTAATTGACATAATATATTGTACAAAGCTTCAATGCAATCCCTACACGATCAATAATATTATGTAATATCAAATATCGTATAATAATATTAATTTTTAAGAAGTATAGGAATAGCTCTTAAGGATAAAGGAAGAAATGAGCCATCTTCCAAATAATAAAAATAATTGTCTTATACATATAAAACATGAAACACGCAGAAGATTCCAAATATGTACGTAGAGAAAAATGAAAATATTGCATTTCTCAATATTGAAAGCACACCTCGTAGTTGATGTACTGCTTTCTCCATTCCGGCGTGATATGAGCGCTCAGGTGTTCGGCGAATTTCATGGTGAGAAGAAAAAGGTGGAAGAAAAGGAAGAGAACGTCGTGTCAGCGGTTACACGACGGCTCCGCATAAACGCGGCACACGAATTGACATACGCGCGAGTAAGATTACCGCGAATTAATCTCGAAGCTTCAGATACGCCGGACGATGCATGTTTCGCAGGTACTTGTAGGTTATGTCGCGTCATAACCTATGCGCGCTCTCTTTACAAATCTGGCGATATAGCCAAGAGTTTCTCGTAGCCTTGTTACGACAATTATAAATTGTTTTCGTATGCACTATTCTGTTTTATATCAGAAAATTTCCTCTTAGAGGTTATGACACATTGCAAACAATTCATGATCCACGTGATATAGATCGTTTATTCGCAACAACGACATAACTCAGAAATTGTCATTTTTTTAGTTGCTTGCAAAAGAACGGTGAGAATTTGATACATTGAATGAACTAGGTAATATATAACTCGATACTTTATATTATGTACTTTTATTTCTTTACAATCAATTCATCAAAATCGCAACATTTAAAAATAATGTAAAATTTTAGTAATCCAAAACAAATTCATTTTCTTTGAAAACTTTGCTCTTTGAATTATATCATTGTTGCAACAAATGAGCGAAATATAATAAATGTCGTAGATTTAATATATTCTCTTATTTCTACACAGGTATTTAAATATTTTGGCGAGAAATATAGTGGGGAATATAAACTGTTGACTATTAAATTGTAATCATAATTATTGTAAATATGGTGAAGTTAATATCAAGAGTGCATTGTGCAAGATTCACATCTTTTCGATGTGTGAGTATGTCATGATGTCTATAAATTGAATTTATATGCTTTTCATTTAAAAGAATTGACATGATAATGAGGCCTATATTCAGTTTTCAGCTAAACCAACGGTTGTGCTTGATGATACAGTGTCTACTTTAATCTCTAATGATAAAATAAAATATAGGCATCATCCAGGTACCATTATTCCAAGAACACCAGAGTTTCCAACGTGGGCTTCAAAGGAGATATACAGTATTTTGAAAGGTATAATTTGTATACAGATTCCATTACAATCTTCATGTAATCATCTCCTAAACTATTTGTTGTTTGAAAAAAATGTTTCTATTAAAACTTAGTCTGTTTTAAAGGGAACATCTTATTATGGACACAAATCTTATCTGGAAAGATTTCAAGATGATCTTTACTTTTTTTAATGGAATTTTATATTTTTATTTAACTAGACGTATAGTTCATTTCGAGACAAAATTATTAACTTATGAGATGTTGATCTTCTAAGATCATTCAAGAACATTTACGTGAATTTTGAAGTTTTTAAATTTTTTCAAATAAACTTCAAAATCTTGTAGAAAACGTTCTACTCGCCAACAGAGATGTAGTTTCAACATGACTGCTCCTGCTCATAATGATCATAAGATTTGATAAACGCTGAACGATATGTTTTTTTTGGTCGTAGAAAATATACCAAAGTTTCTTGGATTTGACACCTCTAGATTTTTTCTTATAAAGTTTTGTAAAAATTAAGTTTATCAATTCTGGTGAAGAGTGGAACATTTTCCAAAAGGTTTTGACATTTGAAAAAAAATCATTAAAATCAATCAAGAATCCATGTAAATGTTTTTGAATGATCTTGAAAGATTAACATATCATATGTCAATGAGTTTGTCTTAAAATAGGCTACACGCCTAACTAATAAAGCTATACATAGTTTTATTTTAAAAAGTAAAGAGCACCTTGAAATCTCGGAAGCACCTTCACTCAGACTTGTGTCCATATTAAGATGTTTTCTTTGAAACGGAATAAGTTTAATTAGAAAATTTTTTTTAACGACAAATAGATCGGAAGATAATTGTGTAGTAAGATTAATGGGACACCGTTTATTTACATCCTAAATAGCACAGATGATTATAATAAACTCAAAAAGTATTTAATTTTTTACTTATACTAATTCTTTATGAATGATAAAAAAGTTTAAAAAAAGAAAAGATTTTATAGAGTATAAAAAGAATTTCCTTTATATTCGGAAAAGGGCTTAAAATTGGTGACATAAATGCAATTTTTTTTAAACTTAAGAATGTTTTTAGAACAAATGGAATGGAAAAAAATTCATTTTTTTTATAATTCAGGAATTTAAAATTTCTTTTTAAATGTTCTGAGCTATCTAAGTATGTAAGATTTTTTTACGTTTAAAATCTGTATTTATGAAATATTTTACTATTAACTATTATTTCCTGATACTATTTGTAGAGAAAAAAATAGTCTTGAAGGAAATTATTGAGAGCGCAAAGAAATTAACCCAGCATTTGAATAACCGGCATCCACCATTAGAACAATTCGAAATTTCAACAAAATTACAGAAAGTAGAAGAACGTTTGAATATTGAGAACCCTAATGAGAAGATATCAGTAGAAGATATAGATTTCCGTAATAATAAAAAAGCCAGGATGATTTTGAAGCAAAACATTTATAATTGGCAACCAATAAATTTTGATAAACTCACTTGCTTGACGTATCTGGTCGGCAGAAGTGTCCAGAATTATGGAGTTTTGTGTAAGATTTTTACCGAAATCAAATCACGTGACAAGGACTTTAGGCCGCAGACCTTGTTTGATTTTGGCTCTGGTGTTGGCACAGTCATGTGGTAAATATAAAAATCAATTATTACGATTGATTTTGAAAAATTTAAAACATAGTATGAGATTGGTTAATATAATGTTGAGAAAAAAATTTTTTTTTAATTCTATAGGGCGGCATCTGAGCTCTGGTCGGATACGTTAAAAGAATACTTTTGTGTAGACGTATCAGAATCCATGATTGAACTGTCGGAAAGATTAGCGAAAGCTGCCAAGCCTAAGATCAACGAAATTTTCTATCGTCAATATTTTCCTATTTCCATGAACGTAAGAATAACGTAAAGTACTATAAGATTTACATTAAGATTTTGCTGGCAAAATATAATTTGATATATCTTCATTATGTTTAGCGATCTTATGATATCGTAGTGAGCGCGTACTCTTTGTTTGAATTACCGGGTATAGAATCGCGTCTCGATACGATATTAAAGCTTTGGACGAAAACTGAAAATTATCTGATTATTGTAGAAGAAGGAACCAATGCAGGTTTCAAAGTAAGCGTATTCAGTAATTCTACTTTCTATAGGTCCGTATTCAGAACGCATTTATAAAGATATTAGCGTTTTTTTTTGGGGGGGGGGGGTCATTCTATCTTTATCTTTCTATAAACATGAAACAAGAACAGAATGACAAAAAAACATCTTTATAAATGCGTTTTGAATACAGATCATAGTATATATATTTAAAAATTCTTTCATTCTTGTTCTTTCTTTCCTGAAAGCTAGTAAATGAAGCACGAGATTTTGTTCTCAAATACGCAAACTCGAAACGTAGACGTGAGACGCAGTTCGCCCATGTTTTTTCACCTGTAAGTACCGATTAAGTAAGGACTCCGAACGTGATGATTAATATCTTTTATATTATTATTACAATTTAGTGTCCACATAACTTGAAGTGTCCAAGATTCGCTGCCGATAATACTCCATGCAACTTTAACGTTTTATATCATCCGTTGCGATTTCTGAGCGGTCAGCGACACAAACCGGAATTTTATTCCTATATTGTATTAAAAAAAAGTAAGTAAGGAAGAAAAATAAAAGTGACGGGGGGGGGGGGACAAAATTGTTATTTTAATCATCATATTAGAAAAACGCAATGAAAGTAATTTGCATTAATCAATGAAAGTTTTATTGAAGTATTACGTAATATCCTTTTCACTACAAAGAATGCAAAATTTTCATAAATAACTTTTTTATATATAGGCAAACGTCCCGAGGACGATGAGCAGTGGCCAAGAATCGTGCGGACTGTACTAAACCGTTCTAATCATACGATTTGTCGCATGTGCACCGCTAACGGCGAACTGAAGGAGGAAATATTTACAAAATACAAGCATGGAAGGTATATTTCTATTAAATTGCATTTAAGTATACGATTATATGATTGTAAATATCTTATTATTGCCAGGCACATGTATCGTTGTGCGAGAGGGAGTGAATGGGGCGATAGATTACCTCTGCATGATGAACAACGGCAAGAGAATCAAGAAAAAAATGAAACAGTTTGTGAAACGACCATTAAAAATGAAAATACGTAGAATGAGAAAATAAAATTTCATTAAATGTTTTTAACTTTTTTTACTATTGTACATATATGTGTTGTTTCTTAAACTTTGTTAAATAGACATAAAAATTTAAAAGGCTGTAAGCACTAATAATAAAAATCTTATCTAGGAAAATTGTTAAATAATAATCTATTTATAATAAACCCAAACAGCACACAATATTGATGATAAATATTTAACTTATATATCGCGTTCTCAAAATATGCGATATGCAACGTACTTTTGTGATGTTCTTCGAACATTCTTAGAATTTACTTTTCGAAAATCGGGAATTTAAAAAGAATTCTTTTTGGATTCTCTGTGCTATCTGGGTTAATAAGTATTTATATAACATTTACTAAAATATTCATGATGAATATTTCTATAATATGTATCATGAATATTTTAGTAAATATGTATAATAAATTTTTATATGTTCAATCTAAAGTCACAAAAATATTTATTAAATATATAATAAATAGAGAAATGATTCTAATGTATTAAATTCTTATCTCTTTTTATGTTGAGGCTTTATTTTAAGTAATATTTATTTTTGCTACATTAAATTGTACATTGCCGAAATATTATTGCATGTCAGAATTTCATTACAAATTAGCTACTTTCCTGTTTCGATTGGATGTCATAAGGATCCGCTGATATTACATTGATACTAACGACGGATATCAGTCTTGTGAGTCGTGTACGGGATGAAGAGGGGTATTTAAAAGCGGTCCGGACGCTGGTCCACAGTCAGTTCCGCTTATACAACGGACGAGAAAATTTCTCCAGGTGCAAGGTAAGTTAAATGTAAAGTTCGAGAAAGAGGGAAAAGGCTTCTTTCGTCAATTCTCCTCTGTCAATTTCCTGGTGTCAAAGCTTTTTTCTCGTGACACATTTAACGTAGTTTCTTTTATTTGTTCAACGTAAAAATATTTGTTTTAACAATTTTTTTAATTGTATATTTCATTCAAAATTTACTCTTGCCTGAGAAAAGAGTAGATGTAAAGACAAGATATTTTCAAATTTGATTGTTACGTTTCAAGTAACAATCAAATTTTTACGTTATATATAAAATGATCGAAAAATATTAGTATCATTTAAAAAAGTATCTTTGTTTAATGTTTTTCTTTCTAAACTTTATCTGACATAATAATAATATTACAAATTAGTATTATAAGAATAAAGGAAGATAATATATGTGCGTTTTATACATCATCTTTAATTACAATTTGAAGAAAAAAAAAGGAATTTTTAAATATAATTTTTTGCAACTTTTGTATACAATTTTCAAATAAAATGTAAAATATGTAAATTGAAATATATCTATGTAAATATCTGTAATTGTGTACAAAGAATCGAAGCATCATACGTATTCTGATAATGATATTCCAAATGTGTCAAGAAATGCAATTTGAATTTCGAAGTGAATGGATTGAAAAGATAAGAATTCGAAAGCGACTTTAATAAGCGGTCTTGCAATAAAAGTACTAAAATATACATTGATTATGCAATAAAGTATGGGATAATAAAGGTGACGGCGCATTCGCGCAAGTAACGCATCGATTCTTCCGTATGCAACTTTCTCTCACGAGAGTACAAGTGTTTCACTTTCTTCTCTGAAACTCGTTTGACGTTCATTTACGTACATTTGCACGTGTATTTAATGCGTGGTATTTCCGATCGTGAATATGGATATAAGTACCGATTGCATAAATTTTTTTAATACCTGATAAAAGCAAATAAATTGAAAAAATGAGAGAAACAGATTTCCTAAAATCTATTTTTTACAAATTTATAAATCCATTTCGCAATTATCGAATATATTTTTTTGCTCCTTACATAATATTTTTATTTCCATTTTATCTGCGAACATTTTAATTATAATCCACGTACTTACCTAAGAAAAAATTTAATCCAGTTTTAAATAATGCTTATATAAGATTCTAGATGAGTAAGAGTACACTTTAGAAAGTTCTTTTATATTTAAAATTTAAAATAAATCTAGAAAAGTAAAATCATATTGAATTATGATGTTAGAAGCGAGAAAGACGTACGCTGAATTTGCACCCGTGCTATTTGCAAATAAATATAAATTTGGAGCCTTAATTATTCATCTAAATAAAAAATTTTTAAACCGCATTTGAAATCTATAAAAAAAGAATTCTCCACGCAGACAATGCAAAATTATACCAGTTCCAAAAATAACAGAATTAGTGTACTTGAAACACAATTCAAATTTTAGACAAATTTGATTGGTCAATTTTGAACACTTATCACTTAAGAACTATTATTCGGCATTTTGATATTAGAATGTTCATCTCAAAATGATCTCAAGAATCTATCATTAACACATTGGGTAGCACATCAGATCTGGAATTTTATATATTAAATAGTAAGATGGGGCAGTTAAGTATAATAATCCTTAATATTACCTAGACTTAAAAAGTTCTTTCGTGACTTTCCGCTGAAAATAGGATGTATGCGAGATGAGGGACCACTGAGGGATTTGAACCCTTCCGTTACTCACACTAGCATGAAGCCACGCGTCATCCCTATCAAATATAAAATTTTGAAAGAAAAATATAAAGTAGTTTACATTTATTAGTTTTGTCCTCTTAATATTTATTATATTAATATGTTACAGAGATTAAATTTACAAAATGCTCACCACAGCGATGTTATTACTGATACTCATACTGCTATTGCTATACTTAGCATGTCAAAAACCGAAAGGATACCCACCAGGTAGAATTGATTCTTCTTAAAAAATTCTTCTTTTTATTACATCGCTAATACTTTTTATTATATTTAGGTCCAAAATGGTGGCCCATTCTGGGTTGTGCGTTGGAAATAGCGCGCATCCGTCAAGAGACCGGATATCTCTTCAAGACCTGTTCGGCGCTCTGCAAGAAATACGGTCCTGTGGTGGGCTTGAAGATTGGCCAGGACCGCATCGTTGTTCTGAATAGTGTGGAGAGTATACGGGCGATGCTGACCAACGAGGATTGTGATGGAAGACCGACCGGATCATTCTACAAGGCCAGAACTTGGGGCGTCAGACAAGGTAACTACTTGCTCAGAAAACAAAATAAATAAGATATACTTGCTGAATTAAAAAAAAAATAACTAATTTGCGGTCAGGTCTCATTGTAGTAGATGATAGATTATGGGTGGAGCAACGGCGATTTGTCTTGCGACATCTGCGAGAATTTGGCTTTGGTCGTACCAGTATGGTTACGATCATCGAGGATGAAGCGTTGAACCTGGTAGAACATTTCAAGAAGCTGCTTCAAAACGGCTATAATTATACTGATGTACGAAAAATGAGGACGATAAATAATAACAATAATGTCGGCCAAATATATAAGCTGCAGAAAGATTCGAAAGACAAACTGAACGAGTTGAAGCTGCACGATGAATTCGAGGATACGATCCTTAATTGTAAACCTCGTACAGTGGCGGATTTGTATATGAAAGCCGAAAACTACGCGGAAGTCAGAAAAGTCTCCCAATCTGCGGGAATGATCATATCTATGCACGACGCTTTTGGTGTGACTGTACTGAACACTCTTTGGAGGATGATGGCTGGTAAAAGGTCCGCATTGTGATCACGCGAATTGTTCCTACTCTTTCGTAAAATGTCTAGAATCTAAAAAACATGTGGAGAATGAATTCTTGATATTGATAATTTCTAACTTTTACAGGTACGACACTGGTGACAAGGAACTTACGCACTTGCAGAAAATCCTCACGAAACTTCTGAATGAAATCGACATAATCGGCGCTCCTTTCAGTCATTTTCCATTGCTACGTTTTATCGCGCCGGAAATGTCCGGTTATAAAGCGTTTGTAGAAACGCATCAAGAACTGTGGGCATTTTTAAAAGTGAGTGAACATTGTATCATCACATCAATATATGATTAGATCATTTTACGATTAAGTATTTACGAATAAATGGATATTTAAAAATAGTTGAAGATTAATCATTTCTACTTTTTAGGAGGAATTGTACAATCATAAAAATACATATTTATCACATGCTCCACGAGATTTAATGGACGTCTACTTAACTGTGCTAAATTCGAAAAATTGTAGCGATACATTTACAGGTATTTAAAAGCATGCAACTTCTGAATAACTTTGTTATTACTGACCAATTTTATACAATTTCTGAAATGATTTCAGAATCCCAGTTATTGGCGATCTGCGTAGATCTTTTCATAGCAGGCTCCGAAACAACTTCAAAGGCACTTGGCTTCGGATTTTTGAATTTAATATTATATCCGCAGGTTCAGAGGAAAGCACACGAAGAAATAGATCGAGTTATTGGCCGTGACAGGTTTCCCACATTGGCCGATAAACCAAAGTGAATGTCATTTTTACTATAATTATATGCGGAAGAAACATGTTTATAATTATATACGGAAGAATTGCGAAAAATTTTTACGTGTTACGTTTACATGAATATTAATTATCATTTCTCAGAATGCCGTATGTTCAAGCCATCGTTCTGGAGTCTATAAGAGTATTCGTGGGCCGTACTTTAAATGTCCCGCACAGAGCGTTAAAAGACACTTTTATCGCAGGCCACAAGATACCAAAGGTAACATTATGAGATTTAACAAATTAATAAAATAAATATATGATTGTGTGATGACTGATGATACATATGATATATGTAAAATATGTATATATTCTTTTTCAGGACACAATGCTTGTTGTAAATTACAATAGAATACTCATGGACGAATCCTGGGACGACCCGGAGGATTTCCGACCGGAGAGATTCCTCGATGAAGACGGCAATATCATTACGCCAGAAAAATATTTTCCTTTTGGCGTCGGTAAGTTTTTGTATAGGTACTGCTATAAAATTTATAATCACACAAATTTAAGCTCAATCCTACAAGTGCGAAATAATTTACATTTTACAGGCAGACACCGTTGCATGGGAGAGATATTAGCTAGAAGCAATATTTTCATCATAACTACCACGCTACTACAGGCATTCACCTTCTCGGTGGTGCCTGGTGAGTCACGACCGACCACGCAAGATTTTGTAGACGGCGTCACAGCTGGTCCTAAACCATACAAGGCATTGGTTTCCCTGAGAATATAAGCTAGATATTTAACTGAGTTAGATATTTTACTGAAACATTATTACTATAAATGTCTATACTTATCTCGCGCGCATTCTCGTCTCAAACTTAATGCCATTTCAAATAATATATTAACAGTACAATTATTCTTTTTTTTTAATGAATCTTATTGTATACAAACAATAAGATAAAATATATAATGTATCGTCGATTTTGATATATAATATTTGTCACAAAAATATATTTTTATTATTATTGATATATGTAGGAGTATACAGACAGACAGTATATATACATATATAAAGAAAGCTACGCGAAATAAATAATTGTCCATACATTAGAAGAATATAGTCTTCATATCACTGTTTGTTTGTCAAACAAACATCTGAATCGACATCCTCGCGTCGCAATGTTTGACAATAATTATAGCAATGCGAATTGAAGGATCACATTTATTTAAATGTGAACCAGAGACGTTGCATGCGGAAGGATTTACACGCGAGTGAATTAGTAGCGAACATCGAGAGCGAATCGAAACGCGCGGACAACAGGTACAGTTGAGTTAATTTCCCAAACTAAAACGCGATCTTACAGAAAGCAAAAAAAAAATACTTATGCTATATAATTCCAGACTCAACAAAGTGCCATTATATACACTCAAACCGAATATCGCAAAAGCGTGAATATCAGAGGCAAATCCATTACATTAGCATCTGATTTTTCCGCTTTATAAACACCAAAAAATATGTGTACTAAAAAAAGCCATACAAAATGCTCGCCCGATTTAAAGACCAGCAATTCAATTATATTAAACATATTTGTTAAACATTTATCTCTTTGTAATGGACGGCATTGAATTAACAAGTGATCCACTCAATATAATAACATGACAGCAAAATAAAAAATATAAATTAATAAACTTTTATAAAATCAGTCACTTATGCTAACCGTGCAGGTGGTACCGAAAGAGTACTCGAGAATCTTCATCCTTTAGTCAGCTAGGTTGATCCTCTATTATGTGAATCTAATTAAGAAATTATCTATTATAGATTAGGTTAGAAAAGAGAATTAATCCTCGGAGACCCACATTGGGTGGCAACCACTCAGACGGAAATTCAAGACCCAATATTTTTAATTATTTTATTTACATATTTTTAAATAAAAAACATCTTATTATAACTTGTCTTTGATTTTAGTTTTACTTGTAATTCAAAATACACAAGTGAAAATATGTGTTTGTCTTACCTACTTAAAAATCTCAATTTTAATTCTTAAAATAATTATTTTTTGAAGTGCTTATGAAAGACACATTTTTTCCTTAAAATAACATTATTTCTACATAATTTTCTAAATAGGCGTTATTTAATATCGAATCCAAAAAAGATATAAATTTTTAATTTGTCATTTTTTCTTATTTTTTCACTTTTTATTTTTTTTTAAGTAGAGGCATCTTTACCATAAAAAAATTATTGAATAACATCTTGAAGATGTTTCATGAATTTTTATAACTTTATTGACGCACATCAATTGAATTTATGGACTTTGAATTTGTCTGGGTGGCGAACACCACTATGGCCGGAACATTCGAAAAAAAGAAGTGTAGCTAGAGAGTTAATATTACAATCTTAATATATTATCGAGAATTTTTACCTCAGACAGAATGGCCCAGTTTTCGCTTTCACTGTGTATAGTTAAACGAAGCACCGATACCTTCCCCAGTTTTCGATCTACGGTCCCTTCAGCAACACCAAGTACATCAAACTTACCTGATGCATACAACATATTTTTTTCTAATAATTTGTCAGAAAGATTAAATTATATATATATGTACAATTTTTTATTACCTATAATAACATAACCGTCCTCTGTCACATCATTGCTATTTCTGTCCAACAATGGAGACATTTCGGACAATACTTCTACCGTCGTATTATAAAATCTATCAGACGGGTGTTCAGGATTTCCACTCCTGAATAAGTACCTGCACACCAAATAAATAATCGTAATTTTCTAAAGTAAGCGATCCAAATTCCACTGCAACTTACTTCTTTATAAAAATAGGATGTGAAAATTTAAACTTTAGATGATCTCCCGGTTGAGGCAGCAAGCCCCAAAAGAATGACTCGCCTTTATATGCTTTTTGCAGTGTATATTGTTTGTAAGGCTTGATTTGAGTCTCTACTGTTGCTTCAGGATTCTCGTGAGCGTAAAATAGCGTTATCTTGCCAAATTGTTTATCCTGCAAATGTAATTCAACATATTAGTTAATATCCAGTTGCAATTGTATTTGTTTTTAAAAGCAAATACGTTTGACATTACCTTGAGCTTCTGCACTTTTCCCTTCAAGGAAGAATGCGTCCCTATGTGTTGAAAAAGAGAAGGTTTATAATGCACCCACAGCTCTGCTTTAGCCATTTTGCAATGTTTCTGCCGGGATAAAAAATGGATTTCTTTGAAAGATCAATATATTTGATTAAATATCTGACTATCTACACTTACGCTATCTTTATCAAGACTGCAGACTTTTGTTGATATCAAATGATCCAATAACCAATCGACAGGCTTGTCATTGTGGAACATTAAAAAGAATTGAATCAGCCAAGGAAGTTCCACACATTTGAACAGTTTTCCTATAATATTAACAAAACTTAAAATCTGTTCAATATATGTATATATTATCACTGTACAATATACAATATACAACAATGCCATACCGATAAAACCGAGCTGACAGAAGTCGAGGACAAACCAATGCTCCTTTGTGCCAATCTTCTGTAACGCGAAGGATTTCATAGTAGTTATAAAGTTCTTCTTAGCTAAAATATCATCTTCCAATTGTACATAGAATGTGCCCTTAGTCTGAGCGTAGGACATGAGAAAAGCAAAATCCAGATTCTGCTTGGACCGCCAAACGACACGTTGATGATCGTCACCAAGAGTGTCGCGTAATTTTGATAAATCTGGATAATATGATGATGGCGGTGATATCACGTCGATCACGCCAGCTTCGCATTCGTTTGGAAATCTAAAGTAAAAGAGGAATTTTGTTATAGAGAACAGATTGCATAGTATAGTCATAAGAATAAGATAAAAATATCAATTGATATAGATATTATAGTGAATAGGGGATAAAAATACAATTTCATAAACTTACTGAACTTCAATTTGCTTCGCAACGTACGTCACATAGTCAATGTCTGTCTATAAAAAAATTTGCATATATATAATTTTGTTAATTTATCATCATTAATTCAATGCCTCGAAACGCAAACAGTATGCCATAATTAGCATATACTGATCTATAATTAGCACTCTTCCACTTACTTCAGCCACTAAAACGATGATGAGGGTGTCAGCGATTTCTGCGGGATTCATACGATCCAGCAGATTTTTCAAAGTTGCCATAAGATAAGACTGAACCTCGCGTTTTACCGTCGGTACTCCCAGCACCATGCTTACTCCTGATCTACCTTTGCTCTGCACAAACGCGGGACGCAGGCTGTTCGGATCATTGAGAAAATGCGGTAGAAAATTGTAGATTGAAGGCAGCTTGATGTTGGTAACGTTGGAAGTGCCGTTGTTGATGAGCAGCTGTAAATCCGGTAGAATGTGATTGCTCTCGATCAGTTGTAGCAACTGATGTGACAGCAAGTTTATCTCCTCCTGGCTGCCAATGTATTTGGCATGCAAATGCTCCAACTTGGCCTGCAGCTCGGCGATGCTGTTTTGCAGGGCAGCCTCCTCGTGCATGTCCGACGGCGTCAGCAGATTCAGGATCACGCATGGAACCAAGACTAGCAACAGCACGATCAGACATCGCTTTCGCACTGGAGTCAGCGTCGTAAAATGCGGCGTCATCTTTCTCTCCCTTTTCTGCCTCTACACTCTACATGATTGTATCCATTCGGGAGGTGAAAATGCGTATTATCTAGAAGTAATAGTTAAAACATCATGTGACTTATTACATAAAAATTTAATGCATACTTATCTCAAAGATATAGAAGATTCTTATCTCTTGCAGCTATTTCCTTATTATTATCTATATCTATATACGTATATATGTGTGCATATCTATATAACTATGTTAACTTAATTTTTATCAGTTTAAAACAGTTTTTAAAGCAATTAATCACAACGCGCTGTGTCAAATTAATTTTACCAACTTAATTGTAACTGTAATTAGCATTATTAATTCTTTATCGAGCCTGTCAAATTTGAGACATGAATAACTGAATAAAACGCAAGAAATTCCATGTTAATTATTTATAAAAGATTATAAAAAAGTGAAAGTTTCTTAAATTAATTTCTTATTAGTCTTATTATCAATTCTTATACTTGTAAACAGAATAGTTGAGTTTTATTTATTAATTTTTGTTTTTAAACAGTTAAAAATAAATATTTAAAGTGTGCATAAAAAATGCAATAAAAATAAGATCTCTTTCTGAGTTATATATATATATAAATATATATATATATATATATATATATATATATATATATATATGTATACCCACAACAAAGAATTAATTAATAAAACTTTTAAAGGCGTAATGATGCGTAGCTTCATGCTAATGCAAGTAATTAGTAATCAGGGTTCTGTCCAGGAGTTTAATCCCGCTATCTCGTAGGAATTGAATACAAGACTCTGTGGATTAAAGAGCTGAACGGATTAATAAAGTTATATGTTTAAGCTTCTGCATGAGTTTAACTTAAAAAAAAAAAACAGGTTTGAAAAAGGAGAAGCGAAGTTAGGAAAAGGAATAAGAATGTCTCAAATAACCAAGGTCAGAAATATCGGTGTCGACAGCACGTTAAATACGCCCAAAAAAATGAATCAAAACCAACGTGAAACGCTGTATGAACCGCTCGACGAAAGTCGTCACTCGTAATGCAAGTATTATCTTCAACGTACGTAATTTCTGACAATTAGCCTTCCTCGAGATCGCAGTCGATGAATGCGCGTCGCGACGACATTGCCCCGTCGTCGTCGCTGGAACGCCTCGTCTCGTTCGTGCCAATTAAAGATCCTAGGTGTAGATCTCGCGTGATGTACGATACTTCGGTAATACACGTTCCCCGGGTTCCGTCTCACGGAAAAGCAACGCCCGTCGCGCACCCGTCTCCAACATAACCTCCTCTTCGTTCGGATTTGTTTCTCGAACCTACCGTATATAAGAATATACTGGGTGCTCAAAGAGATAATATTGACGAGAGGTAAAATAATGTTAATTCCATTCGAGAGATCGCCCCTAGCGTTTTTTTTTCTTTCGAAGAATAATTAGAAAGCTCCGAGGACTTGAAATGCGAAAGCAGGAAATTCGAAGAAATGTGAAAAGGTTGGAAGAAAGTTTAAATTTAATTCTGACAGATGACGTACATACATACAATTTGATCGATTGATCTTTAATACATTTACATCGTAGATAATTATGCGTTAATTCTGCCAAGCTTTTTTTATTTATTTTTTAGGAAAATACGGTATTTGCAAAACCGATGAAACTTTCTGTTCATTCTGTTCATTCGAAAGCGTGTTCAAAATACGCATTCAAAAGCGATAACTCGACAAAAGAAAAATAGAATAACTAGGCAGCTGTATATTCATTGCTTCGTATGCGACTCGCGCAGCAGGACGATATATTCATCATGAATATTTATACCTCTTTTCTTGCGAACCGGCGGTTGCCAAGAAGCACGTAAACCCATCAGCATAGAAGATAGAAGAAGTGCGAGGGGGGAAGAGAAGGACATCATTCAAGTGGAGGAAAGCCACAGGCCCTAAAAAAAATTTTTTAGATTTTTTTAGAATGCATGTAAATAAACAGAAGTGCCAATAGAATTACAATAATATTCTAATAGGTGTATTTAAATAATATAAACATATAACAAATAAGAAAATAAATGTTTCAACCTGTCATCAGACCATCTTCAGTATTTTTAGATTTTTTTATGGGAAAAAAGATACGAAAGATTCACAAAAATTTTCCTTTTTTAAACATGAAAGAAGCATTCAAATCCCATATTATTGAAATAATAGTTATGTTTTTAATAGGTATTAAAATTTAGTCTACTAATAAAGAAATATTCTCTTCTTTATCTTAATAATTATTTTACTGTGTAAGTCTGATTATTAAATTGTTTATAAACTGAGAATTTTTTATTTCTTTAATCCAAGTAATTTTAATATAGTAACAAACATAGTTGCTAGACATATTGTGATAAAATTATCTTAAATTGTTGATTAAGGCTGCAGTCGACTTGACGCTATAAATGGTTTTTAATAAAGATAGAAGAAGAAGAGAAATGCTTCGAGGCATTTGTAGCATCAAGTCGGCCACAGTCTTAATAATATATTAAAATTCTAGGATCTTAATATTCATTAAAATATAATCAGAGGAGGAGGAGAAAATTGTTGTGAATCTGATTGGTGTATGCTTTTAGCCACCCACAATCCACGGATCATTTTGCGGCCCTGATACGGGCTTAAGGATCCGTTCTCACTGAGCGCGTCACGCGCACGGCATTCTTGGACGTGTTGTTTGGTGTTGTTCTCGCGCTAGCTCTCCATCACTACTCTGATCACTACTACTCCGTTTACCGTTGTCTGACGCACCATCGTAGTGGAGCCGTCGTGATCGAGGTTCCTAATATGGCTAGCGAGAAAAAACCGGCGAAGGCGCCGTCAAAAAGAGAAAAAACCGCCGAAGAGATACTCAACGAGTTTCAGTCGCTGCGAAATGAGCAGAGGATGCTGGCGAACAAACTGTCCGAGATGGAGATGGAGTTGAACGAGCACAAGTATGAGTCCGCCTAACCTATACGCGCTTGCCTCTTTTGCTCTTTACAATCGAAAACTCTCCCGGGAGCTCGCGTTCTTTTTAGCTTCACGACGTTCGAGATAGGCGAGAGTCTAATCGAGCCAAGTACGATAAAACATCGACTCGTCGCAATCCTTACTAATACGACTGACGTTTTAGAATTGTTATCGACACATTAAAGAACGTGGATCCCAAGAGGAAGTGCTACAGGATGATCGGTGGGCTTCTGTGCGAGCGCACGGTGGAAGACGTGATGCCTGCTTTGGTGACAAACAAAGAACAGGTGCGACTTCGTGCCGTGTTGATATTACTATACCCTTAAAGCGGAGAATACCTGAATAGCCTGCGATATAATCCAACGGTGTTGTTTTCAGTTGATGAAAGTGATAGACGCTCTAAATGATCAGGTGACGAAGAAGGGCATCGAGATAAACGAGTTTAAGGAAAAGCACAATATCAGAATCAGGGGACAGGATGATTTGCAACAACAGGAAGAGGACAACAATAACAAGGAAGACAAGAGAAAGGCGATTGTTGTGAATCCCATTGAGATTTAAACATTAATATAAGCGTTTTTTTTTTAATATTACATATTAAGGTATATCGAGACGTGTGTGAGCCCAAGTTGGAAAAGTAACTTTTGAGTCAAGAATGCACTTTCAAATTAGCCTCCACGTTTATTTATTGTGCAGTCTTGATGTACATGCTGCAACGTTTCGTGACGTCACCATGCTAGGTTATTCCACAAGTATATTCGACCAAAAAGGAAAATTCTAAGGTCTTGCAAAAATTAGGCTCGTATAGGTTTGCGACAAAGTCTTTCGATCACTTGTATCTGTGCATCAAAAATGAAATAATAATGTAATGTTCATACATTTGGTCCACTGTAAAAGTCAATGGTATATTTATTTTTACATATTTTTATATTCACATTACACGCTTTTGTATCTTTTATAGAATGATGGAAGCGTAAAATCTCATATAAGCGCCTAGATATAAATTGCGAAAAATGCAAACTGCAAGAGTAAAAAATTTTTAATGAGAGAAAAAAGGTGATAACGCATTAAAAAATTTTGATGTGAGCTTCGAGCGCGATGATAGCATAGAACTTATATATATCTCGAGATACTTTGCTCCAGGAAAAAAAGAAGCAAAATTTCAGCTTGCGCTTTGGACTCTGTTCTTCATCCTAGAAGCAAGGCATCTCTAGGTATATAACCTCTATGATTGAGAAAGTCTTAACCGCCATATTAATTTTCACGCGGGTCGACCAATCGCGTGGAGCGTTGCATAGGGAATTGTGACGGCACGTGCCCTGCGCGCGCGCGCGTGCAAGAAAGAGAGAGAAAGAAAGAGGGACTTTCTCGCGGTCGCGCGGCGTACGCAGGAACCTCCGGCAGGAAACACGCGAATCTATTTTTCTTCTCCGGGGAAAGACGACGCTCCGGGAGTCGCCACGAGGGGCGAGCGATCGCGAGGTATTGGCGCGATGCGGCGGACACAACGCCGTGTTCCACGTTAATAAATCGGAATCTTGTGTCACCGGCTGCCGAGGATCCCCGTCGACCGGCCAGACTCGCGGCGAGGCCTGCCTGTGCGTTCCCTATTAGCGTGTGGTCCTGCAAATCCTGGTGGACGTTAGTGGACGTGCACGTCAAGAATCTGTGATGGCGGCGTTGTTGAAGGTTAGTGGACGTCAAATAAATATTTCTGATTAAAGGGAGCCACGGTTCCTTCCCTCGGAGCTCCGTCCGAGCGAAGGTCGACGTTATCTCGTGGACGTTGCTGCGATAACGGGCGCGTCCCGAAATTTAAACCTCTCCACATTGCGATTCGAAAGATTTTTTTTTTTGTTTATCGCGTCAATGATCCAGCCCACGGTGTGACAATTGATTAACTTCATGTCGGATATTCGAGTGAAACGTTATTCTCATGTCCTCGTGTTTCCCGCATATTGATATACCATTTGTCTCTTGTCTGTTGTTCTGATGGCACATGGCATTGACATTTTAGGACAGGACACAATTTACATTTGAGGACAAATGGCCGTACATGCGTCCGATTATCCTGAAATTGCTCAAGCAAGAGCCAGTGACGCAGGGAGAATGGCAAGATTTGTTTTATTCAGTTCATGTATGTCTGTGGGATGATAAAGGGCCTCCCAAGTTACATGATGCTCTGCAGGAGGATATAATGGATTTTATAAAACAGGCTCAACAGGTGAGAACCGAAAAGCATTACTTTTGAATCGAAATTTATACCTTTGATTAATCTTCTTTATGTGAAATAATTGAATATTTTACGTTACGTTTTTGTACAGAGAGTTTTAGCGCATCAAGAGGAACAGGCATTATTGAAAGCATACATTGCTGAGTGGAGAAAGTTTTTTACTCAATGTAATTATTTACCAACACCGTTTAGGCAACTAGAAACGTATCTCGCAGGAAAAACTAGCTCCAGCACGCAGAAAAAGAATCAACCCGATGACATTGTTAGGAAGGTAGAATACTTAAATTATATATGGTGTAATTAATATTACTTCTTGTAATATTACATAATCTTATTCCTCTGTTATACAGCTAATGTTGGATAGTTGGAACCAAAGTATATTCAATGAAATAAAACAAAAGCTCCAGGATGCAGCCATGAAATTAGTACGAGCCGAGAGAAACGGCGAGGCGTTTGACTCTCAATTGGTCATCGGCGTCAGAGAATCTTATGGTAATAAATAAGACATTCACAAATTTTTGTGTCAGTAAAATATTTCTTGTTAATAATATAATGTTACAATGTTGCAGTGAATTTATGTTCAAATCCGACGGATAAACTCCAGATATATAGAGAAAATTTCGAGGCGGCATATATACAAGCTACCGAAGAGTTTTATTGGATAAAAGCGCCGGAATATCTATCTAAGCACGGTGTAGAAAATTATATGCGTTACGCTGATTCGAAATTGAGGGAGGAAGAGGCGCGCGCTCAGAAATACTTGGAGCCGAATACCGCGAGTATGCAACGATTAACGGACTGTTGCGTAAAAGCGTTAGTCGCGTCTTTTAAGCCAGCGATACTTTTGGAGTGTCCACAAATGATACAACATAATCAAACTGATAGTAAGTAATCACTTTCCTCATAATTTCACAATTTCACAACACTTCGATTTACGATGTTGCCTCTGTGATTGGCGTTTATTAACGAGAATGACGAATTGCAGAACTTCGCCTCATGCTGAAATTAATGGATAGAGTGCCCGACGGTGTCAATCCTATGTTGAGAAATTTGGAAGAACATATCGCGAGCGCAGGTCTAGCGGACATGATGGCAGCTGTAGACGTTATCACTCAAGATTCCGAGAAATACGTGGAAAGACTGTTAGATCTTTTCCATAGATTTTCTACGCTCGTTAAAGAGGCGTTCGATGATGATCCGCGGTTTCTTACAGCACGAGATAAAGCTTATAAGCTCGTTGTGAATGACGCTACGGTATTTAAATTAGAATTGCCTACGCGGCAGGGCTCTGGAATCGGTGGTGCGTCCGTTTTAAATAATAGACCTATTACTAATAATAACGGATTAGCCGAGTCAAAGTGTCCGGAACTCTTAGCAAATTTCTGTGATATGCTTCTTAGAAAAACACCACTCAGTAAGAAACTGACTACCGATGAAATCGAAAGTAAATTGAAAGATGTGGTCAGTATAAGCAGTGAGATAATTGTATTCATATAAATCAGAAATCAAATGTTTTCTGATAAAATTATTCTGATAAACTTATTGCATTTTATTTTAGCTGTTGGTGCTAAAATACGTTCAAAATAAGGACGTATTTATGCGTTATCATAAGGCGCATTTAACTAGACGATTAATATTAGATACGACTACAGATTCCGAAAAGGAAGAAAATATGGTAGACATGCTTCGTGAAGTCGGTATGCCCGCGGACTTTGTTAATAAATTAGCCCGTATGTTCCAAGATATTAAAGTATCTCAGGACCTCAATCAACAATTTAAAGAACAATGTCGAGCTGCTATAGCAGATAGCATAAATATTAAGGTAGCAATCATGTCGTTTTGATATTTAAACAATAAATTAAAAAGATAAAAGGCACACTTGTACAGAGATATTTTAAAATATTAATCTGCTATATTTCTTATAGATTCTCAACGCAGGTGCATGGGCCAGAGGTAGCGAACGTGTCACCGTGAGTTTGCCACTTCAATTGGAAGATTATATTCCAGAGGTCGAAGAATTTTATAAAAAAAAGCATAGCGGCAGAAAATTGCAATGGCATCATCATATGTCGAATGGCACGGTACATATTAAGAAAATTCTCCCCTCCTACTCGTACAATATTCTAAAATATGCTAATTCTAAATACACATTTTGATGACATGGACGTTTCAGATAACATTTGCAAATAAAGTGGGACGCTTCGATATAGATGTAACGACTTTCCAAATGGCGGTGTTGTTCGCCTGGAATCAACGACCCAACGAAAAGATCTCTTACGAGAATCTCCGATTGGCCACCGAGCTTCCGGATCCTGAACTGAGACGAACTCTGTGGTCTTTGTGTGCCTTCCCGAAGTTAAAACGGCAACTTCTTTTGGTGGAACCGCATGCTGCTACACCGAAAGATTTTGCGAACGATACAAGATTTTGGGTTAATCAAGAATTTGCTATTGTGTTAGTATTTATTTTTCTGTGAAAAAGCAAATAACATGCAGTTTGTTCTGAAAATAATATTAATTAAATTATTGTAATTATTAATTGCGATATTTTTGCATTAGAAAAAATGGCAAGATGCAAAAGCGGGGAAAAATTAATTTAATAGGACGTCTTCAATTATCAACGGAACGTAGTAGAGAAGAGGATAATCAATCTATTGTACAACTCAGAATATTACGCGTTCAGGTACAGTACAAACTTTTACATCGAGTATAGAGTGCAACATAATATGTAGAAAAAATATCGATCGATATTTTAATTGATGGCTATGAATAATTCTTATTTTTTGTACGACTATAGGAAGCTATCATCAAGATTTTAAAAATGCGCAAGATCATCACTAATGCGCAACTACAGACCGAACTAGTGGATATATTGAAAAATATGTTCTTGCCGAGTAAAAAGATGATAAAGGAACAAATTGAATGGCTCATTGAACACAAATATATTCGAAGACATGAGGATGATATTAATATGTTTGTGTACATGGCATAACACGGGATTATATATATACACGAGATTGTTCGAGCTCTGTGGTTAATATTATATTTTTATAAAAAAAAACAAGGATTTAGTTTTCTGATGTGTGAGGATACGTTCGACTCTATCGCGATTGTGCGATTATGTTTCACCTGTTTTCTTACAGTGCAGTGGAAAGAAAGAAAGGACGATGTGCTGCTACATTCAATCTTGAGATAAGAAATCGATAGGACAAATTACAATCGCCTCCACTCGACAATTGCCAGCTATTATACGTGAATAAAGTGAAATGTATAGCAAAACT
The DNA here is from genome assembly GCA_928718305.1 of Tetramorium bicarinatum. Classification (NCBI taxonomy): domain Eukaryota; kingdom Metazoa; phylum Arthropoda; class Insecta; order Hymenoptera; family Formicidae; genus Tetramorium; species Tetramorium bicarinatum. The sequence continues at coordinate 15,890,703 of OV788327.1, forward strand.
GGAGAAAGTGTCGCAATAATAATAAGAAAGATGTACAATATCGTACTACGATGAAACTAGCATTTATCCTTTATTTTGGCATTGATCTATATTAAACTAATTAGAGAAGAGAAAGTGGATTAAATTAAAGGGAGAATTATATATGTATATACATCGATGGCATTATCACTACTTTCATCGTTTATACTTCGCTAAAAAAATATTCCTAAAACGTTTTCATATATATTTTTTTCTCGAATCCGTACTTTAACTAATTTTATCAAAAGTCTCCGTTGTACATTATCGACATGCAGCAACAATTTGGCACTAAAGACATTGATAGATCCTTGCACAAATCTGACGACAGTGCACGTATATATGTACATTGCATTAAATTCAATCGTAAACAATAAAAATTCGCATATACTTGAATAAATAAATATATATATATATATATATATATATATATATATATGTACTATATAATGTTTTACATACGGATTTACTCGTCACTAATTAGATGGACTACTGCAAAAACATTCGTTTGGACATTTTCTACATGATATAACACAGTCTTGATTTAGCCCTAGAATTTAAAACCAAATTTGCGGACGGCGTTCGAAGAATGTTCATAATTTTCATTTTCAGAATACATTAAAAGCCCGTCGTCTAATGGCCTATAATACTTTAATGCGTATAAGCATATATACCTCGCAACACCAAACTTGATTTTAACGGTGATAGAAATGTGTGTACATGTACGATGATTTTTTTCTATCTGGAACAGTCACAGTGGATGATTCGAATCGTCGGAATAAGTCAGAAAAAGTAGTTATTTAAGCAAATAATAACGACGGTTATATGTACAAAGCTTTTATATAACTTCAATAAGTGAAAGACGAGTGTAATGGTATAAAATCTCAATGAATTAAACGACAGAGTATTTCATAACTGTGTACAATACGTCCTTATCGAATCGATTTCCACATTTTACCTACTATTGTTATTATTATGCAGAACGCATAAACGCAATAATAAATTTCACGCGGCAACAAGTAGTGCTTACATTAGGCTACATATATATATATACATATGTGTATATAATATATATATGTCAGAGTTTTAACGTAAAATAATTTATATTTATATTTTCTTTTCTTTGATACAAATCATTTGTACATTATTTTGTTTGGTGTAATAATTATTCGTATCATTTGTTTAGGATGTTCGGAACTGTTCGGTAAAGAAAGATTGAAAACTAAATGACGAAACGGTTTTGCCCCATTTCATCGCCGGAACAATGTAAACAGTAACCACACTATACAAAAGTAAGTGCTGCTATAAAGTATTTATAAATATTCAACAATTATTCATAGGTCACAGATCTTGCAGGAAATATATACGTTTCGCGTACAGAACAGTATATACATATACACAATCATCACACTGCTTCGGCATAAATCAGTAACGCTGATATGACCACGTACGTCTCGATATCTCTCTAGCTTATTCTTTTTACTAACTTAATCCTCTTAAAGATCAGAGTGATAACAATAAGTTTTCATAAACTTCATTAACAAGAGACCATAGAGAGATTAGCTTTAGGATAGCATTTAACGTTCATAGCTAATGAGCTAGCTTTCTACGGAAAACACAGAACGAAGAACCACATGATATTTTTCGAATAATACATTCGTATACGCACACATATTAATGCCATATATTTCCGTAGATTTTCTTCTCGCATGCACGCAAAACAAAACGAGAAATTCAATAGAGAATGTAATTTTGAAAGCATTTTCTTGAAACGGAGAGAGAGAGAGAGAGAAGTACACGAGAATAAAGAAATAACGAAAGAAAGCTGTTAAACTCGAATATTTTGATTTGATTTGATTATTCTAACATTAGTATCGTTTGTGGATTTACAACAAGATTGTTATGTATTACGTGCTGTTTAAGAATACAAGTAACACACTGACAATGAGAGGTAGAATTGCAAAATCTCTGAATACATTTCCAACGATTTTTCTCATCGACGCATTAATCGTTAGCTTCATCAGATCGGACATAATTTCTTACGATATGCAATTATTGACACTGAGTGAAACATAGAAACAATATAGGCCAAACTTGAAATTTCGCGAAATCCACACCATGTAGATTTTAAGAAATGGAGCGCAAGCATACCCTTCATGAATTCTCAATGGATGCAAACGAATTTTACATTTTGATCGGTATATAACAACGGATATTTATAGATCGTTAGTATTTATAGATTACTGCTACCCGCGGGAAGCTTGCGAAATATCAGACACTGCATCGTTGTCTGTATCGTATAGAGCTGCAATTTCTCTCACAACATATTACTTTCGTCGTAATTGAATACTAGCCGCGCGATCAGTTTTAATTTGCAATCCCGATTCAACATTAATTTAAAATCACCCACTAGAGTGGCTCTTTGCCAAGTTTCGCATTTGGCTTTTTAACAGGACATAAAAACGCCGTGTATAAGAAATCCTGAACGCGACGAAAGAGAAGGAATTAGTGCTCCGGACATCGCGTGTGTTGAATGCGAGACGTACTTTTCGTCGGATTCGCGTTCTCACAAACATGCACAACTATGCCTGGTTGCCCTGACCCTCCTGGATGTATCTCGTGTGTGCCGCCTGCAATATTAATAATTGTCTATGTAAAATACGAAATTGGTATAAATTAAAAATAATAAGGATAATAACGATAATAACCTGCGGATAAATTGGCTATAGCAGCTAATAGATCGTAATTAACGAGCGGCTCTCCTTCCTCACGTGGCTGCCAACCGAGCGGCGGAGAAGCTGGAGGAGATATAAGGAACTGTTTGGTAAGCGCGGGTGGTTGAAGATGCTGATCTTCCATGTCTGCAAGTTATGTGATTTACAAATTAGAAACTATTTTTTTTCGTCAACTTTTTATACTTGGTAATTTCATTAGTGTGCAACGATCGTCCATTCTATAATTCCACAATAATTACGAACCTATAGGCGTTACTGGTTGCGCGAAGTAACAATTAATATCAGTTTCTCCAAAATGTGACTGATGTAGCTGTATCCTTGCGTTTGCTGCAGCACTGGGGGAACTGTAGTTTACCCTCATTCTCCTGAAGGATCTGAAGTATTGAAACGTGGTGTCTTCTCCAAACTGTTTGAAAAGATTCTCTATGGCCGACTGTAAAGACGCAAAATCGCACAATATAACAGAGATTTCCTCTATTACTTTGGTCACTCATATTAAATCTTTACATTACCTTCAGATCGTCGCACTTAAAAACTCGAGGGTCTACATTCGTAACGATTACGGAAGTCGGTAGATCTTCGTCATGAACCAACTCATCGATCGATCTGATATTCGTGTCGTCTCGTTCTCTCTTGAATTTGAGCTCCAATTGTTCATAGTTTGGATGCAAGTTTGGTAAGCCATCCACTTCATTAATTATTATATTTTCAGAGTCTTCTAGCTCCTGATCCTCCATTGTATCTCTACTACTACGATTCTCCTCCATTTTTATTTCTTGCTCTGCTTGAGAATTGCCAAGTGTTAAGAAAAATTTCGAGACACACCGAAAGAGCAAGGATGACGCGTCCACGTAACTAAGCTTTAATTATCCACAGTATACGAGGTTGAATGCAATAGAAAATTTATAATCTATATTCATATACATTTTTATATAAAAACAATGTTCGTTAATCAAAATTAGATTGTTTACGTTTAGAGGAATATTAATAGAATGGGAACTTTACGAAACGATAGATAACTCTAAAACAATGATCAACTTTACATGTAATTTATGTTGTTTATCGAGTTGCACGTTTTGATATTTACAAATTAATGAAATGAACAATTAATGAAAGAGCAGCGCATAGATCCGTTTTATCGATCATGCGAGTATTCTGCCTCGTTGCCGCCAGCGAGAGTCAAGCACAGTCAAGTATATGCGATCCGATGTTGTCATTGAAGGTCGTTCTCGCAATTATTATTTATTTTGCCGAGATTCGTGGTATGGGCAGTCCCTCTCACCTCTCGACTCGACGACGGAGGAAGAGAAGCGACGCGCACCGACCTGGCGGTTTCTTCTCGAGACGCTGCTTCGTCACACGGGCTGTATTTACGTTTTCACACGTACGAAAAGTCTACGCCATCTCGGCGAGTCTAGTCACCGCGTCGCTCCGACATCGACGGATCCCCGGCGTTCGCGTATCACTGCCACCGACGTGTGTCGCCTCACCGCCGGCGTTCGCTATTTCATCACCGCGACGTAGCCGCGCGTCATCGTCGTCGATTTCAGGACAGCAAGAGCAGCGGCCGATTCGCGCGTCCCGTCCGTGTCCGTCGCGATCCGATCGAATGCCATGGTCGGGGCCGAGGTGGGCCGAGGTCAGGTTAGGTGCGCGCGGCCACCTGAATGGAGCCGTCAATTGGACGATCGCGACGATCGCGACGATCGCGACGATCGCGCCGATTGGCCGTCGAACGGAGAGTCTCTAGAAGTTCCTGGAGCTAACTCTGAAATTCTCCATCCGACGGCCAATTAAACCTCCGCGAACTTCTCGAAATTCGCATTTAAACTCACCAGCGTCCCTGACATTTCAATTCAAATTGTTATCAGCAGAAATGTTAATGTTTTGTTTTATTCATCGATGTTGATTCATACATGTTTCACGTTCATAAATATGCACATTTAGACATTTATATTTTGTGAGAAATATTATACGAAAAATATATTTGAATATAAAATACAATACTCATAAATGCGATTTAATACTCTTTATTATCTATGTTGTATAGATAAGATATTGCTACATAGATCTCGCATATATTGCACACAAGTTATCTTTTTAAATTATTTAACAGTTAACGCAATTTCTTATCTTATGCGTATTCATAATTTCCAAAAACCAATATCAGGTGCGGCGACCTGCAAATTTTTTTTCAATTTTGACACGTAACACACTGGTCATGTATATATGTATAAATGCTTTGCAGGTCATAAATAATAATTATCAACAAAGATAATTGCTATAATTTAGCAATAACTAATGCTTGGCATTAGTTTAACATTTTTGAGACATCTTTATATATATTTATATAATCTTTGTAATCTGAATTGAACGTTTTGGATTTAAACCTATAGCTTATAAAAAATATGTAGAAAAAGATTGCACACGTCTCTTTGCTATGATACATGCATACTGGTAATGTGCATTACATGCACATTACTTCAGAAAAGTTTTCGCCCTCGCATTACCGCGATTAAAAAGAATAGTTTCACTAAAGCATTGACTAGGTCGAACAAAGCGATTAAAGTAATGTCTGCGACATTAACAATTCTTTGCTTTGAGCAAGGAATCAGTTGTACTACAATGATAGCCATAGTATTGATTACGTACGATAAAAGCAAATTGCATACAAATCGCATCACATATGTTATACTCCGCATTGACGCAAAACATAAAAATTCTCCGCTAAAACATTTTAGACATTAGACATGTGCATGTGCAGGACGAAACAAATGTACACTGATATATTAATTAATCTCTTTTTTGTAGTCATCCATTATTTATCCGTTGCGTGACGCGATATTTAATACTCGGTGAAATGCATTTGCGTTATAATAGGTAATTATTCTATATTTCTCTTTTTATCTAATAAGTAATACGTTTCACACAACGGGATTTGTACTTGTGTACACGTACATGTATATCATTCAAACCCGAACGCCGCCCGCACATGTCTGTCGCAATTAAAATTAATATCACCGTGGCGAAAAGAAGAGACATTTACAAACGGCCAATATCGTTGCACGTAGAGAGCCTTATTGTAACGTGCAACCGCTGGCGTTTTTCGGCTCCTTGCTACTTTGATGAATCGCCTCTTCCTTAACCGGCGGTAAATTTTGCTCCTTCTCCGTTTTCGCCATCTTCGCCACTCCAGCTAGTACTTTGTATGTACCCAAATTCCAGATAGAATTTAGCGACGGCATTTGGAAGTCGATCGGGCTGACCAAGCCGTAAGTAGCCTTAGTATCTAAGACTGGAACTTCTCCCGGTACTGTATGATGATATCTAACGTTTAAATTTGAATTACTGCACTGTTTAAGTGGTATAATAATGTGACACATTAAAATCCATAATAAATCCAAATGAGATAATTACATCAGGCCGTTTTCTCGATTACATTTATCGAGAGTAAGTTTCACTATGGGCGCCAAACGTCTGAACACGGTGTGCTGATCCGGTTTAACGCGAGGCGCAGGCCCGTTAGTTTTTCCGTATTCTTGACAAAGCGCTTTCGCCTTCTTTAAACACGAATCGCTCTCCTGCATCGCTCGTATCGCCTCGCCACATTTATCCATTGCCAACAAGTTTTCACCGCAGTAATTATAAGCCTGGAGAAATTGGGGCAATTCAGTAAGCTTACAAAGCGTAAATAGATAACAAGAAATAATAATTCTCGATCGCATTTGTAAGTGATCGTCAATCTTAATAAATTGAGAAAATGAACTTACATAAGATTGATAAAATGCTGCTTTAAGCTCCAGATATTTTATCCACTGAGCAGATATTTCTGGTTTGAATGGACGAAGAGTGTTGGCAGCGTCCAAAAACAACTTACTAGTCTCATTAGCTAAAGCTGATATCAAGCTGGAATTATGCTTTAGTTCTACCGCTCTAGCCACAGTCACTATAAAAAGAATGATGAAGAGGATGTAAGTATAATTAAAATAAACTTGAAACTAATTAAACTCATTCGTATGAGTATAACCTTCTTGCGCTTCCGCGGTGCATTGGTTAACATATGCGTTTAATACACGAGGGTCTAAATCACTTCCCAGAGGTGGTGGATTATCCAATTGTGGCAAAAACTCGGTCTGCACGAAAGTAAATATTCCAGCGGCCCGTCTTAGCATACTGTGCACTTCTTTAGCTTCGTTCATTGTTATGCTAGTTTAATTAGTAAATTAATTATAATTAACACAGAGATTTTTTTTCATTGAGAATTATTTAAAACTATTGCAGTTTAATTCATACTTACTCATCTTTTGCTGCAATCATTGCTGCATGCTTCATAAACCAAAGGCCTATATTGACGCTCATGTTAGCTGCTTCGTAAACAGAATCGGCGCTAGAACTTTAACAAAAAAATTTTAAAGATCATCTCGAAATCATTTAGAGACCGTTAGAATTACTCGTTATATATTCTTTTTATAATTACAATGTGCCACTGCCGAGCAATGTATGCGTCCATTTGAACACGAGAACACTTCTGAGCTTGCTAGGATTAGGTCTGCCCACATGCTGCGCCTCTTCCTCGGACGGGTTGACTTCCCATAAAAATCCATACAGCAAACTCAGGTAACTGAGAAAGGCAGGCTCTATCGTATCGCTGGTATTGTTTGCGTTCCTTATCAGATCCAGAAGTCTGGCTCTTGACAGCTTCAAGTCACTGAAAATACAAATGTCTCTCAACAAAAGGAAAATCTTATTTCTTCAAAGAAAACAGAAGAATTTTAGATATAAAAAAAATGCAAAACTGACATCTCATTACTAGTATAATTAATACTTTACATAATATAAATGTCAAGGTGGATTCTGATGATTATACATTTGATTATAGTTATCGGACACGAAGTAATCCTCGATAACTAATAGAAAAATCATCTCCAACAAGTGGCAACCGTGAAATGCGCAGTATACGTGATTTATATCTAAAATCTTTTAACCTGCAAAGCTTCCTGGTGGCGTCCGTAGGATTAGCGACTTTCAATTCGAACTTCTGATTCGACGTCGCTTTCAGCACATTACGATGAAACCAGTGCGCCATTGCGTCGCCCGAGTTTCGCGGGTTCCACGTCCAACGATCGGCTGTCCCGATCTGGTCTCTCGGTGCTCGTCACTTTTGACAGATAAGGTAAAACGGGAGCAGCGTCACACTCGCCGCATTCGACGGAAGAGCTACTCCACTTTCCACACGGGATGCGTCACGTGCCGACGCGTAGTAATTTTGATAATACAGCTTGTAATAAAGGAGCAAAAGAGAAAGTAATCAATAATTGAAGCGGCTGAAAATGCAATGCCAGTATATTTGCATATGTAAAGTCATTGTAATAACATATAATAATATATATTTACTTGTATAATGTATAATTATTTATATATAATAATGTACAAAAATATAATAAAACTTGTACTAATAATACAAAATGTGAACTTGCTCAATAAACATTCTCTGAAATTGTCAAATTACTTTTGAATGAAAGTTGGTAAGTAAAAGGAACTAAAAGTAAAAGCAGGGCTGTCACAGGCCACATATTCAAACATTATTGTTCTAATCATGAAATGTTAATACATCGATAATTCGTGGAGATATTGACAAATTTATTCATCAGCCGCGAATCTACCGAGAGTCGATAATTTACCAACGGTCGGCAAATGCACTTTCGTCGATCGCACATAACCTTTATAAAATTTTTAATCGCAACGTGCCGAACGTGAAGCCGTGACGTTTGGAGCCGTACTTCGCGCTGGAACTGTTTTCTTGATTAAAATCACAGTCACGACACGTCAATATCTAGGTACGATGCGCATGCTTGGTTTATGTTTGTATGTACATACATACGCCCAAAATTGGTGTAACTTCATGTGGAAGACATTTTACGACGCGGAGCGTATGCGCATGCTATATATAGATAGTCGCCGACATTAAGCGTCCGTATACGCAGCTCTCGTCTCGCGTTGCTCGCGTAACGTTTTTTTCTCGTGTGTACGGCGTTGCATTTACTCTGGCGTCTTTCGAGGAAGAGGTAAGGGACTGGAATTAATTTTTCTCCGCGAAGCGCGAAGGACCGGTCGACGAGAAACTGGCGACGACGACGACGACGACGGCGGCGGCGACGGCGGCGGCGGTGGCGCACGAACGCGGACAACGCGGGCCGGACGCGGCAGCGGTGCGATCGCGGAGTGCTCTCGCGAGAGCGCTACTTCGCAGCAGGTTCCCGACGAACGATCGGGGGGAATGCAGTTCTACGCTGTGATCTGGATGCTGCGTGTGTAATATGGATCGCGGCGCTGGACGTGCGAGCGATCTTTCGCGCTGACACGCGCCTCCTATTCTCACAACCTGTTCGAATTGCCATATGGCGGTGAGCGAATATTCATGCCGGGAATAGGCGCGTCCTTGAATGGCGGTGATGGTTTTATCTGTAAACTCTTCGGCCCGGAAATAATCGCAGTCGATAAATCCTTAAAACGTCGTGATAAAAGCTGCCAAGTGTCTCTATAGCGTCCACGTAAAACAATGTGCCGTCCACAATGGGAGATACATGATATAACAGTGTGATGTTCACTCGCTTATACTAATAAACAGATTCAAAAGTATAATACATGTAACTTTATATATAGTTAGTGTTACATTATCCCGTTGTAAGGCCGGAAATTATGCTGTCATACTTTTTTATACACACAACTAATACGTAGATTATTTTTCCAAATAAAAAGAGATAAATCGTCGTAACATGTATAAAAGATAGAAAAGTTAAATGATTTAAATTGAATTTTGTATTGTGAGCATTTTAATCATAAAAGTGTTTGTTAAAAAATTAAAAACTACGCATAATTTTTCTACTGTAACATCGCTATTTTTGCTTAATAAGAATTGTGGCGTTGTTTGGAAACAAATGCACAGGCTGGAAACAAATAAATTAGTCCGTTCTTATTTCAAAACCGTTTTAAATAATGTCTTAAGATGTTAATACATCTCTGTCATGTTGCTTTGCAGCAAGTTAAGACTGCACTTAAAAGGATCTTCAATATAAGAATATGGCTAACAAGTGTGATTTAGCGGAATTATTACGAGTTTTATCGGTTTGAAATTTTGCGGGTTACTTTATCGTTTCCGCCTTGCGATAAAGCCGACTTCCGATTCCTGTATAATAAGAGATAATAATTAGATGACAACAATTATGTGTGCAATATTCTGTATAAGTACTTGTAATTATGTATTTCTTGGCTAAGTTATACAAATTAAATTAAAAGAAACATTCTCTTATAATGAAAGTGATTTAAACTCCAATTAATTTAATCGATTATTATTTTGTGTCCAGTAATCTACAGTATTTTATTATGTGTAAAATATTTTATAACATGAATAAAATTATTTCTGTTTAAGAACGTAAAAAGAAATTAAACTGAAAACGACAAATTACGGTACGGTTAAAAATTTTACTATAAACAATTCTGTTGGTTCAATTAATTGTCATTAAAATTACTCAAAGTTTAGCCGAAATTATTCTGGGAGACTATGTGATATGTCTTGAATTGCAGATGGGTGAGCCGTTGGGTTTGAGCAACAGCGAAGTTCGGAAGCTTTGCAAAACACCAGACCCCTCGACAAATGGGTTTATAATGCAGCAGACAATGTACCGTATAAAGGACCCAAGAAAATCCTTGCCTTTCTATACAGAAGTCCTCGGAATGACCCTACTGCAAAAGCTCGACTTTCCAGAAATGCAATTCTCCTTGTATTTTCTTGGATACGAGGACCAGAAGGAAGTACCACTTGATCGCAGAGAAAGTATTGAATGGACATTCCGAAGAAAAGCGACCATAGAGTTAACTCAGTAAGTTTACATATACATATATTTACAAAATACATGATGGTTTTTGAGACCCTTTGCGAGAATACGCGAGAGTTAATATATTTTTATACAGAAAATGAACGCATATTTTAGTAATTGGGGAACAGAAACGGATCCAGATGTAAAATATTACAATGGAAATGCAGATCCCAAAGGATTTGGTGAGAAAATTGTTACATGCAATTAATTATTCTTATTAAAATTATCATCTAAATTGTAAATAAAACTCTCTAAGATAACATGAAGCTACATTTTTTAATAATTTAAAAGTAACGCGTTTATATATACCTTTTCTTAAAATACAGGTCACATTGGAATAGCAGTACCTGACGTCGACAAAGCCTGCCAGAGGTTCGAGATGTATGGCGTGGAATTTGTGAAGAAACCAAATGACGGCAAGATGAAGGGAATAGCCTTTATTAAAGACCCCGATGGTTACTGGATCGAAATTCTACATGGCACTAACATTGCCAATTACATGTTAGGTGCTTAATATATATCTTGCGCCGGAGCAATAAGTCCTTAAATTCAATGTAATTCAATGTATTGGATGTAATGTTCTACTATGTAAACAAACAATCAGAGATTATTATCAAACTCGGTATATATATATATATTATATAAATAAACTCCGATTATAGATGTGAGAGAAATCTGAACCACCATGATAAGTTAACGCGAGTGAAAAAAAATGATACGTATTTATGCGCACTATATATCTTCTAGCACACAATTGTACATTTTTTTTTTTATATTACATTACGTTATATGTGTAGAGTATGTAAAGTTTACAGAATTCCCGATTAATAAAATCAAAATATTTATTTTTCGTTTCCAAATAGTCGATATTTTTTTTTACTGCATGACATACTTGACTATATATAAGTTGTTAGATTAAGATATCTTAATATTTATTTAAAAGGACAAACTTTTGCGTTTATATATTTTTGCTATGTTATAAAAAGAGCAAGAATATTCCTTTTTAAAATTAAATTTTTAATTCGAGCTAAGTTGCGAGGCATGTATATGTTTCATGCGTTCTTACACGTATGTGTACATACATACATACATACACACATATATACATACCTATATACACGATACAGGTGCAGACGGTGTGTGGGTGCCTAACAGGAATGCCTTCTACAGCGAAGCTCTCGCGGAGCACAAAATAGAGGGGCGACGAGTCACCACCGGTGATTCGTTTCCTAACGTTTTCGTCGTTGTCCGCGAAAAACTCTCCGACGTCCCTCGCGCACGGCGATATCGCGATCCCACTTCTCTCACATTTTCTCAATGTGCATGTCTGAATTAGAGGTTACGCTGTCAGCCGCAATCTGAAGCAATCTGTATTCCCCGATAGGTACGTTTCCTTACATACAATTCTTAGATATCAAGTGCCGTAAACGTCTTCGTGATTAGTATTTCATGGTTGAATTGTACTCGCCGTCTCGATTAAAAGCCTGCATTCCTTCATATTCCTTTGATTGTCATTCTGATAGTATCATACCTTTTAGGTATGGTAGAGGATAGAAAGTATGAAATCCCAAGCCGTATCGAGTGCGACGGATATCGAGGTACGTTGAAATACGTCGGGCCCGTTGGCAACACCAAGGGAGAGTGGTTGGGCGTAGACTGGGACGACTCGACTCGTGGCAAGCACAATGGCACGTACGAAGGCGTAGAGTATTTTCAAGCCAGGTAAAGCGCGCACAAGGCGGTCAGTTTTAACAATAATCACAGCAATAATCTATAACTCTATGTACAATTTTCGACAGACATTCCACATCAGGCTCTTTTATACGACCGGGCAAAGCCAAGTTCGGTATATCTTGCCCACAAGCCATCAAAATGCGCTACGGGCTGATCGACGATGAATTAGCGGGCATAGACAGGGACGAGGTATCGAATTTAAGGAAAGAGATCAACGCGCCGTTTCTGGAGCTTGTTGGCTTCTCCAAAGTGAATAGGAAACAGAGCAAGTTTGACGAGCTGAAGATAGTGTGGCTGAGGGAACAATGTGTGTCCGAGGTGGGAGAGCCACGGGAATTGGAAGAATTGTGTCCTAATCTGGAGGAATTGGATTTGTCTAGAAATTTAATCAACTCGTGGAAAGTTATAGCAGATATATGTTGCCAGCTTCGTTCTCTGATGCGTCTTAACGTTAGGTAAGTCGTACGAAACTTTTTCGTTTTTTTTTTAAACTTCCTCAGAATATTAAACAGCGTTAGAAATATCGATAATACACATTAATAAGCTACAACTATAGGAGAATTCGCCTTTTTTATTTCTACAGCGAGAATCATCTGCCTATAGAAGATGTGACAGCATTAAAAGATTCGTTTCCAACAATCAAGCATTTAACTATAGCTAGAATGAATTACAACTGGTGTGATATTCGACAATGTATATCTATGTTTCCGTTGATCGAAGAATTGTCAGTTTCTTTCAATATTGTCACAACTATAGAAGACATAACGACAACTACGAATTTAATGAGAATAGTTACATTAATACTTGAAGGAAATCTGATATCAAGTTGGGATGAAATACTTAAACTAGGTTCCCTTCCGTGGTAAGTTGAATTACGAAATATCCAATCGTCTTTCTCTTTTTTCACTTTATTATCTATACTTTTTATTTGCTATAGAGTATAAAACTTATATTTCATATGATACTAAGAAAAACTCTTTTTACAGCTTAGAATATCTTAATTTGAATTTAAATAAAATAGATAGAATTAGATTTCCATCTTCAACATCAACAGATAAGACTGCTTTGTTTCCTACGCTACGTCACCTACATATTTCGGAAAACCACATATCAGAGGTAATAAGTTAGGTTTTCACAGATAGCATTATACTGATAGCAAAATTTCTAACTAAATTATTTGACATAATTTAGTGGCAGTCGATTAGCGAATTGGATAAGTTATCAAATCTAGAAGACTTGAAATTCAGAGAAAATCCTATTTTGAAGAACGAAACTATAGAGACTGCTCGACAACTGATAATCGCAAGAATAGCGAAATTAAAAATCTTAAATGGTACCGAGATACTTCATGATGAACGGAGAGGGGCCGAGTATGATTATTTAAAATTGTATTTACCAGTGTGGCTAGAAACCGAAAGTAATTCAGAGAAGAGAACATCATTTATAAATGAACATTCACGATATCCTATTTTAGTCGAAAGTATGTATAAACTTTACATTTCTTACGGTAGTAAAAAAAAAGTACTTAAAATGCAAAATAAAACTTGATTCCAGTTTCTTGTAAAATGAAAAAAACTTTTACATTTTCAGAATATGGAATTGCGGATATTCCCTCAGCTAAGCCGAAAGTAGAAATGGTTTCCAATGTGATAACGGTGGAGTTTGTATGTCCGAATGATCCACGTCAGCCTAGAGGGATTAAAAGGAAATTACTTAAAGATATGGAAGTTCAAAAAATGATTGGGCTTGCTCAAAGACTTTTTAAAACTGGTGGAAAGATTCCAGCTCTTTCGTTTATTCCACGGAATGTAAGTTTAATATTGGACTATATAAAAAAGTGTATACTTATTAATCGATGTATAAATGCTATTATTGTAACATTTCAGCTATCGAATAATGAAATCTCGTTGGATAAACCGTTGCAAGAACTTAGTTACTATTCAATACAAGACGGTGATCAAGTTCTTGTGAGATGGTGATATCGAATAAATTATATTTATAGATACGACTGTATTTTCTACGCTGTTAAAGTCCGCTCTATGATACTTTGTTATTAAAATTTTTTTAATTGCATCGCATGTTCTTAATGAACCTTGCTGAGATTGTGGAACCTGATAACGTAAGCTTAAGTCAACGAGGTACTTGCCGTTATTGGAAAAAAGTACATCTTATATTTTACATTCCTTATAATACAGTTGCGATCGAAAGTACAAATTATGAATAGGCTTTTGTACAACAAGCAGCATATGAAATATATTTTCTGTAAATGGCATAGATCACTCTGCCTAAGTAAAACGGACTGCTCGGCCTAATGCTAATGTCGTGCTATCAATTTTGCTGAGCTTTTTGTTCGATCTTGGCAGCCTCCTCTTTTTCAAGCTGTTCTCTCGTCAATAATGACAATCCAAGCTGGTTCTCACGCGTGAATGGCTGTGCCATTTGTCGTAACCATCTTTTACTGATCTGAAAATTGTAAATAAAACATTATTACTGGCAAATCCTAAAATTGTAATCACTAATCGCACCTGCTACCAAACGAAAAATTAATGTTACCTGTATAGCTTCTTCAGTTGACAAGTTGCATAAGCTATCGTTTAAATGTTCCTGTATCCATTTCGGTAATTTGCTTCGTTTGTCTATTCTTGAAAATCTCTGTAATGGCGTAGACATGAAAAAAATTCATTACATTACAAAACGCAGA
This sequence comes from Tetramorium bicarinatum, assembly GCA_928718305.1. NCBI lineage: Eukaryota > Metazoa > Arthropoda > Insecta > Hymenoptera > Formicidae > Tetramorium > Tetramorium bicarinatum. The sequence continues at coordinate 15,905,765 of OV788327.1, forward strand.
TATATTTTTGCAAGTACATATGATAGATTGTTCTCCAAAGATTACCTTATCAGCAAATACCATGATACCGTAATCCGTTTTCCCTCTGATCACACGTCCTACGCACTGTGCAGCGTGTCTCATGGCGTCGAAAGTTAAGAAATCATTCTCTCGGATCTAAAAAGATATTACAGAAGTAAAAATATATCTTGTTCAAGTATATAGCAGCATTCTATTTAATGTAACATTGAATTTGAACCTGAAAATGATCTCTGAGATACTCTAAACGTGCTTTCAAGATACGTGACTGTGTATACACGTAAGGTATTCCGAACATCAACACAGCTCTGCCCAAATGATGATCAAAATCGACACCTTCGGATACTTTTCCGCGAGCTACCGAAAGCAGAACGGCTCCCCTACCGTTCTCGCAAGCTTTTATGTAATTAATTAGAGCTAAACTAGTTTCCGCCGAATCCTGTGTTTCAATAAATAATAATTTATGTCTCTGAAGTTGATCTACGACCCCTTGATCATACCTGTGACATTAAAAGCATGTATAAATATTGTTGTAAAATTTCAATGAAAAATATTTTATTAAATATACATACCAAGCACCCACTACGGCTTCCATATATAAATATGATGTAAAAAAACAGACTAAACCATCGGGCACTGTCGCGGCGAATTCGACTAACAATTGACCGTAGTTTCTTATAACAGCTACATCTTCTCGTGTTTCATATTTCGACGAAATGGCAACTTGATCGTTACCTTTGGCAACAATCTGTTATCAAAAAGTATAAAGTATTAATAAACCATCTAAGTCATTTACTTTCAATAATTTTTTTTTATCGTACCATAGGTAGAAGACACGGTCTTGCCAATGTCATTGTAAATGACGACATTATAACCGGATGAAAGTTTAAAACTTTGGGATACATATCCAACGGGGATAACGTTCCAGAAGTGATTATCACAGACTGGAATCTATCGAATATGGGCTTGATAGCGATAGAAGAGTCTAGACAGCTAAAATGTAAAATCGGATTTAACACTGTTGGCGTTTTATCATCGTACGGTTCCACTATAATCGTGAAGCCATGCGTGTATGTGGAAACCAATGTCGCAAGATGCGTCACTAGGATTATCGGAGAGAAATCCGTCAGATCTGTTATCTCCATAGTGCGCAAGAGGGACGCTAATCTTTGCGCGCAAAATCGCAACGGTTTCCGCTCGATAGCGACCTTCGCTTGGATGTCCCGTAGAAACGCCGCAGGTGATTCTTGCACGACGTGTTGAACGCGTAAGCGAGTCTTCAAGTATTCGATGAATCGTTTCAAAAAGCTGACGAAATGCTCGGCATTTCTTATATTACCCGGTACGACTTCTGTAAAGAATAATTTTAATGAAAAAATTATTTTTTTCATACGCATGAAAATTTAAAAAATGTGGCAGTTGTTTTAACCTTCTAGTATTTCATCTGGTAAAATAGGGTTGGCTAAGATGACGTCAGTTTCTCTCTGGAATTGAGCATCCTTCAGTCCCTCGACCAATCTATCGTACTCTTCCTTCAATTTATTTACATCGACTTCTCTCATACTACATAGAGATACAATTGATTAAAATATCTGGATAATAAATTCTAATACATTATTTAATGTATAAGAAATGCTGAATAGAATTTTTTTTCAGAAGCTAACTCAAACTGAGGTGCTATTGTAGAAAGTATGATATAAAAGATTTTGAAATACTTACTCAGCTACAGTTTTTTCTAAAAGTTGTATATTAGCCGAACTTTTTTCCATTAGCTTCCTGTTTATCTTTACACTCATAGAATCAATGCAGACATTATCTAAAATTTATAAAATTTCATTTTCTTGCATTGTAAATTATTCAGTGCCGAATATAACATTAATTTTATACCAATATTATGAGCTTCATCAAAGACAACTACAGAGCTCTTGCTCAACTCTTTGGATACAGTCTCGGCGATCTTTGGATCCAATAAATAATGATAACTGTATACTACAATCTGTGCATGCAAGATCTGGAAGTGTTAAACATTGATTTTATATTTATTACTCAATTGTTTAGAGATATTAATAAAAGGATTTATGAATTTTTTCTTACTGTAAATCTCGCGAGGAAATACGGGCACCAATTACGATCCTTCCCATATTCTTTCAAATCGTCGATGGAATAAATACCAGGGGGCATAATTTGTTCCCTGCCCTCCATATCAAACCCTTCATAAAAATTACAAATCGGAGTAGATTCGTCGTAATTATGTCTCTCTCGTACGTATGACGCAGTGAGCGAGTGACAACGGCCATCCACAATTTTACCTTCTCGCTCCCGACTGACCTACGTACAAAAACGCAATTAACAAACACTGCAACACTCTATTTTATGAGCATATAATTGTGCAATTTAATTACCTCGGGATGAATGCACATATTTTTACGTGAACTAAGAACTAGACCGACAATTTTTGGCTTGCTGTTCATTTCTCTCTCGTAATATTCTATAAGCTTTTTCAACTCCTCTATAACTTTTTCTATCTCTGGCACTGTCCGGGAACAATAAATCAATTTTGTCACGTCCAATGGATGCTCCAGCATATATGCCACAATGAGTGATAACAAAGTGATTGTTTTGCCAGTGCCTGAAGGCATCTCCAGCAGACAGTGCCCCTAAAGTACATAATTTCAATTTAGTTTCTTAATTCTCAACGACAATTCACTGAAGTACAAGTGAAAGAGCAGATGATACCTTGGCATCCAGGCCACGCTTAAGCTCGAGCATGTACGCATACTGCTCGGGATAAATATAATCATACGGGAAATATACAATCAATCCGTCAACACTTATCCTGTAGTAGAAATACAAATTTATAGACAAATGCGTAAGCAAGTGAAACATTTCGTTTGACGGTATGTATTCTCGTACTTACTTCATATTGTCGTTTACATGTGCTATCACATGCGTACGTATAACATTTATATATATTTACAGGCTGGATGTACTTCAATGTTTAATGTTTAAAAAACGTATTTAGGAAGAGGCTCACAAATTAGTGCGCCTTAAAATAGGTTACGTATAACCATCGCGCTGCAATCTGGCAATCGAGATAAACGTGAGAAATATGTGAGAGAAAAATATTATGCGTTCACAGACAGAAACTTAATGGAAAAACATGACATTTCCATTCTTTTGTGCGAGCACACGACGCATCAAGCACTTCCGCGGTTATCGCCAATTATCGCGCAGGCATAAAATGGAAGGAAAGCCGGTCTCTCTTTTCATTTAACCCGCTTCCCCCACCAAACCAATTAGTCATAGAAAATTATATACCTAGAGATGCTTTGTTTCCAGGATAAAGAAAGACAAAGAATTCACAGCGTATTCTCTAATATTGCTTTTTTTCTTGGATCAAGGCTTCTTAAGGTATACATAATCTCTATTTAACTAATATTTTATTTGTCGTAAAATAAATTTAACTAATATTCCAATTGTCGTAAAATAAATCAAACGTATCGATTAGCTGCAAAGCAAAAAGAAGCTCCAGATTTGTTTTTTTCCCAGTTGAATTTTCACGCTCCTCGTTCTCTCTCTCTCTCTCTCTCTCTCTCTAATTAACTTAAAGGTGGATTTATAAAGGTTGTAAATTGTTAATTTCGGTTCGTAAATTATTAAATCGGTGAGGAGGAGCACTCTCCTTCAGTATTACCGTTAATTTATGCCGAAAACGTAGAATTTCGACCAATGCGTGGTTATGTACATACAACGGAATCGGAAGATGTGATTGGTCAAAACTTTACGGTTTCGGCGTAAGATAACAGTTTACGGCCTGTATAAATCCGGCTTAATTCCTTCTATTTGTCCCAACAGAATAGACCAATCGCAGCAGCCGCCACATTCTCGAAATTTCTCAATTGTGATTGGCTGCTTTCGCGGCGTGACGCAAACTTGACGTACCTTTCTATCATCTTCTTTCTTTATGGTTGCGTTACTGCGCTTGTCTCGAATCTTCCGGCGCCGTTTTGCGCACACCATCGCCTAGTACGCGCCATATTTCCTTTTGAAGATTTTTGTGTTCGACACACGTGCTTGTGGACAACGTCAAGAATAATTTTGGAGCAATCGGCCGTGCACGCGTAGCTCGTTATGGGTAAAATAAGTATATTATAATATGATTACGTGCAGAAATTGTTTCGATCTTCCGTCTCGCGATTGTTCCTGTCACTTGCATGCCGGTCATCTAGACGAGATTAACCTCTACGGGGAGAAAGACGCATTTCCGCGATCCGACACGCGGCTGAAGTCCGATATCGCGGCTCGATTCTCCGCCGCTTGGTTTGATAGCTGCTTTTAGCAGCACTCGCGACAGTCGTAAACGTATGTTTATGTCAGGCGACAAATATTCGTTTCGTCGGCCGCGTGGCACTGACTCGCTAACCTAATGACCTGACATTGTAAAATTTATGTTCAAATACATAGGTACATCAAAATACATGAACTTGTAAATAATATTTTATCCTCTGAAATCTGAACCAAACAACTCACACTTTCTTTTTTATCAGAAATAATTATTATATATTCATATATTATTAATAATGCTATTAATAGTATATTATATGTTAAATATAATATTTATAGAAAATTATTTACATTTTAATTTTTCCAATGAAGCAACACATGCAGCACATACAAATAGATGTATTAAAAATTACAAGTACATTAGCTATATTCCTTTTTTAGTAATGTTTTTTTTTACATTACAGCACCAATTCGAGGTAGAGGAGGCGGTCGCGGTGGAGGTAGAGGGAGCTTCGGAGAAGGTCGTGGAGGTAGATCGAGCTTCGGGGAAGGCCGTGGAGGTAGATCAAGCTTCGGGGAAGGTCGTGGAGGCAGATCGAGCTTCGGCGAAGGTCGTGGAGGTTATAGAAATAGTAGAGGCGGTGGTACTCCACGTGGTCGGGGTGGTGGTCGAGGTGGAGGCCGAGGGGGTGGTGGTGGGGGTTTTAAAGGTGGAAAGAACGTGATAATAGAACCGCATCGCCATGAGGGAGTATTCATAGCTAGAGGAAGGGAAGACGCGTTAGTGACTTTGAGCCTGGTACCTGGGGTAGCGGTATACGGAGAGAAAAGAATCAGCGTTGAGGTAAACAATTTAGCTAACACAGGATTTTATCTCTTTTGTATATTCGTGTAAATTAACAGTACAAAATAATGCACGCAGTCTGATAAACCCGACGAGAAAGGCGAGAAGATCGAATATAGAGTGTGGAATCCATTTCGCTCCAAATTATCCGCAGCCATTCTCGGAGGTATTGACCAGATTCACATGCCCCGTGGAAGCAAGGTGTTGTATCTAGGCGCGGCGTCGGGTACCACTGTGTCCCATGTTGCCGATATAGTTGGTCCTGTAAGTACAATTTGGAAATCTGAGAACATAATTTATGCACACATTAGAGCCAAGTTAGCTTGCACATGCGAATTTGGTGTCGAAGTGATGCTAGAATAATGACATGCGCTTTTTCTCAAACATGAGTAAGCTTTGATTTTACTCTAAAAAGAAAATGTGCGTACAGAGTCTACTGATATAAGAACGTAATGATAATCTAAATGATAGAGATTTGAGAATGAATATCTTGATATTTTTGTTATACATAGGAAGGAACTGTCTTTGCCGTCGAATTTTCAAATCGAACTGGGAGAGATTTAATTGATGTTGCTAAGAGAAGGAGCAATATCATACCTATAGTCGAAGATGCGAGACACCCTCACAAGTACAGAATGCTTGTGGGAATGGTGGACACTATATTCTCGGATGTCGCGCAGCCAGATCAGGCTAGAATTGTCTCATTAAACGCGCAGAATTTCCTCAAGGCTGGCGGGCACTTCGTCATCTCTATTAAGGTAAGATATTCGCGATTATATTACAGTTGCACAAAGTGTATATTTAAGCTTAATTTATAAAACAATCTAATTGAATAATGATTTTAAGATAGTAAAGTTAATTAATCTTGAAATAATATTTATATTTATTTCAGGCAAGTTGTATAGATTCACTAGCTATACCTGAAGCAGTGTTCAAGGAAGAAGTGAACAAATTGGCTGCCGATAATTTGAAACCACAAGAGCAAATCACGCTCGAACCGTACGAGAGAGATCATGCCGTAGTAGTTGGCGTATATAGGCCACCACCGAAAAAAGAATTAAAAAAAGAATTCTAAAATTATGTATATAGATACGTATATAAAATACTTTATTGAAAATAATGAAGATTAATATGATGTTGTTTTTTCGCTTTTTTGTTTTTAATAGCATTCAAAACTTCACCTTCCAAGAATACATTGCGTAGCGTTGTATGTATAAAGAACAATTTTATAAAACGACAAAATATATACATAATACATATAATTATTGTAATTGGATTTCAACCTCTTATGAAGTAAAAAATATAACTCGAAAATAAATTGATAGACTATTATTTGATTTATATTTTTATACAAATAAAAAATGTGGAATATAAGAATAGTAGATAATATAAGTAAGAAAAATAGATAATGTAATATTAATAATAATCTGCTATAAAAACGCGTTGACAAATGTCTTCATATATAGAATATGTATGTTATATCCGTTTGATCTTACATAAAATAGATTTATTCTCATGCATACAATGTATAATATTCTTGTTTTGTATTGGAAGGTAAATTTTTGTGGATATTATTTTACTTAAGAGCGGTATAGACAAAAAGATATATTCAGTATTGATTAAATCTCTTGCTCTATTCCACTGAGAGAATTCCACTGCAAACGTAATTTCTGTATAAATTTAAATATCAAGCTATTCATTATTTTTAATAAAGAATATTTACCGAATTTACAGTGATACATTAAATTAAATTGTAAAGTTTAACACATAGGACTTTGACTAGAAATAATTACTTCTTTTTAAAACTATTAAATCTCGTTTATTTTTTATAAGAGAATTTCTCTGTAATCAATTAAAATATAAAACTAAAATCACTAGAAGTTCGGTAAATATTATAAATTATTCTTTATAAACTTAAAATTAAATAATTACATTTTATACAATAACATATCGATGTATATTACAATCGAATTAATAAAATGATACTATAATCATAATTTTTTAACTTCTTTTTATTACAATGCAAGTATTAGTGTCAATTTAGAATCTGTTTTGTTACACCATTTCCAAATTTTTACTTTTAAGTTTTTGATCTAAATATATGTATATATCAGTTTTATTTTCGAAACAAAACAATATTTCTTTTACTCACAACTTTCTTTAGGAATGATCCAAATTGGATCTGAATGTGTCTTCAATTATTTATTAAGTACTGATTTTTCTACATGGAGAGTGGATAACGCGTCAATCAATGTTGCAAAATCTGCAAAATTTAGGCTACTATATATTTTTTCATGCTATAAGGAAGCTGTCAAGCTATTCCTCTATCCATTTAGATTGATTTTAAATTCATAGTTACTTATCGTCTAAAATAATCCACAATGTAAAAAATAATTGTATGCTATTATTTCAATTATTGTATGAATTATGCGTTTGTATACACATAATTTGAAAAGTATATTAAAAATTTTAAATGCGTATAAAAGAAGCTATACTTACTAAATTGGAGAAACATGAAATTTGATCTTCAGTAGTCGAAGTCGACAGTCGTTTTTTATCCTTCTTATATTGTATATTTTACTAACGTTTCGTGATCACAAATATGTAGAACTTAAAATAAAAGCAGAATGATTTTGAAAAGTAAAATGCAAAGCACGAAATTTATTAATCTCGCTCGTTTCACTGATACCATAGTCTCGCATTAACTTTCGATGATTTTATCTTCGCCCGACATCAAATTATAGTAATTAACGCGTGCGAGAAACGTGTGATTCATTGGGAACGGGTGAGTTGTTCAACGGGAACAGATACGAGGTCTACGAGAGACTAGTATGGAATTTGGGTTGGGGACATTATTTCGCGAGAAGTGATTTGTATCACGCAACAGCGTAACACGTGCTACCTGATGCTCATGCGTGTAGGTCAAAGTGCCTCGATTAAGCCATTGACAAATACTTGACCGATTATCGCTCAAAGCCTCCGAAAATATGTTGCATAAAAATTCAGCGACACATGCATATTTAAATTGTGGGAAAATAATGTATCCTAAATTGTGTAAAGTGTTCCTGAAATAAAAATTTATATTATTTTTGCATGATTACATATAAGAGGAAAGAAAGAAGACTGGGGGAACAAGCAATGCCTCGTCGTTGAAAATATAAATATAACTTTTTATATAATATCGTCAGAAAAATATTACAAATATTGAACGTTCATTTTGTAAGTATAACTTGAACATCTCTCTCCAGCCTTTCGCGTTCAGAAAGCATAATTGGAGAATATACCGAAGTTCTGTCACTTCAGTCTGTTGAGGCAGGAAGTTTTGAATCACATACTCTAACAAAAATCGATATGTACATAATAAACAGCGTTATCCTATTACATTGTCAAAAATATCCATAAAAATCTCAATGTGAAGTGCGGTATTTGTGGATTAGCCGCAGGCACGCACAAAGTAAAGGTGCAACAAATGTAAATTCCTTTATGTAAATTTTCATACTTTCAGATAAAATATATATAAATCCTTTGTAAATCGCGCGGATTTAATGCTTATACGAGAAATAAAATCGCGAATAATAACATCTTCACTCTAATTAATATAGAAAACGCAACGTGAATAAACTTTAGTTTAATGATATGCATTCCATGAATATTGGGAATGGATCCCCGAGCGTGGACGATTTAACTTTCCCTGGGAAACATCTCGATGGATGGATAGGCAAATGCGGTGTATACTTTGAAAACAATATCTTTTCACGCTCGTCACGATGCGCACGGCATGGCTGAAGCAGTGCGCATTTCGCAACGATTTTCTTCCTTTAAAATTAAATCGAACTAAAGCGAGAAGATCACTCATTAGAAGAAGAATGACATGTTCGATAATAAGCGCATTTGAAATAATTTTTCTTAAACTACCAAGAATGTTTTTTGACTTGCAAGTATATGAGGAATGTTATTTTTCCCGCTAATTTTAAATAGTTGGATAGAACGTCATTTCAATGTATTATGACTTGAGACATTAAATTAATTTCTGGCAATTCTGTCGTTTCAATTTTTGTTTTAATAAAAAATGCGCTTATTAACGAATACTAAACAATGGTGAACAAAAGTAGACGATCACACGGCGCAGATTGGCGACGCGGCGAAACTCGTGGCTGTCGAGTTTCGCAGCTGCGGAAAACCCGCGCGAAACGCATGATATAAAACTGTAAATTCCGAAAACTCGCTCGGTCGACGCAAACAACGCAAACGACAAAGTCGAGCGCGATTCTCTTCGAAGGAATTCGCTAATCTACAGGATATACAATTTATTGTCACGAGAACGTCGCGTTGACTGTTATGCGAGGTTTGCGATTGACGGGAGCCTTCGTTAAAAAATTTCCTAAAAAGCTGCTTCCTAGTAAGCGACGCCGTCACGCTCGGCGCCAAAGGTGCGCAGCGAACGTGGACCCTTTCGCAGGACTGTTACTGAACCAGCAGCGACTTCCCGCACGCACGAGCACGTCGTCCTCGGACTGAACTGCCGTTCCCTTTCGCTGTCCCTTCGCGCCGTTCTCGTCGCAACGCAACAAATCTCTCGCGATTCCGCGGCGTCGTCGTCGTCGTCATTCCGTGAAATGTGCGGGCGTCCTCGCGGATGACCACGACGCGTCGCGAATCGTCGCTATTGTCAGTGTCACTCGATCAGCAGTTTGAGAGCGCGTCGAACGTCGTCTCCACCAGCCGCTATCTTGGTCCCGGAAAGAGAATCGTTTCTGGATTTTTCCAATCGTATATTTACGATACGATTTTCTTTTTCAAAAAGCAAGCGGAATGTATGCGGGAGAGACTACGGCGGTGGCGGCGACGACGACGATCTCGAAGCCCCGGCGAGGGCCGAGGGCTTCGCAACGAGATAGCGGTCGGACGTCGTGGAGCAGTCGGGGTGTCACGCGTTCGAAATTATTAGTGGTCCCACGGTAGTTGGCCGCGACGATAGTGACACCGCTCGACGCGACTCGACCGTTTACTTGTTGTGCACCAGATTCAAGAATTCCTCGCGGGTCTTCGGGTCGTCCCGGAACACACCCAGCATCGTCGAGGTCACTGTCTTGCTGTTGATCTTTTGCACGCCCCTCATCACCATGCACATGTGCCTGCAACATATGCAAAGGAATTTTTTTCCCTTCTTCCTCCGATAGCTGGGTGCGTGCGTGTCAAGTGTATAATTAAAATCGCGATAAGAAAATCGCAAGAAAAAAAAAAAAGATTGCACCGTTAAATCTCGTATTATTACAGATACACCGTGATTCGTTGCCTTCGCGAAAGATAGATGTTATCGATTCGCCAACGGGAGGATTAACTAATGCGTATCGTATCGCGGGTTCTCCGACTTGGGGAAACACGCGCGTGCCCCGATGTCGCAACGCGACGACCGCGTATCGTTCGTGGTGGTCCGTAATAACTCTGATCTCTTATCGGTTTATCATTTTCATAGAATAAGTCGACTTATTTAGTCGTTTATCCTCGACGGCGCGGCGCGGCGCGGCGCGGCGAGGGAGGGCGGAAAAGCAGCTATAAATTATTTGCGCAGACCGACAAGAATAGCGTCGGTCCTCACGAGAATAGCACACCAAGTTAAGAGTTATTAATTATTGGTTTATCACTCTCGCGAGATAAATCCGGCGGCAAGGCAGCGTTGTGAATTATTCGCGCGCGGGATTGATAAAAATAGTGTCGCTGCGCGCGAAAATAACGCTGATAATAGCATTACTCGCGCGACTAGGCAAAACGGTCTAGCCCGGATACGCCCCGGGGACGCGGCGAAATCTCGGCGGTAGCGAGCTCTCGATCGCTCTCGATCGCTCTCGATCGCTCTCGATTATCTCTTAATTATCAGCGACATCTCGGAAAAACCGCAACTCGGAAGACCAGCACGTGCAGTTCTTTCTGAATTATTCACGATCGCGTCGGGCGTGTGCTCGCGCTTTTCCATATTAATCACCGGCGACGATTAATAACCCCGGCTGACACTCGCGCACCCCCGCTCGAGATTTATCGGTCGCGCTAATGCACACGCCGTGTAACAAACAACCGGATCGTTACGTGAATGCGTTAATTATGTACATACAACGTTCGCGGCGGTGGCACAAGGTCGTGTTCTCTCGCGATCGTTCCACCTGCGAAAACTATTCCGCGAGCCGCTGATTGAAAGGAAACTGGCCTTAATTGGCGAGCCGGCTCGACATTGCGCGATCACCCGACATATCGACGTATAATTAAGAATCATCTTCTATATATACATATTACGATTTATTGCAGTTGTATTATTTCATAATAACTTCGATAATATTTTTTTAACCCTACGAGCGAGCTCTTTACGTTTATTTTTTCATTTGATCCCTTTATCTTTTGTAAATTGTCGTGAGATCGTTTCAAATGATTTCAGATCTTTTAAAAGATCGAAAAGATCGTTTTGCATTCACATAGTTGAAGCGATTGAAACTTTTTATGACGTTATAAAATTTTATACGTACACTCCTTCAACCACGACAGCGACTCCTGCAGGCTGCACGGCTTTCGTGACCGCTATCGCGATTTGCTTCGTGAGTCGCTCCTGGACCTGGAGTCGTCTGCTGAAGATCTCCACGATTCTGCAAACAGAAAATTCTCTCCTCAAGTTCATTCTTCGAAATCGCGAATAAAATCGGGGGCGGTTAAAATCGGGGCCGAGTGTATGCAAATATTATTTCTTTCCGAATCCATTATCCAGAAGAATGCTTCAACAAAAATTAAGGGGAAAAAAAGTTAACGGTTTTGAAGTACACTGTCGTTCGGGCAGCGCATCGGAATGCCATCGGTCCTGTTTTCATTATCGACCGTTTACTTCGCTTTTTAAGCGGGTGTTTAACGAGTAAACGGAGACCCCGGGCCGTTACACGCGTGAAAGTGTCTACGGTCTTAGGAGACCAGTCTCGTCATATTCTTTCTTTTCGCCTTAATATGTCACTGATCAAGGCCAGGACTAGTGGACGTGTAACTCGACGAAATTGTTCAAGTACCAATCGTAAATATCGCGGATTCCGCTGAATAAAAAAGCGTTTCCACCTTTTTTTGACTTACGGGATTTAAAAAAAGGAGAAATTTGTATTGTACAAATATATTAATCTGAATTATAATTATAAATTGAAACAAATTAAAATATAAAATTCTTCGGAATGTAACGATACATTAAGACGATTTTATTAAATAAGATCTTTTTATTTAATAATTTTGTGTTGAAGCTGTAGCTTTAAGAGAATAGCATCTTAGATATTTATCACTTAGAATCATTATTAAATAGTTTCTGAGCACGAAGGAATATACGTGGTGACAGAATCGCAATTAAGCGGTTCGCTCAAGTGGAAGAGATTCAACCTTCACTTGCGAATTTGTACTCCATATCGAGTTAATCATTCGCGATTCGAAAATCCGATAAACCCAACAAGATTTTTTAAAAATATTTAATTACGTAATTACCTTGCTAGTTTGCTGAGACCCAGTATCTTCTTGCAGGGGAGATAACCAATCGAAACTTTGCCGTAGAACGGTACTAAATGATGTTCGCACATGGAGAACATCTCAATGTCCTTTACCACCACCATCTCGTCGTGATCTTCGTCGAATATCGCGTCGTTAATTACATCTGCAACAGTCACAATTTTTTTCGTTAAACTTAGTTGTAATAATCTAATTGACAAATACAAAGTTGACGACAAGTGAATTTTAATTGAAATATTTTGCATAATTAGGAGATCTTTAACGACGTGCGATCCTTTTAATTTGACGACATACGAAACAGCTGAGAGCATTGTTACGCGAAAGAAACGTTCTTTCGTCCTGGCGAGGACGGGTTATCCTGGCTGTGATTTATTCGATATTGACCTACTTACTGCACCATGGATCCTAGTGGTAGTGTATACGTACGAGCGGACGGTCGCTACGTGTCAGCAGCTAGATAATGGTGCTCTCCGCACGGTTTCCACGGCAACCTTAACAAGAAACACCCTCGCGATGACCGACACCAACGCGATGAATGAAACGGATTCGCTTAATCGCTCGCAATTGAGCTTGAATTTTCCGAATTGATCGGACTTGACGCAAGGCTGGCTCTAATCACAATTTCTAAGTTATTGAACTCATGGAATAGCTTTCAGCTTCGGACACAAAGGGGTTTCTAACGCGTTAACTTTCAACAGAGATGAGTTTATTATATTCTTCGCGAAGCGTATAATTGAATCTTGCACGATATTTATTTCCCGGGAAATACACAGCTACAGGATGGGTCTCGTCACATGTGGAAGTGAAGCAATTTCCTTTCCTCTTGTATCCCCCCGCGTTGGGGGATGCTCTTCGACTATAAAGTTCGATTCTATGACCCAGTGGTTTAAACGTGATCGGCTTGGCCAATTCAATTAACTTTTACAGCTTGCCACGCATATAGCATTTTAAAAAATTCCGTCTCGTTAGAAACCTCACGGAATTTATCGACTCGAAACATGTATATATATTTCTTTTATATATCATGAAATATACATATATATCTATATATATATATATATATATATATATATATATATATATATATATATATAAAGAGAAAATTACAACTTGTTAAAGGAAATTCGGGCGAGATAAAAGGGCGCCACAAGTGGAATTGTCCGCGCAAGAGGGTGATTCGGTAAGGGTGGTCGAGCTTTCGTACCAAAGTGCCTTTTGTTTCAGATTCACCGGGCCGCATCCATACCGTCGTTAATCGCAAGTGCTTATCTCGAGAGTCTATTCGCTGTTCAAGCTAAGCCGAAGTGAATTAAAGTCCCCCATCAATCACCTACAGATGCTCTTAGTTTCGGACAGAGTTGTTAGAACAATACTTGATTCGCGAGTGATTCGAGAAAATAACTCGACACAAATTCAAAATAAAAAAAAGTTGAAATAATTCTTGGATCATCGGAATAAATAAAATTCGAAAAAATGGACGCGAAAAAAATTTGTTTTAATTTATTAAAGATTTAATACGAATTAATATCATAAAAATGAAAGGAAATGCGTATCTAAATATCTCAAGAGTCGTCAACGACAGATTTGTGCTATTTAATATATCCTACTGGATTTCCTTAACTAGAAAACAATTGTCAAACGAGGAAAAGAGTTCGCTCTCTGTATCAACTGGCGAGTACGCGCGAACTTTTCTCCGAATCTCCGCAAACCTCGTAATTGTTTGAGCACCTTCGTTCGTGACATTTATATTGGATGCACGTGACGCGGAGGAAGAAAAGGAAGAAGAGAGAGATGAAGGGGATTTTCCTCTCAAGCTGTGCCTCGTGCGTCCCTGAGAACCCCATTTATACCAAGAGCTTTACGCTCTCTTTTCTGCGAGTAGCACTTAAGATCCACCCTCTCACCCCCTCGACAACCCATTCTTTTTCTCTCCACTGCTTCCTCATTCTGCTCGCGATAGAGAGCGAGCTGAAAGTAAAAAAAGGCGAGAAGTGTGCTGTACTTTCACGGAGTACAATCCCGCCTCTGTAATTCTGCGCTATATTATTCGCAATAAAAGAAACCTGGCTACCGCGCGACGATTTTCCAGTTAATTACTTTATTACCCTCGCAAATGGTACCCTTGACTCTGCTGTAATTCCTTTATGTCGTATATCCATCACGGAAGGCTAAATGCGTTCTTGATTTTTTTCAATTTTCAATTAGTAAACTACTCTTTCTTTGTCTCTCTTGTCTCCCTTCGTGATTATTCGAAATTGTTTGAAACTCGTTACAAGCTTTGGTAATATATCGTGTACATCGTGTATACTTCAAATATTAAATTTTCAATATATTTCTATATTAAAGTTTTTTGATTAATCTCGAAAAGTAATATTATCATTGATATTGCTTTAAATTATTACGTATTTCGTAAGTCTGATATAAGCTACATATTTCTTTATCAAATAATAGATTTATAACATTGTCTGATATTTTAGCATTATTTATTGCAAGCGTATTGTTAATGTGATTGATGGCGATGTGAGTGTGTCGCAAGGAATTTCAAGCAACTTTGAAGAAGTTGCCCGATATTGTAATACAATATAGCTTATATATTCCAATGTATATCTAAACTCAATACATACTTAGCATTTCTTAGATAACATGTAAAGTGTAACATAAATATATTGACAATTGTAATTTTAGTCTTGTTATTGAATTCTTGCTATTTATATTTTTACTTCCAAGTGTTCTCGTTAATGTACTTCTTTAGTACTCCAAGAAGATTTACAAGAAGATTGTGTATCTATCTCGGAAGTCTCGAATTATCCAATCTGATAACATTCGACTGTATCAAAGTTAAGTATTTCAGGAAACGGAGGCTCGATAATCTTGCTAATCGTGACGTTTCACGACTCGAAATATTACAACAATTTGAGATTGCGTAAGAAGCTGGATTTTATAGAAACAACGGCCGCCGGGTGATCGGCAGCCGTTGCCGTAAAGCAATAAACGATGGATCGCAATCGCGTGTAATTGCCGCCTGTAAAATTTATACTACACGGATCTTCGAGCGCAACCTTGCGTTAGCCGACCGTCAAATCAAGGCTGCACTATTTTCTCTTTTTTTTCCTGCATATATACATCCGCAAACGTATTAGTTTTGCAACGTTTTCCAGTGCCGATTCGAAAGGAGAGCAGTTTAAATAATTCTGTAATAAATTCTGTAATAAATATACTGACAATTTCAGTTTTGACTTCTTTTTTATTTAAATTGAACATATTGTGCAAGAGTGACTGACTGCAATTAACTTGAAGAATTTTTGAAGATACAATAGTCGTTTCGTTAATATATGTATAAATAATATAACGTTCTAAAATTTCTCAATAATAAGATCAAAATCGTCATTGATCGCACTATACTAATGTTAATCCATTATTTCCGTTCTTTAAGAAACATTTTTAGATTAGATTAGATATTTGTACCATTTTTATTTTGATTAGATTAAATTTACGAAACATTTTTATTATGTAAAAAATAATCTTTTCCAAAAAATTCAAATCACTCGAACTTTAAGGATGTATCTGAGCTATCTTCGAAATAGTACCAAGTCGATAAAAATTTGTGAAATTGTTCTTTAGCCTTCCTGATGTGCAAAAAAAACTTTAAACGAATCCTAAACTAAACAGTTGCTGAGTAATAACGATTTTAATTTTCACTGATTTCCCACGTATTCTTATGGAAAGAAATGGTCTTAAAGAATAAAAATATTGAAGAAATGGTACCAATGTTTTCAATTTTTTTTTATATCTAGTATATGGATAGATGAACTATCTTCCAAATTTCAATTATCTTCACTACATCGTTTTAAAGAAATAAATTATAAACTGACAAAAATATGCTATCAGTACCACAAATAATGTTGGAAAAAACATTTGTAATATGAAAAATACCTTTTTAGGAGTAAAAATAAGACTCCAATAATAATTCGAGTTCCTTACATCTAGATTTACTATGTGTAAGGTATAGATATTCAAATATTTTAAATTTCATGCACCTTTATTTAAGATTATACCTCCGATACATTCTTAAGCACGAAACTTAAATTATTCGAATCTGAAGATACAGATAATTTCACGACATTTCAGAAAATAAATAAGCGAGTACTTTTTGCTTTATGAGTCGATTTGTCAAAATTTAAAGGATAAATAATACATAGTACTATTTGTACATACACATTACCGTTTGTGCATATTGCAATTTATACTATTTTTCGTTAAAACTTAATTTATAAATTATCAAATATCATAATAATACATAAACTTCTATTTAATAACAATAATAAAACTTGCCTTCGAGACTCTGATCGTAGCCTTTCGTGAAGAAGAGCATAGCCTTCGCGGCGCGTTCCGGTGTTTTCAGAAGTCCCTGTCGTTCCGGGTCTTCGCCCAGCGAACTCAGGAGCAGCTTGTAACTTCGGGACATTTCCGGTATCATCGCCTCCCGCGTGGGCGGTCGATGGTCCAGCTCCAAATCGTGGTGGAACATACATTTCTCGTGGCCTGAAATGTATGTTATAAAGGAAACGCAACATCGATTAATCCGGGGATCGGAACGATCGTGCGGATGTCAATTCCATTTTCCCACCCACGATCATTGAGGATTTTCACTAGACGATAACGCTGAACGCGGAACGAACAACATCTTTGCTATCGCGTGTCATGACCCGCAAATCGCATCGCACGCATATTCGCGTATAAGTGGAATAAACCGCGTGCAGCCACACCGGCATTGAATCTCTCGCACTCATAATGCATGAGATAAGATTTCGTCTCAGGGAATAAAATTCTGGCCGGTAGATTTCATCAGATTTTTTGTCTGCAGTGTCCGCATTAAACTTTTGTTCTGCAGAGAACCTGTTGATACAATCTGACAACAGACAGGCAACAGAACATATTATTTCATAATCATTTAAATGGGATACTTTATTTATGTATCCTTTATTGATTTATTGATTTTATTATGTAATGATTATGTAATGATTGTATTATGTGATGATTATGAAGTGGACAGATTCTTCTCGTTTCCATCCTATTCCGTCGACATTTGTAACAAACACTTTGCAAAATCTGCTTCCAAGAATTGGTTGCATTCGCGAGAAGGCCAAAGAATCTAAATTATCTTACATGTGTGGACGATGACACGATATCTTCGAGCGGCGAACTTTCCGCGAAACTTTTCAGAAGCTAAGATTTTTTACTGTCGAAACAAATCTCGCAAAGACTAGCAAAGCAGATGTAACTCGCGCCGGTTGAGTCTGCTTTTGCGTAACTGTTGATATTTTATTAGTCACCGGGATTCAATGACCGATTCGATCGATTTTCACAATAGCCTACGAAGTTTATCGATTCGTAGATTCGCGTGTTATTCCCTGTATTAATAAACTACGATGAACCAATTAATGGCTTAACTACGAGGGCGAGTGATAAGAATTTCGCGCGTGCATCCGATGACGTCTTTGACAGCGAGTCGCTCAAGAAAATTGTTCCTTTGTGCGAGAACAAAGTGGCGTGCGCGATTAAAATAGTACACGTTTTCATTTCGTGTGCGTAAACGGTGCGTAGAAAGTGCTCGGCAAAACAGATTCAAGGTTTCACGTGCAATATTATTCATGGACTCTCGCGAGCGATCGGCTTCTCTAAGACGACGACGGGAGAAGCGCGTGTTCCACGTTGGAAACTCAGTTAGCCCGTCTCTTCCTAATGAACCGTGTCGCGTAATTGAATCCAGTGCCGACGACAAAGCGGTCATTAGAGGCGAACGTGGAAAATTCGTTCGAGACGATACGATTGAAAGAATATGCAATTCCATTATCGAATCCCGCTAATTTCCAGCGTGGAAAGTAATTCAACGTTTGCAGAGAAACTTGTTCGTTTCCACATTTGATACGCAGCAGCAAGGACGATTCCGTTGCGATAATAATAATCACTTTCTTTGCATATTATAACGTAATGAAATATTCATAGTATCCGTTATTTCGAAAGTTCGGTGCGTAAGCGAGAGATAGTATTTCAATTGTCGCGAAGATAGAAGAAACGTTTCTTTTCTTTTACGTCTAAAAATATCTCTGCGCGAATGTTAATTAAATCGACTAATTATTACGACAATATAATTATCTACAATCGTCTCTCCGTTCAACGAAGCTCTTGAAACAAAGTTATAACGTAATATCGAATTGTTTTTATTGTTAAGAAATGATTTCTTACAAGATTGACGAAATCACGACCGATCTTTTTATTACAGTGATTTACTGATTACATGTTTTATCGAAAATTTTTCTGATATCGACCCTGCCACGTGTCATATTTTGGTGAGTTACAGTTATATGTTGAACATCGCCATAACTGTATCTCAACGATGTGTCCACACTTGTTTATCATCTCCCGCGGTGTACTTAACATGAGAACAATCGTTCTGACGTTCACCCAAATTTGGTGCGTGCTGATACCAAAAAAACTCACGGATAATAGTATTGATATTGTGTTATAAATACAATAATTTAAATTTTTTAATGGTAAAATAATTTAATATCCGTGAAACAATAAATATATAACTTTGCTAACATGAAGGCGTCTAAAAAAATGTTTATTTTTTATTTTTTCAAAAAAATTTTCAAAGAATTTTTAACTTTGTGATTAATCTGAGAATATCTGTTTCTTTTCGGGAATGATGTCATTTCTCTAATAAAAGAGTCTCATAAGGTTACTATCTCTAATCATATTAATGCGTTTAAAATATTTCAGAAAACAATTATATGTATAAGTGGTCGATATCATTCCTGAAAATTCAAATGGAAAATTTTAAATATGCCAGCAGTTTAGATCATAGAGTTATTTGCAGTGTGTAAGTATCAATGGAATTTCGTAAAGTCCAATTAAGCTTGACGCGTTATGATGAGATACGAGCGTGAATTACGTACATGTGTTTATGCCTATCGAGCGACTCGAAAAACAAGAAACAACATTCGGTACGATGCAGTGATTGCAGTACGCTTCATTATAGTAATTATGATAACTCGCCTGTTAATTTTGCACACAAATACCTTTTGTAATTCTTGAAAAAGATACTCTATGATTCATGAAATTCAGCACATTTGCATTCAATGAATCAATTACATCAGAATGAAACGCAACTGTCTGTACGTTTCAAAAAGGATTAACGCGATAGAACTTTTCGTTTTTAAACATTGCCTGTACCTTTTGTTGTGGATGTGCGCGGTGTTCTTGGTGTACCGGGGACGTCCAGGTCGGTTTCCTCGATGTTATCGCTCCACGAAACCGCCCTCAGTGGTAAGGGTTTCTTGATCATTATCGACGTGTCATCCTCGCCATCGTACATCTTTAACTTCGCGCACTGGCTCGATACCCCGTTCATGATTGTCAATCTTTCAGGTGTCGATCGTTCGATTGGTACTTGTTCCGATTTAGAAGATCAGGAGATTTCCGGGATGTCTCGAGCGATAGTGATACTGTCGTCTAGAAAGATTTGAAACGTGTTATCAGAAATGAGTTGATAGAAGTAATAGACCGTATCCGAATGGAACGTCAAATACATTCTTGCATTATCGAACGATATTAAAGGCAGACAACAATATTATCTATTATACTATAAATAACATCTTACGCAATTGATCTATTAGTTATACAAGAAATTCATTCAATTTCATATTCAAATTATAACTATATAATAGATCAATTAATCTCTATCAATTAAGACATAAACATTTCTAGAATTAAAAAAAGTCTTATGGTCGTTATTTTAGAAATAATGAGAAAGATAGGGCTAACAAACTATACTGAATGTTCGTGCTAATTACAATGTATTCCCAGTCGACACAGAGTATCAGTTACACTACATCTATGTTATAATTTCGCACTCAACAATATAATTGTAATATAACGACATGTAATATCTATTACATTTATATTGTTGAGTGCGAAATTATAACATAAATGTAATGTCACTGATGTTCTACTTCGACTGCGTTGATATATAAACAATAAGAAAATACAGACGTTTCGACCTATAATAAGGTCATCTTTAGAGTGTAAGCGATTATAAATTAAAATTAGTGTCACTCTTACAGAACTCCTTTTTAAATATGCAGAATTAATGGACAGAGTCATTGTAGCAATTATTTTATCGAGTGACAATAGATGCATACAATAGCAAGTCGTTATTTTAATTAGATTGTCTATTCATTCAACAGAATGTAACAATTATTAAATCACTAAAGAGTTTCTCTTCATTAGACATCACCCGCAGTAACCGCTTGACATTTAACATTTGTCGTATCAAGAACTTGTAACTCCACGTCACGCGCACAAAAAACAATCGGTGCTCCGCTCGCGAGCCGGAAAACTTTCCGAAACACGTGAATCAAATTTTTCAAAATACATACCGTTTAAAATAATAGTAGGTACAAATTTAAATATTCACTTAAACCCAATAAAAAAGACGGAGTTTTTTCAGATTTTTTTCCGTTTCTCTGATCGGCTGATCCAACTTACTTCTAACACAGCTTCGCGTCCCGCGACGGAAGGAACTGCTGACGACGTCCTGATGACGAGTGAAGATTTCGGAAGCTGCGCGCCGGCGAGGGTCGCGCGAAACGCACGCGAGGACAGCACGTGCGCGGAGCACGCAAGACAGGAGGAGAGACGGCTACGAGGAGAGAAACACCGCGGCACCGCGTGCGACGAGCGACGGACGCGCGGAGGAGCCGCAACGCGGACGATTCTCAGGACGGGCGGAGCGCGACTGCCAGCGACTGCGGCGAGCGTGGACCCGAGCGATGGTGGTAGCAGCGAGAGCGAACGTCACCCACGAGTCCTTCCGTATATATGCGCGCGGCCCTCGTGTCTCTCCCTCCGACCGCTGCTTCGACTGTATCACAAAGAGCCGGGGGGACCACCTCGCGTCGGAGATTATGACAGAGAGAGAAAGAGACAGAGAGAGAGGGATGATTTTCGTCTTCTCCGATTCGGAAACGCGTGCCGGGGTACGGTGCCGCCAAACGTTGCATCAAGCTATTAAAATATGGATCTATGGATATCAACTTATTAGAATATTTATAGATGTCGAGTCATTAGAATATTATCAATACAATCACATCGGGAAAATGTAAATTAAAATTCTCGGTTTATGTTACTAAGTCTCTCTTATCATTTCGCTCCCTTTCCTCCCTCGTGTGTCAGGAGAGATCGCCTGATCCTCAAGATAATTGAATGTATTTGAAGAATTAATAGAATCATGTCCTTTCGTCCTTCGGATTTTCGTTATTTTTCCCCTTTGTACATTTGCATCTATCTGCGTTTCTATCATTCATTCCATTAGAAAATTTGCATAGATATTATTGTAAAATTAGAATCTTAAATAAGCCTAACAAAAAAATCGAATAAATTTCATTATTGAATAGTTAGCTAATTAATGGATTAGATAATAATTAATAATTTTTATCGGTTCGTTAAAAACTTAATCGAGCACGTAATCGGAAAAAAGGGACTTTTTGTAAATAAACCCATATATTCTTACGTAAAAGAGCCTATCGATTCAGTTATCTCGTTTCGTCGACAGGGAAACTTCCATTCTTCGTCTCACAATCAGCTTAAGATATAATTAGATAAATCTTTAGGGAATCCCTTAACTCCAGAATTTCATTTAGTTGATTCCCACAAGAATCGTGCGCGGCCACCATTAAGATGTTAAGTCTTAACATTCTTTCTTTCGTTTATTTTTGCAGAACGATATTGATTCTTTAATTCAATTAAAATTTTGTTAAATAACTCTGTGTCTGAATATGCATGAAACGCATAAATACAGGCAGCATAGTTTTTCTGCCTTATCTGTTACACTCTATCCTTAAGAGCACATTTAAAATGATAAAATTCCATTTTATCCCAAGATTAGATTCCTGCAATTAAGATTCATTAATAATTTATACGATGTCTGAGACGTATATGAAATGGAAATAAGAATCGTAGAATATATGCAACAAGAGTAGCATATAATGATTAACTCCGTGTTTTTCTTTTTAATATGTAATATGTAATAAAACGTAGGAATGTGTAAAAAAATAATTAAAATCAATTAATGTACGATATGCACTCATTAATTTACATTTTTGTATCAATTGCTTATCTAATATTTGACGGGATTACTCATGATGATAAGGAAAGAATCGTGCGCGATTTTCGCGGGAGAATTTTGGCTAAATAACATTTATGATGATTTTTATCAATATCGAGGCTAGATAACGAGGCGAATCGCCGTTTTATCCAAGTGACGTACACAGGTACATATCATGGAATTAAAGAGGGAAATAAGAAAAGCAGACATAGGTAAATGGGTTTTGTAAGAGAGCTGGAAAGTACCTACGTCACGGTGAATCCCGACGTCAAACAACCGGTTCTTATATATGCGCTTTACTTTTCCTCAAAAGAAAGAGACACGTTCATTTCCTCGATATCTTTTTTCAACCCTTGTGAAAAACGTAAAGAATTACGTCAATCTGTACACTCCACACCTTCCAAGTTGCTCATCCGAATGGTTTTAAGTTTAAAATTTCGATATCGTTTTCTTTCTTGAGAAAAATGTTAAAATATGTCAATGCTATATTTTTGTTTACTTACGTTGTATGAAAATTAAAGCAGTTTCAATCATGAGTAAAGAAATATTGATGTCGAGGTGAATAAACGAAATTATAAATACAAGATAATATGAGCATTCTATACTTAGTACACATTATAAGCTATCTATTAAAATCATTATTCACTGACACGGTTACTTTAGTTTCTATTATCCTTTGCTATATATATATATATATATATATATATATATATATATATTTCGCTCTATATATATATATATATATATATATATATATATATATATATATATATATATATAGAGCGAAAGATAATATTAAGCCCACTTTAAACAATCTATAATCCGTCAGAAATCAAGATACAATTCTATTTATAATTTTGTACAAATTATAGATCTAAAACGGGCTTTAAATTCTGTTGTTCTGTCGTATTAAGATCTTTCGATATTTGATATTTGTTGTTACCTCTGCATCGAGAAGAAATAGATATATCGCTCAAGTTAAGATTTCATATGAAACATATCTTGCATTACATTGCAGTAAGCGTAGTGTATAACGAACTAGAAAATTCAATTCTCAATGTAAGAAAATTGATATATGACTCCTACAACTGCGCTTCACAGTCATACCTGGCTAGGCACAAGGCCGCGATAATATTGGCTATCGCGTCAAAAGATTGTTCTCACCCTCAATAGTGAAAACGTGCATTACCGAGCTGGCCTCGATACTTTTTGCCTGTGCATGCCTGTATCGGTTTGCCATTCAACATGTCAGAATTTATAGCAGAAGAACTCGATTCTTAGCGGCGTGCTTCCTACATTCCCCGCGGAAGCGAATAACAAGAAAATTTGCAAATCTTTGTCCAGACTTCTTTTCAATTTTCTTTCTTATTCGTGAGATTTTCAAGTTCATAAATGCGTTCATGACAAGTAAAAGACAAGTAAAAGTCATAGTTAATCCTAAAGAATAAAAAACATCTTGCGTGTAAATATGCCATTGTTCGCAGGTCTTGTTCCTTGTTCGATTTTTGGTTCGAAAGAAAAAGAGAGGATCATGAAACCATGTTTTATAATAGGCGAATAGACCGAGCGTTTCGCGTCAACTCACTCTTTTTTTACAACAAACACGTCCTTCTGCGGAAATGAGAAGTCGGATAAATTATACATCTCGTACGAGAGTGATCGCAATGAGCGACGTGTGGTACACACTATGCGATCGTCGGCGATTGGCAAAAGTCGAGTCGAGTGGTTTTCCATCGCGGAAGGCTTTTATACAAACGGAATCCCCCGGATGACGTAGATGCGTTAAATCAGTATGCTGGCGATTCTGAGATTTTTATGAAAACTATAACTCTGTCTGCCCTTCTTGCAAGTGGTGGAAAGTTATCCAGAGGAAAATACATAATTATGCGCACATGATGCTTTGTCCTTGAAACATTGTTATCTTATTTCTTTCTTTTTTTTATTTCGTTGTTATTGCATAGTTCTTTCAATATTCTTTGTCATTTTTTTTAATTGCTGAAATATCTTTTGCTGATAAAAATATTAAGATTGCGTATTCAACTAATAAATAGATAGATAAAATACAAATTAAGAAAATTATGTTATAAATGTAAAACATAAGGAATAAATCGATATACATTTGTAAAAAATAAATAGGTATATGTCTGTAGAAGAAACAACTGACAAAAAATTGAAAATTTAAATTTACAATGGATTCTATTAATTTAAAAATGAGAGAAAATTTAATAAGATTTCACAATCTTTCAATAAAATATATTTATAAAAATTATTTAAATTTGGAAAATTTTTAATTACAATATATTAATGTTGTCTCAAACGCGTTTATTATGAGGACATGAAGAGATTTATTTTAATAATAATAGCAAAAATAAAAATTTATATTAAGAAATTTATTATAAACGTAAGAATATAAATTATACCATACCATAACAAATTTTCAAATACCTAATTATAAATGTATAATTCACATGTATAATTCGACAAATATATATTTTATATAATTTTATATAAATCATAAATCTCTAATTTCTTAATAATTTTGTAACAATAAGTAAATTTTATTAGATAATAAGATTTTTATAATAGCCATATTTTATAACCACTTATCTCATGAAATATATATGTATAGAGCATAAAGTTTATTCAAAATTACAAAAATGTTAATTAAATGTAATTATAAAGTATGTTAAAAAGAAAATATGTATCAATAAGAATTGTATTTTTATTTTTTAGTAGACGATTCGAAAGAATCGAAGTCAACTTCAAAAATTCGAATTTTCAAAGCTTCGAATCTTCGAAGTTGTTAAAAGTACCAATCCTGGACGATATCACTTCGAACTTAATATTATGTTTATTCAATTGTTCGATCAGAGATGTTTTACCAAATGCAGCACCAGGTGTGAGAACACCTCCGCTATAAAAATACAATAACAAAAATAAAATCAAAGTTTAACATGTAATTATAACTATTATAATGTTTTAATTGCTCATAAAATAAAATTTTTTTTAATCTTCAAAAAATGATTATGATAAATACAAAAGTTACATTAAGTGATTAATATTCACTCACTTGTCAGGCATTTTGTCAATCTCGTTAAGGATTGTTAAAGCCGATAAGATCACCATAATACTGGTCCCTTCATATGCAGGATTATCAGCAGAGATTTTTGTGACTACTTCTTTATTAGGTGGATTTGTATGTTTGTCGGTAGGTTCAGCCAACGTTTCAGTCCATCCATGAGCTTTGAATGTCATAGAAAACTTTGTCGATTTCAATGTTTCCGGATTTGGATTCTCGTGAGTGATAATACCGAGCGAAAATAGAGAAGGATACTGTAAATATCATCTTTAATTATCTTGTATTACCTAAATAATTTTGACAATCATAAATGTTTTGACACGTACTTTTAGAAGTAAATTACGACCGCACGCTGTACGAGTCATAAGTAATGTAATTGTTCCAATAATGGCAAATATCAGCAACTGAATGAAAGACCTAATAATAAGCATACGTTAATAAAAATTATTTCTCAACATTTATCTTTTATCGTTATTGTACTAACCGAAGTGTGACAAAAAATTTTATTTGCGCAGGCCTCTCCTTGTATTTATCATATAAAAATCGCTGTGTACGAAGGACTAATGCGCGATCAGCACTCAGAAATGGTACAGACCATCCTTTAGAAACATCACTTTGATGCACTATACTGCAATAACCGGAATTATTAATTTGCTTATCATCAATCTATGCTAATGCTAATCACTATTTCTTTTTTCTATCAACATACAAGCTTTGCATAATATTTACATAACATTTAACACGCATACAAATCTGATTTATAATCAATTTAACAATATATGTATAATTGAATACGTAACATTAAGAAAGATCATACCTCGACTTTAATTTCGGCGTGAAGTTGGGCAATTTTGTAGGATACAATTTTTCACGTAATTCCCGTAATTCGTTTTTATGTGCCAGACTATATATAGCAGACTCCCAAGTTGCATAATTTAGAAATGGACCTTTATTATCAGTCGCGGTTGACCGTAATTTCAAGTATATTTTAATACCATTGACTTCTCCTCCAAATTTCTGTTGTGTGAAAATAGTTCCTAAATCGCTAGGAATACAATCAAAGCCGCAAGCGCTCACTATATAAATTCCAGCTTCTTTAGCTGCCTCGTTATATTCCAATTGCATTTTCTCCATAAACTATAAAATATTGAAAATATTAGAAATTATCAATCAATTGCAAATATATATTGATACTTATATATGATAGATATATTGAACTACCTGTTCTTCACCAGTGACATCAACGTAATGAGTACGAGTAGCAATGCATGCTTTAATAACAGGTTCTCCATAAAATCTGTATGGACCGCAACAACTGATGAGTACTCTTGCTCGCTCTGTCATTTTCTTGAGAGATGTCTCGTCTTTTATATCAGCAAGAATAACAGGCACGTCCTCTGATAAGATACATGTAAAGTATAATATTATATAAAAGTATAATATTCGCTAAACATAAACGAAGGGAGTCGCAGTCTCTTGGAATAATTAATTCTAACAAGTCATACATTAGAATTATAAATTAACAAATATGAGGTAATAAATTAAATGTACCAATATCTGAGGCAAATTCCTTAACAACCGCATCTAAAGCTTCCTTCCTACGACCAGCAATACCAAACTTAATTTTCTGCTCTTTGCAGATATGAGTTATATTTTTCACTACATGTTTTCCAGTATATCCAGTGGCACCAAATATTATTATATCTAAACGATTATTCGTCATTTTCCTGTAATCTATAACAAACTAATGATTAATATCTTTTATGATTTACAGTTAATTTAATGTCTTCTGTAATATAAATCTTATAGAAAAATAAAGAAGTGCTTGTTAATATTTATAGATTTATTCCAAATTCATCAACGTCTATATCATAAAATTAAATAAATATAAAATAATAAAATGCCGAAAATAAAGCAATATAGAAATCAGTTTTAAAAATTGAATAATATTTATTATACCAATTCAATTTATTTATTTTACATGTATATATTATAAACTTTATTCACAATCTATGTCTGTTAACGATTAATAATTGATATTTATAATATACATATACATATATAAATTATAATTAATTACAAATATTTATTTTTTATTGCATTTTGTATCTCAATGATAATGTATTTTTCTTTAATCTCAACTGACTGTGTTGTATTGACCTTTAGTAATTACATCATATATCTTTATCGTAATACCAGCGTGACATCTCAGACTGCGTTAATTTACCGTCAGGGCACCGATTACGTAACTTTTCTCCTAGGGCGGAAACGTGAAAAGTGAAAAATTTCACGTAAACGCAACAATTCCATTGGAATTCTAGAGTTTACGTCAAACTTTTCACTTTTCACGTTTTCGAAAATTGCATAATCGATACCCAGTATTGAAAATCTATAATGTGTGTGACACAAACTATAGATTTGCAGTACGCAGTTAATACCGGAACGCAGCCTTAGTAACACGATCTATATATAATATATACGATAATGAGGCTCAAGTGCTACACTGAAAAAAATTTTAATTAAAAACGGACGAATCAAAAAATCTTGTAGGATTGATCAAATATTCTGGTTATTATAATAAAACTTAATATTTTATAAATTATAATAATCAGAATATTAAACTATTTTAAACCAGTTTTTTTTTCATACTTTTATCATGCAAGATATAAAACAATGTACAATATAGAAAATATAAATATACATACGTATAAAAGTATAACGATAAACTGTCGTGTGGCTGAATAGAGTCTTCTTGAAAAAATGACTTCCAGTCGAACGAAGCAACTTGCGCAGGTATGTATGTTTATAGACGCCTGTGGCTGCGTGGCATTGACAAGTGTCGACCAGTGTCGACTGACGATAATACTGGACATCATACTCAAGCAACAAGATATGTTAGAGAGAGGAGCGTATTACAGGTAAATATTTCTTCGAGTAGATATCTTTATTGCTTCCGTTCTCGTTATCTCAGAAACAAGTTTCTGCCAAAGCTAACTAGTTTCTATGATTAATCTGAACGAAGAGATCACAATTATTGACTGCAAATATAAAAAAAATTTTAATTATACTCTTTTATTACTTAATAAATATGTATATCCCCACGTTATTTTTGCTTTCCTAAATATACACGTTACTATTTATCCTGTACAAAAATACAATGAAAACTGCAAATTCGGCTTCATGCAGATGTGTAAAGTAATCTACAAAATAATTTATTATTTTATAATTAACTAATACCCGTATTTATAGTCAGACCTTATATTTAAGACCTTCTTAAATTTATTTTTATAGATACTCAACGGATCATTTCATTGGCTAGAGTATCTAAAGATAAACTTAAGGCCTAACTATGAATACGGGCATAAGACATTAACAAAATAACATAATACTGAGTATGCAATGTCGACAGTTTCAAATTGTACAAGATCATATAAGAAATAGAAAAGAAAACTCTGTTAATGAGTATAGAATTTTCGTACTTACCTCTATTTCACGATAGATAATATCATCTTGGATTTAATATTTTTTAAAATGTTTATTCAATTGCGCGATCAGAGATATTTTACTAAATATAACACCAGGGATGAATACTTCACTTATAAAAGAATGATATAAATACATAAAAATTAAGTCAAAAAATTAACTTTAACAATTAAATATATAATTACGTTTCAATTATATATTTTAAACTGAAAGTTTTTAAACCTTCAAGAAAGAACAATAATAGATTTGAAAGTTAGTCAGGCACAATACGTCTGACTTGTAAGTGATTTATATTATCACTTTGTCAAGTATATTGTCAGCTTTTTTGTCAGGCAAGTACACTTCAACAGAATTGATTTTTCCTTTAAATTTCTCTTGTATAAAAATGATTCCCAAGTTGCTAAGAACACAGACAAATCTGTAAGTGACTCACTATATAAATACCAGCTTTTGTGCCGCACATGACTATATTCTAAGTCTCATCTCTCCATAAACTATTAAAAGTATATAATATCAGAAATCATCAATCAGGTTGTCATTTTTTATTTTTTAAAACTTACCTCTTTTTCAGCAGTAACTTCAACATAATAAGAATAAAGAGCGGTGCACGCTTTAAGGAGGTTCGGGTATTACAAAAAATGAGTGAATGTTATAAAATTTTGGAATAAGATTCTTAATAGCGTTATAAAGCTCCATGAATTTTTTCAATTTTTTTTACCGTCAATGATTTCATGTATTGTGAATAGTACACACATTACCGTACTAATTTCAAAGAGAAATGTTCACTTTTCTATCGCAAACAAGTATAAACTTATATGACGATAAAAAAAATTGAAAAAATTCATGGAGCTTTATAACGCTATTAGAATTATGCTCCAAAATTTTATAACATTCTCTCATTTTATGTAATACCCCCGAATTTCCTTAATAACTGATTCTTCGTAAAATCTATATGAATTGCAACAGTTGATAAATATCTGACAATAAACGAGGCACATCCATAATCATATTTTAATGAAGCTGCTAAATTCGCAATTACTGTATTTATGAACGAAACAAATATCTCTTTATTACTTTCACTTCTCACATTTGTATCAAATATTTTCTAATGTTACACGAAATTGTAAAAATTAATAAAAATTTTTTGTACTTTGAGAATCCCACTCCCTCAATAGCATGGATCGATGTGGGATGCAAACAAAAATAATAACAACAATAATGATCATAATACTCTGCAAATAATAACATAAATGACAAAAAATTGTATATATACATACATGTATGTATTTAGTTTGTTGTGTATATCTTCAAGAATTCTTAATAGAAAGATACGGTCAAAAATATTAATTATAATAGCACTCGCAATTAAATTTAAAATGTTAGATATTTAAATGTGAGATCGAAAGATTTTCATTAAAAAAATATTTTTTGATATTATACTTTAGACACAAATAACGCTCATCACTACCATGAAAAACTTTTCTGCAGATATATTTTCAGAAACGCAGAGCAATCTACAATAAAGATAGATAAAATACGTTGTTATGATCGCTTTACATATCTAATATATATGCACGATATTAAACTCTATTCCACTATACCATCGTATTTCATTCTCCGAATCGGTATTTACAACTCACATCCTTCTTACTCCCTTACTCCGTGCATTGTTGTACACTCCGCATTGCTGCTACTTGCAATCCCGTAATAAATTATAAATAGCTCTCACTGCGCCTGAAACGTTACTTCACAAATAAAAATCTTTAATGAGCAGACCTGTTGTCACGCAATCAATCTCCTGGCTCCGAACACAAGAAAATATGAACTTCGTACTACATTCGTTTCTTTCTTAGCACGAAACTGTATCATCGCAAAAATGTTATCTCACTTCCTCAATACTATTTACAGAAATGCACAGGAAACAAAATTGCAAAATTGGCTTGACGCGGGCTGATAAAATAATCTACAAAATAATTTATTTTATACACGTTAATAAGACGTAATGTATTCAGCATGCAATGTCTCTCGATAGTCTCGATAGTTATATAGAATAACGTAAGTCCTACAAGTCGAGGAGAGCTCGACCTTGTTTCTTCTTTTCTATGAATATAAAACTTTATGAGCCTTTTCTTATGAAAAAGAAACCTTGTCAGCCGTTAATGATTAATTGGAGCTAACATGATTAATTATCTTTAGAGTCAATCTCTAAACTTGAAATCTTTTTAGTTGAAAAATATTAATAATTTACAAGAGATGTTCTTGATTATAGATAATATAAAATTCTTATATCAATGTTCCTTTTGGTTTTTCTTCTTCCTTTTGACTGAAACAAGATTGAGGTAGCAAATACCTCCTCCTCGTATTCTATGTTAAATAAGGAAAGCGTAATGCTGTATTAAGTGATTTAACAGTTCGATACGAACGGAGTACAACTATCAATCTTACGCTAATATTTACAAGTATGTCACATTGGTTTTGTATGCTCAGAATACAAAACTATGGTACCATAAAATAATAAACGCAAAAATAGTACTCTTACCTATACCTATTCTTTTTAAATCACAAACGCGTCAGAAGACTATCGAAAAAAAGGTGCGATTCAAACCGTATTTCCACTGTATTTTGATTTGCGTAACAGATTTAGTTGCTGAATTAACGCGTTAATTCTCCTTGCGACTGGTATTTCGCTAGCAAGTGCAATAGATCGACTCATCATGATTTTAACACGCATACCGGATCAGACAATCTCGTACAACCTTATCTCTGTAAAACACGATGTTTCTTTAAAGTGTTTGAATTTTTTATATATAGAAAACATACGTTGATGATTAGATTTGTACAATTTCACAGACATTATGCTACAACGCAACACTATGTCCGTTTATGTCTGTAACATTATCAGATTGGGTTGCGGATTGTATTAGCGTAGAATTGTGTATTACATTAATCTCATATTCTCAGATGAGAACGAAGTCAGGTATCATTATTTGAGATGATTATGTGCGTGAACTATGTCTCTAAATTAAATATGTATACACAATTAGTATCGAAAATGCAAAATATATGCGCATAGCGCGGAAGCAGTTTACTTATTTTACAAAATGAAACGATAGAAGATGCGGCACAATTGATTCTATTGATACTTGGGAGTAATTTAAAGTGATTTAGTCCCATTTAGTATTATCTAGAACTTTAGAGCGTTAAGATCTTTGAAAATATCGATCAATTTGTGCTAACGCTGCAATGTCAGTAACATTAGCAGGAGCGGATATTATTACAAATTATCAATTCGACCGCATCTAGACTGTATAGTAGACAATATATACATTTGTGATTTCAATGGTGTCATCGTGAATTTTTCTCACACAATTGCACGATGATAAAATCAAACTCGAATATGCAAAAAAGAATTCGTTTAGTTTATTAATAAAAAAAATTGTAAAAAGTACAATCGTACTTTAGAGTTGTACTCCAATATAATTTGAGTGATCTTCACATTTATGATCATATTGTAAATACGGAAATCTTATTTTATATAAAAAATCATTTATGTGGCGATGAAAATTCAAGAAAATTATATCGGTTACAATCCCCTATTAATACGTACTTAAAAAGAAGCGAATACACACTATATTCTCGTTCGTATCTCTCAACATTCCTCGACGAATTTCAATATATACGTTCCAATATATAAAAATTTTTCTTTTCGTTACGCACCGACGATATAATTCAATCTCCCTCGTTTTCCTTTTCTTTCCACGATCCACATAATAGTTTCTAATAGGGAGTATCATGCACATCCTAAACAAATCTTCGACGCCATTATTATCCGCACATAATAAACATCGGAATAATTCTTTTATACATATAGATACAGATATGGTGCATGTTTACAGAAACATTGTGCACCGTGCATTCAGTACTTCTCCCACGCAGAGACATGAGAGAATCAGTGTCGTCACAAACGCTCTCACTCGCAGCAAAATTATACACAAAACGGCTTCAGTACAGCGTCACAACCGAGGAAGAAAGAAGCACTAGGAGTTGGCGTTTGGTGGCGGTGGTCTTCTATCATAATCTCGCCTGTAATCTTTATTCGGCCGCCAATCATTAGAGTAGCCATCTCCCGCATAACCACGATTTCTGAAATGACTCGAAGCAATATCCGTAGGAGGATAACCACCGCCACCACTACTACCACCATATCCACTTGGTCCATATCCATAACTCGGTGGTCCCGAGTATCGATAATAATCACTGAAAAACCAACCACATTGAAACAAAATTTAAAAAATAGATTATCGGCTAGATTTGTAAATAAAATTACTCACTTTCTTTTGTCGTTCATGTGCATACCACGATCTCGATCTCTATCTCTGTCTCTGTGATAACCACCGGACATCCGACCATAAGGATCGAAGCGATCGCGTTTATGATCTCCAAATCTGTCAGAAGAAGAAATTGCAACAGGTAAAAAATAATAGACGATTATAAATAATAGATAAAGATTTCTATTCGTGCTTAATGATGTAAATAATTTTATATTAGATGAGTGAAATAAAATTCAAATTAAATACATTAGATATAAATAGTGAAAAATATTTTTAACATTTAAATATAGATAAATGTCGAAAATGAGCTTACCCGTACCTGCCGTCTCTCATATCTCTCCCCTCTCTAGATGACCAGTGATCATCTTCTCTGCTACCGCTATAATGCCCCATATTATATCCATCTCTCCTCATTCTATCGTCTTTGCTCATACTTAATCTGTCACCTCTGTCGTGCCCTCTGTCTCTATCTCTATCACGATCTCTATCCCTCTTTATATCTTTATGTTTCGACTCTTTTTGTTCTTTGTGTCGCGATATGTCTGCACTGTTAGTAGTACTCGATGTGGAATTTGGCGTTGACGTTATAGGTGTAATTGTAATAGCACCAATAGTAACTGTGGACGTGCTGCTGATATTGCTGCTGACAGCAGAAATAGTCGAGAGATGTTTCTTACTTTGCGTACTACTATTCGAGTTCTCCTCGATATCGTCAATTTTACGTTTCGTTATTCTGCTGTCTTTATTACCGCTGTCTACCTGTTGTTGCTTATCGAAATGTTTCTCGTGAGATGTTTTTTCATTGTGTTTCAGCTAAATAAAACAGAAAATTAATACAATCTCTCATTTATTTCTATTTCTATACTAAAAAAAAAATAAATAAATAAAAAATAAAAAATAAAAATTCAATCCATGCAATACCTTTGTAGTACTAGAAGTATCCTCTTTCTTATCAGGACTCGATGTGGCACCACCATTGTTGTCGCCATCCTGTTTCACCACGTTTTTGTACATCCTGTAAAGCTTTTTCGCTTTGAAATTTGTGAACTTGGAAGCAAAGTACCAGAGATTGCTTTTCCATTCGCTGACTTGTTCGGGAGTTTTGTATTCCGCCAGACATGTGTTGATATGATTCCCGATTTGGAAAAGATATCGACGCGCGCGAGCGACTCGCTCTTCCTGGCTCAGAGACATATCTGGTGTGTCCAAGGCCTTTAATGCCTTCTTTACTGGCCTCATCTTTTCTTTGCACTGCACGATAAAGTGTAATAGTATATTAACAGTCTTTCTTTTGATTTTTACTTATGCACATTTTATATATTTAAATCCGTTAAAAGAATTATATTAACCTCATCGAATATTGGTGGGTCTAATTCACCAATTACATCGACAGCTCTCGGTTCGTTATTCGCAGTAAAATGCATGGGACCTGCCGTTTGCTTATTCTTTTTCGTTTTTTTATTATCCTTCTTCTCTTTTTTCGCCTTTTTATCTTTTTTCTTTTCATCAGATAGATCATCAATTTCTTCCTTGATCTCCTTCTTTGCGACGTTTTCTTCTTCTTTTTTAACCGCAGACTAAAATATACATACAGACATATAATTCATATAAATTTACAAAATATAAAAGGCTAATTTTTTTAACTTACTTTATCAATTCTGGATTTTGATTTCTTGTTTTCGTCACCAGAGCTATCATTATCTTCTACAATTTCTTTGGTAATTGCCGTTTTCATTTCCTTGGTCTTCCTTGGCTTTCTCATTCGCGTCTGAAATAATAAGATAACTTACAGATGTAAATATTTTAAAAAGAAAATATAATTTATGTATTACACATATTAATATCACAATTGATATTTCACAATTTTCTCGTACATTACGTTTTGCTTGCCAAAGTATAAGGAAGGAAGAAAGGATGGGAAGGGACATTACCTTGTACTCGGTTTCTAATTGAAGAAGAAAGACATAATCCTGTAGATGTAAAAGAAATCAATAAAGACATGTCCATTGACATGTCATATGTTAAATGACCTTACCACTCCTAACTTAAGATCAATTTGTTTCTTCAAACTCTTCAAGAGATATTCCGCACGTGCATGCACACGTTTAAGTTGTACTTTATTGCCATTAGGAATGATCTTATCTCCCAATTCCAAACTAGCATCTGTTTTTATCGCCTCCCATGAACCCATGCCATGCTGATATATACCCTTTAATAATCTACTATCATCCTCGATAGTCCATTCGCATTCGAAATTTGCCGGTTTCAATCTGTGATAGAAATATTTAAAATTTTTTCATATTTAATTTTAAATTTAATTTTAATCAGCTATTCTTTTTTCGCTATTTTAATTTTTAATAAATTATAAATTTTTTAACAATTAAACTCACTTAATGTCGAGATGCCAATTAGCACGTTGTTCAGGATCGGACGGCAGAGCTTGATCCAGAGGCTCGAGTTCTTTAACCGCGGCCGAGAAAGACTTTGCGTTCACCGTTACACCGGCCATCTTAAAAGTGGGCCCCCGTCCTCTCTTACGACGAGGTGCCTTGCTATCCTCTTCGCCACCTTTATTCTCTTTCGCGGTGTTTTCAAATTCTATTAAACACGCGTCGCATCTAGACATCAATTGCTCGCCCAAGAAACGCAATTCCGACATTGGTTTCTCTTGTAAGTCAGCATCAGCTGCGATATCATCTAATCGTTTCAAAGGTGCCGGGAATTTTTTATAACTCTTGACAAATCGTCGTATCTGTAAAAAAAAAAAGAAAACATTATTATTTTATTAAAGATGTGCACAAGATCATTTCTCATATAATGAGATTCGTTACATACCTCAACGTCAGTAAAGCTCTTGATATTTTCGCGTGGCAAAACTCTCGGTCTACCTCTCTTCTTGGGTCTGTCATCGTCACTTCCTTCATCCTCGCTTCCCGATTCCTCGCCATCCTCACTATCATCTTGTATTTTTTTCCGCTTTCTACCTCTCCCTACAAAATATAAAATAATATGAATGCATTCACTTACATTTTTACATTGCAAGTATTTCTAAAAATACCTTCGCTCTGATTGAGTTGCTGAAGAGTTTTTCGACTTCTCGGTGGTAGGTAAAGATCCTCCATTTCCTTTGATTTTTCTTCTTCCTCCACCTTCCTTCGGAAATTCTCCGGAATTATTTCCGCCTAAAGTATGTAAAAGAACGTTAAATAAATGATTTTATATACAGAAATAAAATAAAATCATATACATATATATATATATATATATATGTTTTGCAAATTGTAATAAAAATAATATGCTTATTCAGATATATAAGACATACATTCAGAAATAAATTAAGAAAAAAAAAAGATATTAATTGGGTAAAAAATATTTACCCAATCTTTACTTTCATCATCGTTATCATTTGGTTGATTAATAGGCTCCAAATCTTCTTCAAATGCTGTTTTAAAACTGGCGACTTTAAAGGCGGACAACAATTCATCGCCAACCGTTGTCGGTCCTTCGTCTCTCGTTTCAGCTCTTCTTAATATCTCGTCGACATCACACTGTTATAGAAATTAACATAATTAAATTAACATAATTAAATAACATTTATTTCACAAAGAAATATTAATTATTAAAATAAAGCTATTGTATAAGCACTCCAAGTATACCAAATTGATGTTACATTCGAATAAATGTGTTTAAAGTTCATAGTACAAAATTATAAAAATATTAATAGGATATCATATTTCTAATTAAAATATGCGCTAAACCATTCTAAACAAAATGAGAGAGAGAGAGAGAGTATGAGAGAGATGTCAATAACCTTATAATTTTTATGTACAAAATATATGCTAATAAACTCACAGGTGGTTCCTCATCTCCATCTTCCTCATCCTTAAACAGATCCTCGGCACCAAACT
This sequence comes from Tetramorium bicarinatum, assembly GCA_928718305.1. Classification (NCBI taxonomy): domain Eukaryota; kingdom Metazoa; phylum Arthropoda; class Insecta; order Hymenoptera; family Formicidae; genus Tetramorium; species Tetramorium bicarinatum. The sequence goes on from OV788327.1 coordinate 15,943,398, forward strand.
TTAAAATAGCAGTCAAATCTTCTTTGTTAAACGGATTACTATTGGTCCCCGCGTTCTTTTTATCTAATACTGTCCTTCCGGTTGTATCCATTCGCTGTATTACTAAATGATCCAAAACCATTTTCTGCTTCGCACGCTCAACAATTTCTTCCTCGACCGACTTTTTGGTAACCAATCGATAGATATTTACCTACATAAACACAAGGTAAATTTGATTACAAGAACATTGAAGTTGTTAAAAAATTTATACAAGCGAGCATCAACTCGAAACAATCGCTGGCGCACCTTATTCTTTTGTCCTATTCGATGCGCTCTAGCCTGGGCTTGCAAATCATTTTGCGGATTCCAGTCAGAATCGAAAATTATCACAGTGTCTGCGGTGGCCAAATTAATGCCGAGACCACCGGCTCGCGTCGATAATAGAAAACAAAAATCCTGCGATCCCTCAGCATTGAAATGGTCCAACGCCTGTTTCCGTAGTTCTCCTTTGATACTTCCATCTAATCTTTGGAATGGAAAATGCCTCTTTTGCAGATATTCACCGAGAATATCTAACATCTTGACCATTTGACTGAATATTAGTACTCTGTGTCCTGTATCGCGTAATCTCACTAGTAATTTATCCAAGAGCACTAATTTGCCAGAACCACGAATTAATTGCTGCAAGTAATCTTCGTTAGTCTTTTCCCGTTCGCCTTCGATCGGTTTCGTGAGAAAGGCGTGATTGCAGCATTTTTTCAATTCGATAACAATGTTCAAGAATGTCGTGGTAGAACCTTTCACGCCTTTTCGCAACGCTTCATAATTTTTGGTTAATATCCATTTGTAATATTGTTTTTGCACGGACGTCATTTCTACTCGTAAGATCTGCTCGACTTTAGCAGGTAAAGATTTTTCGACATCTTTCTTAACCCGACGCAGAATAAATGGTTCCAATTGCTTGTGCAGCTTGGAGTATCCCTTCTGTGCAGCATTGTCGTGTTGCTTCTCGAATTCTTCCCAAGAGGTAAACCTACATTGGAACAATATAACAAATGTAAAAACAAAAAAAAATAGAATAAACTTATACCTTCATAAATATAGGTGCTATATATATTTAGAGAAATTTAAACAGATAAGAACTAACTTTGTAGGCATAATGAAATGTAATAAGGCCCACAGCTCCTTTAAGCTGTTCTGTAACGGAGTACCAGTAATTAATAAACGATGATTGGTGTGAAATTCGGTAAGTGCTTTGTATAACAAGGAATCATCATTCTTCAATCGATGAGCTTCGTCCACTAGCAATACCGCCCAATTTAAGGCACCCAAAAATGCTTTATCCTTAAGTACTATCTCGTACGTCGTAAGTATGACGTTGAATTTTAGTCTCTTCGAACCTCGGTAGCACCATTCATAATCCCTGATCTAAAAAGGATTTATATGATTATTTAGAGACAATCTCTGGCTGTCAAATAATACGAAATAATAAAAAAGTATACTTACGATATTACGCGAATTGACGTCACCCAAGTAAGTGACGAAATTCATATCAGGTGCCCACTGTGACATCTCTCTTTGCCAGGAGGTCATTGTTGACAGGGGAACTACTAGTAAAAATGGCCCGTGAAGTTGTTGCGTGTGAAATAAATAATAAAGGAAGCATATCGTTTGGATTGTTTTGCCGAGACCCATTTCATCGGCTAATATAACACTGCAGAAAAAAGAAGATAAAAGCTTAAATAAATAACTTCAAACGTTATTTATTTAAAAAATCCCCGTATATACCTATTTTCCTTGCACCAAGAATGTATCATCCAATTAAGCCCATCCATTTGATAATCTCTCAATACTAAATCTCTTTCTTTGCCCATGTAAGCAGGTTGTTCGTTCAACTGATAAAACTTGGGTCTAGATTTGAGGACTTTGCAATGTTTGCTCGGTGTTCTTTTGGAATCTTCTCTGTCGCGAAATTCCTTTATCTCCTCTGGCCATTTTTTTACTATTAAAGTTCCATCTTCCCATGTGGCTTCGGCGTAAGACAAATTCTCCCATTTACAAAAATAATCGGGATGTTCAGAGTCTGGTTTCTTGAAGTCGGCTAACAAAAAAATTTACAAGTTTATCATCATAATAATCGACATTAACAATATAAAGAAAGAGAAGAGCGTTATTTAAAATATTATTTCAGAAATATTTATTCAAAATAAAAATTTTCTTACCAATAATCCTCTCAACATTGTTGTAACTTTTCAAAAGATCTTGTTTAAGTTCCAACTGACATTCTAAATAATCCAACTCTTCTGGCTCAGCATATTCTCTCATCTGCTCAATTCTGCGTTCACGTTTGATAAAATTGTCTAACTTCTTCAATCCTTTTACCTAATAAACATAAGATTATGAATATTTCCTAATGTCACAGAATTAATAAATGCTAGAAAATATATTAATAATGCCATACTTTTTGTGCTTTTAAAGATTCCTCTGATTCCCACGTATTATGTATGTGAGACCAGCCTTTCCATTTGATCAAGTATTGTACTTCGGTTTCTACGTTACTTAGATCCTTTGGATTGGGATCACCGTTTTCTTCGACAGCGTAGATCGTCGTCACGTTACCGGTAACTATACATAGGTAATTACATAAAAATATTTTCTAATTAGTATCTCGTTTAACAGCATCACAATGCCAAGCGTATAAAACAAACTAACCTCCTTTCTTGCCCATCCTCTGTCCCAAAATTTGTTCAATAGTCTCTGCATTGTCAGGCTCTGTTGACGCAGCGTTCGATTCATCAACTTCAACCAAATCCTCGCTATCGGTACCTTCTTCACTTTCCTCTTTATAACTAACTGCCGTACCTGTCCGTCTACTAACTTGCCTGATGATCAAGTTTAATATGTAATTATTGGAATTTGTTTCTTACAACTTTCTTTCTCTTTTTTTAGTCAAATTTTAACAACATGTACCTTCTATTATCATCACTGTCAAAGGAAGAATTATCAGAAGATTCAGAGATATGCTTTTTTCGTACTCTAGCTTTCTCTTTCGCTTTTTGTGCAGCGCGCCTATTCAAGGATTTGCTAGGTGGAGGAGGCCTACGATTTTCAGTTTCATCAGATTCTGAATCCGAGCTCTCTGAATTCCACGAATTGTGTGAACTAAAACAATAAATTATATGTATAGGACATTGTGCATGTATCATACCTAACAGATTCACGTTTATAATCTGTCTATTGAATTTCATTTAACTCGATGAAATATGTTGCCAATTAATAGTTTAATCTTTTACCGTTTTTCTATAATTTTCTGTGAATATTAATTAATTAAAATGAGAGATACATAGAGCAAATAAAAAAAAAATTAATTTATAAAAATATGATAATTATAAAAAGATTTAATAAAAAATAAAATCAAATTTTAACTTTTATATTGTATATAACTCATTTTATACTATCTGTAAAGATTACAATTTTTAAGTGAAGCTACGTAACAGTTTAAGGAAATGTCGCATAAATATCGATTTATATGCTGCGCAACACATATAAAACTTGTCTGTTAAGTTTTTAATAAATTCAAATGTATGTAACATGAAACGTAAAAACACATTGCAATGTAAATTGGAAAATATAAGCAGTTATGTGCAAAATTAAAGTAAAATTTGATTAGTGCAAACAAATAAAAACGTATAAACACTTATGAAGAATATCTATGCAGCAAAAGTATGCATGTATGCACAAGTGTAGCATACCTTATATATGGATGACGCGCGACACATATTCATTAAATGTGGAAACAAGTCATTTTTGCTGCGACTAATGTTAGAAAAAAAGCGTCATGTTTTGCATGTACGTTGCATTAAATTCAGTGACTCATTCGATATATCATCAGATAACTTGTATTAAAATTACGCGACGTTACGTAACGACCAACATTGATAAGAGACCATTGTATTATTTCACGTGCAAATATATACTGGCAACACGACGAGTGAAAATTAGGAGAACGTAAAACCGATTTGTGCTCTGTGGAATATACATAAACGGTACTTGTCGAAAGGCTAACGCAACGACTAATACTGTTGCCACATAGTAGTACATTGTTATAAAATATCTCTCAGTAATAGAAAAGACCAAAGTTCATGGTATACGAGCTAACTATATACGAACTACATTTACATCGGCTACCAGCGCGTTTCCTCTCTGAATTAGCGTATTGAAATAGTAAAATTTATCCGTAATACAAATGTGCAATCTTGCAATCTTGCAATCTCGCGGTAGTCCGCTCAGCTGAGTTACACCGATCGTTACGTCGCCGAGGCGACATCATCGTCCTCCTCCTCCTCCTCCTCCTCTTCCCCGACTTGTCCTTGCACTTACCCTTTCTTCTTAAATTTTTTGCGACCGTCACTGTCGCTCTCGCGATTCGTCGCGAGCCTGTCGGGTTCCTTCCTGGAACGCCCGGATCTCCTGATGCCATATATATCGGGATTCTCGTCCCACTCGCGACTAGACTCATGTTTAACTCTAAGTTTTGCTTCGGTGCTGTGATTCGAGCCTTTGCTCTGGAAGCTATCGCTTTGTGCAGCAGGTGCATCCGACTTCTCCGACTTTTCCGAGTCGGAGCCCGATCCGGAACCGGAACCGGAACCGCTCGAGGAGCTAGAGTCGCTGCGTTAAGCAGCCAGGCAATATTTTATTTCACTAATTATACATAGATGACAGTATATGGACACAGCATCACGAAATACGTACTTGATCAGTTGAATAATTAACGATAATGTAATCGTAGGAATAATTTACCAGATGTATAATTGTTGATTGAAACATTAATTATATACACGTGCTATTCAAACTTCAATATCTTATTTGACTTATTTAATCAATATCTTAAAACGGTTTTTAAATAAAACTTTCAAGAGATTCAAATTGTAATATATAAGTAATATAATAAGTCATATATAAATCTTGTAATGTATGGGGCATAAAAGTAAGAAAATATGCAATAATAATGATATATACTTTAAGATGTTGAAACGGTGTGAATGTTCTCTCTTATAATTTTATAATTCTGCATTGAAATACAGCACGTTTAATATATTGTTTGTACTCGAAAGTAAACAGCTTATCTAGCGCTGCATTGATATTTGAATACAAGGAAGCAAACGTTTCAACATAAACGTGATGTAAGACAAGGATTGTGTTCACAAAAACCCAAAATAAAATATAAAAGTTAGAAAGTTGGGAAAATTGTTAAGACATTGTTAGTGCTATATAAAGCTGTAGCAATATACACGTAGTCCATTTGTGACAAACCCTCACACACGAGAAAACTGATATACACTTGTATTCAGTTCAATTAGTTTATACTGTTTGTATTAATAATATATCGCACTCTACAATTGCATTCTATATAATGTAAACTTAAATTATTAATTCTTCTCAAAAATATATATGAATCTAATCAATATTATGAAATTTGAAGGGGGAAAAAAAAATTATATTCTCAAAAACAAATTAATAAAATTGAAAAACATGAATTTCTTCTATTTTCTAAATTTTCTACAAGTATTTATTCGCAAAATATGAAATCTTGCTAAAAGCTAAGAAATTTTTTAATTCACGTTGAATGTTTCTTGTGAGAGAAAAGTAAAATTTTACTGATGCAAGTTTGTATACCAGATCTCATGATTTTCAGGGAGATGAACCAAAATCTTGTCCATTACCCACCTTTCAGATCCCGATCCCGAGCCACTATTACTGCCGGAAGAGGAGCTATCGCTTTTGCTCTCGTTCTCGGAATCGGACCCGGATTCCTTACCGGATTCAGATTCCAATGTTTTCTGAAAGTTAGTCATATCGGCCACATGTAATTTCAATTTTATCTTTATAAAAGATATCGCTCGACTCTGGTGTTGCTTGGAATAGTTTGCTTTCGTTCCGAGTTAACGCTTATCGTAGAAACAGCCTAACATTATTACTCGCATTAAGAGATCTTTTTTTATTTTTATTCTAGGCGAATGGTTACAATTATGTATAACGAGCTTGCAAGATCATTCGCAGTCGAAGGGGAAGCGGTGGAACTTTTTGCGCATCCTTTTATTTTCTTCAATCAGCCTGCATACGGAAATTTCGTTACTTCATCAGCACGATTCCTCCTCCGAGTCGTCCTCCATTTTGTGACCGTCATCCGCCATTTTGTCCTCTTAGAAGAGAAAAGCAGTAATCTAAGAAACTGCATTAAATCACGCCACCGTCTTAAACTTGTATGATTATTTTGATCTAAATAAAAAGATTTAGATAAAAATTGACGATTAAAAAAGAAAATAACATGCATCCATAACATTTAATATATTAAATTTCGCAGGAATTCTTTGTATCTAACAGTAAAAATCTCTCTTGTTCGAATATCTGCAAGATTAAATAATGAATACTAAGTATTTAATACGGAATTTCTCCTAAATCGGCACGCTTGTATCGGCTATCGCACTACAATCGCTTACAATCATATTCGCATGAAAGGAATCTGTTTGGAGATCCGCTCAACAAAGGTTTGGGCACTGAATAATAGAGAATCATCAATTCAAACAGGTCATACGTTTATTAAATATTTCAACAATTACATATCTCAGCCACTAGTGGTTGATTAAGATATGTAAATGCATACAGAAATATATCTAATATATATTTAATAATATGCTTCATTATATTAATTTGTAGTAAAATAGATGTACTGATTACAGTGTTAATTACGCATTAATTAATTTCCATTATATCCCATTAATCTTCAAACGAATTGAAAGTCAAGATATTTATTAGTAATGTTCTAATTATTCTTATCTCTCTTGACATTTGATTTTATACATCTGCAAATCTGTGTCAGTGAATAATGATAATATATAATGATCAGAATTAAGATTCTCACAATAAGTATATTGAAAGAAAAATACTAAAGTTACGAGAGCGAAGTAAAATTTTCTCTTGCAATCAGCAGATTTTGGTTTGCATACCTACATTAATCGAGTGTAGGTTTCTTGCTCTCTTTCTGTAACAAACATTAGTGAGACATGCTACAGTTTCATCCCAGGCATTAGACAGCATACTAGACTGCGATATGATTAAATATTAAATTAACCTATACTGCAAACTGTAACACTGCTGGTACTATAAACCACTATTAAAAATTTATGAACATAAAATGGACCTTCCACACATTATAATATTTTCATAATTATATTTTGTACATTATGATGAAAAAATGTATGACCCGATAGAAAAATCCATGAACTCAAATATTGTTAAAGAAATGAATTGGTCTTGATTTATTCATGGAGCAATGTCCAGTATTATGAATTCATTATAATTCAAAAGTATACACTGATAATTAAAAGACCAAATGTATTAGTAAAGTACAAGAGTGTGAAGAGACAAATTAAATTTGTTTACAATAATTTACAGGCATTTATACACCATTGTTATAAAATCTATGATCATTTAAGTATTCTATACACATGTAATGAATGTGTGATGAAATCTCCACGAACCATATGTTGTTTTAAACTTTTGCACGAATTTGCCTCATGTATTTTACCTAACCCCTGTACTGTTTCAAAAGTTACAAATATTCTCCAATAAAATTGATGATTGCCAAGTATATAATTATTTTTAATATTCGTCTGATAATGTATCGATACAAATTTGTTGACAAATTGAATAAAATTTATCACAATGCAATGCAGTTTTACTCAAAGTATATTTTGTGGTTGATTCTCACCCCCCATGAAACTGATGCAAAAGAAATCTCTGTTCCACAGGATTTCAAATAGCATAAACGGAGTTTTATAGTATAGATAAATGTTATGAAGCTCCTTGACAGACCCACATATGTCAGTCACATGCCAAAATTGTGGATTTCTTATGAAAATTTTTGCAAAGAACTTTCAAGGGTTGAAAATGCAAAATATTTCTGACGTTATTCCAATGGAAATGCATCATAATCACGGGTATTTGTCGTGAGACGTGCGTCACACCGTCCTGATCAGCCGGCAGGACTGTGCACGACAATATTTGAGCTCAATTTGCGAAAATGGGTACATTTTCAATTTTCAAATAAGTGTGACGCCAGGCCGGAGAAAAGTGCGAGGAATCGTTTGCGATGAAAATCAGGATGGTACAGCGATGTTTTCTGTGAAAAATACCAGGTTGACGCGATGTAAACAAACTTTATAGGTTATTGAGAGGCTGGGAAAGAGTGTAAAGTTACGAAAAATCGTGGCGAGGGTGGTACGAGTTCCTGAGCCCGGACGGTCCGCGGGACCCCGCCCTACGCGTAGGAGCCCTTCGCGGACGGGCATCGGGGCTTTTTTCGCCTTTTCGCCAGGTTCTCGTGAAGCCGCGACACGCGAAAACGCATGTGGCTACGCGATTTTCCCCTATTCCAAACAACACCGTGGCCGCGACGAGCGACTCGCACGCACGCATAAAATCGCGTCCGACGCCGCCGCCGCCGCGACGGTACGCATCGAGCGGATCCGCATCCGTAAGGACGAAATCGCGCCCGGATCCCGGGGGTTGTCTGCAAACTGGCACTCACCTGCATGGCTCCGTCTACGCGTCGCACACCGACGACCCACCGACGTTACCAGCGCGACGCGAATCGCGCGAGATCGGCCCTGTCCCGCAAGTGTAGCACTGTCACGGGTGCACGTGCCCGCAATATCAATTCGCATACGGCGCCGTGGGCCTCGACATCGTGAGAAACTATCCAAGTGTCGTGCGCTATATGCTCACGGGCTCGCGAGGTTGACCGCCATTTTGTGAACCAGACTGCTTCTTCGACCTCCCCACTCCACGGTGCTCCCGTCATGCAACGCGCGCGCCATCTCGTCGTCCCCTTGCTCAGCCCCTCTCCTCGACCAATCCCGAGCAGCCGTGGCGCGAAGCCTTCACAACGCGCCGCCGGATTGGCCGAGAGACCGGGGGAGAAGGGAATACGAGAGGACGCGCGCATCGGATGACCAAAGCGGTGCACCGTACGGATGCGGGTGCGCGCGCGCACTCGCTCGCGTACCGGAAAAGCGTCTATTCAATGAAACGTTAATTTCTCACGCGAGCATCTCGCGTGAGGAATTTACGCCATAAACAATTTCATGCTAAATGGCGATTCGAGATCCGATGAAATTCATCGCGCGAATTTTTTTGCACGAAAATTCGGACTGCGTTCATCGTTTCATGCAGGATCGACGAACGACGAACGTCGGACGTGAGTCGCAAAACGGAAATCGAACGCGGCTCGTCGCACGGCCATTTTGAGCAGCCAACGATTTTACCCAGAATGCGCGGCGTCGCGTCGCTTTCTTCGATTAAGCTCGCCGCCGAGCTCTACTTTGTGCGAAATGGCGAATTTTTCGCCAACATGTGATAAACAGGAAATGACGTGGGCGAGATGCCATGAAACTGCCACGTTTCTCACGGAAACGAATTCTCGTGTTTTCCAAACGGAAGTTCCCGTACTTTCGAAACGATCGCTTTGAACAGAGGGAAAATTATGTAACACGTAGACGTTTCGAGAGGCATCATGGCGAGCCAATTACAGTAGATACGCAAGAGAAATTTGAGAATTATACGATTATTTTTCCACGAAAGAGAAAACTGACATTTTGAAGAGGGGAAAATCGTGTAAGTCGCCCATATCGATAACGAGACGATTTCGCTAACGGAATCGCGGAGAACCGTCGGAGAAACTGACGTAGAGACTAAGACGCAGAGACGAGAAAAAACATACTTTTGCGCGCGCGCGCGCGGTACTGACATAATGGCCAGAGCATACATACCGTACAACGTGAAAGAACGGATCGTTTGAGGGCTCAGGAACCCGCGGGTTAACTCTAGCACAAAATTGTCGTTAAAAGCAGGTAGGACGAGTCCACACTAACCGTTGGGCAAGCGGAGCGGAATGGCGCAGCCCTAGGACGCCAAGCAGGCCGATGTCGCCATGCAAAGGATGCAAGCGAGAATGACGGGAGCGGAGCGGAGCGCGGCAGGCTGGCTAAGCTGGCTTTCCATCAGGCGTGTCGGGCTGAATGGCCCCGCGCGCGCGAACGGGGAACAGACGGACGGACGGGCTACGCCGTCTCGGATGAATTTCCCGTGTGACCGCGTGTCACGACGTCGCGAAAACGACGCCGACTGAGCGGCGCGCCACGCCCGTCCCGATGGAAAGCCAGCGCAGCCGTCTCGTAGTCGATGTGACTGTCGTATCATGGTGAGAATGAAAGACGAAAAATATTACCTACACGTCCGTGACACGCTGCGCCGGAAAAGGACGAGACGCCCGGGCTTCCGGTATATGTACGCTGCCGCGGGTCGATCGAGAGCTCGACTAGCGCCACCTTTCCACTTCGAGGCGTTTCACGGCGGGCTCCTTCAAACGTACATACATACTTTCCACGGCGGCAGCCGCTTTCGTCTTTCATCTTAAAAGAATCAGCAAAATTATTAATATGTAACAGTGATAACAAATTATATACTAAATAATAGAATTTTACAATTAATAACTTTAACTTTACAAGTTTTACAGATTCTTTTGTGTATTGTGATATTTCATCAGATTGGTTTAATAAATAGGCTATTTTGCATAATTTCTTTTTCTTTTCACGGAAAAGAAAGCACAGCAAATAATAAAATATACAAGTATGAGTATAAACGTTTAATATTTCCTCTATACATGAAATTAATTTCCATCTTATTAGTTATATATTTTTAAACACTAAGAAAAGAAGAAAAAACAAACGATATGAAACACGTAACTTAATTACGTGAACAAATTTAAAGTTGAGAACTTAAACACGTTCTCGAAACATAATTCTACATCTCGTAATTTCAACGGTTAACGATTTTGACGTAAAATTGATTTTATTTACATAATGACAGTTGCCGATTAATATACAATACTAGATGTTATGGGAAGGGATGTAAAATATCGAAATAATTATGGATTGTGGTTAACAATATATATATGTACATTACATAGAAAGATAATTTCAGTAGCACAACACAAAAGTGAGGATTATATAGCACTTTGACACTAATACTTGTACTACTTGGTAATCATTACATATTTCATAGGTATGCCAAGTTTTCTATTTATGAAACGACAACTCAGTCTTATAAACTAATTCAGCTCAAGTTAACAGCGTGCCAACGCGATGACGACGATCGCAGTGACGAAAGAAAAACTGATGGAGATAATAATCATATATTGCCAAAGTTCGCAGAGATGACAACTTTATTATTAACGTACCCGTTTTCGGATTATGTAAAGAATAAATGATGTAAATGAGATACTGATTTTCATTGAGTATCGATAGTAGAATGCGTTAGGACTTAAATGCGTTATTCCGGATCTGGCGTCTTTCCCGCGGCACTTTGTTGTTCCTCTCCCTCCTTCTTCTCTGTCTCTTTCTCCTTGTTTTTCGCGTCGGGAACCCACAAACCGCTGTCAACGCAACGTTTCATGTGATATGTCGCCTCTTCCTCTGGCATTGCGGCTATTGTTCGTTGTAGCAATGGAATATCTTGCATCTCGAAACATTTTTGCAAAGTCTGAAAAAATACAAGGAATTAATAAAAAAGTTTTAGTATCGACTTTTATGAGACGGTTCACTTACCTCTGGAAGACTTTCAAAGACTTCGGCTGGATCGAGTCCCCCAGGACCCAAACGAGCTTTTCTCTCCTCTTCTTCGGCCTCTCTGACCGCCTCGGCTACTTTCTCCGCTGCTCTTTTGCGTATTCTATCCTTGAATGCTCTAAGTTCGTCATCAAAGGAGTTCTTGTACTCTACCTCGGCAATCTGAATTCGACTGAAAAAGGACCCAACACACGCTCGCGGGTCAACGTCCAATTGCTTAGATAGCTCCAGTATATATTGCATACATATGCATTGATGTGCAACGTGTTCCATCAAATTATGTTTCTGAAAATACACAACGAATATAGAATCAATTGTCAGATGTCAGTCGTTGAGTCTGTCAGAGTACTTGATAATTTAACGATAGAACAATTGCTTTACTTCTTCCATTTCCAAGTTAATGCACCAGATGACCAAATAGTTTGCCGTATTCTCGCAAACTAAATATGGATGGTCCTGTAAGAATTTCTTGCTGTCGTCATATTTTCTTAGCATGCCAAACTCTTTGAGTTTCTTCTCGTGATCCTTAACAAACTGTTTCATTCGCTTCTCCTTTTCCTCGTCGGACAAACTCGAGTCATCGCCCTTTCTTGCAGGTTTTGTATTTATTACAGTTTTCGTAAAACCGTCTTGTCCAATAGTATCTATGTTCCATGGTGTCAATCTTTCTTTCTTTTCCATTTCCTTTTCCTTCTCATTAATTTTTTTCTCTTCTTCTTCAAGGTCCTGAAGAACTTTCTTCAATGTAGTTAAATCAGCAGAATCATTTTGTTCGTTTTCCAATTTAGCTAATTTCTCCTTTGTATCCTTGAGTTTTTTGATTGTTCTAAAATAATGACGGTTAAAGATTAATTTAACCTTTTATATGGAGACAGATACTATTTAATATATCCGTGCTCATACTCTGCTTTTTTCCTCATGTGCTCCTCGTGCTCTTTCTTGCGCTCTTCCATTCTCTCCAGGCGTGCTTGATGACGCCATCTGAATAAGGATGGCGTATCAATGTTTGGATGCGTATCATCTTCGTCATCTGAAATCTAATGGCAAAATAGGAAAATTTATCATACAATACAAAAAGATATTTAAATATATAAAATCTAAATGTACAAACAACCGTGTTGTTATTGTTCAATGTTTGATAAAAAAAAATTAAATAACTTTTCAGATATTAAACTAATTGATCCTGCGAAATAAAAGTCAGAGAAAATTAACAAAGTTATAAAATAAAAGGCTAAGTATCATGTACTAAAATTAGAAAATTTATAAACGATAGATTAGCATTTGACAGTATACAGATCTATAGGACAATCCGTGGCTCTGTGCAAACAAGGATTACGAATGAAAGAATCCCGAGTTTGATCCCAGAACCCTTTCACTCTTATTCCGCTCATATATCCGTTAAGAAAGTAAGAAAGACTATGCATTAAGAAAATTGATATGATTTTCTATGGATTTATTGGAAATCTGGTGCGAGATATAGAAAATGCTCGACTCCATATTCGTAATACAACTGCAATCTGACAGAGACTGATAACCAAGCTGAATTACAACTACGAATAGTTGACGTTTCAATGTGTCACAACGACGTTTTCACGGTGTAAGAATCACGCGGGGCCGGCGAGATTTGATCCAGAGTCTTTTCGAGAACATTCCGCTGGATCGCTAGATCCCGGAGAATTACATCGAAATTATTCTTACTTCGATACTCTTCCATTTGCTGTAATCCACCATCGTAGCGTTCGGATGGATCTGCTGTCAACGAGTCGCTTCTACGCGAGAAATCCGTCAGCTCGGACACGCTGTGCCTTTTTTTCCCTGTTCCCTTCCTCTCTCTCGTTCCGCGATGATGGTGTCGCAGGATGTCGACGAGAGAAACCGCGAATTGTCGCTCTCGCTTCCGCCTCACCGATCACTCTTACCACAGTGTACCTGCACAGTCTAATTGCCGACTGACTCGAGCTCTTGGCTGATAGTCGCAGCGAACGACGAGAGATGGCGGATCAATCGATAATTCGCGGATAATGCGTATAGCAAGATATCCGTTCTGCAAATACAGATCTGTCACTTTGAATAATGATAGCATACAAGTTACAAATAGTCACATTTAAATTGATGATATTTTATTTAATATATAAAAATACGTATATTATTTTCAGATTGTCGTTAAATAAAAAATATCTAATTAAAAAATACAAAATATCTTTAAATATCTCTAAATATCTTATTAAATATCTAGCGATAACTTTCTCTAGAATTTGTATTTTATCTCTCGTAATTTTTATCTTTTCTAATGTGGAAAAATAATGAGAAAAGATTAACGGTACGCAACAAGTACAGCTACAAAAAACAAGCTTCGTGACAAGAAAGGCCGGTTCGAAGAAAGGAGCAAAACAAGATTTTTAATGAAAATTTGTAAATATAAAAACGATTGATTAAATAATTGTGCAGTCAACAATTCTTCCTTATGTAAAATTACTTTCAATGAGTTAGATTTATTCCTACCGTTTTAAGAGTGATCAATGTTTCAAGCAGCTAGATAGATAGGTTATACGTGATTACGGATAACAGGATGACAGTTGTTTAAATATTATACATGTGATTTACATTGCGAGAAATATGATTGGGATGAGAATGAATGCGTTTAACGATACTGGGCTTGGAGAACCGGAGCAAGATGCCAACACAGCTCTCATAGAACTCGACAAAGGTTCGTTTGCACCGTTGACTTTTCTAACCTGCACAGGACATGAGTATTTACTTATTGACCATAAATATCTCAAACGCCTAAGAAAAATGTCGAATAATTATATCATAAATTATATCATAAAAAGTAGACATGTGCAAAATTTGCTTTGCATAAAAATTCATTTTAATTTCAAATGCGTGCGATTGCAGGCTTACGTTCTGCCAAGACTGGGGAACAATGCGAAGCCATAGTGCGTTTCCCTCGATTATTTGAGAAATATCCCTTCCCAATATTAATAAACTCGTCTCTGCTGAAATTGGCGGAAGTATTTCGCACCGGGAGCAATTTCTTACGAGTATGGGTTCTAAGAGTGTGTCAGCAGAGTGAAAAGCATCTCGATAAGATCTTGAATGTAGACGAATTTGTAAGACGTATTTACAGCGTTATTCATTCAAACGATCCTGTCGCTAGAGCTCTTACTCTGCGCACGTTGGGCAGCGTAGCTGGCATTATTCCTGAAAGACAACAAGTACGGCATTTAACTCTTTAGTAAGCAGTTGGTCATGTTTTAGCTTTACAAGGACAATAAAATTAACAATTATTATTTATCACAAGGTGCATCATAGCATAAGAAGATCCTTGGATTCTCACGATTCAGTGGAAGTAGAAGCTGCAATATATGCCGCTCAAATGTTTGCGGCGCAGTCCAAATTATTCGCTGTATCTATGTGCAGCAAAATTTCTGATATGATTAGAGGCCAAGCAACTCCCGCTTCGATGAAGTTGCAACTTATACCGATTCTACAGTACATGCATCACGATACTTTTACAGCGTCAATGGTACATAATTTTTTATAATTAATACATCATATATAGTTTACATGTAAGTTTAAGAAGAACTATACTATTATTTTATTGAAGGTAAATGAATTGTGTATGGAGCTTCTTGCGAGTTATCCAGCAGCAGAATTTGTCAGAGTCACTCTGAGCGCTCTAAGTACCCTTGCATCTGCAACGTTAATAGATGTGCCGCAACAGGTTGCGTTATTATTACGCTATTTGCAAGATGATCCAAGACTGTCTGTTAAACGTCATGCCTTGCATCTTTTGCACAGTTTAGCTAGAAAAGGAGCACATCTCTGGCCACAGGGCGCTCTTGATAATTTAATTGGTATGAATTTTGATACATATCAGACATTTGATGTCATATTTGTTGTTTGCAGTGATATCTAATCAGTATCTAATAATTTAGAGAGTACCACGACGCTTTTGCAAGATGGTGCAGGAAATACAGATCTTCTCATCCGTACTTTAGACGTAATTGAGGTCAGTTAAATCACTTTTAGTTACGAAAGTTTCTTTTATAATGTATATTTATACGTCAAAATATTTATTGAAAAATACAGGTGCTTAGCCAAAACGTTGTAACGTGCGATTCAAATATGGAAGAAAATAGTCCCTTATTGCAACTGTGTTTAAATGCATGTTATTCGCCCGATCCGTTTGTCGCAGTGAAAGCAATTACTATACTTTCTAGAATTGCCTGTTACTGGTACGTACATGTAAAGCCTTTTTCTTCGATAGATAGAGCACAAAAGACAGATAATTATTATGGATTATTTTGTCAATAGTTATCAAGAAGGGTTGCCCGCTTATGGTATACAAGATGTGATTTCTTGTCTGGAGACTCTGATTGTATTGCTAGTTTTGGACGACAAACATTTACATCAATTAAAGGCATGCCTACGTTCGACAGTAAAGCTGTGTCAATCGCAGCCTAATCACTGCGCTATATTTGTCGATGCTATTGGTTCTGCTCTTATCAACGCTAGTGCAGAAAACGGTCAGAACGAAAATCAGACGGTTGCATTGTGCGAAGCTTTAGGTGCTATCGGTAGTTTGGGAGAGAATACGTTGCTACCGCTTTTACCAGACATTTTGATTAAGCTTAAACAGATGTCTCATGTACATACAAAGGTAAACTTATTATTATATATAAAGAAGAACATGTAATATTTTTATCTGGAAGAATTTAAATGTTCTTAATAGATATTTTCATGAGATTAAATAGATAGATAGATTTCATGAGGTTCTATTCTGATTTGAAAAGGTAATGCTTTGTACATTGCTATTCCAAATGGTAGCTGGGGGATATGAATGGAATGCGGAATGTTTAGAGGCGGTTGACAACGTTGTGAAAAATGTGGATGGTTGGGCAAAATATCGCATTGCGCGTAGTGCTGCAAGATACGGTCATCATACAATTGCCACTGAGATATTTAAAGGTCTAAAAGAAACTGTAGCATCGGAACAATTACATTTTTGGTTGTCCGGTTTAGAATTGGTTACAAAAGCAGAATGCTGTCTCATGTATGTATTCTTTACCTGCATTCACAAAATGATAATACATCATTTTGTGTATTGTTCTCTACTTTTCTCCTTTTAACGTAATAATGTTTGCATAAAGGAATAAGACGGAAGGCGAAGAAAATATGAGTAACGCCGAGATTGTAGAGAAACTGAATGGTGCAATAGCGCGTTATGCAAGCGCTTGCGCGTCTCTGAAAGCTGCTAGCACACCATTACGCAGTTTGCAATTTCCAAGTGAATATTCGAAATTACGTTGTGAATTCTTACAATCCATAGCGCAGTTATTACATTCATGCATGTAAGTAAAAATATAGTAAATATAATTTAAAAAAAAGCATCGCCGAAATAAAAATCTATATTTTTAGATCTTTGTGTACCGCACCACCACCCGCTATAGCTGTGACAGTTGTCATCGCGACGAAAGATGATCTCCAGAGATACGGGCGCGTTACGCATCAGGTATAATTTGTATAATCATAATTACAAAGTAATTGCAATATCTACATGCATAATATCTACAACTATACATACGCATACTATTACAATGTATATTATAATTTGTGCTTTACAGTTGAGAAAATCAGCGCAAGATTTAAAAAACTGTGCGGAAAATTACCAAAAGTTGTATCAATCAGCCTTTGATGCTGATCCGGGATCATTAGCGAATATTCGAGCGTATCCTTTCACTAAAGCAATTTTTATTTAACTATCGTTTATTTAAAAACATTCTTTTGATTATTTACCTTGATTCATCGCTCGTGTAGATTACAAGAAATATGCCGAATACTTGCAAATAGTGTAGAACGGGTTTGCGGTGGGCCAGGTATTTCAATGTATCAACAGCAGAACGATTCCGTGAACTTCCATTTCGGTGATTCCGTGGAGATGCGGCAGTTGGCTCGTTGCTGCGCTGAGCTGCGCCGTTTAGCACCATCCTGGGTAAACGGCGACGGCAAGGCCGGATCAATCAGTCATTTGAGAGTCAGTTGTTTGATTTCGCAAGTGACGTTACTTGCCGGTGGAACAATGAGACTGCCGATTCCGCGGTATTTCTTCCAAACTCTGCAAACTACGAGCATTAAGTTATCGGTGTCACCTCAGCCGCGTGTTCTCGGAGAACCCGTTTCTGTGCCGCAAGGTAGCCAACTAGCACTCAAAGTCGAAGGAGTACTGCGACATGGCCGTCGGGCATCTCTCTTCCGTTCCGTCTCTGCCGTGTGCATTTCCATTACAACGACGCCGCCATCAAAAATAAATTCTGATCAAAAGGTATACAAAGTGTCTAATATTACGACTGTATTAATTATTAAGAGTTAAACTAATTTACAGTATTGCATGTTTAATTTTATAAATATACAATATGTGATAACATGTCAAACATTTCTGTCAGTGTTTAAAAAAATTTAATTGAATTGAAAAATGAAATAAGAAAGTTAAAGAATACATTTGTGAAACTTATATTAAATAATAATATTAAACGATACGTGTTTGCTTGCAGGATTCCAACGAATTACAACAAACAGTAACACCTCATCGGGATTTCTTCGCTTGCGAATTTTTATTATCCTTGGGAGTACCTGGACCTACGATTATACCTCCATGTACAGTTGGTGCAAACACTGTCGCGGGTAGTGGTGGTCAATATCAAATCACAGCCAGCGCGAGTATACTCGATAAAGACGGCAATGTGTGGAAGTGTGGTCCACGTTCCACTCTCCCTGTTAGAGTACATGAAGAACCTGCAAAGAGGAAGTTACCTTAAGGATATGCATTCTATGTGGCACGCAATATATTTTATTACATATATTTTTATTAAAATTTTTATTGAAATTTTAATAAATTTACATGTGACGCATTTCGCGACTTTGCTTCTTCTAAATAACCATATGCCTTTGTATTATCAATAATGATACATATGAAAAATATTTTTGCTGAAATAAAGCGAATATTGTCAATATTTACTAATTAAACCGATAAATAAAGCTTACTTTATGTAATTTAATTACATAATCTGTAAAAATTTAGAAATAAAATTCTATTTGTGATTTCATCTATACCATACATTATATAATATGAAAAAGAATTGAAAAATTAAAATGTTGATTAAAATAACAGCATAAAATTACAAACAGAATTATATCCTAAATCTGATACAAATTATGAATCGTCTAAAGTAGGTTAAATATCTTAAAATAAAACAATTTTACAATTCAACGATTTATGTAATATTAATTATACAATTATTAGCTTCGTTTCATTGTATTAAAATTTTTGTTGCACATTTTTAAAACGACGTTTAAATCTTATATTTTATTCACGATGATCTTATTTACACGTATGTGATAAATAATTTTTTCGAAGACGTACGCTCGTTTTGTGAAAAAGCATATTTTATATTTAAATACATATACTATTTGACATTATTATTGTATTACATTTAAGAAGCGCTATTTTATGAATCTCATTAATCTCATTAAATCAAAATTTGCCGTCCAGATCTAAAAAAACGCGCGCAGGATCCGTGGTGGCATCGGAGTGACGTTAGCCGTCAAGTAGCGAGTGTCGACGTTTGAGTGGACGCGCGCGGGCGACGACCCATAAAAGGGAGATCGCAAGAGTGGCGGGCGCACAGTCGCGCACGGTCTATCCGCCGGTACGGTACGGTACGGAGCGGAGCGGAGCGGAGCGGAGCGGAGCGGAGCGGAACGCGCAGCGTTGTATTATATTCCATTTTACTCGACGATCCGGCGAGCAACAACCGCGAGAAGCAACAGTTATGTCCTCGAGGATCGTTGCACCGCTGGCCGCTGACCCGCTGCGCTGTTGAATCTCCTTGCGCCCGTGTGGTCCCGCGGTAAGTCTCTCAAGCCCAGAAACTTTTCCAAGCCGTCGCGTTTCCTACTTCGCGCCGCGCCGCCCGCTCGCGCCAAATTTGCCGCGAGATTATGTATGCCTGAACGTTTCGTCGGGGGAGCGCGCGGTTGCTTTTTAATTTCTGATGGCTAAAGTTTCGGTAACGTCCTTTCAAGTCCATCTACATATTTATAATTTGTACAAGTTTCCTCTCGACGAAGGGTAGACGACGAGAGCCGAGCGCCATTTTCGAAAGGCGCGGAGAGCGTAATAAAGGAACGGTGTTCCGACGAGGTGCTGAAATACTACGTAATATTTCAGAAAGTTAATCAATGCATTGAATCTTTTCATTGGGATCGTTGCGCTCGACGATCACTTTGATTTCATTAAGAATCCGTCGCGCCGAAATCCTTCGGTCAGTGATCGTATACATCGATCGCTACTTTCGGAACATGTCGTTGAGGCGTCCGAAGTTTCCCGCATACGACGATTCAAATCTCAAGTGACCAACCTGCCATTGCCAGTTTAACGTTAGCAGCACGAGCGATTATT
Organism: Tetramorium bicarinatum; assembly: GCA_928718305.1. Classification (NCBI taxonomy): domain Eukaryota; kingdom Metazoa; phylum Arthropoda; class Insecta; order Hymenoptera; family Formicidae; genus Tetramorium; species Tetramorium bicarinatum. The sequence continues at coordinate 15,963,528 of OV788327.1, forward strand.
GACGAATTAATTTTAGTTCGAAAAGTACATTTACAATGTTTCATTCACGCACGTTTCATACTCGCGTTATGTAATGAATATTGTAATGAAAATCCTCGCAAACTTGTATAAGAGAAAGATTTTAAAACAATTTGAACATTTTGCAGAAAAGCGACGAATATTTTCGACAGCTGCTGCGATCGTGATGCTCTAATAAAGGTTAGGTTAAAACGATAAGTAATAATTCGTTTTTACTGCAATTTTCAATTTTTATGTTTTGCGATGATTAATACATTTTATTAATTGATGATTCTATTATTTGAAAAATTATAATATTTCATAATCCCTAATATTACATATATTACATATATTAAATAACTTGATGTAGAAAATTCATCAAAGATTGAAAACAAAATATTGCGCGATTCGTAATTTCGAAATAATCCATATCTTTCAAAACGCTCATCCTTGTTGCGTTTTGTTCCATATTCTCGAACGAAGCTCTTCCCTCCATTCTCATTCAAATTCCCATTCAAAACTCGACAGAAATTTCGATAGTTTTACCTAAGCAAAACTTGATCGCAAAATGGCGAATCACTTCGCACCAATCTGACAATATCGCTCTCTTCCATTATTACTTGTTTTCGCAAGTAATATCGCATTCCACAACACGAAACCGCGATCATGCGGGAGGAGGGGGGAATGGGAGCCGAGGAAGTGAACGAGAAGGTCTTGCAGTAAACTGCCGAACTTGGGGTCGAGATTAATATGTCGGTACCGCGGGGAGCTGCGGAAACTGGACGCGGCTTCCCAAGCGGGAGGGTCCGGGAAATTGTACGCGGGATCAAATCAAGCACGCGTGGCTCGAGTTCGACTAACGGAGTCCCGAAATTGCGCCGCGACCGCTCAGCGGCGATAAACTGAGAAGGGTAGAAGGGCACGAGTCGCCCCGTTGCGATACGCAACCGAAATCGAGTTGTTTTTCCGCGGCGAGAGAAAATTCTCCCTCCTTCGAGGGAGGATCTTTCTAGCGGTCATCTTTCGTCGAGTTTTCATCGAGAATCGAGACTTTGCGCGCTCGGTACCTAATTGAATTCGCCGATCCTTGTACTGTCGAGAGCGAGTTAGACAATACGTAACTGCTGCTACAACTAGATTTCGCTAATATTTCAACAGACGTTAGCGTAACTCTGTTAGATCATCGTATTATCGAGCGATCGATTAAAGACGATTATTGGATAATCCCATTATTTCGAATTCAGAACAAATTAAATATTATTTTTGTACATACGTTCCGCAAGCGGTATGTTCAGTTATATTTCGCGAGAGACGGAACAGCTTGATTATAGTTTAAACATTTACTTCGTTACTTCGGAGATTTACTGGATTTCGTTATCGGAAAATTCTCCAAGCGCAAATTCGGTTATCGCTGCATTCTAAAGTAATCGTCCTTTAAGAAAAGCAAATTTAGATTTAGTGTTGCGTAAAACGACCACTACGTAGGCATTATAAACGACTTAACGGGCTTGAAAAAAGCGGAAGATAATGAAAAGGAAGCGCTTGGTGTAATTGATTTGTGTGCGCGGCAAACTTTACAGGGTTTCTCGGAGAAGCTTTTAAGGACTATTGAAATCATTCGCGTATTATTTTACATCTTTTTTCACATAACAATACATCAGAAGCGATTGAATCAGGACTACTCATATTTATTTAATATAATTAAACTTTAACGATCCTGTAAATGCGTGTAGCAAGAAACATAATTAAATCACTGTTCTTAGTTAATCACAAGACCATGAATTGTGTTACGATTCAATAGCACATTACATGTTATTTTTATTTGCTCTAAATTAAAAAATGAAGAAACACTATGGTTGTTTCTGCATAAAGTTTTTGTAAATATATTTTTGCAAGTTTAAAAATCATCTGAGAATAATATCCCGCGCATCCCATGCTAGAGTACAAGCAGATCTCGCGAGAAAGTCTAATTTCTTGGTGGAATTACCCCCGGTGAAGCTGTCGTATCCATCGGAGTGAACCCAAGAGGGGAGGCCCACTACGCGCATTGCCAGGCTTAATGCACAATGACTATACCGTGTCGGTAGTGAGAATGTTGCGGTTAAATCTATATGTAAGCGAGAGAGAAAGGGAGCATACGATGTATGCAGAGACTGCGTGATTCAAACTGCTGCTTTCGAGGGAGAAAGAGAGAGAGAGAGAGAGAGAGAGAGAGAGAGAGAGAGAGAGAGAGAGAGAGAGAGACAGACGAGATCGTGGAGTAGTTGTGCTAAATGGTTCGCAAACTAATGTTCAAAATTCGAGTATTGCCGCGAGACCGAGGGAAGATGGGGTGGAAAGGAAACGCAGCGAGCGCACGACTTTCTAAACGGAAAGAGGGAAGCGGATGATGAGAGTGAGGGTGAGAGTTGTGCCAACCGACAAGGCGTCGGTGTGTAGCATTACCTTACCTTAAAATACTTGCCGTACCACGCTCAGCGCGATCATGAATTATTAAACGGCACCCTTTCGACCGTCGCGTCTTTAATTATTCGTCGGGGAGATCAGAGAAACGCGTGATATACCTAACATTGTGTCTAAACAGATACAAATGAAATCGACAATCGTAAAGTCGTTTAGAGGTTGAAATGTTCTCTGAATCATTGAAAGATTGTCCTGATGCCCATGGCACCCTGATTAAGATCACATGCGAAGATCACATGGAGACTTGGCGCAAGTTCGTTTCCCGAGCGAATCTCTCGCGGATACTCCGCGACGCGGATAGGTGCGCCGGGAAATGGAAATAAGATTCTGTCCATTTTTCCATGCATAGAAAATGTCGGTTCCTTTGTATGCACGCAGAACAGATATCTTATTTTCCGGCGTGTGCGATCAGAACACAATTTTCCGGATTACCCGCACGCGTACGGGATTTTCTCTTCGGGCTCGCCTCGCGCGAGATGTACGATCGATTAGCGTACAACACAGGAAATAACTTGCATTGGCTTCCTCGATGTGAAAAAAGTAAAGCGGAGGATACGGAACGGGAGATTAACGATAACGCTCATATCATCTAATAAATTTCGCGAAACTTTGCGACATAAACGTACCGCGCGATTTTCTTACACATATAAACGAGAGATTGCTCTATCATTTATTACATTTATTTTTCTCATAACTGCGGGTGCGAGTCTTTAAATTGCCTCACCTGCTACACGGTAGGTATACGTTTCACGGTACACGCTGTAGTACATCTGAATGAAAATGCACTACAATGCAGCAGCCTGCTCCGCTGTACGTCTTTGGTCACTTTATTGTTGGAAGAAACATGTCCAAACCACTGCAGCATTTTGCTGAGAACTCGGCTCGTATATATCGGTATCGGCAAGTTCCGCTCGACAAAACAAATTGCTTATACCGTCAATGGAACTTCGTCGGAAGTCTGTGTGTGTGTGTGTGTGTGTGTGTGTGTGTGTGTGTGTGTTACTACGGCTACGTATCGATACTTCATATAAACCGTTTGTTTAACTTCCGAAGTAGGGGAGAAAAGCGTTCCCTTCCGAGACGATGGCCGGAAAACTGAAAAATTCCTCGATATGAGAGGCGTGTCAAGATACAAAGATATAGAGTTAGGGATAGGAGACGCATCTCGCAAAACTAATATACTTGAATAAACAAAACTCGGGTGCCGGGATCAAATAAATTCGTTCGCTTATCTAACGCATATGCAGCCACAGTAACCCGTGTTTTTGTGCAGAGTAACGAAATGTTATGCACACGTTAAAAACGCATGGTTCTGCATTTCTTGATCTAAATTTTATTGATGCTGTTGACTTTCAAACCCAGTTAAATTCCAAAATACAGAAAATACTAATAGTGAGAATTGCGTGATATTTTTTCTCCGGTACACATACTCTGGTGAAATTTGATTAATAAGATGAATTATGCTTGTGCACAACAAGAGTTACTGTAAAATAAAATAAAAATATTTTACGATATTTTTTGAGTATAATATCGTGCATAAATAAAAAAATGAAAATGTAGAATTATGCCTCTCGCAAAATCACATTTTTTACTTGAGATTACAATTTGTTATTATATTATATGTAATATTTAATATTATAGTTAAAATTTATATAAATAAAATATGTGTAATATAACAACAAACCGCAATCTCAGGCAAGAAATGTGATTCTGCGTAAATTGTAATTTTATTTCCGCATATAACAGATTTGTCGTTTGAGAAGGTAATTGAGATTAAAATTATTTTCAATCTGATTGTAGAAACGCAACGCTGCGAAAAGACAATCAAGAGTTGCGAAATATTGTTAAGAAAATTTCAATAAGCGCGTTGGAATTTAGTAAAGGCTGAGTTAGTGTGCTTCCCACAATTTAATGCTTAGTTTACGCAAAATGGACACACAAAAATTATAATCCATATTACTCTCCGATCTATCAAAATCATTTTTTTTCCAAATCTACGCTCTTAATAATTACAATATTTTAAATGAGAGAAATAACGGTTATATTTTACAAATTTGGCAATATATTATATGATACATACTAATTAAGCGAATTACTTGTATGAAAATCTATTAATAATGTGCCAAATTTCATCAACAGGATACGTTACATTTATCACAAATAACTCTACATAATTTAAAACTGATATTTGAACGGTGTTTATAAATGGTTATTAACGATGCTCGATTTGTTTGATTTTTCGATTTTGCGTAATCTAAACGAATATTTAAATAAACACAAATCTTTAGATTCGTATTTTTCCAAGCGTCGATCGTGTTTTTCTATCGTCGAGGATTTTCGCATCAATTTTCAACAGATAAATTGCTGAAATACACGCGTTTAAATATACGCGGGTAGACACGCGTTATTGCATTTTATCGGAAATATGCTTGAAAATTTTCCCCTGGATGGAGATCACAAAAAATGGTAACAACGCATCAGGGGTTTGTCACATTCCTATGCACGTATGTGAAAATGATATAGAATTTTATATGCACACATATATATGTATGTGGTCCCTTTCGAAAGCTGGGAATTAAGCTGCCTTACTTTTCTCATTTCTCCACTCTCCTTGCAACATTCTCGCCACGTTCCTAGCATGCTTTATAGAGATATATATATATATATATATATATATATATATATATATATATATATATATATATATATATGTGTGTGTATACGTATACACGTATGTACATACGAGTGCCTTTAGAGATAATTTCAAAGATGAACAAAATATGTAGTTGAATAGATGATTGAAATATGAATAGATTAACGTAAGAGGAAAAGATGTTCAAGTTTGATACAATAATGCTTTTAACTTTTTGAGATTATTAATGATAAATTAGATGTATGAAATAATACAAATTAACTTTGGCTAAAGGTACTTTTATAATAATTACCTAGTAGTTAATAAAAAATATAAATTAGTAATATATTTTCATATAAATTTTATATTTAATAAATAATAATTTATCCCTCAACATTTATCAATTTGGGGGTGCAGTTAAGACTTGTATCTTGTGCCTTCTTTCAAGCAACACAGCATTTGCAATGCATTTTGAAATTCAGAATTGAACCACCTATGTTTATACGAATGATTTTCTTCGCAAAGAGACTTTCGAGCGGCGAAATATTGACCTCTTCTCGCGGTTCACCCCGTGTACATTTCGCGAGCGGCAGTGGAGGCGCGCGAAAATGCAGGCGGATGAGGAAGTGACGAAAGTGAAGGACAGGGGTAAATGGACGGGTTTCGGGGTAGAGTGGCTTTCCGTTCTCGATGGAAGCATTTGTTCCGTCGACGCGCAAACGCGCCCGCGCCTCGTAATAAACATGCCGCGTGCCCGCGGCGCGGGCGGGCGGACTGACTGATGATACCGTTCACTGGTAGATCTATGTTATTGGTTACATCTCCCGATACCGATGAGCCATTGAGCACGGAAGCGAGAAGGCATTCGTCGTGCCGAAACGAACGGTAGTAATTACCGCGACCGCTCTTCTTCGTACCGTAACTCTTCTCCCCCTACGACCGATCTTTCCGGTTTCACGCACGCTCGCTTCCGCATTTGGAAATGGAAAAGTTATTTTGCCCCTTCGCTAAACGGGTAAAGGTCAAGCACGAAGAATCGCCATGAAGGCATTTCCGTCTATACGGCGCTATGATTTAATCTCGCTGTAAATTAAATCCGTATGCGTGTGCGTAAAAATGTGTAATTTAATATTTAATTTCATTATAAGGTGCTGAATTTTTTAATGGTTCTAATTGAATGGTACGAAATTGAATTATATAATTTTTGCGTCGTTCTTACGCGGAACATTTTTGAAATATGTCGCGTACCGCGCTTTCACGTCTGCCGAAAATGCCGCACGATATTTGTCTCTCTTTCTTTCACGTTTTAGTGAATTATAAATAGTATAACGCTGTCATGCCAAATATACCATGCTATTGGCCGATAGACTTGCACTTTACGTAAATGGAAACGTTCGCCGCTTAGCCCGCAACGTTTTGAGACATTAGCATGTATAAATAATGCTTTGATCTTCGTTTATATCATACGGTACAAAGTATTGAAACGCGTATCGGATCGTCCCTCATTTGCGTCGTTTAAATGTTAAATGCGGCTGTTTGACACTAATCCCTTTATTAACGCTGCTCGCATATTCGATATGCAACAGATATCAAAGTAAAACCGAGTCGTTAACATTAAATTACATGTTGAGTGTACAGATCAGACCATAAGTGTGTTAATTTTTACTTTGTAATGAAATCACTCTGCACGTCGCGAGTTTATAAAACATTCGACGTTGCAGTTGACATTTTCTGACAATGGTACCGTAATCGTAACGGAAAAATTAAAATATTTAATGAAAAAAATATTCCTCGCAAAAAACGACGAAATCTCTCTCTCTCTATAATGTCGCGCTAAATCCAGGATGTGAAAGAACCTCGGAATATCGAAGGGAATTTGCAAAAAGGCGTGGACGAAGTCCATTTCCTGGGCAGTGGAGCAACTACCTCGCATAAATCTTTTCTGCCAACTATTTATCTTTGAAATATGTTGGCGAGCGACACCCTAACCATCGCATGATTCGCATGTTTCGCGCAACTTCCACAAATAACGTACCGTTCATATAATACCGCTATCCATATACATGACGTTTCTTTACGAGAAACATAATTTATCAATTTATCGAGCTACAATTCTCATCACAACACAATTTATTTTTATCCTATTTAATTATTGCGATTTTAGGCATAAAATTATAATATGACATTAATATCTTGTGGCAAAATCTCTGACTTTGTGCAGAATTTTCTGTATTACTGAAACTTGTAAAATATTATGAAAAATGTTGGCGCGTGATACTTGTAATAAATTCGATGCGATACAACACAAACACGAAATGTATACGCTACATCTGCACACATTTATAAATACGCCATATAAAATACTTTGACTATCTGATACGTGTAATTTCAACGTAGCATCAGGTGGCTTCGGTGCTATCACGATAACGCCGTGCTGTGACAATTGAAATTATTATCAGTTACCGCATCATATCGCGTTGTCAGTATATTTGACAGATTAACAAAATGGCCAATGAAATAGGAGTAAAAACTAATTTCATGTCAGGCGTACAATAACGTCACGCAGGATTTTATCGTGATAATAGGTCTTTTTTCTATTATTTTCGTTACAGCAACTAAAAATACGTCATTACGGTGTCAAGAAGAAGAATTTTATATTTTTACGAGAATGTCCACAATTTTATTCGTCTAAAGTCTCACAGTGGCTTTAGCAAAATCGCTTTTCGTTTAGAGGCAAGATTTAATATCTGCAATGTAATTCATTTGGATTAGGCGTGCGCATTAAGAACGGCGTATACTCCCGCCCGAGTAATATGCTCGAAACATCTTCGTGCTAATTAAAATTGTATCGCGTGATGTTTCTTATTATCGCCATAACGTAATTAGCGCGATTGCCTCTCGAAAGAAGAAAGAACATTATAAAGTTATACGAGCAGTATAACAAAGCAAAAGCGGAATGCGTTTAATCGGTATCCCAGACCGCCGCGCCGCGCCGCGCCGCGCCGCGCCGAACGGGAGTCGTATAAAAAAATTAACGGACGGTAATACAGCGCGCGGATTTATTTTAATTCAGTCCGTCGTAACTAGCTCGCACCATTCATTCTCAATCACGAATTCGCTCGCGTAGATCGAATTTTGTGCACTTTTCTTTCCTCTTCCTTCCTCTCCTTCCTCGCTCGCATGCTTTTGACTATAACGCCAATTCGTACATCTTTCGAAACGCTGCGAAACGCTTAATGGGATCATATCTACCGCGTATTTGCTATTACCACGCTAACAAATAGAATAACTCTCGTAATATAACTCGTAGCTTCGCCCATCTCGCTCGCGCATTCCGGACAAAACATGAAATCGTTACAACGATTTGCCGCACACTTCGGAAACAGAGTACGCGGCTCTTCCCTCGCGCCCTTTCCCCGTCCTCGCAACCTCCCTCATACGCAAATCCCTCTCTCTCTCTCTCGTCCTCTCGCCAAAATCGGGGTAATCCCCCTTCGTACAAACCGATTCAGTTATCTCGTGACGAACTAACGGGTACTCCGCCTAAATGGATCGATATTTATTTGGGATAGACGATCCGCGAAAGCGGATCTCTCCCTCGGATGTTTGTATCAGCGCGAGATGGTTCCTTCACCGATTTTCATCGAACATTAAACAGATATGGATAGAGCGACTCGCACATCTGATATTACATCGATGAGTTTCATTTGCGTTACCGCGGTTAATTTAAAATTATCTTATTGTTTATGTTAAAAAATTTTGTGAAATTTTTACTTCATTCCACCATTTGAAAATTATTATAACATAATAATCAGTTCATTTTCATTTTCATCATATAGTAATTTTACTCTTCCATATAATAATATATTAAATATAGTATTTAATTATTTATCATTTAATTATTCGAGGTTTAATAATACTCAATGATTTGGGAACCATTAAAATCAGTGTTTTCGCAGCAATATTAAAATCAAAGCTTGCGTGCTGCAAAATATACTACACGACCAAATATACTTTTAATATAATAAACTTGCCTAACTTCGGTTTTCAATTATTAATTTTATTTTTCGCAAATACACAGTCGTGTTCTTTCTCCCATATTATTGGATGAATTTCTGCATAGTAACAGTCGCGAATTTACAAAGCTAAACTGTGAAGAATTCAGAAAGAAAGGATTCGAGCCTCGGGCGCTATCTCCATTATTATCATAATTTTTTTTGCCAATGACGTCCAACGGACAATGTAATGCGTATGAAGAATGCGATGCGTGGCATGGTAGATAACACAAGGAGATTGAGCGAGACAGACAGCTAGAAGGGGGGTGCAAACGGACGGGATAGATGCACGGCACGGAAAAGGGGCACCTACTGTATCTCTGTGTGTGCACCCAGCCCGCGGGGTGCAACTTAATGAGCTTCCTGTGTTGGTTCCGCTTTTAGCGCGTAACTTGACGTCTCTCTCGAGCGCTCTCTCTCCCTCTCTTTCTCTCATTTATGCACTCTCCGTCCGTCATCATCCTCCATCGTCGTCGCGAGCATCATCACCAGCGCGTGTATCTCGGAAAACGATCCGTCCGCAGCGTTGGAAGCGGCATTAAGATGCAATCGTGGCGAGTCGCAAGTTAGTCGGTTGTCCGTCTCGAGAATTCAATTCTCGCGTCATGGACAAATTTGTCACAGAGAGAGATTCTTGTCAATAAATTAAATAATTAACGCGAATTATCTTGTGCGTAACTGGAAATTATCATCAAAACTAATTTCTTGTCAATTTCTTGTCAATTTAAGATTAAATTCGTAAATTTAATCCCGCATAATCATAATTACAAAATAGATATATGAAAACCAAACCAAAAAAAAAAATTAAATTTTTTAAGCGATTAATATTTAACGATAAAGAGAAGGGAAACGAATATAGCATATCATATATTTTCCATCGATAAAGCATAATTTCTTTTGGAATAGCGTCGTTTACGCACGTAAGACAGCTAAAGTCATTTGATTAGCGAATATTTTCTTCAAGGTACAATAATTCGTTTAACAGTAAGATCTAATTACTGCGAGGAAAACTTTTCCTTCGCCGCTGCTTCGCATTACTTTCTCCTTCTCTTTCGATCTGGCATTAGGTTACTCGCGCGAACAACTAATTCCTCCGTTCTACCACAACCCCATCGGATCCGCTTTGTGCGGCGTCTAGAGAAGTAACAAATTCTCCAATTCTTCGATTCGTACTCTCTCACCGCGAAACCGATTGTTCGTTACTCCGCGAACGGATGAAGGTACGGAAATCATGTATCGATCCCTGCCGAGCACGCGGATGTAAGTTGCATCGCGTACCTTTCTAATTCCACCGCACACTCTGTCCGCCGACTCTTTCTTTCTGCACATTTTTATTATCTTTATATTCGGTCTTATTTTTCACCCGCATTTTTATTCAATTCTAAAATGTTATAATTATTTCTTATTACGAGTTATATATTCTTAAAATATTTGTCATTACCATTCGCACTTGGTAGATATTGAAAAATGCGACAAATTATTACGCGCGATGTAGATACGGTTACATTTCTCGCAAAACTTTCGTTCGAGCAAACTCCTATTATAGTGAGCGTCACGGCCTATGTCCCGTTCTTCTCAGTTTGTGTTCTGCATCTAATTCTTCGCGAGAGCTTCGGAACTCTCGCGGCCTTCTCGTCCATTCTTGCTTCTCTGGAAATCCATCACGCAGTATTACCGAGGGATCAGCGAGACAGACACATATACACACATAAAATGCCGGCGAGCTACCACTTGACGTTTGAATACCGCCGAACTCTGTTACTGAGTGGCCCCGTGGTAAAGGGCAACGAGGGGAATGTATCCTCAATGTTGCAAAGTGCTGCGGCGGCGCCAACTTATCGTCGCTAAGCCTCTTTACAAATGTAGCCCTTTTTCTCCTACCTGACTTTCTCGGATGACCCGATTTGTCGCCGGATAATGTTGATCGTTCGCAAACGTTGCACTCATTGCGGTCTCGAGGAATTAAACCCGCCAATTTGGACTATGATACGGTAGTGTTAAAGAATATTTTGTTACACAAATAGATTTATACATAAGATTCATGTATAGATTTATTTATATAATATTAGTATTTACATTCTAGTTGCTTTTTTTATAATTGCTAACAATAATTTAATTTATTGTATAAAAATATTTTTCATTTCGCTCAACAACGATATATTAAACGAAGAACTGTTATAAATGACTGTCGAGTGGATATTTTTGCACTAACATTCTATCGCGTGACCACCGCATTATGTCAAAGATGTATCGCACTCCTTCGCTTGTCTCATTTCCTGTGGCTCGATTTAACACGATTTAGCCGTTGATGGAAGCACGTAAGTGAATATCACCTCTTTTCTCTGATACTTTGATACTTTTGCCATCCTCTTCGGTACCGATACCCTAAATGCCGAGAATCGCGACGGAAGAATTCGCGAGGGAGTAGCCTGGGGGGAAGTTAAACGGGAGGCTGGGAGATAGATCCTATGAGGCTGCATCTCGGGGATGCGAAGAGAAAGAGAGTGTATGTGTTAAGAGATGTCTCCCAACTTCACAGACAGTTTGAACCACAATCCTCAAGTTCCATCGCGCAGCCAAACTCCCTTCGAAACCTAACGTTGCTCGTGCGACGGCAACGGCGGCGGCATTTCGCGCGTCTCATCGATAGTCGATCGCTATCTCCTGGCGTCTTTTGCATGCCAGGGTGTCACGTTAGGCGTGTAAGCAGTCTAGAGAGGAAGAAGAAGCGAGAGAGAGAGAGAGAGAGAGAGAGAGAGAGAGAGAGACCAAGAAAAGCAATTCGAGTTCCTCATGTCGCGTTCACACGTCGTTATGACATCTTTCCTCGTGTTGCCTCGGGCGACGGTCAACCGCATATGAATAGCGTGACGTAAAGTATCCAAGAGGTTTGACAAATACGTACGATCTATCCCAGTAAGGCGGGAATAGTTGGTAGAGGGACAGTGATGCTCTGACGACCATGGAACGCATAACCATTTCAGAATAAGGATTTATTTTGAGACTGGTTATTATGATCAGACTAGGAACGTACATGTCTCTTTGTTAAGAAAACAATTTCTTAAGAACTTTTTTAAAATTGAATTACAATTTAAAGACGCACCTCGTATAATAAATACAATGAATATTATATCTTTTTAAAAAATATTTTAAAAAGCTACAAAATTTCTCACGTTCTCATAATAAAATACTAAATAATAAACTGATATTATGAATTTAAAATATAAACAGATCTTTATTCGCTATTGTATATTCTACATTATTTGCTAATTAAAGGACAGAAAGGACAGAAATAATTGTTATTATTCATACAAACGCGAGTTTCAAGATAAATAATGTTTGAATATATTTTTCAACAAACATAAGATTCACTAAATATTAATCTTTTGGAAGATTTCTAATTTTTTATTGTTCAATTTTTTGCATTTGTCTTGTAATTATAATTTACAATAACGAATTTACAGATCCAACATTTTCATTGTGTAAAACCGTGTGCAAAGAGCGACGTATATCACTGTTAACGACCTCGGGTTTATTCTTTGATGAGTGACACGCTTGTCCGGCAGAAACAAGGCAAGAGCAGCGTGCACAGTGCCAGTAAAGTCGCGGCGTGGAAAAGACGGTTAAATATTCGTGCGTACTATTACCAGCACGCTTGCAGTAAGGGGAGTTTGGTGTATAATAGTACAATTTGCCCTGTCTGATACATCCTGTAGAACGCAGGTATCACTGGCACGACTTGTTACGATTTATTCGGCGGATGACACGAAAACTGCGCGAAGATATCTTGCTGACAAAAAAAGTTAGATAGTAGGAGAGATAGCAAATTAAGTTTAACAGTAGGAGGGTGGAAAGAAGAAGCGTGGTAAGGGCGACTCTAACTCCGGGAAAGCTGGTGAAGGCAGACGGACATACAATTTCTTTTACAGGAACTTCAATGGCAATCCCTTGTAATATAATTAGTAAAGTAATTCGCGCGACGATATCATGAGAGAATATTTAGTTTAAGCTCGGCGCGGGGGAAAGGAATGGAAAGTTCGTCGGCAAATTTGCTCGAGCGTGGAGAGAAATTTAGAGATCGTGGATTTGACAATGGCCTACGTTCGGGGGGTAAGAACGAAAATCTGCCCGGACCAGATTGTTTTTTTTTCGCGGTGTGCACGATCTGGCGCGATTTTATTACATTTCGCAACGGTATGGCATTATCGAGATTCGTTTTAATCCCTGAATTTTTCGCGATATTTGTTAACCGACGTTTCGGCGCATTTTATTCGACGATAGTAATTCGCTGCGGAGCGAGTGCGATTCTACTGGCAGTTACATTAATATTTTTCGTACTATACATTTTTTTTACAACTATGGAACTAATGTGCACGCGCATAATTTCATGTGCATTGTGAACAGTGAATTATTTTTATTACATTTTCTTCGAAATATATTTTGCCATCAATCTAATTTATAAAAAAGATTGATATACATTTGATAGGAGATAAAATAGAAATTTTAATTCATCCAATTAAATAATGTAAATGCAAGAAATACTATTCTCAGATATTTACATTGTTTTTTTTCTTGTTACAATGGAACGCGTTCTGATCTGCTAATGAAATCTCGTTTATTATTATAATCAATTTTCATTAGTGTCATAATTGTGGCACGTAAAAACAAATCTGATTACAAAAGCAAATCTAATTGTTTACAAAGTTACATTTATTTTCCGATTGATTTCGGATTTAAATTTTTGTCGCACAAACATTCCGTTGCGTTATTATTTAATCAAAGCTCTGCAAGCATTTTCAAACGTGAGAAATGAGCGACAACTAATTAAGAGAGTTAAACATTATCGAATGCATATCGTTTTTATCTGAATATATCGATAGGATATATTCAGCTTCACGTGCGTTATGACATATTGCTATTTTCCTGCCGTCAGATGCTTTTATTATCTAACGAGAGAGTGCCACGACAATTCTATGCATATTTCTATTATAAGTCGCGAAATGCATCGCGGTAACGAGACATTATAATTACCCTTATAATTATAACAGGTCCTATAATCGGTAGTACAATGCATAGTTAATGAAGAAATTTAATATGCCGTGATGTGCTGGTTCGGCTGTTACAGTACTACGGCGAATGTGTGGTGTGGGGTTATTATACAGAAGTTTGCCAGAATAAGGGAGGAGAGAGGGAGAAAGGAGAGAGACGTGGAATTTGATTTCATAAATATATAGAATCAGTTGCGGATATGAGAATTTGTTACCTAACTTATATTATAATTATTAGACCGTGGGGACAGATGAACATTTTTTTGTTGACTTGATTACAGTTTGATGTATAATAATTTATAATAAAATAAGAGGAGCTTAACTGTAACGAAAAATGATAAAAGAAGAGAATTATCTCTCTGTAATCTTTAAAGAATTATAACTTTTATCGTAAGATGCCGAGTCGAAAAGTGCGGCGAATCGCAACATCTGCGTTAAACTTTTTTGCGACTTACATCGTTGACAAGCACGTACCAAGCAGCGATAAGCCAACGCGGTTACGAAAATCCCTCGAGTCACTTCGAGAACCTCCGAGAGTCTCACAGCGTGGCACCTTATCAATAATCAATTGCTATTTTCGCGCTTCTCTCGATCGCGTTAACAAAACTTTCGATCGAGAAATAAAGAGAGAAAAATAGAAGAACGCGAGATAGATATAAGAGAGAGAATAGCTGAAATTGCAGTTGCACTTTCTCAGATCAAGTAGCGCAAACAGACGATGCTGGAGAGAAGAAAGTTTCGTTATCCGCGTCTGTCTGTATTCGGGCAAAATTTTATTAGGAGAAGAAAGTACTTTCTTTTTTTTTTCAATAAAGTGATATACATCACCTTTGATGGGAAAAGGAGTCGATAAATCTCCCATTCACGGATGTCGAAGGAATGATTGATCAAATTTCTTTGTTACGAAACGCGAAACCATTCCGACGAATGATTTAAGGAATGCATTTATCATTGTTTCATTCGCGATTCGGAATACCGTATCTTTAAAATTAGCAATTGAAATTGGATATTTGTAATTAATTGGAACTGGTACTGCCGAGTCTGATTAATTCTGTATTTTTATGTTGAAACGATTTTACTTGATATATTTTTAAGGGAGGAAATTTTGTGTTATTTGATATTATTTATCAAACAATATCTCTTGTTAGAAGCGTGTGTCAAATAGAGATATATCTACTTGTCAAATCTGATATTTCACATGTAACGATCTAATGTGAGGATTATCTTAGAATAATAACCCTTAATGACCGCATTATCGGCGATTGCCGTATTCATGTCGCACCTCACTTGATTTCCTATTTGATACTTGATTTCCTAGATAGCTTAAATAGAAGATTTAGCCTTGCCAAACATGACGTATGAATTATCCTAATGAATGCACATACAACGCAGCAGCAGACAGGTTTGGTGCTCGCTTCTCGTGAAAGATAATTAAATTGAATTAGTATAGATTATCTAATTAAATGGATTACCTTATCATCTTCGACACCAAAAAGATGGATTCTCCACTCCTTATCCTCTTATATGTTCGAGATTTTATTTTTTTAAATGTAATCTTAAATCAATATTTCGCAATCACAAACCTTTTCAAGGTTTATAATTGTTAATCACTTCATCTAATTGCGATGAAAAAATATCTCGGAGAAAAAGTGCAGAAATACTCCTTAGTCGAAGGTAGAAGCTAAACTATTTATCCCGTGCGAAAAAAAATAAATTATATTTTGCGATGGTTATTAAGAAAGAACATGTTCAATTCTGACGGGTGGGTTGAAATTCAACGGAAGGCGATTTTGTTCGCAAAACTCTGAAGGTATGCTTCTCCTCGCATAAGATATTGGAAGAAGCAGACCAAAGATAGACTCGCTTGAGAAGATTAGCTGTATGCAAAGGGAAACGGGAGGCGCGTTGAGAGAGGAAAAGCGTTCGCTAAGTGCACGTGAGTATTGCGTCGAGCAATTGCGAGGCGTGTAACACGACTACCGCGGTGAGAAAACAGAAGCCGAAATAAAAGTAACTGCTGGAAACACGTAAGTAATAGTTTCGCCGGCAGATAAAATAAACCTGATAAAACGAACGGATAGCTGATGTGCCGCCGACTTTTATTTTTCCTTCGCCTCAGGAATCGACTGCAGTAAAACACGAGAGAAAAACAGAAACGAGATTGGCAAATACAGCGAGGGAAAGCGGAAGGAGCGAGAGGCGAAAGTTACCCTTCGTCTCTCGATCCTTTCCTTCTTGATCGGAAACATCTCGCTGTCGCTAATATTCCTAATTTGCCTTGACTAAAATAAGATTGCGGAGAGATTTACGTAAATCTCAGTAGACTCTATAATTTTTTTGCAAACAACAAATATAAGTATAGTATATTAATGTTTTATTTATTTCATTTAAGAAAAAAGTTCCGTTTGTCTGATTTGAATTATGAATTGCGAATATAGAAGAATGTTTCTGCTTTAAGTATGTCCGCGAGCGACGACGTAACTTCTCACATGCGCAACTTATACACGAACATTTTCACTACGTAAATCTAATAACGCAGGCACATATCGACTTTCCAATTATCAACTTTCTCCATATTTCGAGAACTACTAAAATAATATCAAGTTTCTTCAAAACCTATACCATTAAATCATAAAATATTTTTACATAGAATATTTTTTCTTAGTTCTTTCATGTCTTCTTTTTTTCGTAAAACTTCTCATAAAATTTCGTGTAAAAATGACTAAAAATTATGAACTTAGAATATGCGTAATTTTAATAATTCTATAATCTAATTTAGAATCCAATAGGCGATAAATCGATACAATCGTTCTTGCAATTATCTCTTATAAAATATTTTCAAATTTGACGTTTTATTGCGCTCGCGTAACGTGAATTTTCTAAATCTGCTAAAGATATTGGTTGATAATATTAACACTGGCTAAATATATGACCTAAAATTAGTTAATTTTTATAATGCTCAATTAATTGTGCAGTGAATGATTGTATTTTAATTATATCGCATTGTATGTATGTCCCTCAAGAGCACATCTCAAATAAATTACATCATATCTATAATTTTCAATCTATTAGACGTTAAACGTATACGCTTGATTATTCATCGGGAGGAAATAATTGAATGTGCTTGCGCGCATAGTGAAGCGATAGGTAACTGCATCGTCGAAGCCAAAGGGGCTTTTGATATCCTGACCACTGATCGGCCTTTCAAAGAGGTATTCGACGTTTATCGCCCTTTCCCGTAATACGCAAATCTCCTTTCGTATTTATGACAATCTCCTCGTGCATGCTAACATCCGTCATTATCTGTCTTGCACTCTAAAGTTTTTACAGGATACGATGTTGTAATATTATCCCTGACGGATATTAAAACGGAGTATTCGCAAAAATTTTTCTTTCATTAACAACAGGCAGAGGTTTATAATCGCTGCTTGAATGTGTATCGAGAAATTCGAAAATGTATCGAGATATTCAGAATAAAATTTCTATACATGTACTAATATTTATAGTTATATACATTTCGTATATAAAAAAAAAACAGATGTGAGATACAAAATAATATACAAAATAAAATTTCATATTTTGATATAAACTTAATAGATAATTTAATAATTACATTTTAATGAAAGGACAATTGCTAATGCATATAAAATAATTACAAGTAACTATTTCTGCAAGTAAGGAAACAAAAAATATAAGTTTACTCACCCAGTGTTGCTTCGTCGTCGTCGTCGTCGTTGATAAGTATCAAAATAGAATGATCACACGGCATATCACTCCCGATGTTAATCACGTGACAACCATTTTATTATTATATATTGTGATGAAATTTTATCAAAATAATGAAAAAAAAATCCAATTAGTTGATTGATATTTTGTCTTGAAAAATTTTCACTATATATGTAATTAACAAATATTAAAATGCGAATTAAACTACAAATGTAGTTATTAATTAAGCGTATCACGATATCATTCATCTCGAAATTAATCCGTTCCAAATATATAACGTTATGATTGAAAAATATGAAAACGATATTCTAATCCGTATTCTAAAAAAAAGTGATGAGCAAGTTACAGATTTAAATAAATGAACAATTTAAAGCGCGATGCAATGTTTGAACTTATCGTACATATAAATGATTTAAATAATAAATTTGAAATCAGATAAAATTGAAATTATCGTTTTATAATAATATTTACGATAATTGTCTCCTTTTTTGTGATCGGATTCATAGATCGATATTCTATAACTTACTTTGAACTTTAGTCTTAAATGTAATTTGATCGTTTTGGTATTGAAATAATAACTAAATTAATAATAAGCTAATATTAATAATAGCGCGAAATAATATACGAATCATCGGATTAAATCACTAGAGAAACGAGTAGCCGCGTGTCGATGTATTGATTATAATTTAAAGTTAAATTAATAAAATTGAGTTTAAAGAAGAAACGAAATATTTAACACGTATTTTATAATAAAAATTTCGATAGTTTGTTTCGGCGAGACACCACTGACACCAGCAGGCACGCGGTGTTTTGTTGTGTGTAGCACGTTGTGTGGCCACTGTACGTATGTGTGTATGTATGTACAAGCGCGCGAGCGGCGCGTGACGACGCGACGCGGCGTGACGCACCATTTGCGCGACGAAGCTCGAGCCGGTAGGACGCTCCGTGTGTTACCGTGCATTATTAAAATTCAATCGCGCTAACAATACGCATCACAAATCGCCAACCGAACATTGATAACTGGCGGTCAGTGCAATTAATGAACTTCCACGATTAACGATCTGCGGCGACAACTATTTATCGAAGCAAATATTTCCCGCAATTTATTCCGACATTAAACCAATGCGGATCGAGAGTTATTGTTTCGTAATATTTATTTCGGGTTATATTTTTTACTTTAAAGATTCTTAAAGTAATTAAAATAAAATTTGAATATATCGTACATTTTCGAATAATCTATTGCACCTTAATTAACTAAATAAAACTTTGTTAATTGAATTACATCGCACAATGTTATGATTGCCGATATTATTTTCGAATTTTCGGATCATTAACGAAATATTGCTTGTGTGAAATCGATCGATAATTAATGACTACAATCAGTTACTGCAATGACTAATGACTACAATTATAAATTAATCATAAATACATGATCGTAATTAATTTCATAGTGTAGTATAGTCATTGACCGCATATAATACAAATTTGAAGCTTCTACATCAATTTGTTAAAAGCTCTCTCGAAAAGCTGTTTGAAATTCGTCTGTCGCGTTGTACGATTGAAATATCGTAATCTTTCGCGTTCGTACGAATCATAATTCTTTCGCGTTATTTTTACATCTCAATACAGTAATAAAATATACGCCGCGTGCATTAAACATCAGGAGTATCGTATAAAATGTTCAATAATCGTGTTTAGAATTATCGTTATGCTAGTGACTAGTGCATACGTGATTGTGATTAACTGTGATTTTGCGAATAAATATCATGTGAGTGGCACAAGGAACAAGGACAAACGGAGAATCACGAGAGGAAAAACTTTGGAAAAGCATCAAACGACCCAACCATAGAGTGAGTAATTTATTGTATTATTTTTAATTAAGATCGTGAAAAGATAAATATTACATTTCATAGAGATCTATTGTCTTAAAATGGATTAGCTAAAACAAATTAGTAATAGTACTTTAATTTTGGAATACGTATTGTCATATCCATCAATTTATTAAGCGTGTGAAAGCGCATAAAAAGAATTTATTACGTATGATGCATAATTTATTGGCACATTTTAGTATCTTATTATATAACAGGATTTAATCAAGATATGCATCAGAGTATCTCGTCCCTCAAAGTTTAGAGATCAAATTTGCAAATTTATCACACGTTCCATGCATGTATAGACAAGATTTTCAAGAAATTACGATGTATTAATAATGATATTGGAACAATCTGTATTAAATTATATTTATGATTTATTAAATTTTAGAATTTATCGCTAATAAAGAAAAAACTACACTATATAGTATACTGATATTTTTAGAATATATTAAAATTTCTTGATAATTTAAATGTACGATAAAGATGAATAGACTATTTTTTATACAATTTGTGTAAAATAAAAATAAATTAACATTTGTAAAAATACCATAGGAAAAATTTATTAATATTTCAATTCGTATCTTTATTTTCTCTTTTTTCATATTTTTTAAAATTTTAAAAGTATGTGCTCAATATTTTTTTTCAAGGTTAAACTGATATAAAAGAGGAAAATGGTATTCAAAGATTACTTTATTGTATATATCATAAACATATGGTCTATTCTGATTGTAATAAAAAAGAATACATGAACGATTATTAATTACATGTCTGCGTATAACGCGGCGATTTTACCTATTATAGCTTTTTCATTTTTGATAATTTGACTTTTATCACTTAAAACAAAGTAAAAAAACTTGATATTTAATTTTATTTATCCCATTGCAGTATTACAAAGTGTGCTATGCGACAATCATACGATACTTTAATGACTCGAGTTTCAGCGAGTAATCGTTTCATATCGCACAATCAGCTCAGTACACTGTTAGTTCTAATCAAAATATGATGTTAAATTGTCCACGTCCAAGGTATAAAACTTTATTCTGAGTATCTCATCTCTACATTTTTGAGATAAAATTCATGGAACACATGCTTACTAAAACCCTTAGAGATAAAATATAACGAAATTAATATCGAATTAATTTGTTTATTAAATCATATATCTTCTCAAAACTAGTTTTATCCACGCTCTTCAGTTAAAAATCTAACTGTGAGCCTTAAATACGTATGGCGGACTTTTTAGCGAAGGCAAGAGTAAGACCGACCGAAGTCATAAAGGAGCTTTGGAGTGAGCGAAATTTTCATTTGACCATTGGACTGCGGTCGTTACATACATACGTATGTGGTACACGCATCCGCGCGCACGTGTGCTCCCGAGTTGCGGAGTATGCGTATCGCGAGAGGGTGCGGAGAAGAGGGTGCACCGCTGCCATTTGAGAGTATTATTGCTGTGCTGGCCGGTCGACGACGGGCGAAAGGGAGATATATCAGCGGGTTGGCGTTTATGTGGCGACCAACTGTCGAGTTAATATTCACGCGATTCGGGGCTGACCCTCTCCCCCCTTCATCCTTCTTCACCATCGTTTCGTATCCTCGTTCCGAGCACGCGTCGACGACGTCGCGAAATTCTCGATTTCAACTCCAACCTCCCTCCCTCTACTTTCATCCTGGAAGCCAGTTGCCTCGTCGTAACAACTCCCTTGCGCATATCCTCTTACGCAAAATTTACTATGTTATAATGAAAATTTTAATTACGGTTTTGTTTTCATACAGATTATTTAAATTTGTATTATAGTAAATAAGATAATTGAAATTTCATTTTATTATTACTATACATTTCAACGTATTATTACTATATGTTTTAATCGATAAAATTTCTAGCCTCTTCAATATTTCTTTTGCAATAATTTTTATCGGTTTTTTCTACAATTTTTATATTATTACATTTTCTAGCTAATCAGTTTGTTTATGTTATTTTGATTTTTTGTTTTTAGCAGCGAGAATATATATACTAACTTTTCTATTTTTAATCTTATGGTTTACTGATTTTATTTGTGAATATATTATAAATTTTGATAAAAATATAAATAGAAACATAATAGTATTTGCTATCTCAAATTTCTATGTTAACATTTTTCTTTTCTCTTATTTCTTTTTAATTATTTATATTACCTCATATTTTCATATTTGTAAATTATTGCCTGTTAATGTAAAAGAGAAATCGTACTGCTAAAAATCACTGTAACCAATATTCAAAACATTCTGATCCAAAGTAGTAAATTGTTGTAAATTTTATTTGTAATAAAAAGATTTTCAATCCCATTTTAATAAAAAGATATTGACTCGCACTGGTCCTACCTATGTTCATATTACTTTTAAATCAATGAACTGTAAATTTTACAGTGAATGAATTATTACTTGCGCAAAGTTATAAATAACATTACTACTTTGAATAAAAGCAATAAATAAAAAATCTTTTTTAATTTGAAATTAGATCTTTTAAATCAAGGTAACGTTACTTGTCTTATTTAATCTTTTTACCGCAGTGCTCCACTTTAATGTTTCGGTCTTTTTGTTGCAGTACGTATGGCGTATGGCTTACCCTATGGCATGGCATCGCGGAACTTCGCACTGTGCGCCCTTATTGTCGCCTTCTTCCACACTAGTCTCGGTAAGAATCGAATATGCCGCTTCGGTAAGGTAAGTATTTCCATGACGCGCAAATCTTTGCTAGAAACAGGAAAAAAAAAGAGAAAATCGGGGTTGCGAGGAGAAGTAAAAGTTACAAATTTTTAATCTGCACGAAATGACAGAATTCCCTCCTTCCCTTCTACACAGAGATCGCCGCGACTGGTATCGTGCCCGTTACTTTTGCGCCGCCTTTCTTTGCTCCAGTTACGGTAAGAATCAAATAGAATCCTTCTTCGAAGACGTCGCTATCGGTAGCCTTTCGCGTTTCCGCGAGAGCTTAAAAAGAATCTCCCCTTAAAAAGAAGCAGGAATTGCAAAGTGGCACAGGCCGCCAACTTATCTCTCTCGCCTCGGAAAACGAAACGGGCTGGCATTCTATATCGTGACGCTTATTTATTTATTACCGCTGTTTATTTATCGCATAACTGTAAATTACGAAATACTTTTAGAAAAAAATAATATTTAATCCCGAATAGAAAATGTATGAATAAAATTATATTAAAGTGAAAAACATGAAGAAAATTTGAGTTTACAACTGCGAAAACTCATCATTCCTTGTAAAATTATTTGCGTAACATTGAATTTTTATAAGATAAAAAAATAATAAGAGACTAAGAATATAAGAATTATAACATATCACAATATTTGTATAGATTTGTATAGATTTTGAAAATTTCCATCTTCTTCTTCAATATTTACTGAGCGTCTTCTTTAACTCAGTTTCAAATTATCATTCATTTGATGTTCGGTCGAGTTCGCATTACACAGCAGGTGCTGATCACAATGCATAGGTCGTCGAGCACTCGACTCGCATGTGCGGACCAACAAAAATATTACCTGATCTTCGGGATAGTCTTTCCACGCGATAGATCATGATAGATGATGATTACTCCACAAGTCAGCGAACTTTCGCTCGGCCATGTTCCTCGTGATTAATAAACACTCCGTTTCACGTGAAACTTTCTCCCCTTTCCTTCGTGCTTGCGTGATCGCTTTAAGCTAAATTAACCAAAAAGGATACAGGAAGAATACGTTTTTTCTTTTGTTTTACCTATTAGATTCCATCTTGTTATTGCGAGAATGAGCAACGCGCGATTCCCCTGTGTGAAACGTCACATTGAATTGGTATCCGCCACGCAAGAACGCGAGGGATGGTTATCGTGACGTGCAAAGGTTACACGGTTCATAAGGGTCCGACGCGGTTAATCAACACCTTATTATGCGACGCACTGACTGTTCTCTCATGTTGCGTAATAAAATTCGAACAAACCATTAAAAAAAATTTATATGATAATAATAAGGCCGAAAGAATATACATAGAAATTATATATAAAACGTTACAGTCAGTATATATTCGTATAATAATAAATTAAAAAATACCAATCAGTTTTTATCTATCGTATTAAAATGATGAGATGTGTGCAACTCACCTAAAAATAAATTTTCATGAGAAATGAACGTTCTTTGACTCGTGATTCGTACAGGGCGGACCACTGCGGCATATAATCATTACAAACGCGACGCACAGAAAGAATTATGATTATCGCGTGGGTGACATGGTCGATCTCGTCTCGTCTCGCTCATTACATGCACAAGTAACGCGACGATCTAAATTAAATTTTGTTTGCGCGGCGCAAAAAGGTGATGGGCATTCTTGTATTCGGGGTTCCTCGAAATTTCCCTCTTGCGCTGTCCATACATCATATTCGTAACGGCGGCGGCGTATCGACGGCAAGTTGGCCGCGCGGTGGGCTAATTAAGGATTAACTTGGCTGATCGTTTTAGCCGTAATCGCCGGCGCATAATCGCTAATTGCATAATTCAGGACAAACGCCGCCCAAGTCCGAGGTCCTGCCCGAATTTCTGGCGCTCTTGGAAAATCACACGGTCACTCAAGGTCGCGACGTCTCCTTCACCTGCGTCGTTAATCATCTCCAGTCTTACAAGGTAAATGTACTCATGTTGCTCGCGCGCATGTTGTAATTAGCTAGTCGATTAGGGCCACCGCTCGAAATAGTAAGTAGTGCGGCCTAGATCGTATTTTCGCTTAATATAACGGATGCAGCCTAGATTGTATTGTCGATTAATTGCGATGTAACCACGTGGAACCATATTATTCCACCGCTCCATTATCAAGCCCGTGTAGTATTACCAGCACATGTCTCGGGCAATGGTCACTCAAAACAGCGTTCAATAGCAATGTGTTGCCAAATGCTTTTAATCTCGCAACAACCAAAATTATAGAAATAATGAGCAATAATAACATATTAATGAATAAATATCGCTAGAACAAAAGAGGACCAAAATAATTCAATATTTTTTACAATCATTAAACTTCTTTTTTATTATATTATATTATACTTTCTACTTTTTTAGACAAGATTTAGTTTAGAGTCTAAGAAATTTAAGAAAGTTTTGAATTGTATTTTCTAAAATTTAATTTGTGCAGACCTGTTCTATTTGTCAAGAAATTAATTTTATCAAATATGATATCGCATATATTAATTGTTGGCAACGATATTACATTGTACGTCATGTCATAATAATTACAAGGAAAGAACAATTTACACATAAAGAGATAACTTAGCTCTCATAAAAATATCAGACGTGTACAATACGTTGACTTTTTCGATCATTGTTTCTTAAACTCCTAAGGGAGAAGCCGCGAGCGACGCTACAAATGTCAAGGTGCTTTCCTTGAGAGATCTGCATAGCGAAACAATGCAAATCGAGCGAAACCATCTAGTATTCGATGCATTTTCCAACAACAGAAAGACAAAACCGGGAGAACGTATTGAGACAACGAAGAACGTTGTTTTCGTATCAGTAGAACTATCTTCCGATTGATTTTATCATTTTCTCCACATCCGCAATATTCTTACGTTGCAATGATTACAGATACGCAAAGATTGAATATTAAAAAAACGTACGATATCGTACGAAACGAAAATTTTATCGCAAACGCGCGTGTCTCTTCAAATCTAATTTTGCGAATATACACGAAATAAATTGAATAAACAGAAATAAATCAAACGTTAATGACAAATTCAGTGGCGAATTTGGAATCAATTTTTTTCTTAATATTGTCATTTATCATTACTCTCTAACTTTCATCATTAAATATCTCTGCAATTAAACTTCAGATTGAAATTCTGTTAAAGTATGTACACTTAAAATTAGCTGAATAATTCAGATTTCTTATCTATTTGCTCTTTCAAATTTTGATTACTCGCAAAAAGTCTCTTTTCGATGGCTAATTAGTTGAAAATTAGCTAAAAAATTTTTATTGAAAGAAATCTCACAGACTGATTCGATGTTTATTCCGAAATGACCACGTTTATTTCGAAACGCCTCGAGAATAATTGTACGTTTATTTGAACGTTATCAATTTTTGTTAGCAATTTAGCCGTTCGGCAGGTCAGTTGTTTTTTGCAACTGTTGCTCTGTGTCAACATTGACCGCGATTTAATGCGAAAACCTTTGCTCTTCGCGTATCTACAGTCGCTGACTTGTGTACGTGCATTTGTGAAGGAAGCGTTCGGTTGTACGCGCCAGAATCCAGGGAATCCCTTCTGGGACGGACCCTGGTCGCGAGTAATTCACTTTCAAGAAGAAGTCCAAGTTTTGATTGCGTGCTCAGATCGCGACAATCGTTTCTATCGCGTTTCTAGCGGCCGGTGGAGCGTGTTCGTGGAGATGCTCGCTCGCCTTGTCGCCCGCGGCTGTGCCGAAGGGTTCGTCTTCTCTTCTTCTCTCACGTCGGAAAGAGAAAGGAAACGACGGAAGAAAGGACATAAATCAGATCCGCTAATATAGCGTCGTTGAATAGCCCTGATTTTTGTCGTGCTTCTCGTCCTTTTCGTTCTCCTTTTCCCTGTGCAACTTCTGCTGACTTTGCTACGCCATTTATACGCATCTCATGCACTTCAATCAGATGGCGATTAAATGGAAAGCTGTACAAAGAATAGGCGCAATTTTGCAACTAACAACATCGAATTTCATAGCTCGAAATCGTTACATGAATGAAACTTTATTGTCTCCAACAAATAATAATAGGGAAATCTGAGATATTTTAAAAGCAAACTATATGTACAATTCTTAAAAAGAATTAGAATTTATTTAGTTTATCCAATTGTCGCATTTCGGCGATTGTGAGATTATGAAAAGAAATAGAATTTGAGCAGCAAAGTGAATAATCTTTAATGACTCTCCATTTATCTTTTTCTTCGCGTATTTTCTTATGCATTCGCAATCATGTACCTTCGTGCGAAGTCAGAAGCTTCAATCTCAACTCCGTTCAATTTCCGATCAGTTACTGTGATAACATTTACCCTCTTGTTTCACTTCCCATTCTCGTTTAGACGTATTGTTGGCACAGAAAGAAATCTCGCGTGCGCGCATGCAAAATATTATCCTTTCTTCTCTTCCTCCGTTTTGTTTAATCACGTCCAATATACATTTTTTACGTCACTTTATTTTTTATTTCTTTCTGCAATATGCGCATACTTCGTTTTCTACATAGAGAAGAGTGTGAGAGGCACGTTTGCACGATGGTAAAGAACGAAACGTCTGCTACACGTACATACGTTACAAAAAGGCGTACGTTCTCGCGTTAACATGGCTGCATCGCAAACTATTTAATTTGGCAGCTACCTCGAACTCGCGTCGTCGCGTTATATGTAACCGCGTGTCGTGCATCCGGTAACATCTAATCTCAGAAATTTAATCCCTTACCGCAGTCCCGTGTAACGATCGGTGCAGCCTCCGATGCTATATCTCTCCACAGGAAACTCAAGCCTTGTAATTAGACTCGCATAGTGTTACGTCGGTGAAATATTTCAAATTGATTAAGAGAAATAGGCCTCGTACGATATATAGAAAAATATAAAATATCTCTTTTCGAAAATAGCTCTTTCGCAAATACGAATATCAAATATGAGCAAATGTAGAAATTGCGAAATTCCAATGTATCATCCGTATCTCGTGTGGATATCTGAATACAACTCAACTTAGCAGCTGAATGCCACGTAATACCTCCACGTAATCGCAATACCCTGAGATGCAATGTTATGTAAACCGCGCGCGCGTCAGACATATCGGATGTCTATGAGGACACCTGGCCGATTGCTCCTGATTCGCGAAGGATCACACGGAGATTCTGGCGAGCGCGGGTCATCTCGCGATGAAAACTTTGCACAGATAGATATTCCTTTCTGCCATGTATTTACGTGCACGTAATGTATATTACGTATTTAAATTCCATTTACCGATCGAAACGCGGCGACACGGCCTTTTGTCCGCGATTTAAAAGCTCTTTTATCCTGCTCAATGGTTTCGCTGCTGTCTGAAATATGACAGATCGGGCTGCCGACCCGAGCCAGGGAGAAGGGGACTGTAAGCGCGAAATAGGGGTTGTAGCAGCGTAAACCTGAGTGGAATTTGAGAGTACAGACCCCCAACGCCGCGCCAGCGTTTCGGTATGAATACCGATAAGCGTCTTTCGCAAGCATCGCGATGCTTTTTAAGCACCACCTCGGCATCGTACTAATGAAGAGTTCGCACCTTTCGTGCGAGATGGTTCAATCTGTTCCCATTCTCCCCTTATGCAAATTGCATCCAACCCTCCTCGCTGAGAAAGAGAAAAAAATTTCTCCTTTCGCGTTCACGTATCTCCCACGTTATTTATCTTTACACAACATTCTTTTAACGCAGTTACATAAAACGTCTTACTATAGCCTCCAAAGAAGTTGTGGAAGTTATATATTATCTATTTAAAATGTGCATATTTATTAATTCATTTATTAGTATATTTATTATTTTATTAATTCCTACGCCATCAATTGTGAAGTGCAATCGTTGCTATCATTTCTTCAATAGACTGGAAGATGCATCTACTCGGATTTCCGAGCACTGTATAAAGTGCACTGGGAAAATAACATCGTTTGATGTACGGAAGATCATAGAATTTTAATTGCTACACTGAGAAAAAATATTTGTTGAAAAACGCAAAATATATTTCATCTAACTAAAATATTTAGTCCGATACGTTCAACTAAACATTGTTACAATGATATAAAATATTACATGAATCAACTACACTTTTTTTAGTGCAACTAAAAAAATTGCTGAATCAACCATTGGGAAACGATTATACAAATTTAGTTTGTACAAACGATTTTTTTTCTCAGTGTACCTTCTAATTAAATTGTCCATTTTCATAATAATTATATGTAGTAATGATGTTCGAAATGCCCGAGTTAATCGTCGAAGATGTACGACTTTTATGGAAAATCTGTTTATCAGTCTCTTTTTACTTATCAATCACTCATATATATATATTTATGATTTGTCATACAAATGTTAACGTAAGTATTATTTAATGTTGCAAGCTAAATTGAATGTACGTTTTTCAAGTATTACGATCGCTGATGATACGTTGAAAACATTTCGATATTTGATATGGCCATATAAAGAAATATATATTGACATTTACAAAGAAATTTATTTTACCGAAAAATATTTGCAGAATATATTCATTACTACGTAGAAACTTTGTCATTTGCAAACATTTAACAAATTTACAAATACATTCAGCGAATTGATTATGTATTGATTATGCATAGTTGATAGATAGATATTAGTTGTACGCAATATATCAGGTGCACTTTATAATCATTATTTCAAGCATTGTGTATATATATATAAATATATGGTCCCTGTCCCTACATGGGCGAAATGAGCACCTTTGTCACGTCACGCGCAGGTCGCCTGGATAAAGTCGGATTCGCGTGCGATTTTGGCCATTCACACGCACATGGTGGCGCACAACCCACGCTTGTCCGTCACTCACAACGGCCATAACACATGGAAGCTGCACGTGACTAACGTTCAGCCGAACGACTCCGGCACGTACATGTGTCAAGTTAATACGGATCCTATGAGGAGCCAGGTTAGTAGAGCCGTTGAACATTAGCGCGACAGTCATCATCGTTCTCTATCACGTTCTACGTTGCCGCCGAATAGGGGACGATATGTCGTTCTGACTCTCTGTATAACGCAAATGCCGCGTGAATGCAACGTACATGCCGCATACGTCCGTACAAAACGGTGAACATTCAACGCGAACGCTCGTGTCGCGACATAAAGTTCTTTTCTTTCTAGTAAGCTACTTTTTTTAAATTGAGTTTAGAACGGACTTTTTGAAATTTCTCTGACTCACGCTCCACCTCACGAATAAAAGAGCAAAGTCAATTCAAACTACGAAGATACTTTTATTCTTATTATAGGATTATATTCTTAAAATTAATTATTTTATACACAGGATACTTTTTATGTTTTTTCAGAAATAATTATAAATGTATCAAAAAAAAAGAGAGAGAGAGAGATCAAATATTAACATTAACTAATATCTAAAAATTTGATTGAATGAAAAATATTGCACGCTTGGATGCATTTAATATATCAAAACTCGTTTGGGCCTCGATTTTGAAATTGATTTCGTTTTTGAAATTTCTGTAAATACAACAGTTAAGTTGCAACGAGATCAATATTTTTCTGAATAGTAACGAATGCGAATCTTGCGCGTAGACCGGTTACATGAAGGTAGTGATACCGCCCGATATCATGGACCTGGATAACACTGCGGATATGCTGACCGCCATGGAAGACGGCGATCTGCTATTGCGCTGTCGAGCTACCGGCAGTCCGGAACCAGTGGTGATCTGGCGACGAGAGGATGGCCGGAACATCACGCTGAGAAAAGAGAACAGCGTCAAGCGAAGTACGATGCTAAGTAATCCATAGTCCATTTTGAACGCATGCGAGAGAAACGCATAAAAAGATTTTACAAAATTATATACGAAATGAAAATACAATATTTTCCCTCTTCATATTCTCCCCTTTTCATACTCGTATGAAAATGCAAAGGAATGATATATTTTACGGCACACGTACATGAAATATAAAATAATTAGCGTTGACAGAGACACGCTTATTATAGAATCGTTATTAGGTTGAAAGCTACAATATAACGGGGCTAACAATAGAAATCCATGTTTCAATCCATGATTAGTTGTTAATTAAACGATGCCTACATTATCGCATGAAAGTGAGATGACGTCTGTCACGGCCTGAAAATACTGAATTAAAATTCCATTACATCCCAGCGAGGAGTGTCATTAAACGCAAAATGTGCCACCCAAATGTCGAAAATAGATAAAAATTCCCACCGTTGGGAATATATGACTAATGATTATGATGCCAACTCTAAAGGGATGCGATTGGCCGTGGCTAAACGAAACCGCACGTCCGGCGATTTATTTTTAATTGATCCGCACGGTACGCGCACGCGGATTTTCGAGATGAAATATTCCCCCGCAAGCGGATCACTTTTAAAAGAGCGACGGTACATACCATACACGACGACGGGGCCGCGCGCCGCGCCGCGCCGCGCCGCGCCGCGTCGTCGGTGTCCGCCGTGCCGTGTCCCGCGGAAAAGCAGCCATCCGATTAGCCTTCCTGACTGTGAGTGATGGATGTTGACTTTACATATATTTCCTCTTCGCCGTGGTCCCCCTTCTATCGACTCGCATACCCGATTGCAATATCCAGTGTGTACACTGCGTCGCGAGAGTGTTACGCTGCCACGTATCTCCATCCCGCCAGAATGACTCCGTCGTCTTCTCTTCCCGCCGAATACACGTCAGAATTGCTGCTTTTATATTATCTCAAAAGCCTCTAATTAATGCTTAATTTTACATAACGATAAAGCAACTTTGGGCAACTCACAATTTGCAAATATTTAAATATACAGAGAAGAACATCCTTCTTCTCATAACTGAAAACACGGAATAATCTGCGACAACAGAAAATGTTTCATAGCTCTCAATTTTGAAGTACAAATTTCTCGTTTAAATCTGGGACGGTCAAAACGAAAATTCTCATTGGAAGAATATTGAAAGAATTATTTATTACAATGTTTTTTTTATTTTACGAAAAAGATAGAGAAACCGCGCGTAGATAGATGATCCGTAGCGCATCCTCGAGACACAAAGGAGATGATATTTGAGAAATGATCGGTCGTACGAATAAAAATGTTGTGTCGAAAACCGAAAGCGTCTGAAAGACATCTGGATTTCCGAATTTCTCATCCTTTATCACGTCGGAAATGTTAAAGCAGCACGTACATTTGAGGGCGAGCAACTTCATCTGCGGGGCATTCAACGACAGGAGATGGGATCTTATCTCTGTATCGCGTCGAACGGAGTGCCGCCGACGGTCAGCAAAAGATATTATGTCAACGTCCGTTGTAAGTGTACGCTACGTGTGCTGCTACGAAGTAGCAACTTCCGTTCGACCAACTTACACTAATTGCATCTTTCTCGTTAAAGTCCCACCGCTGATTAAAGTCTCAAACCAGTTAGTAGCGGCGCCCGTCGACAGCGACGTCATTCTCCAGTGTTACGTAGAATCCTCGCCGAAGGCTCTGAACACATGGTACAGAAATAAAGGTGAGAAAACACCGGCTCTCGTTCCACCATTTGTGCACCATATACTGGACTGCTTCTTTCAAGAACACAAATATAATTAATAAATACAACGCTTAGACGCTTTGTAGATATCTCGTTTTTCTCATCTGTTATCATTTGGGTTAAACCTTTTATTTATTAATTTAACTGACTTATCTATTCTTTGACATACAGCATTTTAACTGGGACTACAAGTTGTCAACTTTATTATATGCACCAAATTAAAAATCTATAAAAATTTTTGACAACTTGACAAAAATTTGATAAAATGTTACATAATTCAGTCATTTTCTTTACAAAAATAATCATGGCAATTTTATTATCTTATATTCGGTTATAATTCTATCGAAAAGATAAAAATATGTATTTCTTTTAAATTAATAAAAATATATCCTTGTGGCGCATTCTCTTTTCCTCGCTCCCAAATAAGTTTCAAAAGAATTTTGTTTTTAAACATATAAATATATGTATTTTCGAATTAGAATAGAATTTTTTATCTCTGAAGATATTTACTTTAGGAGGCAAATTACTCGCTGGTGAAAAATATGATATGTCGGAAGTACCCATCAGCGATTATGCATATCAGCTAAATCTCACTATCAGGCGCCTTGACAAATCTGATTTCGGCTCATACACGTGCTCAGCCGAAAACGCTTTCGGAAAAACGGAAGGATCCGTAAGATTACAAGGTACAACTGTTTGTACATGTTTTAACAAAAATTTACTAATTAAATATTTTACATTCATAATTAAATTCTGTCGAAAGAAACTATTTTGTCACTTTATAATTTGTATAAAATGTATAAATGCAATATGTACACGCATGAAGAAGAGAATGGATTGTATTCCATAATTTATATGTTTATGTTTAAAGTCTTTAAAATGTTTATATATCTATATATATACATATATCGTTTATATATATTGTCTGGCCTTTAACTATCAGATAATATCCGTAATCATATCCATTGTTCCGAAATCGAATTGCAGAGCTGCACATATCCAAACCGACGACAGTCTCCACGCGAAATACCGAGATCATCGAGAAACATACGTGGCGCAAGCAAACGGAGAAGAATGGGAAGAAATATTTGTATGTGTTTGACAAAGCGGAATCGGATCTACTGACGAAGAATGTGGGCTACACCACGCCGATGTCAAGGCGAAATTCGTCGTACTCATTGCCGAATATCGTGAACAAGTCGAGAATCTCCTCCGCGTTTCCAGCGCCGGCACCGGCTCCAGCACATTCAGCACCGACGCAACTGGACGCCCAGAACAGTGTTAAATCATTACGTGATTCATCATTATGTCACATCGGCCTCGCCGTGATCGTTCTAATAATTTTAACTTGCGATTGAAGCAGCGAGCAAGACTCTCCACGACAATGAAGTCGTCGTACAATTACAACGAAATTGGATAGTTCGTTGTAATTTCGGTCGTTGAAAGACATGCAAAGTGGAATTACGCGTAATCGTTATTAAAATAATTTTTTGCCATTTTTTCATTTAAGTGTCAGAAGAACGTGGTGGAAGACGCGAAATATCGAAAACATCGATATTTTACTGTAAATAAGGAGACATTTTTATGACAATAAATGTAGTTACGTCTGAAAGGTAAATAAGATCACGAAAAAGTAAGTATCTGAGAAGTAGATCACGCTGTTAAAAATGTACGCTTGTAACTGTCATCGTAATACAAAACATTCCAGACGTTCATACAATATTTAATGTTTTAATTTTTCATCGAACGTAAGGCGATAAATTGACGTGTAATATTGTTCTTTTATTTATTTTATCTTAATGAAAAAACATCATTTTACATATTTTCAAATAGTAGGCATTATTTTAAACATAAGAATTAGAAGAATCGTTCCGATTGGTTCGTGTAATTATCGCGCAAATAGATAAACGTATACATCGACAGAGTAATTAAAGAGGGGTCCATACTAAAAACCGATTGAATTCGGAGTTCGTTGGTCTTTAGAAACTGACTGAATTAAATTCATTCATCTCTAGGAACAGTTATATTTAACTCTAACGAGAATTGTGACATGTATATATGTATGACAATAAATGTTGTTTCTACTATCAGCCGCGAGCGCGAGCTTCCTCTTTCAGGATGTCCCAACACTTTTTTTCCAGCCGATTTCTTTTTATATATACATAATTTAAATGCTTTGATTAATTTCTAAAAAATACTTGAGTGTGTACTACGGACATGACTATCAATTTATTAATGAATAGTGACACATGATAAAGTCTATTTTAGATTATCCATAATTCGTATCAGAAGTCAGAATAGAATTTTATTTATAATTTTATCTGGTGAATAATACAAAAACATTTGAAAAATCCCGCAGGATGCACTATTAAAAAATATATATGTCAAAATATTCGGCATATATAAAATTATAAATAAAATATTGTTCTCGAATTTAACGTGAATTAGATCGTTTAAAGTAGGCTTGCAACATCATAACAATGACATAAATATTAAAAATATTTTGTAAATGTGCATCTATTTTTTAATATATATAACAACACACAATATAATATCGATATTTTATTTTTAAAAAATTTATATTGCGCAATGTTTGAAT
The DNA here is from genome assembly GCA_928718305.1 of Tetramorium bicarinatum. Classification (NCBI taxonomy): domain Eukaryota; kingdom Metazoa; phylum Arthropoda; class Insecta; order Hymenoptera; family Formicidae; genus Tetramorium; species Tetramorium bicarinatum. The sequence continues at coordinate 15,998,140 of OV788327.1, forward strand.
AATCACAATAACGATAAAAAAAATATCAGTTATTCGATTATACACTGATTTGTGTTATCAACAGGAGGAAGAAGCCATGAGGATGCGCCGCCCACATCGTATGTTTTACTCATCGCTCACTATTTCGAGGACTCTTAGTTAATTCAACGATTTCGTCGCGAGTGAGTTCCACGATGAAGCGGTTATTAATTATTTATCTTCTTTACACGTTCTTCCAAGCGGTTTTATTGGCGAGTCCGTGCGTGAAGATTACGTACAAACGAACGAATAATATTGGCTTTCAATGCACTCAATTAACGACGCTGCAAGAATATTTGGACAAAGCGTGGACCAACACGACAATCATTATGATTTTCGATTCGAATATACCTAACATACCCGGGTAAGAAAAGAGAAGAAAGTGTCTGGAGATAGAAAAAATGAATTGAATTGATATTACGATCGATATAATCAATTTTTAATATATGAATGTACAATATGATAACGTATTTTATTTTATAATATCTTCTCGATATTTATATATGTTTGGATACATTCGAATTTGCACTCTATCTATTCTTCTTTTATTTTACGAAGGATATTCAGGATTTCCTTTTACCCATGTATATCGTACTTCGGAGAATATTCGTGTTTATTCTGAATAATATCCTTTTGAATATTCATTCTTTATTGAATATATTACACGTGCTTTTGCGAGTTTCTCATATTTTCGAAATAATTTGCGATTTTTCACTTCGTTCTACCAAAGGCACAGTTTCGCAAGATTCGGAGCAACTCTCGTGACCTTAGATCTACATGAATCGGGCATAGAGGCGTGCGACGCTCAAGCATTTGTAGGTCTCACGAAGCTGAAAAAGCTGATGCTCTGGGGCAATAAACTGACATTTGTGCCAGGAGATTGGTTTGTGAACATGCAACAGTCCCTGCAGACTCTGGACTTGTCATTCAACTTTATTCAGTGGATCGACAATACGATTTTTCCGATGATTTCTAACTTGGAGAACCTTTACTTTGACTACAACCAATTAAGCTACATCGAATACGACATGTTCGCTTATTTGGGTAAACTGAAGAAAGTAAAATTCAGCAAGAATCCGTGGAAATGGCCGTAAGCTAAATCAAAATATCGATGTAAAAGCATCAGAAATATTAACACTGACTAAATTATTTCACTTTGAATAATTTAATATGAAATCATCTTTTTTTCAATTTATTAATCCGCAAATTTAATTATTTTAACAAAAAGCCATTTTCTTATAAATAAACTAAAAAAATATTAGTAAATTGAATGAATTCTTATTAGATTTTTAGAAATGTTCTAACGTGTGTGACATGCTTGCAGGTATCGCGCTCGTTTGATATGGCAATTGGAGAATCAAAAGGTCGAGATGTTAGACGTATGGGAGGATTGGAACTGGATGAACGCCGTGATCAAGGATTGTGTCGAGAGTGGCCGCGGCGAATTGCCAAGCGATAAGGTGCTCGATTGCGCCGTCGAGAAGCTGCTCGTGTTCACGTACGAGACCTTCAGCATCCAGGAGAGAAGCAGCTCGGCTGGATGCAGCGAGCAGACTAAGCGATTAGTACGTTGCATGAGACCGAGCAATACCACCGGCGACACCGACTATGAAACAGTACGGAGGATCCTGGCGGATTACTCCATGATTCTGCCGCCGATGCAAAGATCCTTGAGCCCTTTCCCGTTGAAATGATAAATGCGCTGTGTCTCCAACTTCTTTTAGAGGATAAAGGTAAATCTTAAGACACTTCTATCGTAAATTTTTTACCATATGCTTAATAATTGCGTGAATTCTTAATCAATATGTTTCTGATTCTGTGAATAAGCTTAAAATGAATGAATAAAAAAAAAAATGCGCGATTATATATTTCAATGTATAGCATTTTATGCAATTGATAGTTATACTGATTAAGAGATACGAAAAGTATTTCTTTTATATTAATAAAATAGGGAGAATTAAAGAGTAAGATTATAAATTCATACAAAAATAATGCCTTTATTATAAATTAACTTTTTCGCTATGCGATATGAATTATACATAAAGGTATTATGAACTAAACATATGATCACGGATTCGATAATGCAACACGCTACGCGTATTTTATAATTAAAAGGCTTAATCTAGACACAGCTAGTATCTTAGTTAAACTGAACATAAAAATTAATCTTCTTTCCTTATATATTAAAAATGAGTATTTAAAAGAATATCTTTTAATATACGTATATACTTGATTTATACGTATATACGTACGTTTAATAAATATGCATATATATTTAGAACTTTAAAATAAACTTAAAACTTCAAAGATAAAATAGTACTTTTTAACATAAATATATTAATTGCTTAAAAGACCAATAAGTAAAAAGTTACAAAATCTCGCAGTGTACGAAATTTGCAAGTATCAGATATTTGAATTATCATAAATGAATAAATTCATTCAGAAATGAGTCCATCGTATTGCGCAAATAAATTTTTTAAATGGCCATTGGTATAAACAATCGAATTTTATAGATAATTTCATCAAATATATATTGCGATTTTGCATAAATTTTAATAATTGACTTTTCAATATAGCTTTAATATATTTTTTTAGGTACTTTTTTTGAAAGCACTCTTTAAGAATTGTGATTTCAATTGTAAAATCGATTTTTTAATTGAGAAAACTTCATTAATCGCATTATCACCGTTAAGCTAAATGGCCATGTATGTCATGGATAATATTTGTTATATAGATTGAAATTTCATCAAACATTGTTGCTTTAATAATTTAGAATTAAAATGTCTTAAGTGCGCAAATAGAATATATCTTAAGCATTGATATTCAAGAGTAAACTGTCTCGGAATTGTAACTTAAAATCAAATGTTAAACTGAGATATTCCACTAATATCATTGTTTAATAATTGTTAAAAATTTAAGTTAAAAAATAGATAAGAGTTACCAATCACTTTTTTTGCAATTGCGTCAATATCACGTGTGTATGTAACAATTAAAGAGAAAAGATGGAAACAAATGCTAAAACAATAGTAACTGAACTAATTTTCAATTATTCCGGGATACCAAACAATCGGTGTACCAATCACAGGGTTAATACTCATTCCTGATTGATTATAATGCTCTTCATATAACTGCGGCACTATAAAAATACGCGCAAAATAGCATTAAAACACGGTGCATTGTGTATTGCAAAAATATTTTTCCATGCAAACAAAGCGTGAACGAGATTTCGCGGTAAACGATACTTGTCGATTACTATTGAAAATTCACAAAATCGAAATTTTGTAAATATTACGCGTATTTTTCGTTGTCGAAGTTGAATTAATCCGCGTAGAAGCATTTTGTCAAAATCGCCTTTGATTCAACACGTGCAAATAGAGAACCAAATAATCAAAAGCTTTTAATATAGCACAAACCAAAATGTTATACGTACCGCCAGTTACGTGCATACCGGTTAAATATTGGTACATTTTAATGGATGTCGCGCTCATAGCTTTATGTTTCGTTGCCATTGGTTCTCCTTGAAATTCGAACATTATTACCTCATCTTTGCGAATAATTATCTAAAACAACATGACATGAAAGAAAATAGTAAATCATGAGGCATAAATGTAAAGATAAGAAATCGCGAAATTATCAAGGCATTTACATTGCTAACATATTCGAACGTATCTGGTATTTGTACGCAGTCAAAGGTACACGTCGCATCAAATCTCTCCTTAACCAAGCTCTGCAAGATCTTCATCTGTGCCAGATAAACGCTGTCATCCTCTTGTATTTTCGCGAGCGCTTTGCCAGATCGTTTCTTTCCCTGTCTCGGACGTGGAATTTCAGTCTTTTGGACATTCGAGTTGGTTACTGCCTCGCGAATGTATCGTTCTCTTTCCAGAACCTTGGACACTCCTATGGGTTTCGCCCAACGGATCTCCCAACCCTGCTTCTCGATAATGCTACCCGCTTCTAAAAATAAAGATAAATGTATAGAGAATTATAAACGTAAACCGTGGTTTTTCAAAGAAGTTTCCATTTAACTGGAAAAAATATTAGTAACATTAATTTAACAGTACGTATTTTAATCTCAAGCAACAAATGCGACGAGAAAATCCTTTTATTAATAGGATTAATTTTATCCAATAATATATGTAAATTATTGGAAGAGATAAAAATATAAAGTGCAGATTTACAATTACCAATCTATTAAAATTTAGTACATTTCTACCGAAATTGCTATGTTTATTTTCCTCACGTTCCTTAGTTTTTTAATTTTCTTATTTCTTTGGCTCTGTTACGTTGTTTGCATACTCACTTTGCATTATGTCCATTACAGTCTGCGCGGCTTCGCGATTCTCGTAGTGAATGAAAGCGAAGTGATTGATCTTTTTCAGTTTCAATATCGGCACATTCGTGTGCCTGTAAAGAATCTCCTTCACCTTCTGCTGCGGCATATCGAGCGCGAGGTTCCTTACGAACAGAGCCGTCACCTATTTGTCATCGCGTACGATATTGAGTTAGTGCAACATATCCCTGTTTCATGCTATTCCATAATATATAGACATGTGTATACATATATATTATACATTTTATACATATGTGTGTGTGTGTGTGTGTGTGTGTGTGTGTGTGTGTGTGTGTATACATATATACGAAAGTGATAAAATATAATTCCACAGCGGCAGATTTATTCTATCTCAACGCGCGTCCTTTTTACAAAATTCTTACATAAATATATTATTATACCGGTTTTGTCGCTCTAAAAATATATTATCTGGAAGTTAAGCGGGAAAAGATCTTCTTTTATAATTAGGTATTTATTTTAAAATTTGCTGATTTAATCAATGTCGAATTCAATCGAATATTATAAAATATAATTATATTTTAATATGTTATTACACAGTAAGTTTATCACTGTTCACAATCTATAATATTTGAAAAATATATGCATTATTCACGTTTTCAACAAATTTTTATCGGAATATACTAGAATTACTAATAAGCCATCAAAAGTGAAAAACCATTTTATTCTTTAATTCTTTCCAATTTGAAATATATTTATACAATTACAGAACGCGATATGTATAAATGCTTCAATTTGTTCAATCTCCATTTTGATAATGTTACATGAACATTTTACTGTTTCAGTAAAACGTAGTATTATATTTTTTGTGTTTTACTACATTTACTACATTATTGGATGATTTTATATTTTTGTATTTTCTTTCATTTATATCGATCATTAACTCTTCAAATATCATATTTATTGTTACGCATATATCGTTAAATTCGACAAATAAAATATCTAGAATTATGTTAGAGAAAAAATAGGTAGATGAAAATTGTAAAAATCGTAGAACGATAAAATGGCAATTTAAAAAAATATTTTTTCACATTTTGAGAAAATTTGAAGAAAACTCACCGTCTCCATGATGTCCTCGTCGATCGGATCGCCCGGCTCCGGATCAGCCCAGTCCACCGCGATCTCATGATCCCACAGCATCACTTTACCGGGTATGAGCTTGCGCCGGGCCATCGCAGCCGCACGATGATTTTGAAATTCGACGAAGATAAAACCGCGATTCAGGCTGCGATCGTGGGCGCTCGGGTACAGGTAGATGTCCGTGATGCCATCCAGGATCTTGGTCAGCTCTGCCATGAATTCGGGCTTGGTCTTGGTCTTGGGTACCCCGCCGAAGAAGAGCCGACAGTTGTCCATGGACTTGACCACGCCGATGCGATGCCCCGGCCGAATCTCGTGGCCGTCCAGGCACTCGCACGCCTCCCGGGCGATCCGCGGGCTCTCGTACAAGGCGAACGCGTAGCCGCGCGTCGACCCGGAAAAGTCAAGCATCAGTCGTAGCTCCAAAAGTCGACCCACTTGCTCTAACAACGGCATCAACTCGTCCTCGTAGCAGTCGCGCGGTAAACGACCCAGGAATATCTCTGCGCCCTTGATGCGTTGCCGCTGACCGCACGTTACTTCTGGTGCCGTCAGCCGTCGCTGGCCGTTCTCCTGTATATATACCAAGTGTTTTCTTTTTCTTGCGCAATCAGGAAAGTGGGAGAAAGAAGATTCAGAAGTATAAAGATATTAATTATATTTCACTTGATTAGAATTAAAATTTAGATTTAAAAAATGACGATATCTTTGTTATAACAAAGTGGAGAAAATTGGATTTTTTTTTTATATTAATCAAGATCAATTCTCTTGATCAACTCTTTAGCGAGAGACGGGACTCTCTATAAATGCAGTTAATTATTTTAAAAGTAATTTAAAATAAGTGTTATGAAGAAACCCACACATTACGCTTTTTATAAACTGTTCTTACTCAAGTTTTCAAATTTATTTTATTTCAATAGAAAGATCACTTCGCTGTGCCCAATAACTGTTTAAATATTGGAAAAATAGAAAAAGATTGAAGTTACAAGTTAAATTTTCCTAAATTACATCATCGTTAGCGTTTTCAAGTTATTATTTCAATATTTTTCTTTATTTCGCGATGAAAAAATTAGTATCCGAAGAGTATCTTAAAATATTAAAAAATAAAAGAGAGGGGGGGGAGAGAGAGAGAGAGAGAGAGAGAGAGAAACACATTAATTTGATAAGAAAACTCGTATATTGTTACAAATCATTCTTGTTTTCAAATGATTATTTTAATTTTCTTTATATGGAAAAAATTCTTTTACTCTCTATTCGAACGCGCATTAGTACTGAAAGATTGATAAAACAATCGGTGGACCTCTGTACCTGCACAAGCTCGTACTGTGTGCGACGCAGCATCTCCAGGAGTCGCATGGTACGACGACATTCGCCAGCGAGATTTACACCATCATCGTCATTCATCGTGGTCAAACATACAATCCCATGCGTTGCACATAGCAAACTGATCTGTAGAAGGATTGGAAGGTCGCGAAGACGGAGTGGGGCGAGGAGGTACTGAGACGATTTGGGCCCGATTCCGGGAAATGTGCAACGCGAGACGCCAAGTTTTTTTGCGTATACTGGCCGAGCATTTTTATTGGAGTCCGTTGGCTCGACAATTATTTTTCTTCCTTATTAGATTTCTTTTAGGCTTCTATCTTTCTTCCCGAGATGATTTGTTTAAAGAAGCTTCATTTGTATTTTACATTTATTTTTATCACAGCAAGAAGCGCAATTATTTATAGAATTAACTAGTTAATGAATTAACTAGCTAAATCGTTATTTTTATATTATTATTATATTATTATTATTAGCATCGCTTCAATAATTCTTTCATTCTTGCAGTGAATCAAATGTTTACGCAAATACATGTCATTTACAGTCTTAAGGGGATCCTGTAGCCTTTTACTTTCTAAAAGGATTTTCAAATCTATGAAAGTAATACGAAGGAATCCTTTTACAAAATTTTACAAAAATTCAGTTCCGCGGACGGCTACAGGATCCCCTTAAACGTACATACAAGACATTACTCTGCGGTAAAAATATATCGTTTATAATGTAACTTAAGTATTCAAGATCAGATCGTAAAAAATATGATAAGTAAAATGGAGAAGCAAAACAGTTAACGTGTAACGTTATGTTTTTATGTGTAAGAAGAAAGTTATCGAGATGGCAGAAGGCTGATGATACGCAGAATCTTATGGTTCTCTCTTGCTTCTACACGTAAACAAAGAGAGAAAAGTAGGATAGTTTCACAATGGTAGTCGGGCGAGAAATAAAGCAAAATGATTCTACCGAGTTTATATTCCGCTTCAATATTGGGATATTAAATCGCACGTTTACTTTTTATTACACACGTTTTATTTTCTCAAAAAATGCATTAATGAGAATCCAGCTTTTTGTTAAAAGATCAAATTTGTTAGGCGAAAAATTTTTATAAATCTATATTATTTCAATGCAAATTTACAAGATATTGAAACATTTTCTTTATAATAATTTAATGTTAATTTTAATTAATTATGAAAATTCAACGCAATAACTTAATAATTAAAAATAAAATCCGATATCTTTTATCTTACGTGGCCATTAATTATTATCGAAAAAAATAATTTTGAAAAAATTAACATAAGTTTCAAGTATGTTTCAATCTGCACCAAAGATTGCAAATTAAATATGAAAAGCGAGAGCAAACAGCAATAGTTGCTAGAGTAACTGATGGTAAGCGATAAATGCTAAGCGGTCGATAACAGATTGAAAATTTTTATCTCAATACAAGATTTCATTTTGTAGAAAATTTAAATCTTTGACAATTTTAAATAACTTACATAATTTATAAAATTTTATAATCAAGAAATAATCCTATAGGATATCAATTACTTCGAGGGAGAGAGAAAGAGGTGAAAAAATAAAAGCTATTAACATTATAACATTTAATGTTATGAGCATTTAATAAAAAATTGTAAATTATATGTATACAATTGATATTATAACGTGCATATAAAAATATCTGCAAAATACATTTATTTACATATATACAAATATTAATGATCTCAAAGGCAGTATCAGCAACAAAGGATCCAAAGACGAGTCGCAAAAGTAATTTCTTTCTTTTCTGTACAATTATAAGGAATCCACATCGCAATCTATACATTCGAGATCATCGATCGTAGTGTAAAGCGACTTTTGCGACACGGGTGTCCCGTCGTTGAGGAATGCGCTAAATTGTTTATAATCCTCGACTAATTGATGAATCTTGTCGCTGACATCCGGACACGCGACCCCGCTCTCAATTATGTGACTCAGCCTATCGGTATTGTCCGCACAGATCGAAAATTGTTCTACGAGCTGTAATTCTTCCTTCAATGCCGCATTCAATATAGTCGCCTGGAAAAACCGCGAGAGTTACATAATGTTTGAATGCCGGGGCATTTACATATAGCAAAAATAACAACGATTATAGAGGATTTTTTTTTCAACAATGATTAAAACATACTCGTTTTGCTCTCTGCTGGAATTCCTCCAATTTTCCACGCATACTCTCCAACTCTGCCTCTGTATATTGTATTCCTTGAAGCTTATCCTCCTCCGCCAAAACGTTATCGGGTATAGCGATGAATTTGCTCACAACGTTCTGGAATTTTTAATTTAACAAATATATTGTAGACATAAAATATAACTGTAAATGTAATTAAGTAGAATTGGATATATAGATTTAGTATAAAGGGACGTACCTCCATATTTCTCAAGTGAGGCACAGAGGCTGCGTAATACGCTTTTACGAGTCTCTCTTCATTTGCATTTAGCACAGTCAGCTTATCTGAGTCTGGCTTATATATTTTTTTCAATGTTTCACACAACTTTTTGCTTCTGGACTGTATTCTTTCCATCACAATATTCTTGACTACAACAGATCAAAGAGAAAGCAAGATTACCATAAGAAACCATTCATAATTTTTCATAAATTAGAAACATTCAGTGAGAACAATGGATAAGAACATTAAACGCGATAGAAAGTGAATAAAAGATTTAAGATTACATTCATGCTAAAAGCCAAATTTGTTTCAAACAATTTTCAAAAAATTTTGGTCTTTTCTCAAATAAGAACAGGGCTTTGTAGAGTTGCCATATTTTTCTTTTACTAAATTGTCTGGGTAAATATGAGCAATTATACAGCGACAATTACAAATGTATAATGAAAGTATCGAAAATTAAAAAAGTGGAAATGGCATGCTACGGAAATCAAAAACTGGAGAATTGTCAAGATAAAGGCGTTCGAGAGACGACGCTTTAGCCACCGACGTAGCGTCTTCGCCGTTAATTACGACGGCGCGTTCCCCTTCCCGCGAAAAGTCCGTTGAAGGCGTCCCGGTCGCTGGACGAGTGTAACTCTAGTCATGATCGAGTGCCACATGAAACTAGAGTACACCCATCCAGCGGCGACGGGACGAGCAGCGGGACCGCGGCGTCCCTTCCCCGATCCCCATCCACCCGGCGCTCGCCGGAAGAAGCGTCGCGCGTCGAGCTCTACAATGCTCTATAATGCAAATTGCGACTTACGAGTCGCGTACACGGCTCGGGAATGGAAGCCGAACAGCTGCATCTCGTATTCCTCGCGTTTGCGCTTCCGCGACTCGGCGGAAACGGCAGCGGCGGCGTCGCTCTCCATGATGAGATGAGACGAGATGAGACGAGACGGGAGACAAAGGGTCGAGACGAGGAATCCCTCACTCTCTCTCTCTCTCTCGGACCGGCTCCGGTCCCCCCTGGCTTCTATCCGGATTCTGGAGGCGGCGGACGGCAAGCGGCTGCTTGCTCCTTCCGCACGGGAACACCTTGACGTCCGTTGACAAATGAACATGGCGTCCCTCCGCCTCTACGTACGAAAGCGTCCTTTGTCCCACCGCGTTCGCCAATACGTCGCCGACGAGTCGGTGATGTCGGTGGTACGGACGGTACGGTGGGGCACTGTGGGGCACGCCGGGCCGGGGCCCTCTCGCTCTCGAATCTCAATCGCGCAGATCGCGCTCCTTCAGCGCCGGCAGCGCCGCCCCCCAACGACGGACATCTCTTCAAGTCGATTCATCGTGACGTTCTCAATCGATCACGGGGAGACCTGCGTCGATAACTTCGCTACTGAGGCATCAATTTTGATTTTAGTTGCGAGCAACGTTCGCTGAGTGGCGCCACATGTATCTTTTTTTTTTTAGCTTCGAAGCTTTTATTCCAAGATTAGCTAGTAAACGGATTATATATTTCCACTTCACGTCACTTTTTTACCGCAGGGATGACTGGTCCGCACAGTCATTTGGGCTTAGCGAACCTACGGACCCGAGCTCAATATCCCCTGCGGACTCCTCACGCTCAGACACACACACACACACACACACACATGTATGTACATTTTATCACTTTTTATCCCTACAAAAATCCAATCAGTTTATCTTCCCAGTCATGCTGTTATGTTGTCTGTCGCTAGGAAAGAAACATTCTAATAAAAGATATTTAATTAATGCGCAACTCGAAGAATTTTTTCAGTACATTACGATGCAAATTGCATCATGTTTACAACATAGACGCCATTTTATATCCTCGTGCAAATAATTTTACGACCTGGGTTTACCCGGTTGCCACACACGATTTGATAAATATTAATTGAATGCAAACATCCATTTTTTCGATGAATTTTTGTATTTCCTATATTTGCAACTTTAGTTTGCGTGGTTATTTCATGCGAAAGACGATAACTGCAGGCTAGGGAGAAAGCACCGTTTGTTATCGTAAGCACATAACGGAAATGCTTATGGCACCGTTCAGCTGGCGGAGACTCAAATATCTCAAATATCTCCTGTCACGCTTTATCGACTAAAGACGATTGTCTCTGCGAATGTGAAACTTGGTGCTTTCCCGAGAAAAATCTCGGAAATGTAGGAAAAGGGAGAAATGATCGATAAGTATTTCTATCTTGAATTCGTTTCTCGCTTGAATCGCGAGTTTCACTTTGACGATTCAAGCAGAAATTTCATTTGATGTTAAACGCAGATACTTTGGATTACATATTTATGAATGAATTAAAATCGTTGTAAATTATAAATGACGAACATTAAAGCAGACTGATTTCTCTTTCGAATGCGTTGCACATCGATATTAATTCAGGAAGCGAATTGAAGGTTATCGAGTCGAGCGATATTACATGTGTCTCTCCGCGTAAGGATCACATTAATTACGATTGCTTATTTGCGGCCGAGTGAATCACGTCTTGTTCTCTCTATGTGGTCGATTGGCACAGTGTTTTCCTCTCTCGCCTGACGGCATATTTATTTTCGGTGAAAGGTAATTCGCGATAGAAAAGCGAGTCTTCTTTCGCGATTTCTAGGAAAGCGTCCCCGGGCGCGACTTTCTCAGAAAAAAAGACACATGTATGGGAGAGTTCAACCGGATTTGGTATTTCTCGTAAAAAGAAACAAAGGCGAGCGGTCAGTAATTTCACATGAAATGGATAGAAGTCGACAGAAGCCGCCATCGCCGAATGTGCACCTTCCCGCTGCATGACATCATTATTTTTTACAGCGATTAGTCATGTCGTTGATAAGTCATGCTTGTATGTACATACAATACAATACATACGTGCGACATATAAATGTTGCCCTCGGGCCAAAAGGAGAAACTTTTTTTCCGTCGCGACGGCTCGTGTATATTTATCGTACAATCGATCTACATATAGCACTTTATATAGATATATCTAACAGAAGATAGTCAATGACAATATTTTTTTATTTTGTCGTGATCTTTATCCATTTAATCCACATTTAATAACGAGATCAAGAATAAATTAGTAGATATTTGTAACAGATGTAAAAAGAAGAATTATTTCACGCGATCCTAACCCTAATATATTAATGAGAATTTAAAAAACTTGAGAAAAATTTATAGCATAGATAATCTTTAATATTTGATGTGGAACTCTATCATAAATGAGAGCACATGTACTTGAAGACTCTGTCTTTTTTTTAAATTAATTTTTAACTTTGTTGTCTCTTTCTTTAAAAAAAAAAGTTGTATTATTCTTAGAAAGAAAAAAAATTGTTATGAAACTCAACCTTCGAAAGAAGGTTGCTAACGGTTATTGAAAATATAAAAGAAAGATGAGAAAAATGAATTTAGGAAACGTGCGTTTATTTGTAACGGCAGGCTGTGTATCATCAGTTAATTAGCAAGTCTCGGTTTAACGTGTAGGCAATTACGACATTACGATCCGCTTGTTAACCGATCGTCAAACTAATCGTTGGCTCTCTGTTGAAATCTCGTGCCACATGACTCATGTTTCCTCCTTGTAGCAATCCGATCGCGCGGTAAAAGAGGAATGTCGGATAGAACCTTCGCGAGGGAAAGGACGCGACCTTCGCGTAACGACGCGATGGCATCGGCGTTTTATGTAGAAAGCGGGAATCGCGGGCGTTTAACGTCGTCATGGTGTTTTACACGATAAGCGACGGGACGGGACGAGAGGTAACATCCGTCACGTGCAAATCGAGTCCCATATGCACGCACGTAAGCGATCGTTGGCATGCCGGTTGCGTTTTACGCCGTTTATGCGTCGCAGCGTGCGCTCTCGCGAGAAACTTTACACCTACTTACATTCATGTTTTCATAGCCAACTTTGGCATTGGCGAGACCGTGGCGGATTTACCTCGAATCGTCGAGGCGCGTTAGCGTTAGACGGCTGTTCAAAGAACGACGCTGTGACGAAATTTTGAAGAATCGGTACGCGAATAGATTTGAGTAAACCGCACGAGGCTCATATTGAGCCTAGATTAAATTGGAGTTGCTAAATGTCTTTAGTCTTTCTGATACGTAATTTTATCTGAAAACGGATAAAATGAGATACGGCAAAACGCAAGAGGGCACGCCTAGCTCGACATGGAGAAAATCGGAGAATATGTGTGTTGTTTTCACGCCCGTGCATTCTTATGTACGTGCGTACACGCGGAAACGAGCAGAGTGGAACGTGACATCGATAAGAAATCGATATGGGCGTAATTGCATTCCGGAATCTTGTTAAGATCTATTTAGCATTATCGCGGTATCATCTAAAATTGTGCGTGTCGCGTGTCTGCGCCGAGAGCCGAGATAAGATTTCACGGCGATATATGATAATGGAATTAAATTTAAATGCAATTTCCATCTCCGAGTTAATATCTTGAAATTACGCGTGCATACATTTTATTCATCATGACCATTGAGAAATTTAGAATTCGTTCACACTAAGAGTACCGAGCGGTCATTTTTTATCGTTTCTATTTTTTAAATTAATACTCAATTTCTCGTATAAAAGATAAGAGTTTGAAATGTTGTAACTTTACAAAGAAAATGATTGGCGAAAAGTTAAAAAGTTATCTTTAAAAAATGTTAAGTTAAAAAATTGCAACGCGTCGTTGAGCGCGTGCGCGTGCGCGCCCACACATCCACGTCCCGCGTGAACGTAGCTCACACAGTCTCGCTCGCCCAGCGAGCATTGGAGTCGCCGGGTGGGCGACTGCGCAGCCGGACCGCGCAGGTCCCCGTAAAAAGCCGGGGGCGCGATTCCGCCGCGCTTCGCTCTTCGGATACCGCGCGCGTTCGCCCCGCATACTCACGGCTCAGTTTGTATTCGGTGTTCAAGCTCGATTACCGTTCGGCGGCGAGAAGGTATACCCCCCCGGCGTGCGTGCGTTCGATCATCGTCGCGAGATTCGAGAGCCGGTCGCGCGTCCCTCTCAAGATCATTCCTCTCCCCCGCCCCTCGTCCCCATCTACCGCGCGCCGTCGCGTGCGATCTTTGCGGAGGATCCGCCACGAAGAATTCTCTCTCACCTTCGCGAGGTTCGATTCGAGACAGTGTGCTGGGGTGCGCGCCGTGGTGCCATTGGTTGTCAAGTGGTTTAAACCGGAGGAAAAAAAGAGGAGCAAACGAGTGGAACGACACGACGTGGGAAGATGCTGCCGCCGCGAATACTCGGCCTCCTCGTGCTTCTTCTCGCCGTGCAAGGTGAGTCTCTTTTCAATGCCATGCTGCCCCGCGTCGTCCGATCGACGCGATCGTAATCTCCGATCGGAAAATTGTCGAAAGCCTTCGAAGCTTCCGATTTTTTTCAATGTTATGAGTGAATTGTTTTCAAAGCGAGAGGATTAGAACGTCTTGTGTTCTCGATCGGTTTTTTATTTGAAAGCTTCAATAACGCGCTTCTGTAAACAGAGACTTTGACATTTGAAACTAAATCTATCGGAGTTTCGTGATAAGAAACGTTTTGTTATCTGTGTCATCTAACTCAAATATTTATTATGTGACGTGCAAGGAAAATTAAACAGTTTATTTTTACCGTTATCTGGGTACTTTAAAATAACTACTATTTTTCTCGCGATAAAAAATCAAAGATTAATCCGTATTTTATTTTTTGCTACGAAGATATGTAGATAAATGTGGATTGCATGACTTCTATATTTAACGTCTATTAATTTAACATTAATTAAGATTAATTTGTATATTTAACATCAATTTAATATCAATTAAGATTAATGATCTACGCAAAACGAAAGAAGCAGCAAGGATAGATGTTATGCGCTGAGATGATTATCACATTCATATTTCCACATCGCGTTCGATGTAAAAATATACCGTGAGAACGTAAAATTATCCGACGACAACGGGCGTAAGAATTAAGAAAACAAATCACAAAACCATTTATGACGGAAACGTATACGCCATAAATCGTACAATTCTCACTTGTTGTTCGTGTATGTACCTCTACATAACTCTCTTTAGCTACGTAGCTAAGAGAGCACTCCCCATTGCGAAACCCTCCATTTATTATCGCGTCTCAAAGGCGTCGCTTCCGTAACGAACACCGCGTTAGAGGCGAGCGTTGCGTTATGATGATAACGGGGAACAGATCGCGGTAACAGAGGCCGTCATTGCGCCAGCCTAGCGAGGGAACGGCAGTACCGATCCCTTTGCTCGCGTCTCATTATTCGCTGGAAAAAATTGAACCGAGTTGTCGATCCTTCGCGTTTCTTCAAGTAAAGATCGCGCGCAAGTCCGATCGGCTGTATTTGTCGATGCAGCGGCGCGACGAAATGAACGTCCTTTCTTCAAAAGTCGAAAGAGCAGACACGTCAATTCAAACGTCCCATTTTCCAATTAAAAGCTTTTATACACTATCGTACTTTCAATCTACTTTCAATCTAGAAGTTTTATCTTTAATTAATATATTAAAAAATGTTTTTTATTATAACGATACAAGATCGGTTTGTTTTATGATCTATGAATGTTGTTTTATCGACCATGCTAATGTGACTAGCATCGAAATGTTAATTTAAATTTTTTTTCGCCTCTCGGACGCCAGAAACATTCCGGAGCCGAAATAAAAAATTATATTCTACAAATCGCATTTAGAATTAAAGCAAATGCGGAATAAAGAGAGGATGCCGTAACATCTCTGCCGTACGAATGGTTGCGAGCAATAACAGCCATTGTACGACTAATCGGTGAGCACGTCGTGATCGCTGCCGCGGAAGAAGCAATTACGTATTAAAAAAAGTTTAATTACGCTTCCTGGTGTACCTACGCACCGGAAGACATCGCAGCCGCGCCGGGGCGAGTCGGTCGCGTCACTCGAATTGATCGTCAAGTCACAGAATGGTATTGATCGCGCTAATTCGATTCGATTGATCAAAACCGATCGAAAGTTAGAAAGAAAATTTATCGAACGCGCACGAGCGAATCAGCGTTTATCTTTTCTTCTTGAGCAGAAATTCCTCCACTCTTTATTTTAAAATAATATTGTAGTCTTGAATTAGGAAACGATGAAGAGATCACAGAGAAAAATAATTTCCACTGTTAAATCAATAAAACGTTTATTGCTTTTAAGTATATTCTCTCGAATAAAGTTCGTCAAAAAGATTCAAGGTCAGAAATATAATAGTATATAATTTAGCGAGATTACAATAATCACTTCCGCACGATCGTCAGGCGGCTTTCAATTTTTACTCACGTCTCGTTTCCGGTCCCATCCTCAGCGATTACGTAATTTGCCATTAAAAATCGAAAGGGTACCTGACCGTACTTAGGGTCCGCAGCGAGCGAGGTACAACGGGGGGTTTTCTTGCAGTTGTCGTTCAAAAAGGAAGTCTCGCAAAAAGTGCGACCGTCGAAGAGAATTCCATTGAGAATTCTCCACGTGAGATATCGCGGAGAAGCGTGGCCCGTCGGAGAACCGGTGGCAATGGCTGAATGGCCCGAAAATAAGATGAACGAGACCGATCGACTGGACGGTGGTGGTGGTGGTGGTGGTAGTGAAGTACGCGGGGGGAGAGAACACGGCCAGGTGAACGCGTGGTTCAGGTAGGAGAGAAGGCTCCAAGAGAGGCAGATGGTCGAAGCGGCTCGGCCGATGGCCGGTCGATAGCGAGAAGTTCGACATTCACAGCTTTCTGGTAATTGCTCGTGGCAGGAATGCCCTTCGCGGTCTCTTCTTTTCACGGCGCGTAGGTATATCCGACGTTCTCGTCCGTTTTATTCCTTTTTATAATAATAGGAGCGGCTTTCTTTCTTATTCCGGCGAACGGACCACCGCCACAGACTCGTCGTTTCGTGCGTGACTGCGATCGTGAAGAGCCTGTCCGAATTTGTAGACGAATTAGGGACTAGAGAATAACCGGAATACGTCCTGCCTGTCCTTCGTTGTTAATTCTTGAACGACCTAGCACGAAGTAGCTAAAAAAGTAGATCACTCATGACTATTTAAAATTTTTTTATTTTGTTGCTATTGAAGATTTTTATCTAAAAATGCATAGGCGTAATTGATGAATTGATGATGAAAATGAAATAATTAATAATGTTTAAAAGTTATATTAATTGAATCGAAGTAGTAATAATAAAATATCGTTCAGCGATTATATTGTTCTTTTAATAAATAAACACAAAATTGTGATAATTTAAATATTTTTAATTGCTGTTGAAGAATGAGCAAAGTTTAATTAGAAAATGTTACAATCACAATAATATTACTTTGACTAAATAAAATTAATTGCATCTATTTAGCTTATATTATCTATTATAATTACATACGTATTAGTCTTTCTTTCCAAATTGTCATGAGGAAACATAATTTGTTTTATGACAGTAATGTTCGAAAATTTTTTTGACCGGTTATAAATCGATATCTCTCTGTGAAAGAAAACCTTCCGCAGGACCATGTATGTTAGAATGGCGCCAAGAGCCATGATAACATCTGAGTTCAATGTACGAGAGATACGGAACTGATAATATACAACAGTAAGACTGACGATAAAGCGTCGCGACGCGGTCGGGTCGTTAAGGACTGGCACGAATTTGAATTGGTGATTCGATAGCGGTGATATATGAGGCAAACGCAGTCGCCAGTGTGATAATTTGGGTGCAGCCGGTCCCGATGACGGACATTATCGTCCGCGAATTATGCTCGCGGTCGCAGTCGCTTTGTAAAATTTAGCCGCTCTGGTTTGTCATTATGTGCGACCCACATTGGTTTGTGGGGCAAAAACAAAAGCTAGGTGCCTTTAAGGCCAAACTGGCGACACGGTCGCCAGTGGGTTAGATTTAAAAAATTCGCGATATGTGATAAATTATTGTCCTGTATACTGAAAAAAGCAACAACTGAACTTCCAACAAATTGACAAATTCCTTACTTTTCATCCAATTTTTGTTGATTGAAGAAATAATTAAAATTTTATAAAATTTCTCTTCGCTCAAACATTGATTGAACGAAGAAAATTAGAAATTTAACTCTCTCGGTGAATTTTAAGAAATTTAATATAAATTTGATTCATAAATCATCCATTTATGCGTGTCGAAGGTTGCGGACAATAACGGAATTCTCCCTTTCGCAACGAGGCAACTCGGTTTTTTAAAATGCCAAACCACGGGGTAAAGAGGAAAAGCCGGTTGCACAAGATAAAACACGCGTACGATACGCGAACACGCGTCGCGTATCAAGCGGTTGTGCAACCAGATAGACAGGCTACAAGGATCCTCGTCGTTTCTCCTTGAATTAGTCGTTACTCTCCTTCCGCTGCGCCACCGATCCGTGGAGAATTTAAGGGTCAATATAAATGAGCTTCGATAGCAATGACGAGGCAACAGCGCGGTTAAGCTCCGTGTTGCTTGTCGACGCCTATGAACAAGCGAGAGAATTTGTTGAACAGCGTGACTCCATTCCTGGCATACATTGTCATCAATTTATCGTTTCATTCTTATATATGGATATATATGTCTGTACGATCTTGTTAGCTATCTTCTGATAGCGAGAAGCGCGTTTATCTTTAATAGAATCTTCTTGTAGTATATTATTTTTACATAGCGATAAAATTTTAATGCGATACTTCTCCCAGTTATCCTTGGCATTTAAACGCCGAAGTTTGAATTTATTAAACTTTAATTTGTGAATACAAAGTTTTTAGAAATTTAGCTTTTAGAATTTTAGGGATTTGGAAATCATTCATCTCATGTAATGTACAGCCGTATACATTTGCAAAATATTCTATTTTAAGAGATATGTACAGAGTTTAAAACCTCTTGTATTTTTTTATCTAATCGCGGAATAATTATTGGTTGTAATAATTCATACTTTGTGCCTTACGCAGCTCATTGTATATTTATATTTGTAGTATTTTTCCGATAGTGGGTGCGTCTCGCACGCGTTTCGCTTCGCGCGAATGCACGTGTCGTACAAATATATTTATCCAAGATTACGTCACATGCACGCAAGTTTAGCCCGTTAATTAAGTAATTGAGCTTGATAGAGCCGAGAGAGGAGGGAGGAACTCTCCCGCTGTATGGGAGGTCAACCCGCATGAGAAAAAGCGTTTCTGTCCGTGCGTACCTTAGTCATCTTCCTCTCTTCCGCTTTCCCGGAGTTTTCCTGGAGACAGCATTAATCGCCGCATATACCTGAATCGGCCATTCGTGAGGAAATGCGATACTCGAGTCAGCCGGACTGTTACTGTCTATAAGTTTGTCGGTCTAGTCGGCATAGAGGACAGCTGGCCTTTAAACTTCGGGTCTCTCTAGATCCCATCTCCCGTGTAACCGCGTCATAAATTTCTCATATCCCTGTGGCATATTTACGCGAAGAGGAACATCAAATAAATCCCACTTCTTTGATGATCTCACTGCATCTCAATCCTCATTTGCAAATTTATGGATAGCAATATATTCATCGATGTACGTTTGCTTCTTCATTTTATAGAAAAATACGAGAAATTCATAGATAGAATTTAGCTTTCGTTACAAACACCTCTAGTGAATTACATCATCGACTGCATGACTACAAAAAAGAGATACGGAAATGACAACTAATCCTAATAGGAAGAATTAATGATAGTCGGGCGAATAGGTTCACTTTCGAAACGTCAATTTAATAACTCACTTAACGCGAAATGGCACATTAATTAATAACTCGGATATTATTTGTAATGCCAACGCCCAGGTGTGCGCGATAATAATGTGCACGTGCACTTGCTCAACTCGGTAACGCGTAGGAAAATCTAGGGAATGCGATTATCGGTATTCGAATTACGGTTGCTCAAGCAAGATCGCTTCTTTCGCGTTGCATAACGAGCGTTTTGTTATATCGTCGCGTTTAATCCCTCATTCCTCGACGACTCGAATGCGCGAGGCACTCGGCATTTTTTCCGCTCGCCGGAGTGGGAACGCGATAAAGTCGTTAACGTATTTACATAAGAGTACTTATCGCGCGGGAGTCGTCTGAGAGTAGTATCTTGCGAGCTTTCAAGCATGCCGATGTTTACTGGTACAATTAGCGCATAATTAATCCGCGATTAATGCCGTGGTCGCTGGCCGCTAAGCTACCGAAACGAGGAAACTCATTACGAAGGACATCCTGTGTCGAAACACTTTTCAAGCATAATTTTTTCGCTACGCCGCCTTTGACTTCTCGCACAAGCACGACTGATAGCGCGTTATTATGAAACCTTCTGTATTACGTAATCTATCCGCGGAATATTTATAACAGCATCGAGTTTCGCGCTGTTTAGCGCCATCGACGCCCGCTGATTCGTATTTTGATCTTTGCGCTCAGCGTATATTTTTTGTGTAAACTGATCTTGTTGGAAAAATATTTGATGAAAAAAATCGTCTCGGCATGATCGCAAATCATGAAATTTAAGCTACTTATTTAGATTTCTCCAAACTTTGTGAAATAAACTATTTCAAACTTCGGATATCGATTTTTATAAAAATTTAAATTTAAATCACCCATGTTTTATAATAATCTCAGATTTTTATTATTGTTATTATTTATCATTTTTATAGAATTGAGGAGAAATATTCTCTAGAGATGCTCAAGGTGATTAAGACGATATGTTGGATTCGTAACATCTGTTTTACGCGTCACATTCCATAGGTACTCTCGCGAATGTGCAAGCCTCAGAATCGAAACAAGACGGTCCAACGTTTGTAGACTCTCGTTTATTCCGAGCAAAACCGCGGAGAACGAGGGAGACACGATTCCGGCGTTCCCGTTTCGTATTTAGGCCGAGCCCGCGTTCGTGGCCCGTGATTTCTCGCCGGCCGATGTGATCCGAGAAAACGAGACCGTGCAAAATCATTGCGGCGAGAGGATAGAGTTTTCCCTCCCTCGCCCTTTTCTCGTTGTTTTTTCTGATACGTCTCATTTACATACGCATTCCTATGGTAGCGATTTGCACAGCTGCGAGTGAGAGACATCAAGCCTCGGCCTCGATGCGGCAGCCGTGTAAATATCTTTTCTTCGCAAGCATTTTGTCCGTATCTCCTGCGTAGAAAAAGAGAGAGAAAGAGAGAGAGAGAGAGAGAGAGGGGGGAGGAGAAAGGGAGAGTAAGAAAGAGAAATAAAACAGTCGTGACTTTGTGCAAGCAGCATTCACGCGTTTCATGCTGTTCGATCGACGAAACAGCGCAAGGAGAAGCAAACGTTTCCGCAGTTTGCGTAATTCACCCGTTAGAGAAAGAGAGTAAATTTACCAAGATCTTTTCAGGCGCTTCTAATGTACAATTTCGTCATATTTTCTTAACGGAGCCAGTATCGTTCGACAAATATGCCTGGAAAATTATCTACTTTTTCAGTTCAGCGGCACGCTGCTTTGTAAAAATTAACAAACGTAAAGAAAAACTTAATTCATATTTACGTAATTGGAGCAATAGATTATTGTTTAGTCCGTGACACACAAACATACGATTATGGATATTTCTGCAATAGGTAGATGGTTTTTCTCTGAAATAATACGAAGCACACATTTTGCTAGTTGCGACCGTGCGAACATTTTAAATGTGGCTTAGGACCAGACTTAAGGAACCATCAGCTTCCCATCCAGCTGTCGTCCGGGAATTTTAATAGGTTGGACCCGCTGAAAGGTCTCTCCGGCATTGAATTTATTAGCATTCGGTTTATTCGCAAGAGGAACCGAGGCTACGCGGGAGATTATACATACAAATGTTAAACGAGATCAATCGTCTTCGAGCAGGCATCTAATAAAGAATCATCGTGACAAACAAGAAGTGTTTGCAATTCGCCTGGCATTCCGCGTTTCATAGACCTCGTAATGAATCGCTTCATTAGCTGATAAGCGCAACAACAAAATGTTTGCCTCGCATGTTGAGGCTATCGCCGGTTTATCGAGCAACAAGCAAAAGTGTGTCATAGAAATCTGATTTTTTTCCTTTTCCGATTTTTGTATTCCTATATTCTGCATTTCCATTCCGATTTTCTTCTGGATTATATATTTTATGTTCTACTTCTGTTTTAATTCAATTCAATTTTTCTTACTGATACGGTTAGTTTTACATATTCGCGTGAATATTACGTGCAATCACGCAGAAGAAAATTTATGACTGTTGGGAAAATTATCGAGATCCGGACGTGTAAAGGTAACACGGAAATTAGATAACAATAATGTCGCGCGTGTCATAGTTGGAAAGCTGTGTGAATGGTATAACGACCGGACTTGAAAGTAATTGCTTCCTGGGAATTGTAGGAGAGTCCATAAAATAAACCAAGGCTTATTTACTTATTACTGAAAGAAAATAATCTGAAATGTCGTTCGTTACAAATGTATAGGAGGAATAAGAGGAGCTATATTTTTGTTACGTATCAGCGTATGCCGGACTTTCCGGGTCGGAGCTTCCGACAGAGCTGCGTTCGGGTGGTTTCTGGCGATGTGGTGCGTGCCGACCACCGTGCACGCCCACAATAATTTTGATTTCTGGTCGATTCGAGTCCATTAATAAACCGCCCACCAGGCCCGACCCGTTTCGGGTCTTGGAGACTTATCTAGATGGTTTCTGGGGATATTTTTAGTCGCGTAACACGCCGTCGATGTGCGTGCCACGTTAAACCATCGACGTGCACGCGTTTTACGCGTGTTAGGCATATGTGCGTGACGATCTCTTTCTTGTCCTCTTTCCTTCTTCATTTCTATCTTTCTCCCGAGGCAGTGGACATGTGTGTGCGCTTCGACGGGCATAATATCTTATAAATAGGGATTGGCTAACGGCTAATGCGAAAGGGTGATGCAGGTTTTATTTCGGTGCGCTTTCCGGTCACCGCATCCAATATAGAGAATACTCCGTCTGCGGTCTGGTCTGGTTTGCTTTCTACGAGACGGAAATTGTGTCGAAATCATCGGTCCCTCGATCGACAAACGCTCTCTGCTCCTACATGTTTTCTATAGCTCGCTCGAGCGTCTTGAGCATCTTAATACTCCGTTTATATATTTCATATGCAGAACACTTGAGGATTATCACGAGTCATGATTTCTTGTATGAGACACACATGAGCGTTAGTTTTTTTTTTTTTAGATTTATATACTGTTACTAAAACAGCCATAAATATTATGTTCGATTACCCATATACACGATTATGTCTAAAACTTATTTATAGAGCGTACATGAGTTACATTTGCGATCCCGAAATACTAGTTACGCGATTTCCTCGCGAGCCGGAAGATATTTTCGGCAGGGCAATATACAATTACGCGTGTCAGTTTTCGGTAATCCGATCCTTGTTACATGTGTTCGCGTTGGTGCGAGAAATTCTCGGGGGCGTCTTGATTTCTGAATTTTTGGGAATTTCTCGCGTTTTCCCTTTGTAGGGAGGCTCGATGATGCGACGATTCGATAAATTATATCCCTCCGTGAACCCTTTTGCCACGACGGCGGATAACGAGCTACTCGATAATGAGCACGCAACCCACGCAACGTTCGAGCCGTGAATAGCGGCACGGTACCGTTACCAGTCGAACAGACGAAACTTTTACGGTCGTGATAGCGCAATAGAATGATTCGATAATCGATCATCCGGTCGCGCGTTTCCGGCGCTACGAGAGGCACTGTACATCCAATTTTTTTCTCGCGTCGCTACGTAATCTCGTACGAATGAAAGCGCGAAAGCACGAGAATCCACGGCAGAATTGTGATTTGATCCAATATCAAAATTGGCTACATTATTTCACGGAACGAAGCAGCAGCTTATTCATTCTTATGTCTTATGCGTGAAATTTTAATTAAGTTTCAAATTTTTTTCCGTTTCCGCCCGAAGCTTGAATAAATTGGAATAAGATGACATTGAAACAAAAGATATGTGTTTTATATAAATATAAGTAGGGTTAATATAATAAAGAAATACTTGTGCGTGTTTAAATAAATGGAACATTACAAGTCTTATGCATGAAAGTAATTTAATACACTTGGGCGTAAATGTTATTAGTTGCAATAATGCGATTAGCGGAACGATGACGCAACGACAAACAAATAGCTTCTAAATGTTGAACTAACTGATGGACTACATTAATATCATAATAATCATTGCACTTTGTTTATTAAATGTAATAAAATAGCGCGATTTTTAATTACTTAAACTTCAAATTTTTTGACAACAACATTCTAGCAACACGTGTATTAACATAAAACTCAATATTAAAAGTAGGAACAAGTAGTTTGTAATTGTTTACAGTGTGAAAAACGATATATAGAATTTTTACTTCATTTACTTATTTTAAAGAGATTTTGAAGATCATTTTTCAAAAGCAAGATTAATTTATCCTTTTTTTCGTGACAAAGATTCAATTCAAATCGCTCTTCAATAAGGGTTGGTCCTGACATATTCAAGATATTAGGTCTGTACATACACATTCGACAAGAATGGGCCATCGAGTCGATATTGTCAGCGATCGCGCTCTCGAGATGACAGCATATTATAATTATACGCCTCGCGTCACAGCGGGACAATCGTTACGGGCGTTTGTTGTACGCGTCGCGTGGAGAATAGGCCACGCTCGTGGGACCCCGATTCACGGCACGTAAAAGCTGGAAACGAAGTGGAGGGAACGGAGAGGAGAAGAAAAGACGACGAGGTGGAAGAGGGCACGTCGCGGCCAGAGGACGGAATGCCAGTCACCGGCGAAGCCGTCGGACTACTAATGACACGTCTCTCGCTCTTTCTCTCCTCTTCGCTGCTCTTCTCTTCAAGCCTCATCGAGCATTCAAATCCCGCGTTTTCATTCTAATTACACCGAGCGCGTAAGCAGATAGCGCGCGCCGCTGATCCCCGACGCTGAGCTCCCGCATCCGCGTCTACGATTTACGCTCAGATGCTCCGGAATTTCTCTAAGCGTGATGGATTAGTTCCAAGTTTAATGACATACCGACGCGTGGACCGTAACTTATAGTACGATATTACCTGCGAACTGTTTACTCGAGAGAGAGGTCTATTGGAATATTTATTGCGATAGAATCATAGCGTCGAAATGTGATATTCCTTTCCTGTGAAAACCTCAAAGTGATTAATCTCAAAGACGAAAAAATTTAATTTTAGGCTATATGAAATTAAATTTAAAATTAATATATAAAATTTAAATTTTACATTTAATTAAAAGAAATTGGATCTTTTTTTTTAAGATGAAGTTTATTTTCGCGACATCAGAATTAATTTCTTCAAGTTTTTGATAGATTGACAAGTGGTTAGAGACTGCGCATTAAACGTCTCCAATTAACACTTTGAGTCGAAGCTAGAGACGAAGGAGGAAGTTCTTTTTACATGCGTAGACATCCGTAGACTTCTTCGAATGTAACGGATCCATTGAAGGTTTAAAGACGTGAGGTTGAATCACGATGACCCGTAGGGGCTTTCGAGAAGTCGCATTCTCGGCGGCGAGGCGCAACGAATACCGCCAATTATTAGCGTTTCACTTTCCATCCCGCGGTTGTTGCATCAGAAATTCCTAACAAACGAGTTATCGCCCCGAGCACGTTGCAATTTGAATCAATTTCCCTCTATACCGCAATATTTGTTATTCACATGAATCGACTCGTAACAGTAAAATTGATTAGAGACTGATACATGCAATGTGCTTCGTAAGCTATGCGTAACATATCAATAATATCGCAGAATTGCTTGTTCAACGCGAATAAACTGGTTCCGAATTTTACAGAGCAATATTTGCAATTTATGTCGAAACAGGTATCAGATAGCGTTAACAATATCGTCGATCATCTCTTTTCACACAAACGATCAATATGTTACGTGCATATTGCAATTAGGAAATCTTTTGTTAGATTGCATCTTTATTGTATTTAATAGCAAAATATTAAGCATTTTAGCACATATTATCGTCAGAGCTGAGAATACTTTACATGACAAAACTACCATTATTTTGAAAAGGTATGTGAATAATTTCTTTTAACAATGTATAAACGTTGATGATTGAATATTTATTATTACTTATATAAATCCTTTTTACTTATATAAAGCGAGAGAATTGTGCGTAACAAAAATAGGTCACCTGGGGATAACTGATTAAATTCACAACTGATTTATCGTCCAGTCATTTCCGATACATGCCACTTCGATACAGTCTGAGCGAGTGATTTGCGTGGAGGTCAAATCGTGGCCGATAAAGCGAGGTTCGACACTCATTCGGAAGTTCGCGATGTCGAGCACGAACTCAGCCTAGTTTCCCTGAATGCACTCGATTCATTGAGGGTTTAACGACATGAGATTGCGCGAGTCTTATCAGGGCGTGTAGTAATACGCGATAATTACCATACGCGCGATGTACCATCACCCGCGTGTTTTTTTATTTGTTGAGAAACATCCGCGCACCGACCGCCCGGGAGATAAAGCACAAGCGAATCCCTGTCTGAGTGGTCCGTGCTTTACGAGTACCTAAGAATACGTCGGCGGTGTCGTAACAATGAGATGAATTGACGCGGACGAAGTAATCAGCGGGGATTTTAGATTTCTCGTCTTGAATGAAGAGATATCAAGTAACAACAGTAATAACGAAACAAAGTAAAAAAGATTTGGAATAGTTGAGTCATTTTATTTCGTTTGAGGTATGAAATTCATGATCAAACTTTGAACTTTAATTTCACTAAAACTTTTCTGACAGTCGCCAAATGTTATGTTCATTTTAACGTGTACCTTACGCAACATCTGCACACATATAATATTTTAATCTGCAGCATTTGGCGTTGATTATATCTACGTTTTTTTTTTGTAGATATATTGCATCGAGATAGTTATGGAGATCTTCCCAAAATATATTTCAGAACCCCATCGGCATGTGCATTCGAAGCGTCAAAGGAATCCACCTTTCCAAAGGCGGTACTAGTATATGCAGCGAGTGCGGCAGATTCATTCAGAGTTTAACGACATGAGTTTAAATCGTCTTGGTATCGTGTAGGTGCCGTAATGTACTCCGTCATCACCGCAGAGTTGTACCATTCGCGGAACAGACACAACGATCTCGCGGTACGAGGGCTTTTGCCGATACGAACGCGAGAGAACTGGCGCTAGCGGTATGTGTAAGATCTATTAATTCCCCCAGCAGTGGACGGGGAACTCTACGAATAGACTCGGAACGATATCGCGCAGCGTATACGTATATTGTTTTGACAATCCTGGGATTGGATGTGTACTGGAGAAAACAATTATTCATTATGTCTGGCCTCGTTAAGAGAAATCGAGGGGCATTATCGCGTAAGGTGAAGATCGATGGGGGAAACGCAATTATAATTAATCGGAATGTCTTCGGCGCCTCGGGTTCTCGTTACAATCATCTACGCGTACGTATGTATGGGACTGATATAGATGAGAATAAATAGGCATAGGTCTAATACGGTTAACGGATAAAATTATCTTGCAATGGCGGGCGCGAACGACGTTCGTTATCGTTATGTTATTTTCGTAATGCAATCCAGCGAATATAACTTAATTAGAGGTACAGAGTACATATTTTATAGCGAATCTGATCCGTTGCTATAATCTAAAAAAGAAAGATTTACTAACGACATTTAATTATAGATAAACGAGTGATTAAGATTTTGCCATGTCGTCATTTCTCTTTAATCACAGTTCAATTAATTCCTTCTCTTGATAATTTTAGTTCTACACAGAGACTTTGTTAAGAATCAATTAAGCTGAGGTTAAAGTTAACCGCGGCGTTGGCGAAACCAGCCGCAAGTAATATTTATGACGCGTAACTATATAGGCTATTAAGAACGGTGCAGAGATCGACTTCGCGCCGAGATAGAATTCGATTAGAATCGCTTTAAATTGCACCAAGTCATCGACTATTCGCGCGTCGACAGAGTTAATTACTGCGCGGAAATCATCGCGTTCGAAACTATAAACTATTCTTGCGTTGTCAGTGTATCGTTGTCCACCTTTCATGGCCTTGACATTAACGTTGCACTTGGGTGGCCTTGTAATACCCCCGAGACGATGCAGGTATTCACATGCATATTGAAGAGTCACCTCAGCCGCAATAAATTCACCGATCAGAGCAGATCGATAGAGATTGCGTGGTATCAGATTAACTAAGCGAAATGCACTTTGATATTGTTCATAAGCGATCGTCTATACACGTAAAGAGTATAAAAGAAAGAAAATTAAAAACAACTTTTATTTTCTAATCTTACTTGCAATTTATACTTGTGTTAAAAAAAACAAAAAATTAAACTTTCTCACCTGTTATTAAGTACAATACAAAGATATTCTTAGCCATTTATATATGATATATAATTTCCTGAGCATTTATCGAGACGTGTGAGTATTTTGCTGAAGAACACTCGTTACTCTCAGGAAATTAGAAAGTCATGTGGCGGCTCATCGAGGCAGTCTGCTGTCTTTAATTAGCACCCGATGCTCGGCAGCGAGTTCCCGGTTTCCACAAAAACTCCTCGTCAATGCAATGATGATTATCAGCAGTCTAGCCTTAGTATACTGATTAAAAGGATCCGTCATCTACCAGTGGGTCAGTACGTCTGCGATGACCAAGCAATTCGCCTTTGCGTATATTACTCATCCATTTGTGTAAATTCGTTATATTTTCAATACGTGCAAACGTGTCTCCCCCGTAAAAGGTCTCGCTTGTCCAAATTTCGCGTAATCATTGATTAGACGTAAAAGCTAATAAAATAATTCGATTAACGAGTTCAATCTTCGCCTGAAGTATCATTTCGCACCTTCGAGCGCTTGACCACGTAATTATTGTAAGAGATAGCAATTCTCGTTATCTCCCGCCGCGCGAGACTGGTCGCAAATCGGTAGACCTTGAGCTGATTCGCGTAAACTAAATGGCCTAGTTTTCCCACTGGATGGCCATGCGGACGCATATTCATTCCATATCGTGTAGCTTAATTGAGACTCCGAGATAATGTTACGTGCATTATCATCGTCCTACGTGCTTTTCATCGCTTACCTGACAGCCTCCGGATTTTGATAGACATTATCAAAGCGGCTACTACTGAAATGAAATGAGAGACGACAAACACATCTTCCCTCATCACTATCATTAATAGTTACTCGCATCGATGCACACAATTCGCTTGAAATATGAATCTTTTTCTTGATATATTCCGAAATAAATATTTCGAGAATAATCAATATCGCGATACTGTAATAAACATTTCTGTCAATTTAGTTTATGATTTTAATCCGCGATTTCCGCGAGTTAAAATAGACGATGAGAAATAGGGCGGTCATAGTCGGAGCTTTTAGAATTCGGCTCTGCGCATAGTTTGGTCGATAGGTCAAGTGCTAGAGGCAATACGCGCAATTGAGAACCGCGCAGTCTTCTTTCATCTTGCCGTCTCGTCTACTCGTGGCCGCCAGACTTTCTCGATTAGAGGAGCATCTTCGCCGCTCCTGGCACGAGAATACGAGCGACCACGGTTCCGAGCTTCTCCCAAGCTTCGAGAACCGTTATTAGGCGGAACGTTGCAACGAGGAGGTGGTCTTCTTACTTCGCTGCCTCGAGTATCTGCCGCGACCCTCGACTCGTTCACCTAGGGACGAAACGCCTGACAAATAGGTATCTTAAGGCTTAGTGTGCTTGAGAAGAAGTCAGAGGAGATCTTTTGTATTAGTTTTGTCATCAACTCCGCGACGATCTTTAATGGTGCCGCAAGGTGTTTAAGGAAAGATTACAGAGCTACTATAGATTGTATTTGAAAAAAAGGCAACGATTCCTTTAATGTCATAACATTAATGTAATAATCGAAGATTGCAATTTTTTATCGAAAATATTTCCGATAAAGTAGCGGCTTTGAATAAGTTTTGTTTTAACAAAGTTTTAGTTTAAACCTAGATTCTGAGATACTAAAGTTTTAATGCCTTACAATTAGTCTTCTTTATTTGGAACATGTCGGAATAGGAAGTTATAATTTCGTAAATCACAATTTCTACGATTACAAAAACCACACTAAATGTGAGAAACTCCCATGACTGGCTATCGTGATCTTGCAATCGTTAAAATTGTTGGACTATTACCTCTTATTCGTTTAAAGGAAGTCGAGAAAATAGAAGATATGCTAATTCCAATTATGACGGCAACCTTCGAGAAATACAAGTAGAAACGGATATATTACGCATCTCATTATCATCCCGCGGGGTCAGTGGCGGGGTTAAATATGCTAATTGCATATGGTATGTCCGAGTAATGAACGATCGAAAGGTGTCTAACACGCGGTATTCACCGGATCTTTCACCGCTATTAAGAGTCAGTCACATGGACATTTTATCGTCATGACGAAAGACTGAGAATGTCATTACGCGTACCGACATTCTCTAATTTCGACTGCACATAATGACACCGATAAATCACGAACGACATTGATCGCCTTTAATAGCGCGCTGATTATACAAAATGACTGTGTGATGCTTCCTGCTTTTTACGCTTCAAAACGCTATTAGCTATTCCTTGTGCTTCGAGCATCGTTGTTAAACGTAGATTTTATAGTAATTGGTGTAATAATTATTTTTGCTATCAATTCAAAGTACCGCTATTCAAGACATGCTAGTTTATGAGATAAAAAGATTCTGTATCAGTTTAATTACATCTATTATCTATTGCGTGTAATGTGCTGTTTAAGAGCTTTTAAGATACCACTTGTATCAAGTAGCGAACAAGGTTCAAATTCACACACATGTCTCATGTTTAATATGAATATTAAAATAGAGAATTTAAAAGTGACGAAATTATAATTTAGATAAAAATATTATTTATTTGAAGAATTATTAAAATGAAAAAAAATCTTTATCTCTTACTCTTTCTCTCTTTCTCGTGAAGCGGATCTCGCAGATGGTGGACAAGTGACGTCACCCGTAAACTTGACGAGCAGTCGTTTCCCTGGGGAGAGAACGGGAGGAACGTTACTTCCACCCGCGGATCGTGCTGTAGTTGGAATAACTTGTCGAGGAAATTTACCATTTCCGCTCTAACCACCATGTCGGTCCGTCGCCGTCACCACCATAACTCGGCGACTACCCCATTCCCAGAATATGTAGGTCGATCATGGCGCATTGTCCACGAAAACTAATACGAAACGCTTCGTTTCACTTCCGGCGTCCCGTTCCGGCCCGCGTCTCGTAAGCGCGATCACGTAATGCTACGTTATAATAAAAAAGAAAAGGCGCGTTAAACGCGTTAGATCAATGCTATCGCTAATGTGAATCAGGTACCTTCATGGTTAGCTACATGATAAAATTAGAATCTCGCGATTGTTCTCGTAATTATCTGATATAGGTCGCGCTTTCGTTAACCTACTCTCGAGTTGAATAATAAATATTCACCTTTGATTATTTTTAACTGTCGTAAGGATCCGTATGGGTTATTACCACCAGATATCGTATCGATAAACGTCAGTCATAAAAAAAGATCTTCGGCGGCGGAGCTTCAGGAGGAGATAGATGAGAAATAAAACCGCTTTTTCGTGCAGCTACTATTTCTAATTGCGCTTGCAGTTCTACTCACTTTAATTAAGTCGCCCCGACAAAAAAACGATATGTTTGATTAATTGCAAATGCTATTCCATTTATCTGCGTTGAGATCTCCCGCGGGTATGGAAATTTCAATTAATATTCCTCGTAAACGCCGCGAGACGAGCGGCGTGTGCGCATCACCGTCGTATTTAATAAGAACAAACAGACCTCTCTCGTTTAACGATGTGCCGTAAATCGGATCGGAAATATCCGAGGGTGTTAGGCGTGTTGCGGCACGCAAAAACGAATCTATTTTCGAAGGCCGTTGATCGTTCGCCGATCAAACACAGCATACGGAGTCTCCGATGGACGATGATGTCAGGGGACGGGCACATCGGAGTA
The DNA here is from genome assembly GCA_928718305.1 of Tetramorium bicarinatum. Taxonomy (NCBI): domain Eukaryota; kingdom Metazoa; phylum Arthropoda; class Insecta; order Hymenoptera; family Formicidae; genus Tetramorium; species Tetramorium bicarinatum. The sequence goes on from OV788327.1 coordinate 16,030,246, forward strand.
GAATCGGCATTATTTCTGTGTGCGAATGTGTGTGTGTGTGTGTACACAGCAAGGAGCGGGCGATTATTAACGAATGGAATGGGACGGGATGATGTCATCGAGCAAAAGCGACGTCCCCAAAATTACACGATCGCCCGGGTGGCTGACCGATCGGGGAGAGGCGCGGGAGAAAACATTGGAACATGCTAATTTCTCAAACTATGACCCTCGCCACGATCTAATAACTAGACGATATTTCTATTTTATGGGATTATGATTATATCATGCCGTTGTTAAATGATACTCTAACAATGTCTCTCGTAAATCACGAGATTACGGCGGGTACCCTTTTCAACGATGAAATATAGAATTTTAGTATTATATAGATGTAGAATTTAAATACTGAAATTTGATAGAAACGCAAGACATCTTTATTTTATTACACGATACGAGATATTTTAAAGATATCTAGTTTTTATTTAATTAATTTTAATTTAGTTTTTATAATTAAGATATTATTTTATTTATTAGAATAATGTATTTAATATGAAAAGATTGAAACTCTAAAAATATGAAAGAATAATAATAATACAATATCTAAAATTAGAGCGCATTGGAATTATTACGTTCTCATATATTCATTTTTCATTATATAGAAATAATTTTGACTACATGATGTTGTTCCATAAAATGCTATTCAGTTCTCTACTATATTAATCATTTTTCGCTTTCAATGTATATTCTGCAGATCATATAACCTAACGCAAGAAAAATATAAATAAATTCTGCGAAATAAAACTGAGATATCATTCTGCCGGTTTGTTTTCTTAAATATCCATTAAAGCTCCAGGAAGCATTGTACGTCATTTATCTCTTTTTCTCTCTCTCTCTCTCTCTCTCTCTCTTTTTCTCACTCACACTCACACTCTCATTTTCGTTCGTTGACAATCGTTCGCCGCTAACGAATCAGTATGTTTATAATAAACATAGGCATTATCCAAAGACAAGAACAGTTAAACGTTCAACGCCCCGCAAAGTATAGGCTGTACTTTAATTAATATGCAGTCGCCAGCAAGTTCCACGCGAGGTCAAAGAGCACGCTGTGTTGCCCGTTATGTAAGTTTCCAGATAATCGATAGATACCTAATGTAGCAATCGTAATTTAATACTCGACAATTATACATATATCTAGAGTTAACTGAAATTAATTTGCTCGAGTATTACATTTTTTATGAAGCTTTTCAGTTGATTATTACTCTAAGTTTATTTGTATCGAAAATTTTATCCGAACTAAAATAAATATTCTTGAAAAGTTTCGATTTTTTGTTGTCAAATGAAGATTTGATAAAAAAAGGATTAAAGGAAAAAAATATTAATCGGATAATAATAATTATAATAAACCGTTTTGAAAGCTATTATCAGATAGCGTTTAAGCAACTGCGAGGAATTTTCTCTAGAAAAAAATGGAGAAGCAATCACCTATTATTATTTAAGCTTATTCTGTTTGCCGAATTATTACACAATCAAGTGTACGCTTATTGGGAGTTCTCACAAGTGTCACGTTAATTGCTTGAGCAAGCAATTCAAACACTCGGTATGCGCGCGCGGGATTGCGTAATAATTGGATTTTTTATGCTTTCACTAACAGAATTCCATGTGCATCTCACGATTAATCGATCGCTGAGAACATTTTCTAGTGAAAGTGATCCGCGGAATTTCCCGAATTATCGTTAGTCATTGATCAGCGACGCTCATTATTAGTGTGTAGGAGCGCATTAAGTGCACTTAACGATAGGAACAACGAGGGTGGCTCGAGATCGCATGGATATATCTCCTTGGGGTCGCAGCCTGGAAACCCCTGGGTTAGACAGATAAGTGAATAGACGGTTGATGAGTCACGGCTTATTAGAGACGAGCGGTTTTTAGGTCATTTTTTTCGTTGTTATTCTCGGTGCATCTCGCGCAAAAAGCGTACTACGTGAACGCGTCTAAGAGTTGATTGTATTGCAGACTACAATTGAGGTCTCCGCCAGCACGCGATCTTCAAATGCACGAGCCGAGTGTTCGACTTATATTGGCTAAAAGCTAAATTGATAATGCATTTGCATTTGTATCACGAAACTTTCAAGATTGCATTTTAAAAATAGACATCCAAGGTGAAATGTAATTATAGTTGAAATTTTATCTGCTTTAAAATTAAATTCAATTGTTCATTAATCGTTTATTAATGAACGAGATTCGAAATTATTAAATACATATTTTTAATGCGCATTATTTATTTTCATCAAGCGCATACACGTATTCAGATTTATTAAGAGCGAAGAGGCTTACGAAGAAAACGATAACGCGATATATTTATAACGCAAGTATTTTAAGGTCGAGTGTGTGCGTATGTCTCGACGCAACGTGTGCGAGAGGCGACGCTTCAGTCCGCGGCAGATCGATCAGCCGTGGAAGTCACAGTCAAAGACCTCTAAGGAGTGAAATATCCACGAGGACCGGATATCGATACGTCCCCTCGCGACGGTTAGGCAGGACCACAATTTGAGCCGTTCTTTTTTTTTTTTTTACGTCTGCAACACCCACACGCTGTGCGACAAGCTGTAGGGATATAATAAACTGTCGCCGTCAACCCTTCAAAAAAAAAAAAAGAAGAAACGTTAGACATCGATCGTGAGAAGTCTACTCGGTTTTTTATTTAAGGAACTTTGAATTTTATAATCTCGAAATTGTTATGAAATTGTACTCGTGCTGATAAACGTAAGAAACATCGACGACATTTTTTGTCAGAGAAAATCCTCTGTTCTTATTTGCAATAATCCATCACGCGCAACGAGCATCTCGTTATTTCTAATTGTCGCGTATGACATCAGTGCGTAAGATGAATCATACCGCGTTGACTCGGTATATCGGAGGAGATTCTTTCTATTTTCAACGAAACTTTTCTGATCCCAACGTTTATCCTTGCCAACGGAAAGGCGGCAGTCGCTATAATCGCCAGACGAATTTAACCGGGATGCAAACGACAACAAACGCCGCGTACGAGCACCGCGTAGTAAAATCATGGACTAAACCACCGAAACCGCACGTGCAGTTTACGATGCGTCGGGACAATCTTTTGTCTGCACGCGAACGAGCAATCCTCTCTTTCCTTTGTGACATCTCCCGACGTTCATCTCCGTATGTCACGGCGTGTATTCTTTTATTACGCTACCGCTGGTCGAGCTGGCCGCTGCGGCCGCCGCGCCGCTCGGTTCGATGGACCGCATCGTCAAGTTCAAGGCCGCTGCACTTTGATCCACGGCTTATTCCGCAAAAATCCGAGATGCTTCCCTCTTTCTTTCTCTTTGTAAAACTCGCCTCGCTTCTCCTCGTCCTCCGGGAGCTTCCCCGGTTCAAGGACCATGGCCGAGACTATGCCGCGATACCAGCCAGCTCCTTTGCATTCATGTTCATTCGCATCCTTTCCTCTCGTAGAGCAGTCTTTTCTCCGCGGCGCGTAGCATGCCCCATGGTTGCCATGGTTGCCAAGCCCGTGCCCATCAAGGTCCACGGCCGCACGGCACCCGCACATGGCACATTACTACGGGGACAAGGAAAAAAAGCTCGATCAGCGCCGTAAAGCTGACTTCGCTGCTTTGCTCGACCAGATTTTTCAAACGGCACGATGAAATGACGCGGTTGAACGATTAAACCGTGAAGTTCAGCATGCACTCTTCACTGAGAAACAACAATGAAAAGAATAAAAACGAATCAGGGAATCGATAAAATACATTCGGAGATAATAAATTACATTCATTAAAAAGATTGATTTAAAATTTGGCATATGCATTATTTAAGTTTAATTATTAACATGTATAAATTATTTAATAATATGCAAATATTTTTTTAAGAAAAAGATTATATTTTTTATATGTATTTATATACTACACTTGAGATATAATTGAGAGAGAGAGAGAGAGCATTTTATTATTCAGAAATTAATCATAAATATTGCAGTTATAAAAGGTCTTAGAATAAATGCCAATTCAATTTTTAGTTTTTAAATTAATAGTTGGAGGCCACATTAAATTCAGATTAATTCAAATTTTTGTTCAGACGATATGTAAATCGTACAGAATATAGCGTGCCAAATAACGGGACTACTTTCGTTTTCTGGTTTCACTCTCGGCGTGTCCTTGACGAATTCCTTTACGCGTACACGACAATCGGTACACTGCCACGCTTTCATCGGTTCCCCGGCGGTTATTAATCTATCCAACGTCTCGGGGAATACAGTCTCGGCCTCTGCGCAATATATGCCGTTTTCCGTCTAGCCGCCTATTAATATCGTAGACATTCCCGTACCAAAGCAAGCAAAATCCGCGCACTTTCATCTTTGATCTCATTGCCCGTAACTGAAAATAGACGGAATTCTCTTCCATGAGTGATAATTATCGTAATGGGGCCGGTGGCGAGTAACTCGTAAAACGAGGGGTTCGTCCCGGTGACATCCAGTTACTTCCATTCTGTCGGCTTGCATTGTGGCCATCGCCCTCGTGTCGATCGCTCGGTGTCGTCGAACTCTTGACGTCGTTCTCAGAATCTTTTGGCAGGGTGTTGTCTGTTGCGAATTGTAGAAAGCGGACGAAAGGAAGAAAATCTGAATGTTGTTATTTGTTTTGAATTTCTAATAGCGTTTCTAAAGGTTTCTTTGCATTTTCTAAAGCGCGATTGCTTTAAAATATTAAGCTCTTAATTTTTACATCATTGAAGTACAATGATTTCAAATCGCTCATGAACCGTGTAGTCGACGGATATGGTTAAAAAATTTTTTGTTTTAATAAATTAAAAATGTAGTTTTATAACTTCAAAATTACAGGTTTTTTACGAGTAATGATAATAATATTGCCGAATATAATCTCTCGAGATTTATTCGAAACTTCCGGTCTTTCCTCTTACATGTATGTGCATAAGTGTGTGTATGTGACGTGGAAAACGAAAGGAATCGAATTGATTCACGAACGGGCGTTTCAGGATTGAGTTACATTCCAAATGTTTCGACATTCTTATGACATTCGACATACCGAGTCGCATAACTGCAGCTCCAACGTGCTTCAGTTAGTACGAAGGCCGACATCGTGTAGGGACGAAGGGTTCGTTCCGATCACGCTTGGTGCCGGTACTTCCATTTTCCACGGTTGGAACTCGGCTATCGGGTGCCCGTCGATTACGGTGTCGTCGAACTCTCTCGAGGCAGTTGCCGCGATCTGTCGAGAGGGTGTCCGTGAACGAAGTGGGAGCGAAGAAACGAAGATAGATAGAGAGAGAAAGAGAGAGGGCGAGACCCACCGAGGTCATGAAATTCGTTGTCTAAGCAACGTTCGCTTTGATTAGACAGACCTATTCGAGTTCAACATCACGAATCATGATGATGCACATTCCTTCGGCGCGACGTACGATTTGGGCATTTCGAGACGGGAATGCAGCGAGTGTCTCGGAGAAAATAGGAGAAACTTTATGCAGGCATTTTGAATCTCGCTTGGACTTTATCGATAACTCATTTATCTCGAGTGCGAGCCGGCCAATGATACCGTCTGGGTCATCAGATAAAAAAGTCCATGTCCCCGCTCAATAGGATCGATCAATCATTTTTTGCGACGGTCGCGCTCCATTTAAACGGATGGCGGTGTAACGCGATATGTACACATCGTATAGTACATGTTCACCGTATTCGCGCATTATTCATGCAGTGGCACTGCGGTGTCTCGCTTTCCATCGCGCTCGATCACACACATTTCTCATCGCTTCGCTCCTGTCGCCAGTCGCGAGCGAAATTGAAAGCAAGAAAAATTAATCTGTGACCATTTATGAAGGCACCAGCCTACATTATTATTGCTATCGGCATCTCGTTGCGTTGCTCTCGTATTGCATGATTAAGAAATGATTCATACATCAAACGTAACACTTCGTAACCAATCGGTGAGACAATAGGGCCAAGAGGTCAGCTGTGTGGATTATTCACAATGAAGTCGTATTGGCACGATTCTTTTCTTGCAAGATTACATAATCGCTTCTTGAATTATAAAATAATTTTTAGTGTAATATTCATTAATTTGTTTAACATTTATATAAGCTGAATCAGCTTATTATTGTATCAGCGCTCTTCTATTCTTATCCTAATAACATTATAAAAACTAGTTGTTAAAGATGTATAAGCTGTTATAGAATTATTATTAGAAAATGTTCTAAAAGAATTAAATCCAAATTAAATTAATTAAAGGAATAATCGGGAGAATTAGTGACAGATTCTTTGTTTGAATCCTAATTTTTTATATTTTCAGAAAATCGTTATTTTAATAAACCGGGTATAATTTTCCTTCCAATTTATGTTACTCATTTCATTCATAAGCAGACCAAGAGAGCGAGAGATGAGCGTACGTCTGGTACTCAATCAGACCGTCTCTTAACATGTGATTTGACGTACATCACGCTTCGTGACTCGGTCTCTCTCTCTCTCTCTAGCTTTCTCTCTGACGGAGGTTGAGAACTACGCTTCCTCGCCGCAACAAGTCGGCACTGTGCCCTTCGCGGTCACTCTTACTTTTAATTAAGTATAAATTGCTTCTCTTATGCGCGCGCGGCACGAACGAAAGGCCCGTCGTTATCGTGAAATCCGCGAGTCGCGATCGCCCCGTCTGGCACGTTCTCCTTCAGTATCCCATCGACGTCAGACTGGATGCAGACGAGGACAGCTTTCTCGCCACTGCCATGATTCATTTCGATGAATCGGTTGATCGCGGCTCTCGTGACTCGTGGGTGGTCGAAGGCTAACGGCAGCGACGAGTCGCACACGTCGCGGTTCCAATCCGAGGATTAGGTGAGAGCGATTCGAGATGAGACGCGCTGGAAACCAAAGTGACCCATGAGCCTCTTCGTAAGGCATATTAAGCCTTTCACGGTTTAATATCTATGTCTAAGCGATTTGGAAAGAAATTCGTTCGATTATTAGGGTACCCCGGTCTCTTTTTAAGAGTTTTAGGTATAAGCCTGAAATAGAGAAATAAAAGAATAAGAGGATAGAATCTCTGAAATATATAACTCAGATCTCTCAATCTCCGACCTTCTTAGGAAAGTCACGAAACCCGCCCTGTTTCGTAATGTTTCGAAATACGAGAAACTTTGTGATCGTGCTCGTGATCTTATCTCGATAATGGAGGCAACCGGTTGACGGCGAAATTTATCATCGACCAAGAGATACGCATATATACGCTCATAAACGGTGGCGCGCGGATAAGTGCATAAGTAACTGGCGCGAGACTGACTATTCCTCGTCGAATCTGGTTACGTTGTGTTCTCCGCTCGTTATGAAACGCGAAGAAATGCCGTGCTTTGTTGCAACCGTAAAGTGATAAAGCCGCGCCGCGCGACATGAAACGTTTCGCGCGTATTGTCGATTCGCAGTGTGGAATATCGGTTTCAAGGACGGAAATAAATTTCGAAGATATGAATATACGCTCGTTCCGCGTCGAGGATATTTGCTAGCGGGGTATATAGTAACGGGACAAGATGTTATTTTACATAGGCTAGTAATTACGAATAAATTAACAAACTAGAGAAAGATGATTAATATTTTAATGTTAATTATTACAGCTAATTATAATGGAGAGAATTAATTTGGTGATTTATTATTCAGCGTTGTGAAGATCGTGCATTCATAAAATGTACGCGGCGTTATGCTGTGATATTTTTCAATTGATTTTGAATTAAAATAAAAGAAAGATAATATCCTTGAAATTTTTAAGAGACATTTTATCTACTTATTTATCAATCATGTTGACTCGCTATCATCATCGAATTTAAATCGAGGCCGCACGACATTGGAATGCACATGCATGTCGATTGCAAGTATTATCGCGAAGGCTGCATATATCCTTCGTATCGTCTGCGAGCGACACTATCCTTCGAATTTATTTCGGGACTATATTTTCAAGGATATCTCCTTCTCTCTCCTTCTCTCGAAAAAGCGACGTCTGCAAGAATTTAACTGCGGTTTCTATGCGACGTTTATGGCCGAAATAAAGAGTGCATCGTGAGCCGACCTGGCGACGGTTACAAACATTCTGGTAGATATACTCGACGGAAAGACCTCTTAAAGCCGCGTAAAAAGAGAAAGAAAAGAGAAAGGTAGAAGCCACAGTGTTATCAGCTTTCCTCGAGAGCTTACTCGTGGCGTCGCGACGTTTGCTTTCATTATCATGGATTCGGAAAGGTGTACTTAGATATGCATTGTTTACACGGTGCATCAAGCTGTTCTCTCGGAGTCTCTTCCACGCACACATCCGACCAAATGCGAGACGATGCATTTGGTCGATGATAACATGTCGGAGAAGAGCCTCACGTTTACTTTTGAAGTAGTCTTTTACTGCGTGGCTTTTTACTTTGATGCATCTCAACGAGATTGAAAAATATCCGCGTCTTTAATCAAATAAATTACGAATCTCTTTTATTTCCTGAATTCATTAATAACTATAATAAGAAATTATCTCTGGCTTTTCATTTGGTTTGTAGCGAATTACGTTATAAATGATTGTAGTAGATTGTAGGTTATAATATTAAGAGAACATTACAAGATGTTGTCGCTACTTATATATATCTCTATCAGTATTTCGTCAGTTCATTAATACAAGATTTCATTGACACATCTTGCTTCGGTAATTGTGTAAGAGCTATTCAACGGGATTCTGTGGGAGACGACAGCGAGTCGGTTTTCCTTTCGCTTTCACGTTGGTAATCATGCGTGCCCCTTCTCGTGTTGCGTCGCGCCTGCGAGAGGAATTCTTACCTGAGATCCCGAGCCTCCTCGTGATTAATTATTACCGTTTATTGCTGCAGGCTAGGTAGCCGCTACAGCTGGTACCGTCGCCCTTCTCACCTTTTCACGATAAAATTTAGGGTTGCGCGATCGCGATTAACATCTATGTGAGTAAGTCAGGAAATGTAGCCGACGCTGATTTAAATGTCAGAATTTTGGGAAGATATATTCATCATATGTTCCCACGCGAAGAACAATTATCACGAGATATAGCGATTTTAAAAAAGATGTCAAAGGATAACGTTTTACAGCGGGCAATTTAGAGACGCTAAAAAGATTAAGAAATCTGAAAGAATCCAATTCTTTGTTAGTTGTTTGTAATGTCTTCTAACTTTGAATACTTTAGGCTGCATTTTGATTTGCAAATATCCATCTAAATTATGATTCTATCCGTAACTTGGAGCATAGAAAAATTTGGCTGATTGGCGTTAATCCATTACAATATCGATTTCTAACTTTGGACCTTTCTTTTGCATCTCTTTGTTTAACGTACCTCGTATAATAATAATTTACAACCGAGATGCGCGCTCACATTTCCCTTATTGTCTCATTATTCGTTCTCCTCGGTCTTTAGATTCGCCACGACAGCCGCTCGTGCAAAGCGCAATACCGCGAAAGTCACATTCAGCACGCGCTCGTGAGCTTTTACTCGTCCATCTCGTAAACTCTTAACGACACGTTATGCAACGCTAGAGAAATGATAACGTGTATCCGCGCATCGCTCGTGGAATTCGTGTCATAGAGACATTAGAGACGCGAGCCAACGGTTGATTGCGCCGCATGGCCGAGCAAGCAAGATGCCCATGCAGCACAACGGAGAGTAAATACACATTAGAAACATATATCCGGCGTTGCGACACTCGGCGATTGGAAACACTCGCCAAGAAGCCAGCGAACAAACCATTGCTTTCAATTGATATAAATCGGACAAAGTAATTTCCCACGAAACGAAGTTAAAATGTAACTGTAATAACATTTTTCTTCCAAAGTTGAAATAATCGTTTCTCGTATAGCAAGGGAAACTAAAGCGCGAAGAATAAAAAGGCTTTATAGAGACTGTGGAGAGTAATCTTTTGTCATATATACCGAAAAAGTCGCGTGCAGCACTGAAGGGTCTCCTTGCTGCGGTGACCCATTTTTCCGAATGGATAGAAACTTTTGGGGCGATATTTTTGGATCGTGTGATTCATAGTCGGGGAAGATGCGGTGGTATGCACCGCAGTGATGATCTGGCTGGCTAACACGGTTTCGTTTTAAAACGGCACGTCCACGGAAAGTCGGCCGCGGGGCGATTCCTGGCGCGCGGCTGGTCACGCGAAGTTTCGTTGAACCCCGTCGGGGTTAATAACGGCCGTCGGGATCGATGTTTGATTAAGAACGCGAGATTGCGCTCCGTGTAAAAGCCCATTCGCCGCATTCTCGTAAGTGCGCGCGGTAAGAACCGGTGCGCGGCGGCCCACCGGCGTTTAAGTAGATCACCGCGTTTATAGCTCACCGATTATGGGCGCTGCATATCATCGTGGCATTAAGGCTCGGTCATCATTAACCCTCATCCTGCACGAAACGGATCTCCATCTAGAAAGACGCGATGATTTGATAATTGAAAAACGCAGCCGTTCCCTGAAGCTCTCTTCCTTTTAGAACCCGTTATCGTAATCTTCGCCGACGCTCTTGAGATAAAATTCGCATTACATTAATTGAAAGATAAGTTACCTTATCGCTATCTTATCATTATTTATGTATCTATTTATGTATCTTCGATATTTTGCGTGCCGAAATATTAGTTTCAATTCTTCTATCTATAATATGCTTTGCTATCAGTGTATCGAAAAAAAAAATCATTTTTATTTGTTAGTGCTCAAAGAGCATCTTACATTTTAGCCTCTGTAATTCAAATCCGGTTTGCGCAATAATATATCTCGCGGATAAGCGAGTTATCGCTCTTAACGAGGAGGACGGAAGCAGTAAAGCGACTTGAGTCCTAATCGCATGTCGTGAAATCACGCCTCGCGATCGACGGTATCACGTGGAGATTGCAAGCGCAACGCGCAGTTGCAATCTCGATGTTGTCTATCGCTCGCGTCATTGATCTACTGTCACGAGAAGCTCTCGCAGGCTTCTCCTAATCGTGGCTAACGGACAGTTATGCCACTTTATCTTTTAATAGGTGGTTCACCGGCAGAATGATGTATTTCGCTCGCTCGCAGTCGCTCTCTCGGCGGAAGATTTTCAATGCTTCCGAGCATGGCAATCACAGTACTTTCCTAGCGGTGTCGACCGGTCGTCGCTGGTCGCGGCTTTTTAAACGACGTCGCGCCGCTGGAATCTACGGATCGCGACGCACGCATCCTCCATCACCCGGACGATGCAGCTGCAGTTCGAGTCGCTGGTCGCGTCTGTGTGTGGGGTGTCCACGCGCTATCGCTTCATCGTAATCTCGGCGGACGTGCCGACAAGGCGCAATATCTTACCGCTTTCTTATCGATTTAAATTACGTGGAACGGCGATTTTGATATTCGATGAATTAGATCGAGATTACGATCTATTGCAGAATCTTTGCATCTCAGAATCGCAACTTCTTATATTAAATGTTTGTTATTAAAGTCAAAGAGTTCATTTGAAGCTAAACATCGAGCACGTGTTCCTATTGTTTATCTAGCCCAGAATATTCTCCAGTTCTCGAAAAGATTGCTCGTAACTCAAGTTTGATACCACTATAAATAACATCAATTTTCTTCAACATAATTTGCCGAACCTGTTCATCGACGATTTTGGAACGGTTCGAGTATGTGGCATATGTCGAGCGAAACGTGCTCGCATCGAGCGGAGCGCGGGAGAGCGCGGAAGAAGAGGCGAGAGGAACAAAGACCAAGAGGAACACGAAGAGGCAGACGACGGCGAGGTTGCCAAGTCGTGTTTACATACCGTCTACGTGCTCCCCGAAGAGCCCTCTCGGTCAAGAGGCACGGTTTAACCCGATGCGAATCCGGTCGGCATGGACTGAGGATCGTATTCATGGCGTTCGTCGCGGGAGTTGCACGCCACGCGATTGAGACTGACCCTTCACAAAGACTTTGCTTTGCAGAAGGTTGTTGCGCATTAAGAGTCTTACGAGTCAGTTGGGTGATTATTCAACTTACAAAATGGAAAAGACGCTTGAAGCTTCCTTGTTTGCATCGGTTCCTTGCAAAGTAGAAACTGATTTCAAAACTTTAGAATACGTTTTCGAAAGATCGCGATAATAACAATAATTAGGCAGCAGTTTGCATGATTCCTCAAATTGCAACAGAGTCTGAGAAAGAAATAACGGGAAATAATCAGGCGTGAATGCGCCGATTATGTTGGCTCATAATGGAGCATGATTTATGCATTCTTTATTCTACGAATTTCCCACGAAGTCGTTTTTACGAGATTTTTCTTTAATAAGCGAAATGGGTGGGCAAATCTATTCGAATCGTCATGAATAATTATCACGCGGTCCAGAGAATATTAGAGACCGTCGAGCATACGAATAAATTGCCTGCGATGTAGTCTAAACGTTCTAAAAACTGCGGCGGCTTAACGACCGCGCGCGGAAACTATCGGGTAATTACGAGGGGGATATGGTCGAACGATGCCTCAGAGGCGCTCGTACCGAATATTTTCTCGCGGTTTTTACTCCGTGCGACTTCCTTTTGCTCTCATTTAACGTGTTACGGCGCACCTCGTGTTTCTTCGTACTGAACGTATTTAACCACGGCACGTGCCCGTCGATGCGGTAAGTACGTCTCAATCGTGACTTTCCCGAGGTTATCGCATTCTTGCTTCTCGTGTGTGTGCAAATGGTCCAAACGCGATCAACTACTTTTATGTGATAAAATAACTGGTGAAGATCAACGACTATGAGTTAATTTTGAAATTATGACAAGGAAGAATTCATCAAGATAATTTATAAAGTATCGTAATAATTCACATAGGTAATATAACACGTTATCAGTATTCTCACTAATCACTAACCAAAGTAAAATGAGACATAAAATGAGAAAAATCTTAAGAGCTGGTTCTCAAAATGACATTAAGTATCAAATAGTATTTGTTATTATTATCGGAACAAATATCGCTCTCATTTTCGTGCAGCGGAGACAGGACAACTGACGGTAGATAAGCTCGTTATCGTCGATTTTTCATTTTATGAGCTCATTTACAAAGCATTTTACAAAACACTATCGTTCCCGAGATACTGTGTGGTCCGAACCGTCAAAATGGTCGTTGCAGGAAAATGTAGGAGATCTTTTCAACATCAGGGTAGCAGAAACCATTCTTCCATCGGCAGGTACCATTAGTCACAATTCCACTCTACGGCATGATACAGGGATGCATCTCCAGGCCTTGTCATTTCTCGCAGCGTTATCTTTAGAGTGCTGTTACGAGGCAGGATATGGTGTTTCGTAAACTGCCACCCTTCGTGGAATCGTCTGGCATTTGACTATACCGCAAACGTTCCATCGAATTTTGTACCTCGGCTATGCTTAACAAAATTCTGTTTTCCAAATTAAAATCATTAACTTGTACTTATTACTTAAGCACGGATTGGAAAAGCCGAGAAACAATTTCTATAACTTCTACAAGAGAGAACAATACTTGAAATTTAATTGACATATTTTTACTTTGTGAAAATTTAAGTTTGTCCTTTAAATGTGTTCTATAGATAGCAACTGCTCAAAATTATTATTTTTCGATATTTTTAATTATCGAGAAGGAGCAAACAATCACGGAGTAGTTCTCGCGAATTGTCTATATAAATTTGATACTTTATATAACAGTTATTGCAACAGGACACGCTTCGATACACCATGTATCGCAGATCGTTTAAACAGGCTCAAGTGTAGAGTCACATCGCCTGCGCGCGTTGACAGAGCTCAGCTTTTCGTTTATCCACGTGGTCGGAAATTTATTATTACTACCAGTCGAAACGCGCGAGGGGGAGAGACGGAGAAGTAATTATCTTTCGGAGATGCAGGATGCTTACCCGCTCGTGTACCCTCGATCTCGCAATGTGTTCGGCACCCCGCGTGGAATTCGTCGGTAAGACTTTGAAGTGCAGCATTCTGTACGAAAAAAAAAAAAACCGTTCGACGCTCTCGCACGATGCAATCAGATAATGGAATCTTCTCGTTGATTTTTCTGTGTAAGAAAACGAGATATCCGCGTAATGCGTCTTGTAGTGTTTTATCGTGCCTTCCTCTCCCACTTTATTTCATTCCTTGTACTGTTCTGATAATCCAAGGATTCTTGAGCGAGAAGATCGTTTGATAATCGCCGATCGTCGAAATTTTTACTTCGCAATCAATACTAGATTTTTTGCTAATCAAAGAAATCAGAACTTAAAACTTGAATGCAAATTTGCTTTTAAATTGTTATTAATATCACTGCAGTTTTTAATCAAACCGATGTTATTTCAATGATATTACGCGAACAGATTGCCTAGGAGTGGCAGGAACATAAAAGCGCCCCCGATTAAAGGGGGACGTTCGTTTGCAAAATGAACAAAAGGCGGACGCGGTCTGTCTCGTGACTCGCCGCGGTTGGCCCTGTTTTGGGGGGATGAAAAATGTCGATCCCGCGTAATTTACACGCACACGCAAACATTCGGACACACACATACACACACGCGAATGCGAACGAGGCCGCCACGGTAGTAAAAGCTCATTGTCATTTGGAATGGATCGCGGGCACGCTCGGGCTGCGTTCTTGGACTTAATTACCCGCATGTTACGGGCTGTTTATTATGCCCTGCTTTATCGTTGCCGAGCTGAGTCGCGCTGAGCTGCCCCTCAGCGACTAGGACGACCAAGGGAATTCATTAAGGGAACGACCGGCTTACGTCGCCCGATCCGCGAATCATATATACTCTCACCAATTATTTCTTGCCGCTGCTGCATCGCGGCTGCAATTTCATTCTTCCAAAACGCGTTTCAGACAATAAACATTTCATTGCATCGCGTGAAAGGCGAGAATGCCATCGCTTGTCCGTTATATCATGTATTTCGTTCGTCGTATTCGACAATAGGTCCGAAGTCGCGCATTATTGACCCCGCTGGTTCATATGGACATTCCAACGGCTTCTGAGATGCGCTAGTTTTCTCGGGATGTGCGGCATCCTTTTCAACCGAGCACACATCTTAAGCACGCGAATTGTTTTGCCACACAAGTCGAATGGCGTTTCATTAGTGTGTCCGAAGCGAATGAGAAAAATTCCGTGCCAGTTTAAATCCAGGACAATATTTTTCCAAGTGCAGAAAGAGGTCGAGAGTTGAAATCTGTGTACAAAGATACCATTGCAAAGATAACTTGCTTTGAGCAAAACTTTAATAAAATAATAATTTGATTATTTCGATAAATTTTCGGCGTAAGATAATTTTTTTTATAATTGCACTATAATTTTCATTACATTCGGCATTAAAATCATAAAATCAATAAATAAAACCGTTATATATCTTGATAATATATCGATGTTGTGATAGTTGACCTCCCCTCCTTCATTTTTAAGTCTCTCCGTTCATTCGTTCAGCTTGACGGGATATCGCGTGAGTGGAATACCAGAGGCAGTGAAAGCATCATGATCAGCGAACGGCGATTAATTAAAGTGCCGAGAATTAATGGACTGTCCTCGCCACGTGAGAACGAGAAGCATAGAGACACAACTAACCCGTTGGGACACCTGCCCGAAGAATGCATGTTTCTCCGGGTCCGGGTTTCGGTACACCTGCCCACACTGTGTCATCGTGTATCTCTCCCAAACCTTTCCTCGAATTTACACCTCGACATCGCTTGCGGTGGCGTTTAATAATTCCACTGCGTTTCACTTCCGTCTTTTGTAGCTTCTGTGAATCTGTGAATCAAATTACGCTTTTGTTGACCAGTTTTGCCATCACTTTCTCGGTGGTCTTCAATCGCAGCATTCATTCAAAGCTATTTTATTTGTATCTTTTAATTCTCATTATCCAGAGGTATATAGAATTTCCTTTTTTTTATATTTAACTTTATTTTATTCTTCCTTTTACCTCGCATTTGTATAAAGTATTTGTATAAACTTTTGCTTATCAAAGTGTTATCGTTGTATTATTGCCTTTCTTTCTTTGTCCAGAGAAAAAGTCAAAGCTCATTTAAATTAGCGCTACATCAAAACTTGTTGCCACTGCTGTTAATTTAACTGTCTCGAATTTTATGCGCGATAGCTACCATTCTCATTTCGACACCAGATTACTTTCAAATTGGACACACAAAACACTTTCGGGCTCGTGTACAGTCATTCTTTATATTTCGCTCTCTGACTCACGTCCGCGCCGATACAGTCTCAAAGGTACCGTATTCAAATTGACGCGTAATCATATTTCAACGCGCTGGCGCTTATGTAAGTAAGGGAGAGGCGATGGCTGGCTCGTCGGTGATAATTATTCAAATTCGACATCAGTATTCGTTATCTCGCGCCGCGGCGCCCGTTATAATTCGCGACGTGCAAAGGCACGGCAGGATGCGGCAGGTACATATAATAAATAATTATTATGATGTGCTCGCGCGCGCTTGTAACGGGCTGACGAATTGTTCCGTGAGTAATACCATCGACCGTGTTGGACGACTCATTAAAATTCGTCGCGATTTGCGAGATGGCTTTGAAGCATCAATATTACTTGTGCAATATGCGATGCAGCTATGTACATACGTTGCGCGCGGTTTAGCAATCGACGGCGTAACACATTTCGTAGTCTCTTGCGTTAACGCAAGTTAAACAAATAAAATTTGCAACAGGTGAAATAAAATCAAGTAGATGGAAACGAGACACTTTTATTTTATTCAAATAGCCAGCTTATACAGTACAATTTTAATGAATGAACAACCCGTATGTTGGGATCATTACACGTCTAGAACGTTTGCATCTTTAAAAAGCTCAGAAAGCGGTGCATCTTGTCAGGGAATTCGTTCGTGGAATTCCACACGTCTGCATCGCGTTATCGAGAGACATCGCCGATTCTCGCTGCCGAGAATCTTTCGTGCGCGTGCACGCGCTTGGCTCTTCTATCGGCCGGTTCTTTTCCGCGTAAACGCTGTCGACGACAGTTCGGCGACAGTGGCGGCATTATGTCCAGGATGGTATAGACGAGCGGCGGCTTCACGAGAGGAGAGCTCGCGCGCATTCCGGATCACAGGAAGGATCATCGCGACGCAGGGCGTTGAACCATCCGCGCGCATTCCGCCGCCTCTGCCTTCCCTCCCCCGTGATTCTCTCCGCGCGAGACCTCGCGCTCGTAGATGAATTTTTAGGCGTAGAGGCGGCGGATTACCCGACTCGAATACCGAGCAGCCGGGAATGCGTACGTGCTGATGCGGCGCGATACTCGGAAAACGTTGACGACGTCAGCGACCGACCGGGAGATGTGCATCACTTCGGCACTTTGGCATGCCGGTCTAAAAGCCAACGATGAGGAAACGCCAAACGGCACCTCGATTCGGCCCGGTTACTTCGAGCATCGTCGACGTTGCACCATCCCCGATGCGTTTTCGTAAGTCATATTTCTCGCAGTGGGCGTCAAAACGACGACGAGCGCGTCACTTTCGGTTTTTATAGGCGATCTCCGCAAATTTATCGCTGTTTAAATTAAAAGGCACAATAGCAGTTACTTGAGAAATGTTGAGGTAATATCTTTAAATATATTAATGTATTTGTTTAAATAATGTGGTTGTGTTCGGAATTGAACGAGGATGTTTAACGCAGCGTGGTCTCGCGATCTATTTCAGAACGTTTAATATTATTCCGTTATTTCTGTGGATATTTCTTCCCGTCATACGCTAACGTATACTTGAGACACGTGAGGAATACGTTTAACGGAACATGAACGATCGAATATTTCGGTCGTGCATCGTGGATAATCGGAAAATGGTGACGTTCGTGCATAAAGAAGGTCGTCGCGTTGGCGGTGCATTGAATATTTTAGCGGTTTCTGGGTCAGGGAAAATGATGTCAACAGTGAATTAAAGCCGCTTTCGTTGTCGCGTCGTCGAGATGAGACGTAATAAACACACAAACGTCGACGCGATTAACTGTACTTACGGTACAATTACTTGTAAGCGCAATTAGCACATTGGCGTTCTTGGTCCGGCTTTAATGAAAATTCCACCGAGTAGGAGACAATCTAAATTTTAAGCCCCACAAATGGGGAAATTCTTTCTTATCTCGTTACGTTGGTAACGTGACAATGACATATAAATGTACGAGCGCAAAATCAAATTTGTAAGCTTGGAATTAATGGATGTAACGCGATTACGAACCGTCGTAAAATTACATTTGAAATGACTTCTTCGAGTCTATAAAAAGATTAGATTAAACACTTCTTGTTAAATCTAGCAATCGTAAAATAATTTTTATTACGTCCACCTTTGATATTTCGAAGGATTACCATATAATCAATAACGTTACGTAAAAAATCCACGATTTAATTAGCTTTTCGCGATCGCGAGGGTGAGGGCGTTAAACCGGATCTTATGTCATCTGTGTCGTCGTGATTCGACGGCGAGCGACGCACGCGTTGGCCCGCTGCCATTGAATCCTCGCGATGAGAGGCGCGATCAATCGTCGATGAGAGGCGGCAACGATAATGCTTATCGCGAGAGAGGCTGGGAGCGATAACGGCCTGGCTTCGATGGAAATTAGAACTCGCGTGCTGCTAGTCTCTTGACTTAATGTCTCACGTATTAATAGAGCGGAGCCATTCGCTCGCTCGTCACTCTAAAGTACACAGCGGTCACGAATTAGGCCACAGCTGGATAAGGGCGATCTTTATGGGCGGACAGTGCCTCTCGTTGTCGCTTCTCAGCACCTGCCGAGTATACCGGGCTACGTTCCTATCAACGGGAAAGCCGTTTCAGCGAGGGCGTTTTTTTTTCTGCACTTAAACTCCGTCATAAATGTGCGTGCAAGCCGGAGGGGTCCGTTTAACTGTTGTTGCTGCTGCGATCGTTATGAGCAGCCCATCCCGCTCTTGCTCGTTTCCGCAAAGTCGTGAACCCACCGGTTGCGCCGACGGGTCGATGGAAACCGAGCGATGCGTTAAACTCGACGGAACGTTACGCCCGCACCTTCTCCTTCTCTTCTTGCTGCGCAACTGCAAAGTCGATGAACAGACGCGGGCCGAATTCCTGGAAAGGGACAGTTTATTTTCGTTTGCAGTCAGACGTTGCAAGGCCGTGTAATTCACGCGTAGTTGTTGCCGCGTGAATTTATAGCGACCGGTTGCTCGGCATGTGGCTCCGTCGAGAAAATCGCCGAATTTGGCGACATAGATCATCCGGGGAAGGGTCGGTTGATTGTTCCGAGAAAAGCATATATCATGTCTAAATCTTTATTCTTTTAAGAAGACATTTTTATCTTAATCCATTATTGCTTAATAAGATTATAAAATGGAGTCTTTTCCATATATGAATTATATATTTATGTAAAAATGGTAATTATACATATAGTGATATTTTAGTCATAAAGATCTCTCCAAAATGAAGGATTGCTGGATAAACATATGCGGCAAACATTAGTATTTAGAGCATGAAACTGCACCGAGACTGCATCGTCGGCTCAAGTAATAAGCTTCGATGATAAGGTTTCATCGTAACGCGAAGAAAACGAGCGTATGGCGAGTCGCGCAGACTCGGCCCGGGTCTCGTTTAATCGCACGTCCAATAAAAATGAGTAATGTTCCAAGAAAATATCGGAGCCGCTTCTTCCTCGCGAGCGGGGACCCTCTGGCCGCGTTCCCTTCTTCCCTCGCTCTTACGCGGATGCACTCGCGATAATACAAGATAATACGTGGAACTATTAAATGCTACTGAATTCCGGCATTGGAGAGGCAAGTGCCGATCCCATTTGCATTATCGCCGGAGGTCTAAGTGCACGCATAATTTACGCAAGCCCGGCATTCGCGAGCGGCTAGCTCCGCCGTTTTAAGTATGTATAAAAGTTCGGGCTCCTCATCTCGGAGATGCCTGCAATTATGTAGATATCGCGCAACTCGACAAAGCTAATTAACGATCTCATCGAGGCGCGTTACGTCACTCGCGCGCTAATCGTTAGTTCACACGAGTTATGACTCGCTATTTTTAATTATCCGTTAGTTTCATAGTGACACATATTCCTGAAAAATTTTCAAGTGTTATTTATTTAGTAGCAAATTTGAAAATAATACAATTTTTTTTAATTCGATGAAATATTGATCTGTATAATTTATGTCCGAAAAAGCTTTTTTTTATACCAAAAGCACTTTATTTTCAAAATTTTATATATTCTGTTTCAGAAATACAATTTATTAAGAAATAATTAATGTAGAAAAAAGATCAAGGAACAAATTTTGGCTAAAAAATATTTATCTTAATATGTTAATGAAAAAAAAGGTAAACTCATTCTACTAATATTTCAAGGGATGATTACGCAGCTGCCAAAATTTTGCGTTGGCGGAATCTTTTCGAGCGGAACGGCACGGTGCGCGGCTGGCATGCGAGGGTTGTCTCCCCGTTCCTTTGTTACGAATTCTATCGTGCCTAATAATAGACCCTACTCTGAATCGCGCGTCTCGTATGGAGCGGGTGTTAAAAACGCAGGCAGTTTCCGTCGTTTTATACAACACAGGGTGCACAAACAACGAGAAGGGAGAAGGGAAATTGTTGGCACGCGGCGCGGGCGAAACGCAGCCGCACGTGGAAACGAGAAAAGCGACGATGAAAGGGCCCTCTTGTTCGTATCGTCGTCCCACATTTTTGACTGTCGTTCTCGCAATCGTTTTGTGACCCGAGCATACGTTGCGGTTTTAATGTTTTTTTTTTTCTTCTGTTTCTATGCGGATCAATTAAAGGCGATATTACCCGGTTTATTGTTTGTTCGTGAATGTGTCTTTCATGCATTCGTAACCCCGTTTCGGAGAAACCCCAATCATCCATGCGCATTCAATCCTTTCTTTCAGATCTCACCTTTTGCATTTCGTTCGTTGCAGCTACGAAATTATGAATATTAAAATTATGTACTCTTTTTTTTTTGACGCGCGTTTTCGTAATAAAATTATGATATTTGAAATTTGATTCAGGCATCTTAAAATGTAGACATTGCGTTTAACACGATTACCCGGTCTTCTGATTGCGTACAGAGCAATTAGGCGCAATGACTTTATCGTTAATGCCAATCGCGCTCGTCCCTGCGCTTATAAGCCGCGTTAGCGGGTAATTAGAACAATGAGTAGCGGCTGATCGTTGGCCGCGACTAAATTTAGTGCAAGTCATTAAGCCACCATGTAAATCAGTCGGGCCTGTTGCTTCGTTACTTGCCCGGGCCGATGACCTCGGTGCGGCATGCAACTAGGAACAGCGAAATTAACCGCCAGAACAACATACGGCCGGTCGTCCATCCCGATATAGCTGGCGTATTACGCGAGCCCTTCCTCTATCTCTCTCGTAGAGTTGTGGCTTCTGCCAAGCTTCATTCTCGCCGCGTGGCACTTGATTTTCCCATTACTAGAGCGTACGAGCGCGACACCAGTCTGGACGCAAACCGAACGACCCGCGACGAAAACTCCTGACAAGCGCCACGTCTCAAAGTTTGTGTTCGTTTGAGTGCCGACGTAAATCGACGGGCGATTAGAGAGACTTTAGATTATATATAACATATATATCTTCAATGTAAGACGATGGATGTGCTGATGACAGTAATAACGATTTTTGAAGGGGCTGAAAGAATCCAGATTGCCAAATAGATTTATCTCTATCGCTATTATCTGTATAATCACAAAGATAACATGTCAAGACAAATATTTTAGAATTTTAATTTCTGTATATTATAGTAGGATTATTTTATTAAAGAGACTTTTCCTTATTTTTGTTCAAAATTATCTTAGTAGTGCGATACTGCTCATCATATTTTACATGTTAATTCTGTAATTTGTCGACTTACTTACTAAACTCACTAACGCAAGCAGACGGCTCGAGAAACAGTACTGGACGTGCGAGCGTAGTCACCAATGATTATGTGAGACGCGCATCTTGCACGAGACGCAAGTCGCGTTTTCATTTAAATAATTCCGTCAACGAGTTGCTTCAATTTGTCCACTCAACTTGATGTCCCGCTGAACAGTGGTAAGCGTGCCAAAGATTCAGAGACAGGAAACGGCTCGTTTTCGAGCATGAGCGTCGGGCCTACAAGATTCCACGAGACTTTCTCTCGGAGAATTGCGATACTGTACTTCCTTGTTCTCTTTCTCATTTCATTCTCAGTAAACTGATAGAAATTATCTTCATTACTTCATACGATAATGTCTTGTTTAATGTGTGGGTATGATTCACCAAAGTTCGTTGCCGCCGCAGCCGGCGTTCGTTCTGTCGATTTCTGTCTGAACTTTTTGCTAAATGCCATTTAGCAAAAACCTACCACTCGGTCACATCAACATCCG